>OY728156.1:11200000-12400000 GCA_963277665.1 Viscum album
AAAATGGGGATCATGATCAGAAACAATCGATAGGGGTATTCCATGATGTCTCACCACTTCATTAATATATAGTCTTGCTAGAAGTTCCAGTGGTAGATCTTCTCTTATAGAATGAAAATGTGCTGACTTGGTAAGACAATCAACAATAATCCATATTACATTGTTCCTTCTAGGAGTCTTTGGTAGCCCCCTGACAAAGTCCATTGTAATATTGTCCCATTTCCTCTCCGGTATGGGAATAGGTTTCATGAATCCTCCAGGATGTTGCCTTCCAGCTTTCACTTGTTGACAAACCATACATCTTGACACAAAATCAGCAATCTCACTCTTCATGTTGTCCCACGAAAAATGTTCCTTCAAGTCTTTATACATTTTGGTGCTCCCAGGGTGTATAGAGAAATTGGAACTATGAGCATCATCTAGTAATTCCCTTTTTAGATCTGGTATATCAGGAACACAAAGTCTCATCCCGAATTTCAAAATTCCTTCTTCATACACAAAGTCTCTCAATCTCCCATCATTCACAACTTTAATCTTCTTTTTAAAATCTTCATCATCGGTCTGAGAACTCTTAATCCTTTCTAGTAAATATGGTTTGGCAACCATTTGAAAAAGCATTGATGTTTCACCTTCCCTGGTTATTCTCTTGTCTATCTTCACTAGATCCATGAAAATTGGATCCCTTTCAATTCTCATATTGTTCAAAACTCCATGATTTTTTCTGCTCAAAGCATCTGCCACCTTGTTTGCTTTCCCCGGGTGGTAGTGTATCGTATAATCATAATCCTTGAGTAATTCAAGGAATATACTTTGCCTCATGTTGAGTTCCTTTTGTGAGATAATATACTTCAAACTCTTGTGATCAGTATAAATCTCACATTTTTCACCATAGAGGTAGTTCCTCCATATCTTCAAAGCAAAGATCACAGCTGCTAACTCGAGATCATGAGTAGGATAGTTTTGTTCATGAATTTACAACTGTCGTGATGCATAGGCAATAACCTTATCATTCTGCATAAGGACACAACCACGTCCTTTCTTCGATGCATCACTATAAATAACAAACCCATCATTCCCCAATGGTAGTGTAAATATAGGATCATTGACTAATATTCTCTTCAGTTCTTCAAAACATTCTTCAAACTCTTTTGTCCAAACAAATTTAACTCCTTTATGTGTGATCTTTGTTAATGGGTTAGCCAACTGGGAAACATTCTGGACGAAATGTCGATAATAACTTACCAAAAAAATAAAACTGCGTACCTCAGTTATACTCGTAGGTGCTTGCCATTCTTGGATTGCCTTGGTTTTAGAAGGATCAACAGAAGTTCAATCATTAGAGACAATATGGCCAAGAAAAGAAATCTCCTCAAGCCAGAATTCACACTTTCTAAACATCCCATATAATTCATGTCTCTCACAGTCATCAGGATAATGCACAAATGAATTTCATGATCTTAGTAGCTTTTTTATTATACCAAGATATAATCAATAAATACCACCAAAAATTCATCGAGATATTCCTTGAAAACATTATTCATCAGATCCATGAATACAGAGGATGCATTAGTCAATCCAAAAGGCATTATTGTAAACTCGTAATGCGCGTACCTGGTTCGAAATGCTGTCTTCGGAATGTCTTCCTTCTTCACACACAACTGATGGTATCCAGATCAAAGGTCAATCATTGAAAAGTATTGAGCTCCATGCAGTTGGTTAAATAATTCATCAATGTGAGGTAGGGGATACTTGTTATTTATTGTTATAGCATTGATCTTCCTGTAGTCGATACATAACCTCATAGATCCATCTTTCTTTTTTAAAAAAAAGAACAGGGGCTCCCCATGGAGAAACACTAGGGTTAATAAATTCCTTATTACTCAATTCCTCTAGTTGTTTCATTAGTTTAACTATTCTATAGTGGCCATTCAATAAGGGGTCTTCGATATAGGCCTTGATCCAGGAATTAAATCAATGGAAAACTCAACTTCTCGTTCTGGAAGATGTCCCAGGAAATCATCCAGAAACACATCTAAATATTCTTTCACAAATGGTACATCCTCTATTTGAACATTCCTTCCCTCACCCATAGTCATTTCATTCTCTTCCTACCCAATAATTGAATTTAGTTGAGCTACTGGGGGTGGATCTAGATAAAAATTAGGTGGTGACGATTCTGCTCTAAAGATAACGTGTTCCTTATCATCATCATCAAAAATTGTAACCTCCTTCTTATTATAATAAATATTCACATCATGGTCCCAAATCCAGTCCATACTGAGGATTATATCAAGCATAATCATAGGTATGATGATGAGATCAGCAGATAAAGAACATTTATGTGCTCTAATGGGGACTGATTCACAAAACTTTATTGCAATGATACTTCCCATAAGAGTTTTAAATGACAACACCCTTGTTAAATCAAATTGGAAATATCTAATCTTTATAGAAAACTGGGAAGATATGAAACAATGAATTGATCCAGAATCAAATAATGCATTTTCTAAACTTGAGGAAACCATTAAATTACCTTCCACCACATCTTTCCGAGCTTCTACCTCAGCAGTAGTGATATCATAAGCTTGGACTTGATCCATTGGCCTTTTTTGAGATAAGTTGCACTGAATCATAGGACATTCATTTGCATAATGTCCCATCTCCCTGCAATTGGAGCATTAGAAATCGGTAGCTTCCTTCTTCCCCTTGTAATCACGAGCATGGTGTCATTTTTTACCACACTTCTAACAGACTCTCGTTCCTTTTAATCATGTATCAGGGTGTTTCTTCCAACATTTACTGTAGGATTGATATTAAACTTTTCTCTTCTTCCCCTTATTTCCATTTCTATATTGATCAGCAGATCTCTTCTTCTCTTTCTTTTCTTTAATGTCATAAGACTTAGAGAATTCCTTTTCTGTCTTCATTGCACATGAGACAATGTCTTCGTACGACGAGAAGGATTGTGAGACTAATGCTCAATGAAGAAATGTTTTTAACCCATCAAAGAAACGATCAATCTTAATTCTTGGGTTACATAAAAAATCTCCAGCATACCTTGCTAACCTTGTAAAGTTAGCCTCATACATTGTGACATTCTCATCCTCATTTTCTCTCAGACTCAAGAAAACGCCTTTCTATATCTGCTCGATGGTTGCGAGGAAAGTATTTTTCTAAAAATAGATCTCTGAACTCCCTACATTCCATATTTGATACTTCATCATCTTCTTTCGTGTTTTGAATCAATAAAAACCATTGATCAGCATCTCCAGTGAGGCGGTAAACTGTCATGATAACTTTTTCCCTTTCACTACTTTCCAAAGCCTGAAATAGTTTCTCTAGGGAACGTATGGATTGATTAGCTACTAATGGATTTGTACTCCCATTGAATGTTGGTGTTTGTTGACTCATGAAGCTATATAACATTGATCCTCCACACTATGGATTAGGGTTCTCCATACGAGTAAGGTTATTATTCATAACCTGAGTGATTTGTCTCAGTATGGTGATTAGTTGATCAGAACCAGATGCATCACCAGATCCACTATAATTATCATAAGTAGGAGGGAAATCACTACATGGAGTGCGTACATTGATATGGTTTCCATTTCATCCACTAGGCGCCATTTCTAAACAATGGCATAAACTAGATCAGTTTATAAATCAAAATACATAATTTCATTCTTATAAAACAATTAACATAAATTGAAATATTTATGGATATAATCCATAATCATAAAAATGTTTTCTTTGAGGAAGTATATACTCATAAACCATTCATAATGATTTGTAATGAAAATGACAGTTATCCTAAGCATATCCCCTGGGAGTGTTGTAACCAAGAGTGCAGCAAGGCCCATTGTCGTGCACCAGTTCCCGTTTAAGTCTAGCTCAAAGCGGTGTTTCTAGGTTTTAACCCTAGGTAAAACTGTGCCAGAACCGCCTCTATCTGCTCGTATCCAGATAGGGATGTATTGCTCGGAAAACTCACAAAATCAAGACAATACCAAAATTCTTGGAAGTTGTTCTATACTAATCCTTGAAGTCCATCTTAAATCTATGTGCTATAATCAGAGTTTATCTAAATCTAGCTTCCAAGGATTGTACTAAACTTCCTATGATACCAACTGTAATTCCCTGACCACAGTTACCCAGAGTTAGTGCATTATTGCTTAACATTGGCATGATCACAAGAAAGATCAAATCTTGAATGACCGATTCTTTTAGTATCCATGGAATAACTAGATACATTAATAATGATTACATTACATCATAAAATAAAAACTACAACAATATAGTCTCCATATTCCAAACTCTTATCCCCTCATACTATCCCTGTAGTTCATTCATAAATTACTTCTTCACATCCTTGGAAAAATAATACATAGAAAAGGGGTGATCTCAAATGCCCAGTAAGTATATCAATATACCAAAAACATTCATAAATAAGAATAAACATTTAAGCCTATGTATAAATAAAACAATATCCTTTTAAATTTGAACTTCAAAATAGTATGTAAAAAATAAAAATAAATAGTTCCATTTACATATTCACATGGATATTTTACTAATCCAATATTCACATGCAATATCAACAACAACTTTCATAATGATGGAATGAATAATGTCAGACTATCATAACCACATATCCAAGGCCTCGTGCCAATACTACAAATATGATTTTGTCAATGCCTTGTTCTAAGACACTAGTTTGACTCATGAGACCTACCCATTGCATCGAAGATCTATAGAAAGCTCCACCCATCACATATTAAGTCCAATGCATTCCTCATATGAACAGGTTTAAACAAAACATAAACATGTGTATTAAAACTAGCATAAAAAATGTAAATATTTCATCCATAAACCATGACTGGTATAAAAATAACACATCCACATTCAAACATATCACAAAACCTTCAATAAAATATAGAATTTTTGTATCATAATAAATCAACTCCAAATAAACTTAAAATCCATCAATGGATGTTGACATAGATGAAATCAAAACTCTTCATAGAGAAATATCTCATTCTATTTTCAAATCATTTAAGATTCATATAAAATAAAACATTTTCTTTGAAAATATTCTTATATGCTTGTAAGGGAAACTTCAACGATTTTATAATGGAGGAAAATAGCCGCACCCGTCGTATAAGTTAAAAAAAACTTTCTTTCCTCAATTTTGTCGAAAAGGATAAAAAGCACCTTCTTTGGAAAATGAGGGAAGGATTCCTTTACAAAACTATTATAAAAAGTAAAAAAGGGTATAAATGACTTTAACCCATATTCTTGTAAATAGTAAAAAAAATTGAAATAAATTTTGAAGAAACATGGATGTGGATGATAAAGAAATCCCTATAGATTATTACATATAAACAACCTTGGATAATGAAGAGATTGCAAAATGAAACCTTAACTTGTACCTTTCATTGGTTGAGGGTAGGTTAACCTCCTGTATAATGGTAAAATAATTGTTATTAAATTATTCAATAATCATATACATTAATATGATATCATATATGATCTTTTAACATTGATTTGTTAATAATGTCTTAGTATTATCGTTGTTTCGGGTGTTAACTTACTTGTTTTCTTTTATATGTTTTGTTTTGTAAGACGTGTTTTTCATGGATAGGTTGTATCTTATTCATATCCATAATGATATCAAGTCCTTAAACATTATTTTTAAATCATCAAATGATAATTATACTTTAATTGATACAATGGAGAATGAATCTCATCGCGTTTGTGGAGACGATAGTCTGTACATACGCACGAGCGACAATATCATTCTTTTGATATTAAAATAATATTTAATTGGATTGTATATCATATATACAGAATCATTATGATGATATATTTATTATTTAAATGAATTAAAAAACATTATTATACCCATCCAAATAATAATTTATTGAATAACAATTACACCACGACGTGGAGACGGTAAGCCATACTTACGCACGTATTGTGACATGTTATTGAAAGGATGGATATAATACTGAATATGGTTATACCATATTTATAATAATATTAAAGTATATAGGAGTTACTGGATTCATTATTTTATAATGAGAATAACAAAGAAAGAAGATGTTTAAGTAGAAATGAATTTGAAAAAGAGTGGTGAAAACATTACCTCTTCTTCGGGTTGTTCCTTTTGATTTGTTCAAAAGGGTTCCTTAGGTTTTATTTTTGATAAAACTAAGGACTCTAGGTTTTATTTATGGAAGATGGAAGATTATTTGGGCAGGGTTTGGCTGAACCAAAAGGCTTTGAAGTTGTGAATTAATGAGAAGGGTGAGTTCCCTCTTATAAGAGGGGTGAGGGGCACCTTTAGAAAAGCTAGAAATATTATTTTATAAAAAATTAATATTCGGTTTCTAATGGATCAAAAGTAGATTATTTAAATTTTAAGGTGGGGATGGGTCGAAAACCACTCATCCAATATAATTTATACAGGGTTGGGTCATTATATTAACCTTATCTTTTAGTTTTAACTCTTAGTTACTTAGTTTGACACTTACCATGTCACTTTGTATTTTTTTATAATATATTTAATAAACATACTATATAGCACCAAGAGATCCCAAAGTGGTCCATTAATGATACACCTATCATGATATAAGTCTCTTGGCTAAACCTTAGATTTTTAAGAATTTAATATCAATTAATAATATAATATTTGTTTTAAAAAATATTTTATGTCAATTTTGACATTATTTAGAAAATTGATTTTTGTGAAAATCATAACAGTATGGTTACTTCAAACAAAGTTAATTAAATCAATCCTAACATGTATTATTAACCTAGAAATTTTTTAATTCATAAAAAGTGTCAAATTATATTTATTTCGGTATTTATAATATCAATTATTATAATTTTTTATTATTATGGTAATTACTACATCATCATTGTGTCATAAATAAATTAAATTATTTAATGTCTAAAAATTATAAATAAAATATAATTATGTAGGAAATAGTTTCATATTTATAATGAATATTTACAATCGAATTTATCTTATGTGTAACTTTATATTAAAAATGTTTTAGTAAATAAAAATTGATTTTAACTCTTTTAACTATTCTTTGAAGTAAATAATAATAAATGTCCTAATCAAATCCAAGTGGACCTAAAAGATAATGTTTTATTCATAAGGTTCTTTTTGGTCGAGATAAACACATCTAATAGAATTAGAACATGTGTTAGGGTAATATTAATATCATTTTTACCCATAATTACCCTATTTACTTTTAACCGTGGTAAATAAAAGTAAAAAGTTACTATTCACCAAAAATTATTTTCATCTATTGAACCACATTTTACTACTTGATATTAACCGTGTCTCTCGGATTTTCAAAATTCTACTCACAGAAGCAGTAAAATTTTGTTTTATGAAAAATTCAGTTTTTTAACTACAACTTTGTGGTTTCACTATTCGTCAAAAAATGATGTTTTTCAGAAAAATACCAAAAATTCACCCTAGGATAATTTCGATCTTACGAATCCAAAAATGAAGTCCATTTTGAATGATAAAATGTATAAAATTTTAAAAACTAGGTATTACTATTCATAACAGCTAGTTTTATTGGTTGTGGTGTGTGTTAGAGCTCGATGTTGCGTACAACACACACTATTGCATCATTCAAAGAGAAGCATACCGTAGAAGCTTGGGGTGTTACAAAACTAATAAGAATAATAGATAACATGAGATTATGGAGAAAAAAGTCGATATATTTAATTCATTTGAATATTATAACCTATAATTAAATATAAATAATTGTTTATATTATTATAAATGATATTCTAGAAAAAATTATTAAAAAAATTATAAATATGAACAATAAAATAAGATAGGATCTTAATTTATAGAGGACCCTCCATATTTTATCTTCTACACTATTACATCCTAATAGAGACAGCCTAGATAAATATATAATTTCCAATTAATACACTACTTTATATCCATGATTATTTCTATGGATTTATACAATGGACCCTAAAATTCCAACAATGAGCCCTTTTAATGTGTATTTCCACTAACTTATTTTCCCAATTATGATCAATAATACCAAATGAGAGATATTGATTATGTTTCCCTTGTATAATCTATAATACCATTAGAAAAAATCTCCAAACCAAATTCAGGGACATTCATAGATGAATTATTTATTCTAATTTTATACCTCATAATGATGAAATATGAATTTCAAAAACCTCTTGAATAGATAAATATTCTATCATTATTTTCACTATAAAACTAGTGTAAATAGAAGAAATTTATGACTTTTTCTTAAATATTCAGCCGTCATGTCTCTTTTATAAAATAAAAACACATTCTTTATAAATATATAATCATTTATATGTTCCCATATATATTGTAATTCCATTATGTTAAAAATATTATCAACTCATTTCATGTTACAAAATATTAACTTCAACAACACTTGGACTAAACACAATTTATTGAATATCACATTATAAATGAATCATGATCCTCATCTGTATTACCTAGTATTTTATTCAGTGACCTATCTAAACATGTATAAATTATTTTAGAAAATATTATAGAAAATATTCTTAAACCAGTTATCCTCATAAAAGGATCTCATTTTTTTTTAATTTTTTTAGCACTTAATTTTTTAAATTTTATCATGAAACCATTGTTCAATATTTTCAAACATTGAATAAAAATAATTTGGGTATATTAATTCCCATCTCAATTCAAAATGATAACCTAATAAAAGATATATTCTGAATACTTATCTTCTTGGTTCATAAATTCTATGACTTATTGACTAGATTCCAAAAAATTGTTCATCATTGTAATACAAATACACAACTATTTGATTGTAAAAAATAAATAGAAGAACATACCAATTTGTTTAGACAAATATTGGTGGGTTTTATTTGAAGATATATTCATAATTAGTGGGTAATAAATTCAATAGAGTTAAAGACATAGACTTGGTTTGGCCTTATCATGTGGGATTTATTGAATAGTTTTTATATTTAAATGGAATTAATTAGTTATTTTAAAAATAATTGTATTCCAATGTTCTCATACTTTTATGGAAGAATTTATTTGTTTTATATGGATGGGTTGAAACACCACTTTGATAATAGTCTCTTATCCTTCATTTTGATCATTTTCTCAAAAAAAAAATTATACATTTTTAGTAGCTTCAATTTGGCGTCGACATACACAAATGGAAAGAACATAGCCTCAATCAGCCTTTTCATAGTAGGATAATACATATGATCTACTCTTTGTTATATGGTTTGATTGAGCACTTCAACATCATCCATGAGCCTAGCCTCAATATCAGTTTTATTTCAATCTAAAATGGGTATGAAACATATTTGACTTTACCCTTCTAATGTTTTTCATCTAGGTGGTTACTACTTAAATCATATGAATATATAACTCATATTCATGTTTCTTTTTTCGATATTGGGTAAAATATGAAATATCTCAAATGTGGTCACAATATAGACTCATATATTCTACCTCATGTGACTCTAAAACAATTTAATATGATTCATAATTTGTATCCAAAACATAAAGAGTTGATCTTGATAAAATTGTCCATAAAAATTAAAGAATTAACCTCCCTAAAAATTGTGTAATGTATTTATATGATAAAACATTAATATTAAAAACATATTCCAAAAATTTGAACTAAATAATTTTTTTTAATTATTAATAATTAATCATAAAAATATTCAATTATTATTTAGAAAACTATAAATTATTTTTTCTATTATTCTCTAATAAATATCATTATAAAAATATATTAACAATATATGGAATTTAAAATATATTTTCATTTTCAATTAGTAATAAATAAATGTATAGTTCATAGGAAAGAAGAAAGATAACATTTCCAAACTACCATTGTTATAACATAATATTAAATCTTTATTTAATGTATATTTTTCAACATAATTAAATTATTTAACAATTTATATACAGACACATATAGAAAAATATTACCAAATCACTTAAATTTTTTTAAAACACTCTATATATTTATTTATCCCATAAAAACGAGATATCTCCCCTCATTAGGTTAAAACATATCATTAAATTTTTCACACATTTTCTTACTCTAATAGGTAAATACACAAAGTTGGAAACATAAAGGTATTTTTTATTCTCCCGCATTGGAAAAAATTACCTTTACAAAATTTATATTGTGGAAGAAATATCATGACACTGATCTTGATTATAGAAGCCTGTGATTTTCTATTTAATATCTATGGAATACATTTCAATTAACCAGTTTAAAGATTACTATTTCAATCATAAAATTCCTCCTTAACTCCATTTTTTGTTTTAGGGAACTCATATTATTTTTTACATTATTACTATAACATGCTAAAGAATATTTATTTTTTATTCTCTTAAAGTCACATTATTATTTTAAACATTGGAATTACTATACTGAAATAGAACCACCAATGTACAACATCTTATAAAATCTTTTACTAGAGATCACATCCTTAGACTTCTTTTTTCTGCAGACATGTTTTTTCACAAAATTTAGAGTAAAATATCAAATATATATCTATAATAACATCATTTCTCATATTATTAGGCATATTAATATTCAATAGTTTATTATCATGTATTTAACCTGAAATCATCTTATCTCATGTTATTAAAAATGAATAATTTATTAGATCATGATACTATATTCATTGATATGTCACTATAGGTAACATTTATAGTATAATTCATTCAATCCTAAAAGAAATTATTTAATAAGACAATTTTTTATTTAATAATATCATTCATTAACTATTTAATTTTTATGTATTAACAAAATAATTTCCATTGGATACTATCCATATACTGAAATGTGTGTTCCGTAATCCAAAATCATCACATCATAATGTTTTAGATTTAGAATAAAAAATAGTTGTGAGAAAGGTCAATCATCTTTTTGAACCACTAATTGTTTTCTAAAAGATAATCATTTTTAAATTAAACACATTAAAATACTTATTAACCTCATCATGATGATCCAAAACACAAGAATGTGATTAAATTATTACACAACAATGTAATAATTTTTTTTGGAAAAAATTTATTCACACATAATAATATACATTTTTTAAAAAATATATAACATTAAAAAAATATAGTCATCTATTGTATGATTTCCAAAATTACTAACCTCTAATATTGGAATAAATCCTCTTATGAAGTTATTCTACTATGTTTTTGAATCACTAGTTTAGATATTTATTTAATACAAAAATATTTATGTGTCACGTTAGTCATAATTCATATTATATACATCGTGAAATAATTTAAATCATACATGTAATTAAAAATATACTATCTAAATTTTCTTATATTATTTTCATTATATAGAATATTTGTTTAGTGTTACATATGTTCATTATCCAATAAAATACACCTATAATTCAATAATTCATATTTTTTTATCTCTCTGGTATGTAAGTATGTTAATTAATCATTAATTTCATAAAACATACATTTAGGATTCTATATTTAGCCTTATATAATAAAATTATATTTTATTCTGAATTCATTCAGCTATTTAACATCTTAAACATAACGCACCAATAGGTCATCTTATTAAATTATCTTTTTACCATTTAACCTATGGGATATTAAAAAACATCTCCATATTATGTTGATGAATCATTATAATCATTATGTTAATCAATTCCAATGTATGATTCCTAGATATCAATTATTTAAATGAATGTCTTCTTAACACCCTGACATAAGGAACAAATATTTTCACTTACATCACATTAATGCTTTATCTCCCTAGAAAGATTACTCACCCTTTATAAAAAAATATTATTTCATTCGTTGAATCATTGACGATTCTTTCCATATTTTATGTTTTTTGAAGTATTCCTTGAGGATTCATTAGTGCAATTCATTTCATATTCACATAAATTTTTTTATATTTATAGAGTTTATTAAAAATAATGTCTAATAAATTACATTATATAAAGAAGAATTTTCTTATAATATAAATTTTCTTATATAAACTCAAATTTAGTTTAGTGAAATTGTTTTTTTCAAATTTCATATTTATATCTTATTACAAATCTAAAATTAAAATGACATCTTCATCATCTCCGTCACTTTAATTTGAGATTAATTCACTAATAATGTATTTGATGGTTATTTTCATCTAAGATGAACATGTGTTGATTATTGTCCATTACATTATCATATCCCATACAACGTTTTTTTCTGAATATCATCAATGAAAAATGTCCAATGGTTACTCAATTCTTGTGAAAAAATTGGGCATCATCTCTATCTGATAAAATAAGATGTTTCCTCTTGAAAATTGATAAATAATTATGAGAATAATTTTTTAAATAAAGGTTTTCACCACTATTTAAAACATTATAATTAATTCATCAACAAAATATCTATTATTTATAGTCACATATTAAACTTTCTAATTACAAATTTTATATATAAATCTTTTTATTTTTATATTTCCATTGAATATCTTTTTAATATTATCCCAAATGACTTAATAATTATTGATCCTTATAATATTAAAATTTTATTGAAAGTGATATTAGAATGGAGTATTCTAAATTACTATAGAACTAGAAAATTTTTCTAGAATTATAAGATGATGTCGTACCCTATATAATAGGTATAAAACCAGTAATTAAATTATCTTCAACATCTAACCGAAATTAAACTTATTTCAATATAATTATATTTTTAAAATAAAAGTATTTTTAAAATTAAATTTTGGAACACTATATCTATTTACTAAAATGACACATTATATGACACATATAAATGATTATATACCAACACTATATTGACCCATACCCATATATATATTAGTCAGTGTCTTCTTCATTACATTGTCATAAAATATATGGTGCCACATCCCAAATGACCATATAGTATAGTGATTTTGTAATTCTAGTTACATACGTGAAATTCAAATTAAATATTATGAATAAAACTATACAAATAATATTAAATGTTAATTACATAATTCTATATAGATTATTATAATTTTTTAATCATGAAACATATTATCATATCATGGGAAAAATAAAACATAATAAAGCAGTGATCTTGATGCCTTGTAAGTGTACGCATATAGTAGAAGTTAAGAATAAATAAGGAATAACAAATATAGAAATGAAAATAACTGAAACACATCCCATTTAGTAAATAACATGAGAACTATATGGAAATTTAAGAATGAAGATAAATTTTTTCGATATAAATAATCACGTGAGTGTGATATATAACCATATATAATCTAATCAAAAGAATAACCCAATAGAATATCAATAAATTAATTCATAATGGTGGAATTATTAACATTGGAAATCAAAAACATATTGTTGAGGCCTTGTTCCAAGGCATGTAATATAGGTAAATCCATGCCCCAAGAAATTTAATATCATTAATTCCATTTTCCAAGATTAAAAAACAAATCAGTAAGGCCTTAGCTAAAACTCAATATAGTTTTCCATTATTTTTACTGATACATAGAGTGGATATAACAGGATTCTCCAACCACATACATAGTCTAAATAATTCATCATATAAAATGGGTTTAAAATAATGCACAAAAACAATAATATATAAACTATCCTACCAAATATATACACTATCCAATAAATATAAATGACCACAAACTATCCATAGTAATATGGTTAATTATAATAATATTGAAATACATCAATAAAACTAATAGTAAACCATCCATAAAAAGAATATGGATGATTTAAATACAACATTTTCCCTTTTCAGTCACAAGAAAAAAAATGGTCAACGTCATTGATGAATAAAAATTGAATTTAATTATATTTAAAAATGTTAATAAGGTAAATATCCATTCACTATGAAAATTACTTTAAAATCAAGAATATAAAAAAGAAATTAAATTCAGTTCCTTTTAAAATAAACTTTGTAACATATAAATTATGTATCATTTCAAGGAGTGGTCATAGATGTTTGAAATTTTGTAGTTATTGTCTGTGTGAAATAAAATATTCCTTTCAATGATTCTAAAAAATAACATTGATAATTTTTTTTAAAAGGAAATGAATATTTAATTAAAATCATTTTTCAAAATTTATTAATAGATAAATTTTTTACAATAAATTATTTAGAAAAACTAAAAAGACTTTTGAAAACATTATTTAGAAATCATGTATTTTGATGATAACGGATTTCTGACCGAATAGATAAATAATGTTTCATTTCCATTAAATTATTTTTTCAATTATTTAAAGTAAACAATATTTGAAAAGTGGTATTATTACAATAAAACTATCATTAGAATCCATATATAAAGAAATTATATTTATTTTAAGATATAAATATCAAATAATTCCATCAAGTGATAGATAATAATAAATAATAGTGAATAATTATGAGCCTGTGAAATAAATTCATACCATATTTCAAACATCTAGATCATAATACTATTATAAGAAATTACAAAACAATTAATCATTAAATGCTATAAAGATAAATATATTCATAAAATTGAACATAAATGTGTGTTATATATAGCTCGAAAAATAAATAAGTTATTAATATTGAATAATACTCATGGAAGTAAAAGTAAGAGAAAAAATCCTTACCTCGTGCTTTATTCTGGTTAAACATGATCTAAAATAGAATATAATGGTTTTAAAAAAATTAATAAAATATTTAAGAACCATATTAATATTTATAATATTATACATGATCCTTTTATAACATATTATACCCAATTTGATAATAATTATTCTTTTATTACATAATTTCAGATGTTAATTGCATTGTTTTTTCATTTTTGCATCATTATAAAAGTTCTAGTTATTATACATATGAAAAATTATTATCACCTAAAGAATAATAAAAATGGTATAATTATTATATTCATAAGTCAGAAATACTTTGAGTACAAATCATGAATTTTTTTTTAAAAACTGAAGTTTGTCATGATGATCACGATGGTAGGATATAGATACACATGGTTGATATTTCTATTATTCGATGATCATTTTCCAATGAAGTTAAATAATATTTCATATTTATAAAATAATAATAATATAAAAATTATTATATTAATTTTTTAAATATAATTATTTATATCATCCATGTGATTTAGTGATGAAAATATATCCAAATCACTTCGTTATGGTTTCAATCCACCCAAACATAAATGATGGTATCATAATAGATTGAGTGAAATGGAATGAATAAAGATATTATATTATGTTTTATGATTATTAACTATTTCATAAATATAATAATTATTTCATTTTATCACATTTAACCTTAAAAAATATCCTTCTTACCTTCTATGAATAACATTCGTAAATGATGAACCACATCCCTTTGTGAGGCGATTGTCTTCTATACGCACAAGTGACTTTATCGTATCCCCTACGAAAAGGAAATTAAAAATGTAAATATATTATATAATTACCCATAGGTATAATAATTTCATAAATATCATATATATAATTTCTATCCACCATCACAGAAAAATATGATTAGTGGTAATGGAAAAAAATGAATGATATTTTTCCACGAGGTTATTGCTCACCGTACAAACAAATAATGATTTCACAAACAAGTTCATAGATGTGGGGATGGTTCTAGGTCATTACCATAAAATAATAAAACTTAATTACATGTAATATCTCATGTTTATTATATCTTTATTTTTTGATAATAACTCCAAGAGGTGAATGAATAAATATAATAAAATCACTCATTGAAGAATGTTACATCTTTTTTATGTAATGTTATTATGTTTCCACCAATTTCCTTATTATTATATATTTAAGCAAAAAATTATGGCATATAAGATGTGGTTAGGGATGTTTCATATTTATATGAGTAGGTATTTTTTTTAAATTGATTTTCAATGTATGAATAAGAGAGGAAAGAGGATGGCATTTTATAAGTGAGGTGTGTGGAATAATAGAAATATTTTTGAAAAAAAAAGTACAACCATGTTTTTCACATGAATATCTTCATTAAAATAGATCAATATCTATAATTATAATTTATAAGGTCTATATTTTTCTGAAAAATATTTTTTATTCACATTTAAACTCATTTTAATCATTATCATTTTAGTTTATCCCCATATATGTCCTTTTATATCATAAAAATTGAAAATAGTTTTTTATTATACCAATCATTTTAGTCAAAAATTAATTTTTAATTTCTAAATTATATAATTTATGCTTCTTCCAAAAATGGAATATATATTTTCAAAATTAATTCATTGGAATATAACATTTTAATTTAAAAAAAATCACACAGACATAATGATTAGTCAGGGTTGAAAAGATATAATAGTCAAGTGTTTACAATATTTTTATATCTAAAATCAATTTTAAAAATATTATATTTACCAAAATTCAATATTATTATATATATATATATCTGTTCATATATATATAATTTTAAAAAAAAATACATTATAATTTTTCAAAATATAATTTTATATTATATATAATTTAAACGAAAAGAATATTTTAAATTCAAATTTATTATCTTTTGTTTATTAATTAAAAACATAACCATTTTATAGAAATTATATAAAAACTCCGTAATAAAATTTACACATTATAATTTTAAAAAATTAATATTATAAAAAGAAAATAATTTTTTGTAAAAAAAATTTTAATTGATTTGGGAGAAGATAGAAATAAAACCTTTTATAATTAAATGCTATTTTTGAGATATACACATTTTTGTGTAATTGATTATTATTTTATATATAATTTAAGGATACCCAATTTATAATTTTTTACATTTTTAAACAATATTTATTTAAAAAAATTGGACTATTCATATACAACAATATGAAAGGATGTTTTAATGGTAATATTTTAGTAATAATCTTTTAATAAGGTATCATGTTTCGATAAAAATAAGTATTGCATGAGCTGCATGCTATCAAAGAGATCTAATTTGATGAATGTTAAATATATCATAAATTCTCATGATTTTATATCTCATTCTACATTGGGTGTTTCTTGTTATACAGACTCTCAAGTATGATGCTAATATTTTAAGATATTTTGGTGGTCCATTCTACCCTAGATTAATAGATTATATCCTTGCAATTAATTATTTATCTTGTCAATAGAGGGTATATTTATTTTAAAATACCATTCATGAAATACCACGTCATGATATGGGTTAAAAATACCATATTTATTAGATATATAGAAGAATTATGATGGGTTTTTGGAATATTACAAAAATATGATTATAAGTAGGAGAATAATGGTGGAAAGTGAATATCATGACATAGCTTAAAATAATTATAAAATTATAAATATTGATTGTGGTCATTGTGCACAAGAAAAATAATTTTATATGGAATGTTAAAGACCTAGAAACCATAGTTCTATGTTGATTTAAAATACCACCATTTCACTATAAATTATTATTTTAGGATAAAAAAATTGATATTATTTTCAAAGTGTTGAAGAATTTTTTTCCATATATGCAGAGAATATATTAAAATATAAATACTTGAAATAATTCTATGTCAAAAGAAAATATCATATTTTTCATCTAAATTGATCAATTTATAATATATAACTTACTCCATATAATGAAAAAAAAATGTATTTTTATTTCAATATTAATTAAATTCTTTTTTAGTACATTTTATTTTCTATAATATAATGAGAAGACATTTCTTTGTTCTAATGTTATTATTATAAAAACTTAATAGGAAAATTTAAATAATATTATAAAATATTCTTATTCATAATTAATAAATTATTAACTAAAACCCCGTTCAAATTTGAACATTGCTTATTTTATTAATGGTTTACCTAATGATACATCCAAAATATTGAGATCCAAAATATTAAAAATAATGTCAATAAATTTAAATGTAAAATAATCATTAATCCCCCAAACAACATAGGTTATCTCTTAATTGTAACATATGTAACATGTTAGTAGCATCATCATTTATTAGTTTAAAATTTGGTAATAACATGACGTACCATAAAACCATAATGAAAATTAGCATGACTCCTTATTACATAAAAATACATTGCTTATTGGTTATAATATATAAATGAAAAATAGTTCAAACTCAATTAATAATAGATTACACCAATTTCCAATTAATCACTAATCATTTAAAAGGTAGTTAGTACTAAAAAATTTACATTATCCACATCAGTCTTCCAATAATCTTAAAACCATTATCTCAACATTAGGAACATATTAAAAGTTTTATTTCCATAAATCATCTATTTTACAAAAAAATTAAACATTTTTATAAATCATTTTTATTATTCATTTGTAACATTCAGCTTAGTAATATTATTAATGAAAAATAAAAAACAAAAAATATTTATACATATGATGATCAATATCACCATGATATCCTTTAAAAATTATTAAAATGAAATAATTATTGAGGCTAAACCAAAAAAATAAAGAATTCTATTTTGTCTATGTCCTTGACATAATCTGAAAAATGATACATTAGATTTTAGGTATATTCATATTTATTATTTTGAAATTCCATTGAATAGTTTCTTATCTCTTTATAATTTCATAATTGGTCATTGGAATTTTTTTTCCTTCATATGAAAGATCCCTCATGGGGTTATTCTCTCTACACTAGTTACAAACAACCATTCCCTTTAATAATGTACACGGGTAATTTTTTCAATAATTATAACATTTTTTAAATCCCACATTCCATTATTCATTTTTCCCATCTTTTTCTATAATTTCATCATCTTATCTTGATCCCTTTTGAATCTATAAAACATTGATAATGTAATTTGTGTATTTCTAGCTCATGATAATGTGTCATAATATTATTATAATATTTGGAATAATTATTCCAATTAAAAAATATTATTAAATCAATTGATGAAAAAAATATTCTCATTGAAATATATGAATTGATGTGGTAACCATTTATTCTTCTTGTCACCAATTCTAAATTATTAGATAAAATAGAGTAGGTCATATCATTTTGAAAAATAATTTAAAATTTCAATAATTTGAAACAATTAACAGAAATTGAAATATTTATTCCTATATATCATTATAATAATAACCATGGGTTCAATGGGATAACATTATTTTCATATTGTTCAAAATTTACCTAAAAAAATTTTCAATAATCTTTATCATATCCCCTTGGAGTGTTAAAAAAGGTGTGAAATAATGTATTCAGATATGCACCAGGTGATGATAAGGTCAAGTATAATGTTACCTTTTTGGAGTCATAATGCTTAGATACCTATGTACTTGAACTATATACAAATTTTTTATCTAGACATGGATTTAATTTTATTGCGAAACAATATAATATCATCTTTATAATAAAATTATGATGTTATTATATATTTATTCTCAAATTATATCACACAGTTATTTCCTATAAGTTATGATTTCCAAAATATAATTCCCAAAATTTATATTAAAATTTTTTATGATATTAACTTTATATACACCTACCCAAGTAGTCTTGATCTATTATCTACTTTATTACATTGTCATAAGATATGAGGTATTGTATCTCGATGGACCTAATAGTGAAGTAATCATGGTCAACTAGATACATATATGAAATTAACATTAAATAATAAAAAAATTGGTAATAAAAATTTCCACATAGGATGTCCCTTTATATCAATAAAAATACATTTCCTCATATCCTTGAGAAGAAAATTACTAAAAATGGATGAGGTTATATGTTCAGTAAGGAAAACTATATAGTGGAAGCATTGAATAATTATGGAAAAAAATAAGGGGTAGAAAAAAATTAATTAGATTTAGTTTTATCAATTACATGAGAATAAAACAGAGTGAATAAATAATGGAAAAACAATTACATATAAATAATCACATGGGAAAGAAAATTCACCATGTATATTCTAACTGATAATATAATAATGTGGAATATAAATAATTAAATTCACAATTGTAGAATTAATAATTATATATATCTATATAATGTAATCGGGGCATTTATCCTAACATAGAATTAAATTTAGGTCTTGTTCAAATATATATACTTCCATTGATGCCATGATTCAAGTCATAAATACAATTGGGTATGGCCACAGGAAAAAACCTAGTCGTGGTTTTCTCATGACACCAAATGATTCATCTAATGGATATAATATTCATCTCTCATAACATACAAAGCATAATCCGTTCCTCATAAGAATGGGGTGAAAAATAATACACATAAAAAATTATATTAAAAATATTATATGTAATGAAAATACTCTACCCAATCAATATACCAGATAATTATCCATTGAGAGTAATATAATGAATTGTAATGAGATTGTACATCCTCAATTTAACTTATTATAAACCATAAATATAAATAAAAAATTTATTTCAATCTAATATGTCTCTATATGTCCATATTTACAAAAAAATGGTATGTTCAAATGATGAATATAAATACCATAAATATATATTTAAAAAAATTTCTTGAGGAAGATATTCTTTTAATTTTGAAACTTACCATTTATATCTATTATTTCACAAAATATTTTGAATAATCCATTGATTGAAAAGTTAATAGTAAACATATATAATATATTTTATAATATGGTTTGGTCTTGAGGGTAGGAAATTCAATTAATTATATGTATGCTAAAACATGCACTCTATTCACATTTTTTATAAACTAAAAATGAGAATTTTTCTAAAATTACATGATTATTCTATTCAAAACTATTTATAAAAAGTAAAAAATTGTTAAAATTACTTTAATAAGTGTAGTGAATATTTTTTTGAATAATATTTTTTTTAAACATGGAAATTTATTAAATATGATTTCTCACCATAGAGGAATATAAAATTATATTATCCTAAAAACATGTTCTCAGTAAGTAAAAAACACTATAAAATTGGTAATAATACTTTTAATAGTTAAAAATGACTGGTTTTGCAAGATATATTTATTTATATATTTAAATTTCATATAATTCTCCCTATGGATGTGTAATGATGAAAAATAATGAATAGTAATGATATTGTGAAATAAATTCATAACACTTTGGTAACATCTGAATCATAATACCCATTAATGAAATGAAATGAAATGAAATGTTAAATAACATGATATACAGAAATTCTTTAAACAACTTATCAAATTTGGTTATATACACCACACAAAAAAATAAGTGATCACTATTATGTATGTGTCATGGATGTAAAGCGTGAAGAGAAATCCTTACCTCACGCTCCATTTTGGTTGAACATGATATATCTTCCATCATAGGGGTTTTAGACCTATTATTATCCTAATATATAAAAATATTATGATTTATATTACCATGTATGATAATTTTTAACATTTTATTACCCATTTGTTAATATTCATTCTTTCTTTTCATTAATTTTTGTGTTTATTACCATATTTTTTCATAATGTTTTACTTTGAATGTCTATGTTCATTGGAAAAGTTTATTTTTTTGTTGTCTATAAAATATGATTAATTACATGATTATAATACTTTAACATCTATTATACTTCTATCACCAATCATGAATGCATGTTTTTAAAAATCAAGTATGTTACGACCATGAATACGGTCTATCGTACGTACAAGGGTTAACACTTCTATTTTAAAAAGATCATCCTAGAAATGACATTCTTAAATTTATATCATTAATTAATGATAGTTAAATCATAAATAAAATATTATTTCATTAAATATATATATATATAATACATGAGATGTGTTTATGAAAAGGGGTTCACAACACCACATTAATGTTGTAGTCCACACATACACGAATAATGTTATCGTCATTAAGTGAGTGATAAGGTAACAAATAGAATAATATGTTATATATTAAAAATGGTAAATATTTAATTAATAAAATAATTATTCCATTAATATCCCAACTATTTATTAAATTTATCTTTATTTTATTCTTATGCATAGAGTTCATGAATGATAAATCACATTACATCCTAAAGTTGTAGTCCACCGTACATACGAGCAATATTATTGTATCCCTGAAAAAATAGAAAGTATAATGGTATATATGATATAATTAATCAAGCGTTATAATTATGTTATAAATATAATATATATACTTTATATACATAATAATTTCTAATGCTGATATATGGTTAATGAAATGTTAATGATGTTTGTCCACAAGGTGGTAGTATGTTGTATACATGAATGATGATTTAGTAAACAAATATTGAAAGTGTGTGGTTTTATATCATTAACATAAAATCAAAAAATATAAGTATATATAAAATATTTATTATATTATATCATCATATTTTAATAATAATTTAAAGAGATTTGCTATAATAAAATATATCATTCAATAATTTAAAATATTAATTAGGTATGCGCCTTAGTATTTTACAATATTTATTCGAAGATTCAATTTATACCCAAAATAATTATAATAAGATGATGCTATGTATTTTGGGTAGTTACATTGAGATTTATTAGTTTAAAAAATGAGATTTATAGTTTGGTGGAAGGATTGTGAGGTGGTGAGCTTTTATAAGTGAGTTTAGTGGCACACCAGAAATTTTGGAAAGAATAAGGTGTCCCATGTTTCTCACATTCCACAATGGTCAAAAATCAGTTATTTTATATCCTTGTAAATAATAATGTTTATATACACCATTATAATAGATTTTATAATTGTTTTTAGTTTATTTTTTCCCTTTCCATTTTATATTCACCCCATAAAATAAAATTTTACATTAATAGTGGTAAATATTTCTTTACTATTTCCACTATTCATTATGGTATAAAATTAAGTTGAAATTAAAATTTATTATAAATTATTATGATTTAAAATATTTAATCCAGTTTAAAAAATTCAATTCACATAATTGGATATTTTAAACTTAAAACTAATCACACTAATGAAATGGGAAAGCATGTTTCTAATAAGAAAATATTCACAATTTTATTTTGTTATTGTTTCCAAATTCAATATACAAATAATTGAAAAAATTGGAATTTTTTAATAGATATATCATTGATCTAATTTAACATTAAAATATTCGAAATATAAAGTATCAATATATATAATTTAAACAAAAAGGTAGTTTTCAATTAAAATTCTTTATTTTCCACTATTTATTTAATAGTTCAACATTTATGATAAATATAAAATATCAAGGATGAGAAAATTATAATATTATAATTTAGCATTTGAAGTTAATTTTAAAAAATTATTCTTATAAATATTCTAAAAAATAATTTAATTTTATGTGTGCGATGATCTTCTGATATATCATTAAGAAAAAATATACGTTTTCAAAAAAATAATTTTAATGGATTAATATTTAATTCATTAATAACATATAAACAATGAATTTTTTAACATGTGTAAACTATATAACTTTTATAATTTATAGATTACTATTTATTACCAACATTTTAATGGAAATTTTATAATGGTATGGTTTAAGTAATAATATTATAATAATTTATTGGGTTTCATTCAAAATAATTATTGTATTCCTTGAAGGAAATAAAAGAGATTGAATTTATTTATTAAAAGATATATCAAAAAGTACCTATGTATTTTATTCCCCTATAATTTTTCTTATTTCAATTCATACATGATATAAAATATAATTTCGATCTTTTAAAATACCATGTTGTTACAAACACCAACATCACAAAACAACATCAATAAACAAAACACATTTAGCTCCTTGATTCAAAAAGAAATTAAATAACTAAAAACCTAAATATGATAAAAACATATAAGTATACAAATTAAATCTTATTAATTTTTAATGGAGAACTATATTTCTCTGATAAATTTTTTTCTTGCCTCATCCATCATATTAGATCAAAGAGATGGTGTTTTGGATTTGTCAATAATATAATATTTTCAATTTTAGGATTTTAATCAAAATAAACTTCTTTAACATGTTAGAGTGAATGATCCCACCACTTATGTCACTCAAATTATTGAAATAAATCAAACAAAGATAATCTATAAATAATCTTCAATATCCAAAATAGGTTGTTACTCCTCATAATTTTGAAGAATTACTCAATATGTTATGATCAAATAAAATAAATATTTTGGATAAGTTGTTTAGTGAATATACATTAATAAAAATAAAATATGAAATAAATATTTATCTTATAAAAGAAAAAAAAATATTTTCAATGTTGTATTTATCTTCACCAATATATTAGTTATCCATTTCGAATATTTAGAATATCTCCAAAAAATTATACCGTTCTCTAATGCCTCTTAATAGTGTAAAGAAATGGAGACTTCATCATTAATCAAAACACATCCTAGTTTTGGTTATTTCACACACAAAATGGACTCTGTATTTTAAAAATTATTATTATACTACATTCACTAACTCATGTAATCAAATTCTTATTCCCCTATTTTTATACACACTTATCAAATAAATTATTTTTTTATATTCTTTTTATGTATTTATAAATATTTTATTATCTAAATTAAATAAATTTTTACACATATTCTTTCACAAAAATAAACCATTATATATCATCATTTTCAAATTTTATATCCAAAATTTTGAAATTCAAATTCCTTAAACTCAATAAAAATCTCCATCATTAACATTCCAGACATCTTCATTATTTTCCTCTTTCATGTGAATCATGATGTGACTTCATGTATTGATTTGTAAAATATTTAATCATCAGAAAACAATAAATATATTAATCATCATGGTTTTTAATCATAATTAGATTTTTACTGATATATTCCTCATTTAGTTTAATACAAGAATTTGATCTTCACATTAACGTTTTACTATCACATAATGGGATTAATAAGATCAAACCCTATATATAAATATTCTTATACAATCCTATATTTATCTGAGGAATGAAATGTAGAGGAACTACTTGAAATAAAATATTTCTCTTATTATCAATATTTTAGTAGATGGAGGTGGAATGGTAAGGTGATACTCATGTGAGATGGATAATGTTATTACATTATGTCAATTATTTTTTATGTAGATGTATTTTTTAATTATTTTGTATCACTTAATTAGCTTCCATGTTTCCCTTTGAATTATAATAATGGTTTTTTGGTATTTTATTTTATGATTTCTTTTGAAATAGTTTATTTCATATTGATGTTCGAGTATCCCATTGTTCTTGTTTTTTATTTATTTCATGGTATTTCCATTCTATTTAATATTCATATATATTCCTTGTTAAGGACCCATTATATGATTCTTTTGTAAAATTGTTACCATTTGTGTTTCCTGATTCCTTGTGTCTAATTTCCTACCCATGATTATTGAGAAAACAATGTAGTCAATGTCATTGACTATCTGAGGTACCTTAGTTAGGAGGAAATTCATAGGTTTTTTATGAAATGGTATCAAATAATCATTTGGTTTTTTGTTATTTAGGGAATTAGATAGATAAGATATATGATTTTGGAGGCTCATGTAATATCCTCAAATAAGATTTATACGAAAACTATTAGTTCCAAAAATGTATTTCTTGGGTTTGTTAGGAATGTAACATTTTAGTTCTAGATATGATTTATATTTCCCTCATTAGTGAAAATATCTATTTTGAGGATGTTATAAATGGTACTCATATGTTTCAATTTTAGGGTTTATGGACATCAAAGCATTAACTTAGTCTAGGAATATTTGAAGGATACACATTATATGTGTTTTTTCACCAAAATTATATTTAATATTTCATAATAATAATATGGGTCTCTTATGGTTCATATGATTGGTTTTTATATTATTTTTAATTGCATTAAATTATTTGATTTTTATTTTTATGGGTCATGATAATTACATTGATGTGGTATTGTTATTTGAATATTATTGTCTTATTACATGTTTTGTTTCTCATATATTTCAATTTCAAAAAAAAAAATATCTTATTCATATAGGATTCGGGACAACACATCACTATTAAGGATTAAATTGTCAAGATGAAACCAACATTACGTTTTTATTTAATTAAACTTGTCAAAAGTGTTTCAAGAATATTTTAGAAACCTATATACAAGTGTTTGTAATGGTTTTTGATGGTTCTATTAGTGAATAGTTTTATAGATAATGTATTTTTTGCTATTTGTGATTGTGGAATTCATGATTTCCAATTGTAGTGTGAATATTTATTTTTGGAAAATATATAATGGATAAAATATGGTTTCAAAAATTAAAATGATATTATGTTGATGTTCTCCCTAATATGTTTTTATATAATATTCTAAATTATATAAGTTCAAATATCAATAAGAATATTTATTGTAGAATGATATAAAAGAATAATTGGAGTGATGGTAATGTTATATAATTTTAACTCAGCTTAATGTTACAAAATAATCCATATATTTATTTTCATTATATAATCGTACATAATTAGTTTTTTTAACATTATAATCATAATTAATTGTGTTGATTTCAATTAACATCTAATTCAATGTTTTTATCCTTGATTGTATTTATCATAGTTTTTATTATATTTTAATGAAGGTTATGGAATGAAAAAGGACTTATAATTATTTAATCACCACTATGTATATTCTATAGATTTAGATATGTATCTTATTATAGTGAAAAATATTATATAATATGGATACTAGTTTATTATATGAGTTCATTTGTTTTATTAATAATAAACTATTATGATTCACTTCTATGTGTTTTCGATAATTTTGTTTTTGAATTTGAAATAATCATATGATATATTATTTTATAATTTATTTTGCTAAACATTTTATTTTAATAATTAATTATTATTTTCATTTAGAATATATTTATTTAAATCATCATTTTTCCTTATATATAAATAAATATATTCAATTGATGTTTTAAATAAGAATGCATTGTTTTGTGAATGCTTGTTATGACCTTCTCAATAGTATGTAATTTTTTAATTTAAATGGTTAATTTAATTTAAGTATCTCTAACTATATATTGTATGAATGATTTATTTTTATCCATATAGTCAGACATTATGGGATTATTTATCTATAATGAAATTTTTATAGGTTTCATATAGGTTGTACAATGAATTTTTTATTTTTTCAATGTGATTTTTCTTTTCAACAATGATATGGGGTATAATGTAATTTACATAGAAAAATTTAATATATTATGATTATAACTATTTTTAAAAATTAATTATATATGATTGTAATATTCCTGGGGTTTTCAAATATTACATTCTTTATTTTGATAGGTTTAAATGTTTAAAATATTTTTCAAATAAAAACTGCTAAATGACGTACATTGTTTTATGGTATATGTTATTTTCATGATTATGTATTCATGTTATGAAGAATATGTGGAATGTATTCTAGAAATGATAATATTACTATCCTTTTTCAAAATTGATTTATACTTTATATGATTTATCTTAATATCAATTCATTTTTAGTGGTTCAAACATGATATGGTGGTAATCATATTATTTTATGTGAAGATTGTATTTGAATGTATTATGGTATATATTAATTTTATGCTTAATTATTACATGGAATTTGAAAAAATGGTTGATTTCATGAAATGATATAATAATTAGTTTTGTTTTCGCAATTTATGACTTTCTTTTTCAAAACTATTTTTCCTATATTATTTCAAATTTTATATTCTTTATTTTTTAAATACACTTTAAAATTATTTAGGGATTCATTATTTGTACGATTTTTTTCTTACAGGTAGGATTGTTTTGAAATTTATTCTTTTTAATATAATTTTATAAACATATTAATGTATTTAACTAATAATTTTGACGATAGAAGTCTTTTTGGATAATAAATGGATTATATAAGGGGTACATACCAAATTGCATTAGTTTATTCACTAAATAGTTCCTATAAAATAAAAAATATATTATGAAATATAAATTATATATTATGATTTGAAATGGATTGAAATAATTTCTTTGATTGATATTTTTTGGAATAAGGAACAATTTTTTCTTATTATATCATTTTTTAGGTTTATTTCATCTTTAATTTTGTTTAATTAAATTCAAAACAAATGGTTATGTTTTAAAAAGGGAAGAAATAAAATATTTCAATAGTTTTAAATTTATATATATATTAGTTATATATATTAATGTGACTCTAGGTTTTATTTATTTTTTATAAATTCCACCATAAAACTTATTTATGCACCCACTCATAATCCATTTTTAATAGATTATATATTATTACATCTGGAATTGAGGTACATTAAAGAGGATTTGATTTTAATATTTCATTATCATCATACAATTAATGGAAAATTTATTCCAATGTATTTTTTTGGAGGGTTTAAATTTTTTAAATGAAATTTATAAGAAGTTAAATCTATTTTATGTTATTCAGTATGAGTTAAACTTCCCATTGAAATATTTTCTAATAACTATTATATTTGTTTCTTATTTTTATTGTTTATGTGAATTATAACTATTTTATTCCACACGTTTGATATTTTTTTGTAATTTTTTTTCTATTCACAATGAATGGGTTGCAGATACTAATTTTTAAAGCCTTTATAAATTAGGGTGATATTTAATATAGTGGTGATAAATAAAAATCGATACCATTAAAATTTAGAAATAGTGTTTCGATTCATATTTTTTCTGGTGGTTTACCATAGTGGGATGCTTAAGAGGTATTCCAGGGTCATAAAGTGATACGGTGTAGTGAAATTTCAAAAACATTGTTTACTTTTTAGATTTGGATTCCATTGAATATTTACATTTTTAATTATCATTAATTTCCTAATTTTTTTCCTTTAGGATTTTTTTTCAATGAATTATAATGAAAGCCAGATAGTTTTAGAAAAAATTTAATTGACCATATAAAAACCTAGCAAGACATGTAGTCTTATATGATTATTGGATTTTTTTTAGTAGATACATGGTTTTTCTACCCATGTGTCTTAATATTGAGCATTATTAAAGTGTTACCATTACATTTATATGATTGGTATATTTTTTATTAAAATTTATTATCAGCCACTTTATAATTTATTGAAAACTATAAATATAAAATTATCACTTTTCCCCAAATAGAAATAAATTTCATCACTACTCATTTTCTCTTCAAAGTAACCCCTGTGTCCTTCTGACCACATTAATTCCTCTTACCATTATTTTTGGAATAAATATAGTTGGTTTTTCTTTGTGTTTATCCTTGAAAACAACATTTAAAGGAATATTTCTTTCTTACTTGGGGTTATTCTTTCCTAATTCATAGTTTTCTATCAACCCAAAAGTCATCGTATATATATTATTCATTTTATCAGTATTTATGGCTTCAGTTTTAATGTTAATGATTCATTATTTACATATTTGGGTCCCCCTTCCCCAAATAATGTTTATTAAAATTGGTAATCAATGATTTCAATTTGAAATGGTAGTTTGATCTATATTATAAATTTATTTGTTGATGTGATGATTCTTGAATTATAAAATTTAATTTATAAAATGATATATTTGGTATTTTCATGTTTTCTATCTACTAAAAACATATTTTACGGGTGTATATAATTTACATCATTTTTATGGTACTTTTTTTTAAATAATGAATTTAATCATAATAGGTAACATTTATAATTTTTATTGGTGAAATTTCAAATAATTAATTATTCCTTGAATACTCGGTTCATTAATGGAGAAGAAAGTGGAATTCAAAAATATTTTTTCTATATCGATATACTAATTTTTATTAATGGTTTAATGAGATTCATTATTATAGAACAGTCCAATATTTATTATTATCAAATGTAATCCTTGATTTATTATTTAAGAAAACCCAAAAAATAGAGAAGGACCCATCTTAGTAATTTTTATTATCAATAAAGTTATTGATCTACCCTTTATATATCCCAACTGGAAAGTAAATTATTATTATATATATCCCCCAAGATCAGGGTGTTCCAATAGTAGAGTAATGTTATTTCACCAGGTTACCATATGAATAGTGACATTAAGGGAAACTACCTTTTTATTTCTTTAAGAGGAATATTTTTACGGTTCCTTTAATATTTTTTTAAACAATATATTCTCTATGGTATATTGAATCCTAAAAAATTATAAATATAGTGTATTTTTAATATAAAAAATATTAAAATGTATTATGCTGCATCATTTCATAAAAATGAATAAAGTTCAATTTCAAATTAAATTATTTCTCTCAAAATTTTTAAAATATTATCATTATTTTTATAATTTAAAACTAACATGTTATATTTACATAAGAAATATTGTATATGAAAATCATGATGGGATAATCATGGGATTGTTGTGCTCACACCTTATTTACATCAATGGGTATGTGCAGACCTTAGATAATATGATGTTGTAAAATGAAAGTCATCGATTATTAGTGGTGTGTGTTTATGATAAGATGTTCTGAATGGATATAGGGGACATTTTGGGGTTTTGGACATCTCACATGAATATAGGTAACATATTATTCCACTTATTTGGGTTCATTATATTTTCTTCTTGTATTGTTCATGTGTCGCCAAATTGTCTTCAATAACATTTAGTTTATTTTATATGAATATATTGACGTCTATTCATTCTTTTGAGATGTCTATTAATTTAGAATAATTATTGATATTTATATTGATCCAAGATCATTTATTGGATTCATGGATCTTTTATGTAATGGAAATGTTATGTTGGATACTAAATTAGGGCTTGTTTGATGATTAATTAGGAAATCTAATCTCATGGTGTGTTTCATGATTCCAATTAATATTTTCTAGACAAATGGGATTATGAATTCTATATAGGCTTTTTCATGGATGGAATAGGTTCTTAGAATAGGGGAATCCTAAGTTTGTTTATTATGAAATCTCTTCCTTAATTTTTGTTACCCAAATATATAAAAAACAACTTTATTCAGAAGCTTGAATGATGTAAATATTATATTTTTAAAAAATATTATATATTATATAAAACTTATATATTCTCATATTATTTATATAATTGTTTTTGAATTTAAATATAACCTTTTACAATATATACACCATTTCAAATAATATTATCCCAAATGGACTAGTTTTATTAAATATATACATAAATTCAATAAATAAATTCAAATGTTACATATGTTCTAGTTTTAAATATGATTTTTTTCAATTTTAATATATATTCTTAAATTTAAATTAATCCAAATTTAATAAATATTGAAATATTAAATTGTGTAAGAACTTATAGTCCTCTAAAAATAAATCAAATTTTATTCATATAATCAGCTATTTAATTATAATGTACTTATTATTCAAATAAAATGAAATAAAGCATTATAATACATGAGTAATTCTTATAGTTTTGAAAATTCAAATAATAGAAATGGATTTTTAATAAATTGAATTGTACTAAAAAAGAAATAAATATATTTAAAGGTTTTTTGAAAATATAAACAGGAATTTGATTTTATTTTTTATTATTCTAATGGAAAGAATAATTTTTCCCTAAAAAATACATTTCAAAATTTTAATGTTTGAAGATATATTTTTCATTAAAAATGATAATCAATTCATTTAAAATTATATGATTATATAATACACTAAAACATATAATTATAAAAAAACCCTCACACACACAAATATATATATATGAGTGAATGCCTCCCACTAACAATACAATTTACATCACAAAATAAAAATTATTTTTAAAATTTATATTTCAATTATCCAAAACAAATCTACATTAAATTTATAATGTATACTTTAAAAGAAAAAAATAATCTTCCGGGATGTTAGTTTTCATCATTTAATTCATTTTAAAAAAAACTACAATGATTCCCAAAACCATTTTCAGGTAATACGTAATTGATAGGGGAATTTATACTTCAATGATTTTTAATAGAAGTCATGGAGTAACATTTTTATATTTATCTCTATAAGAGTAGATTCACATTCACCACCATGCCCAATAACAATATTGTAGTGTTTTAAGTTGTGAGATAATTGACTTGAGGATGATTTGTAACTCACTACAAGAAAAATGTCGTTTAGCGGCGGTTGTTTCGCAGCGGTTTTAAAAACCGCCGCTAAACTTGTTTCGGGCCGCTATTTCGTGGCGGTTTTTAAACCACCGCGAAATGCCATAAAATTTTTTTATTTTATTTTTTTTAAAATTTTTTAGTGGATTAGTGGTGGTTTTTTAAAAACCCGTGAGAAATAGCTGCGGTTTTGGTAAAACCGCCGCGAAATTAAGGGAAAAAATAAAATAACACAAGAAACCCCGAAATCACAAAAAGGACCATAACTATTGATCCAGGCATCCGTTGGAGTGCCACGACAAGTCAAATCGAAGCTCATGAATAGATATTGAGGCGCATATAATCAAAACCGTGAGACGGTCTAAGGTACGGATGATATTAGAGTTATAAAAAATTTGAAAAAACTTCTCCAACTTTAAATGGCCATAACTTTCGTTTCGGGTGTCTGTTTGGGCTCTACCACATATCAAATCAAAGCCAGCGAAGAGAGCTATGCACCAGTTTGATAGAAACAAGATTCTTTCATGTTTTTAGACCCCAAAAACACCTTCAATGGCCTCTGAAACCCCATTTTTGTCACCGGTGTCCCGTCGAACTTGTCTTCCAATGGTCCTAACTTTCGATCCGCGTGTCAGTTCAAACACCTCCACCTGCCAAATCATAGCTCATTCTATGAGCTTAAGTTTGACTAATCGCGGAACCCACATGTACTTGTTGATCATATGTTATGGCCTATTTATTGGGCATCGGGTTTTTTATGTTTTTTGATGCCTCGTTTCTAGCACCCGTTCCCCGTCAGCTTTTTTTTAAATAGTCGTAACTTCCGATCCACCTGTCCATTCGGACTATTTCACCTTTTAGGTTGAAGATCGTTTTAGGATCTTTGATTTGACCGGCCACAGATCTAAAACGGACTCTCGGATCATATGTTATCTTTGTTAATGTGAGTCCATTGTTTTATTCTCTTTATAAACATTTTGACGGGTTTTAACGGTTGCTCCATTTATTACTGTATATTTGGGTTTCTATGACTTGTTATCTTTATCAATGTTTTTTGTGGGTAATTATGATGATTATGTTGAATTATTAAAGTGTGTTCCAGAGTTGTCATGATTTTCACGCATTCTCATTATTTCCAATGCCGCATTTTTCATATGCTTCTCCATCCATTTTCATGCGTTTTCATGATTTTTCATCCCTTATCACGTCTTTTCATACATTTTTATGTGTTTCCTTTCTTATTTATGATTTATTATTTATTATTTATAATATACTTTAATTTATTTATTATCTATTATTTGTAACTGGTTATTTATTATTTATTATTTATTATTTATTATTTATTATTAATTTTGTATATTTATTTATTATTTATATTTATATTTATATTTATTTATTATTTATATTTTCTTTTTACTTATTATTTATTATTAATTATTAATTATTACTAATAATAAAATATTATTATTATTATTAATATTTGTTACTAGTTATTTATTATTTATTATTTATTATTTATTATTTATTATTTATATTTATTATTTATATTTATTATTTATTTACTATTTATTTATTATTTATATTTATATTTATTTATTTTTTATGTTTAATTATTATTTATATTTATTTATTATTTATTATTTACATTTATTTATTAATTATTATTTATTATTTATTTATTATTTATATTTACTTATTATTTATTATTAATTATTTATTATTACCAATAATAAAATATTATTGTTAATAATAATATTTTCCACAGGTTATTTATTATTTATTCTTTATTCTTTATTCTTTTTTATTTATATTTATTATTTATTTATTATTTATTATTTATTATTTATATTTATTTATTATTTATATTTATTTATAATTTATTTATAATTTATAATTTATTATTTATATTTATTTATTATTTATTATTTTTATTTATTAATTATATTTATTAGTTATTAATTATTATTTATTTTCTTTATTAATTATTTTTTATTAATTATTAATTATTATTTATTATTTATTTCTATTTTTATTTCTTATTTCTTATTTAATATTTATTATTTATTATTTATTATTTATTATTTATTATTTATTATTAATTAGTTGTATTTATTAATTATTTATATTTATTTATTATTTATTATCTATTATTTATATTTATTAATTATTAATCAATTATATTTATTTATTTTTTATTTATTTTTTATTTTTTATTTTTTATTTTTTATTTCTTATTCGTTATTTATTATTTATTATTTATTATTTATTATTTATTATTTATTATTTATTATTTATTATTTATTATTTATTATTTATTATTTATTATTTATTAGTTATTATTTATTATTTGTATTTATTTATTATTTATTATTTATTATTTATTATTTATTATTTAATTTTTAATTTTTAATTTTTAGTTTTTCATTTTTATTATTTATTATTTATTATTTATTATTTATTATTTATTATTTATTAGTTATTTTTTATTTTTTATTTTTTATTTATTATTCGTTATTTATTATTCTTTATTTATTATTTATTATTTATTATTTTTTATTTATTATTTATTATTTATTATTTATTATTTACTATTTATTATTTACTATTTATTATTTATTATTTAATATTTAGTTATTATTTATTATTTGTTATTTGTTATTTATTATTTATTATTTATTATTTATTATTTATTATTCATTATTTATTATTCATTATTTATTACTCATTATTTATTATTTATTATTTATTATTATTGAGTTTATATCTATTATTTATGTATTATTTGTTTTTCGAATTAATATATATAACTATATTAAATTATGTTTATTAACCACATGACGAGCTTGCTGGAGTGGTAAAGTCTTTGGAAAATATGCAAGAGGTTAGGGGTTTAAATCTCAACAAATGTAATATTTCTTTATATTGCATGGGCATGTGCATGAGCATGGGCATGTGCATGAGAATGTGGGTGCACGGATAATTAAAGTAAATAAAGTAAATAGAAATAAAAAAAACACAAAATAAATAAAATAAATAAAAAAATAAAATAAAAAAATAAAATAAAAAAATAAATAAAAAAAAAATAAAAAAAATAAAAAAAATAAAAAAAATTACAAAACCGCCACTACATCATTTAGAGGCATGTTAAACCACAGCTAAAAAACCGCCGTGAAACGTTCTGCGGCGGTTTTAAAAACCGCCGCGAATAGTTTCCTGATGCACAATTTCGCGACGGTTTTTCAAAACCACCGCCAACCTATTTAGCGGCGGTTTAAACTGCCGCTAAATCATGATTTTGTCATAGTAACTCTATATTAATACATTGTATAAAGTAAATATTGGAGAGGAATTCAAATCATGAAAAAAATATGGAGAATTGATTTTTTTGAAACCAAAATAATTTTATGGTTTCCTATTACAATGTAGGAATCTCTATATGTTTGAGTTATTATAAATTATATTTATTATGTGTCTTTATCTAACAAATTTTCATTTTTTATGCAAATAAGTTCCTTTTTAAGATAACACATCATAACCATTTAAATTTGGTAGAAACTGATTCATTAAATGAAAGAATTATTGAAATTTAGTAATATATAGAAGCTAATAGATTTTGGAATAAGTGGTATATATTACACTCATCCAGTGAATGGATTTCCATATTAATTTTAACCAAATCGAATCAATCGTTTAGGTCATACACAATTAGTTAATTTTGATAATTCATAAAAAATCCATTTAGGTATGTTCCTTGAAAAATATAGCCCTAATAATTCATCCATAAAATAAATGTATCTCTATGAATTGGTGCATTGTCTGAAGTGAAAAATTAGAAGTGATCATTCAACGTGACACATTGTGTGATCATGAATGTGTGGAACCATGAACATGGATATGGTGATGTGACATCCCCCACAACATTCCACAAATTATATAATTTTCGAAAATTTAATTAGAAATTTTTTTAAAATATATTCACTTTTTCCCACTTTTAAATGTTATATTCTAAAAATTATATCTTACCCATTAATATAAAACCCAAAAAAAATATTCAAAAATAATTTATAATCCAAAAATACTCCTCTATTTTTAGTTATTATAAATGAACCTGTTTTAACTAAATCCACACAACTTCTATGAAAAAATGATTACATAAATTTATTCATGACTTAAACATTTAAATAATAGTGTTAATTAAATAATTCATATCATAATGGTGTTCATATCCCAAAACATGTATCTATGTTATCAACTAAACTAATAAAAAACAATAATAATAAAATAACATTGTACTAAATACAATCTTAGACACCGTTATATATTTTCATAACTTTTCTCATTAATGAATTTTATGAATCTAATGTAATATACTATTTTGAGTTTCCCAATTTCAATATTCGTTTGGATGAACAAAATATTTTTCACATATTTCATCACAATTTTCAATATCGCTTTTCCATTAATAGGTTCAAACTCACAATATTTTTTCATGTTTTCTAAAAAACATTCATATTTCATTTATTATACATTTTCTATTTAATTTACACATATGATAGAAGTTACTACTTTGCACTTAGATATATGATGTAATCAATGTAAATCGGTGCTCTCTTCAATGGTGAAATATTTACAAGGACATTATATTTATAACTAGAGATGTTTAATATACCTACAATATTGAAATTACATATGGTTTTGGATTTTTCATGTTATGGGTTTCCCAATGATATGATATAATCGTACATCAACTGTATCACATTATTTTTTCCTTAGACAAATTGATGTTGATTACCTTTTATAATAATTTTTCAATATGATATCCAGCATTTCGTAACTATAAAAATGAAAATAAATTATTTATATTGTAATAATACACATTGGAAAATATGATAAAGGAAATAAAATCAATTATTCAAATCCTTTAACAATGATAACCTTTATGTCATGAGGGATTCTATTTCACATGTATGTATCACAATCTCCAAGAGATCACTCCACCACTTTTTGTAAAATCCCAAAAACATGAATATGAGTGACCCTAAATAATTTAAATATTTAAAAAATTAGATGACAATACAAGAAACTTCAGATTATACTTAATATATGGTAATCCAAATCACCTTTTACATATTTGAGTACTCTTCTAAATACATCCCTAGGTGCATAACTAATATTAATTGTATACCATCTCAACAATAAAATTTAAAATGAAATATATGGTCATTGGATAATCAATGTATGGAAGAGATTTCAGATAAATTATGCGTACCTCAGATGACCAACATCTATGATGGGATTTGGTTTCAACGTATTCATCAAAGCCTATGTGATATAGATAAGAAATAAATCAAAATATTAAACTTTTTAAAATATTTTCAATACAATGATATTGATAAATTGAATATAAATTTGAATCCTATAATGCATATAACACAATATAATATTTTCTATATCAAATTTATTTATATAAAAAAATATTGGTAAAATAGACTTTAAATAATTTACATGATTTTTTTCATCCACAAATTATCCACTCAAAGAATTTTTAACAAATAAAACAAACATGAATATTTTTAAACCTTCTCTAACTAACTTTCTCAGAATGGTAATGTTGAATTATCCTAGATATATTACTTCATTATATCTTTCATTATATTGTTCTAATCCTTTATTAAACCTATATAATGAAAATGGATAATTTTTACCTTTATTTATTTTATAGTTAATATGAATTATTATCATTCTATAATATATATTTCTTTTTTAGATAATAATTTAATATTTTTTAAACATCAATGTGGTGAAGTAGAAAATGATATACAGAAATAAAGGCGAGTATGAATATAATAAATTTATTCATATCCAATGAATCATTAGTATCAAAAAACTCAATCCCATTATTTTTTAGTAATAAATTTTGACCCCAAATCAACAATATAATTTTTTTATTGCATCTACATGTTTTTCCATTTTAAATAGAAATTTATAACATATAAATTTTGATCCTTACAAATGATCCATTAAAATAAAAGAATGGTTCATAGTCATATAATATATTTTATCATTTTTAACATGCCTCTATAAAGATTCATCATGATATGACATGGATTCATTGTATGTTTTTAGATTGAAATATATATTAATAAATGACTAATAATTTTTGACATTACTATCATTAGTTCTTCCATTTTGGTATATATAGAAATTAAATATATTTATTTTTGATATTTGAGGTCTTTTATATTTACAAACCACATCATCTTTATATCCTATGGATTAATTTTGATTTTATCTAGACTCAAAAATTTTGAAATTTTTTCATAGAGATAAAAATTGGTTCAATAATGAAAGATTTTTTAGTTCACTAACATTATTAATAACTAAATAATAATAATATTCTTTTATCCATAATCTATATGATTTATAATGATATCTATTACAAACAAACATGTATTGAGTGCATCTATTTCTCATGATTCCCTTTTTAATGTTGGGTTCAAAGCCTCTTCATTATTATTAATGCAAAGACCCCTTTTATACATGTAAATAGAAACCCATTACGTATCACATAGGTCTATGTCCATGTGGCAAATGAACATGGCCAGAGGGACTAGTTCTTCATCATGCCTGCATCATCCTACTTACATCACTAGGACTGCATCATGTATACACCACCACCTACCTTCATCATTCAAGTGTAACTTCCACAATTTTAAATCCCCCATGGGGATTTCTAGGATTAACAAAATGGCCTTTCTGATGTAGTATTATGTGGCTTATCACTATAGAACCACCGTAATTTCCATCATTACCCTTTTAGGATCATATTCATTTTCAATTTCTGGTATCCAAAAACCATTAAATAATATATATTTGTTTCCCCTATTTAATAACTCATATGCATTTATATACATCCTTTTTATATAAAAATTATTTAATATGTGACATGTACTTAATAATAGACATTATGTTAAATACTTCTAAAATACCAAAGATAAATATTATAGGATTAACTATTCCCATTATTGATCTATTGTTTCTCTCAGTTACTACAATATATTGATATGTTTATAGAGCTATCACATCATATAATATCTATTAGGATTTAATGAACGCAAATTTTAATATTATCCACCTTTATGGGAAGTTCGGAATTCAATATAATACCATTTTAATTTTAATCAAAATTTTAAATGATGAAAATTTTATCATTAACTTCAATTATGGCATGATTTGTCATGAACCAAGCAGAGTCGCCATCTAACCTATCAACTGACCCGGTCTGCAGCATGGGCCGAATGGTTTTCCCGATCCCCATGGGCTGGCACAAGTGCCCGGATACCAAAAATAAAAAATGGGAACAATTTAACTGAATAAATAAATATAAAAAAATATGAAGCTAAATAAATTGAAACTAAAAGCATACAACCAAAGAAACCCTTCCAACAAGTTCAAATATATTTTTTACAACATGAACTAAAATTCTAATGGAGGCATCAACAATGTAAAACCAAAACCCCAATTCAAACATCTGTGCAACATGAGGAGTCACAGCCCTAAGATACTGCCTCCAAACCATCAGAGGATCCCACTAATAACCCAAACCACCAATACCATGCTCGATGCCTCAACTTGGATTGAAGAATAATGAAGACGTACATACACCAAAAGGTGTATGTAGGGTCTGAGACAAAATCCCAATAGGATTCCACCCAAAAAAGGTTTCACGGATAATTATTAAATGAAAAATACATTTTCAATTTTTAAAAAAGAAAAGAACTAAATCCTTGTACAATTTTAGAGAAAACATGTTTAAAAAATAGTTTCAAAAGGAAAAACATAAATTAAAAACCCACACTCACACTTAAATTTAAAATAAAAAATGTGTCACACAGATGAGCATAAAGAAACCAAAGAGAACCAAATATGGCAGAGGCCTCATCTGTGTTAGCTAGAATGGGACCCTAGATCTTCGTGTCTCAGTGAAACGTGGTTTCGAAACCATAACCCTCAGAAAACATGGCTTAGAAGGCCATGACCCTCAGAAAACATGGCTTAGAAGACCACAACCCTCAGAAAAGCATATTTTTGTGTGTGGCATTCATCAATCTGGCCAGTGAAACTGGGACGAGTCAGCTCTCGAACACTAACACACTAGATTAGTCCACCCTCTTAGCTACCAAGGCGTCCTGATTTGTGCTCAAACAAATTTCAATTTAATGTCAGATGTCATATTTATACACCGAAATAAAAAATACACTACAGGTTCCAAAAACCACTACTCTCACTCAGAAATACCATTTTGAAAGAATACGCACACTAAAAATATTTCGAAACTAAATCTGCACTACATACATATCCAATTAATATTACTACGTGGTCAAAGACAACATTGCCATAGTCAAACAAACCATTAATGGAATTTATAAAAACAAATTCAACATAAGTCGTATGTCTTTAAACACCAAAAGTCCACCTGAATTCTCATTTATGACAGAACACAGACAAACCATACAACAAAACACCAATTTCACCCTTTGAACCCACTAATTCCCTAATAATAATAAAAAAATGATAATAATAATCAAAATAATAATCATATTCATGCCAAAAATATTTACAGAACACAATTAAAACAATTTTCATCCTTAATAACTATTTAATAAAACATTTATGATTTTTTTAAAAAAAATGATGTAAAGAATATGACTATTCACACTAATATTATTTAATTAAACATTTAACTATTTATCAATTCAGACCAATAAGGACCATATAGATTTACGTCAAAAACACATCAAACCCCACTTTTTAAAATAACACACACTAACGCCATAAAATGATATAATCTACATCCATTGCATGATCTAATAAGTCATGAACACAATTTATAAAACACTAATAACCAGCTCGACATGGGTTCTCAAATAAATTCACATTTATATCACATAACACATTACTAATAAATCAATGCTTATGAGTTCTCAATAAAATAAAATAAAATAATTTTTTTGCCTTGTAAACTAATAAAAAAGACACTATTAATTAATCACGCAAAAAAATCATCATAAAATAGTTATGAGCAAAACCGCCTACTTGGAATGTAGGAGACCTCACAAGTTTGGCACAGAACGCTGACCACATGACCGTCTCACCTCAAAAGACCTAACACGATACATTTTTAAAGAAATTGGACCCAAAACAATGAAACTGAACCAAATTCATATTACACCGTAACACGATAAACAGTATAATGTAGAAATAAATCAGATAAAGAAGGACGCACCTAAGGAGAGGGTGTAGAATGCTCGCCAAGCAAGATAGGGTGGTGCTGGAGGTGCGCTGCGCCAGTTGGAAGCCTGTTGGAAGGGGGCGCGTCCAATGGTGGGTGCGACCAAGGTTGTCTGGTGATGAGGAGGGTAGTTCTGGTTCTCCCTAGAGGGAGTGGAGGGGTACAACTCAAGTGGGAGCTGTTACATGATAGCGGTGCTCTGAATTAGGTTGTCCAGGGTGCACGGGGATCTATCAGTGGGGCTTCTGTGATGAAGGGATGCAGGGCGTGATGGTCTGAAGGGGACCGAGGAAAACCAAAATGGGGGAGGGTTGGTGTGGAGCAAGGATAGGGCATCATTCATTTGTTTTCTGGGTGTTCCGGCCGAGAGGAAGGAGGCATTAGGAGTGTTTGTGCTTGGTGAGGATTCTGGAAGGGCTGTGCTACACCAGTTCGAAGGGAGTGTGCTAGAGTACTGCCATGTTGGAAGAGAATAGGGTGTTACGGCTGTCCAACAAGGTGAGCGGTGCGGCTAGGTGAGGGTGTGGTAGACTACCAAAGAGGGAGACTAAGGTGGCGTGGTGTGGGTGTTTGGAGAAGGGAGCGGAGGCGACATGACCTAGGGTTAAGAGGGGAGTGCACTGTGAACTTGGGGGGAACTATGCAGGATGAGGGAGAGAGGGGGGAGAGGTTAGAGGGAAAAGAAGAAAGAAAAACAATAAAGAGAATAAAATGGAAATAAAAATAAAAAAAATATAATGACAAATTAAAACCTTAAAAAACACTAAATCAACTTAAAATTACAAAAATATTGTTAACAAAAGTAGTAGTAATGTTAGAGCCAAAATACGGTGTTAAAAAAACATATAACAATAACTTAGAAGTAATTATAACCTAATTAAAATCATAAAGACGTTAATAATAATAGTAACAACATTAAAAATAACATGCTGATAATTTGATAACAATTATAATAATTTAATATTATCTAACTAATTAAAATATAAACTAAAATAATAAAATAAGAAAAATAATTACATTATTATTATTATTATTAAACAACTCTTGAATTATTTAATAATTTTTCATAGTTCATTTTTGTGCTTAAATTATTATTTTCCTCGCTATTTAATTAGTTACCCATGTGTCGGCTAGGCTTCACGTTGATAAGGGGATTTAGATGGCTGTGTTCCTGTCGTGTGTGTGTGCAAACATTACGATGCCAAATGATTGTTTATCAACAAAACGCAAACACTCTATTCTGTTCTAGCTTTGACCTCAACAATGAAAATGTAATAAAAAATGTTATAAAAAATTACTACAGATGTCTAGGTGTTACAATTCTCCCCACCATGACACTTTCTGTCCCCAGAGAGTCCAAAAATACTAGGTCAATCTAGGGTTCCAAGAAAGACAACAGAGATACAAAAAAAATCAATCACCTGATGACCGATCATTCAAACATTCAAGAACTGAAATTTCAAAAATATCAAAACTAGAGTAACCATGAAACATAATCAAGAGCAAGGAATTCACCTCAAACAGAACTACAACCTCGAACACTCTTACCCCTAACTTAGGGGTCACCAGGGTCGCTCGTGATCCCAAAGAACGCTTGTCAAGCAACTCACTACCCAAGCTAACCAGTTAGCATGGTCATGTTTTGGAAGAGAAAATTTTAGGTGTTTCCATGCCCAACACACTTGGAAGACAATGTTTTTTCCACAAGTTCGTCTTATGGTGGTCACCCCACCATATTAGGGTTCTCATCAAAAATTGGTTCTTCATACCAAAATGACTCTCAAACCCAGACAACCTCAAAGACTGGATTGACCCACCATGTTCCCTATGTTTGACCAAGCCACACAAGAGAAAATGCCGACGTGACCCGCACTGGGTCTCCCAACCATTTAAAAATTTTCTTAACAACACGAAACCCACCAACACATGCCGACCTACATGGATGACTCCTACACTGTACAAAACTCCACCACAAGAGATGGATTTGATAGCAGAAACTCGTAACCTAGTGGAAAACTATACATGCACGTATGAATCCCACAAGACATGAGAATCTATGAAACTTGTACAATTTTAATCCATAACCGATCGTGAGAAGGTTCACAGAGCACGCCTGCAGGTTTTACAAGAATATTGATTCATTAGTCCTATTTAAGGCCCAAGAGGAATTTCCACAATCTCAGACTAAAACAAGGATACACATCCTGCATACCCATCACAATAAAAATCATGCCTTCATAGGTGATTCTTCAAATAGGAAATTTAATCATTCCTCATCCATTCACTACAGACTTAAATTGGGCTAAGCTCATCGCACACTTGATGAATTTTGACTATGTGTAAGCTTCACTCCGAGACATATGGTCGGAGCCCTAATGTCTAAAGCATTTACCACCTCATAGTCGTAAGCTGAAAAACCTCTCACAAGAACATCCTCCGCTGAAAAATTAACTTACGTACATCTCCTCATGTCGGAAGTAGCTGCTCCATCAATATACCAACTCAGAATTGAAAAAATGACTTAGAGTGTCCGACTGACCCCACTAAAGATAGGAGAATGATTTTTCTATCAAACACATGACACAAACTGATAGAAGGAGAACTCTTAGAACAAGCCCCTTGGGTGAACACCCATCATGGGATGAGGAACCTTCACTTCCTTTGTTACAACCATTGCATGAGGTTAGTCTTAAGGATCTCTCAAGACATCCTTATTCGCAACAAAAACAGAGCAATCATCATTTACTGGTTTAGTGTCACTCCACCAGGAGCACCTGATACAGCTTACACCACACAACGTTAGGAGCTCCTCCTAATGTGAAGACACATCCATATTTCACAAAGCACTCAACGATATAAAACTGAAAACAAAATCTATGAATATTAAACACCACCGAGTAGATCCCATATCCCCCACTACATTGGGTGTCTGGGATGATCCAAGAACCAAGAGACATGTTTGAAACCCATGGGACACTTCTAAGGGAAAATTGCAAACAAGAAACACAAAAATGTTTCCTACAAATCCAAACACATCACAAAACAAACATCAACATACCAGACACAATATCTAACAATTTCAAATTAAAACATCAATTTATTCTTATATAGAAACACCTCCTTGAAAAACCAATCACATTACAATAAAACCCACCAACTCTTTTGAAAAAACCATCTTCACTCTAAAATCAATGTCATTTTCCAATTTCCAAAACCATTTAATCACAAGAACCCAATTTAGAGAAAACCCCACTTTTCATGAAACAAGAAGTAGCTTTAAAAATATCAAACACTCGCCATGGATATTCATAGATGCCTCATAGATTTTCATTTTTTTGCCACTCACGCACCCATCCACATGATCCACCAAATATCCATTAATCGCTTCCACATGCACATGCGTGCACCCATATGAATACCATTGGATGAAATAAGGCTCTTCCGCTTTCAAAACAAAACATTCTCAATATCCGAAAATGTACCTTTTTTTCTAAAACCATTTGAAAAATTCTAGGAAAATCTCCAAAATTCATTCCATTTCTAAAAAACCCACTTCAATTTCAGATAACCCAAGAAATTAATTTACAAATTCGACTTCGAAAAATCAAACGCCAAATTCCATAAACATGGTTCAATGGAACACACCCACATGTCAAACTCACAGCAACAGATAATTAAGAGAAACACCATGGTTCGATTTAGTTTTAAAGGAAAACACATTAGTGCCAACCCAAAAACTAAAGCAGTACATCACACACACTAAAGCACCTAGAAAGAGGACTAGTGGTCTTGTCAAACCCAGCTACATGGTATAGCAGATCATGCGCTAGGCAAACACTAACCACTAAGAGCGTCAAACCATACTCTCAAGAATCACATGGGTCACCACTCCATGTGTGACCGCGCACAATATCAGTTTACTGCTATTTTCATCCACCATCCACACATAGAAAATCCAAAAACATTAATCCCAAACTACCCCTGGTTACTCGACGCTCAAAACGAGCAAGAGTTCACCTTGCTATTCCCACACATTCAACATGAGTACTGATAGTCCTATCCCAAGTTTACCAGACACCCTAAATAACAAGTAAAAAACCTCATATGATACCATATTTTCATGAACCAAGACATGTCACCATCTAAACCAATGCCCGACCCGGTCTGTGACATGGCCCGAAGGGCGTTCCTGATCCCCACGGGCTAGCACAAGTTCCCGAGTACCAAAAATAAAACATGGGAACGATTTAACAAAATAAATAAAAATAAAACAAACAACAAGATGAATTAATTAAAACTAAAAGCAGACAACCAAATGGACACTTACAACAAGTTTAAATTTAATGTTTAAAACATGAACTAAAATTTCAATAGAGATAACAACAAAGGAAAACCAAAACCGAAATTAAAAACTCGGTGCGACATGAGGAGTCACATCCCCAAGATACTGCCTCCAATCCAACATGATGATTCCACTAATAATCTGAACCACCAATGCTATGCTTGATGGATCAACATGGAATTCATAAGAAAAAAGATCTACATACACCAAAAGCTGTATGTAGGGTGTGAGCCAAAATCCTTATAGGATGCCACTGAGAAACGGTTCCACGCATAATTATTAAATGAAAAATTAATTTGCAATTGTAATTATGGAAAAGAACTAAATGCCTCAACAATTTTAGAGAAAATAGTTTTAAAGAAAACAATTTCAAAAAGAACAACTTAAATTAAAAACACACACTCACACTTACTTTTAAAATAACCTATGTGTCATAGTGATGAGCATAAGGTAACCAAAGAGCACCATATATGGGAGTGGCCTTGTGGGTGTTTGCAAGATTGGGTCCCCATATCATCGTGGCATGGTGAAATGTGGAATAGAAACCACGACCCTCAAAAATGTGGCTTAAAAGACCACGACCCTCAGAAAACATGGCTTAGAAGACCACGAACCTCAGAAAAGCGTACTTTTAGTTAGTGTTGCAGTCGTCAACCATTCTAGTGAAACTAAGTCGAGTCACCTCCGGAACACTAACACAGTAGTCTAGACTACCCTCCTAGCTACCTATGATTCTTGCTTTGTGCTGAAATAAATTTCGAGTTCATGTCACATGTCATATTTATGCACCCAATTAAAAAAGACACTACAAATTCCAAAAACCACCAATCTCACTCAAAAATACCATTTTGAAAGAATACATACACTAAAAATATTTCAAAACTAAATATGGACTACTTAAATAATAAAATTAATATTTACTGTGTGGTCAATGAAATCACTACTATAGTTAAACAAACCATTAAAGGAATTTATAAAAAAAATTCAACATACTTCGCTTGTCTTTAAACACCATATATCCACCAGAATGCTCATTTAAGACAGAACATAAACAAACACTACAACAAAACATCAATTTCACCCTTTACACCCACAAATTCACAGAAAATAATAATTGTAATAATAACAATAAAATAATAATAATCATATTCAAAATAATAATCATATTCACGTCAAAAATGCTTACAGAACTCAATTAAATTTTTTTTCCATCCTTAATAACTATTTAATAAAAAATTTATGATTTTAATAAACAAATTTTGATGATTTGAATATGAATTTTCACGCTAATATTATTTAATTAAACATCGCACCACAAAAGATCTAACACGAACCATTTTTCAAGAAATCAGATCCAAAACAATAAAATCGAACAAAATTCACATAACACCCTAACCCGATAAACAATGAAATGAAGAAAAAAATCGGAAGGAGGACGCACCTTGGGTGAGGGTACCGAATGATGTCCGATCAAGACGGGGGTGGTTATGGAGGTGTGCTGTGCCAGTTGGATGCTTTCTGGAAGAGGGTGCGGCCAATGGATGGCGCAGCCAAGGTTGTCCGGCAAAGAGGAGGGCAGTTCTGGTTTGTTGGAGTGGGAGAAGAGGGGCACTGCTCAAGGGGGAGTGTAGCACAATGGAGGTGCACCGAAGGAGGCCTTCCAGGGTGCACGGGGAGCTATTGGATGGGATGAAATGATGAAGGGATGCATGGCACGCTGGTCCCGAAGGGGGGCGTGGCAAATAGGAATGGGGGAGGGGAGGTGCGGCCCAAGGCCGGGGGTGGTGCGCGCTGGTTTTCTGGGTGGTCTGGTCAAGAGGAAGGTGATGATAGGGGGTGTGTGCACAGTGAGGTGGACGAAAGGGGTGTTCTATGCCGGTTCGAAGGGAGGGCATTAGCGGGCTTCCTTGTGGGATAATAGGATGGTTTTGCAGGGGTCCGGTGACGAGAGCTGTGTGGCCAAGTGAGGGTACAACAGACTAACGGAGAGGGAGACTCGGGCAGTTCGGCGCAGCTGTTTGGAGCAGAGAGTGGAGGAGACATGACCTATAGTTAGGAGGTGAGTGTGCCACAAACCAGGGCGAACTTGTGCGGGATGAGGGAGAGAGGGGGGAGAGGATAGATGGAAAAGAATAACAAAAAAATAAAGAAAAAAATTAATAGAAAATAAAAGTATTGATAAATTAAAAACATAAAATGCTCCAAATCAACTTAAAATAACAATATGATTGTTAACTATAGTAGTAGTAATATTACTGAAAAAATACGGTGTAAAAAAATTTATAACAATAAATAAAAAATAATTATAACCCAATTAAAATCTTAACAATGTAAATAATAATATTAACAACATTAAATTTAACATGGGGATAATTTCATAACCATTATAATAATTTAATATTATCAAACAAATTAAAATATTAACTTAAATAATAAAATAGGATAAATATTCCCAATATTATTATTATTATTATTAAACAAATATTGAATTATTTAATCATTTTTATTATTTAATATTTGTGCTTAAATTATTATTCAACTCACAAATTAATTAATTACCCACATGTCGAGCATGCCTCACTTTGATCAAGTGAAGCCACATGGCTTCTTTCCAGTCGTGGGTATGTGAAAACATTACAATGACAAAAAGCTCGTTTATCAGCAAAATGCAAACACTCTTGTTAGGTCCAGCCCATGCCCCAAGAAAGCAAATTTAATAAAAAAAAGTAATAAAATAAAAATAAAAATTACTACAGATTTCCTGGTGTGACATGAATAATATGAAGTGAAAAAAATTCATATAATCATTAATGGAAGTTGTAAACAACTATTTATTAGTTATGAACTGTGTGAAATTAAAATAAAAAACATCTAAATTTATTAATTTTCAAAAATTAATTTCTCTTTATGTTATAAAAAATAGTTTGCTAAATATTTTAATTATCATTTAGTACTTATTATATTTATCCTTATAGTTTAGTAATTCTATTGTTATCACGACAAATATTTTAGCACCCCCGTTTCCAAGCATGTAACAATTTAATTATGATTTTACATATGTAAAGTATATGGGTGATCTTTTTAAGAGTTTTGAAATCTTTTTTAATGTGCTGGGTATTTTTATATGGTGAATGGGTGATGAATAATTTTTTAAAACTGTGCAACACCTATAGGAAACCATGAAACATGATACATGGGATAAAAGGAAAGCGCATGGCTAGCCTAAGGGGTTCCAAAACAATTTATCATACATGTAAAACCCATGAAACATGAGATAGTGGTAATTTTCATGACTGTTTCATGGTTTGGAAACCATGTGAGGTTAACTACTAAGGTGTTAGCTGGAACATGGATATCACATGGTTTTCTTAAGCATGAACATGTCAGAATTCACGACCTCAAATTGTAGATTTCACATTATTTGACCATCAATTCCCCATTTTTTCTTTCAATTTCATCCCTAAATATAGATTATCTCATCCAAAAGGCTCAGGAAGCCACTCCCACCAATCAATTGATGATTTGAAGGCTTCTCAATGGGATTTGATGTCATATTCCTGGGATATGTTAACATTGTTTTTTTTGTTTTTGGTGGGTTTTGATATATATAATTCTCTCTCTCTCTATCTCTCTCATTTTCACATATATAATTCTATTGTGGATATATATATATAAAAGGTAGTTGATACCAAATATGTTTATACATGTCTTTATTGATCTTTGGGAGGGAGGTATCATGATAGTTTTACAGTTTCCACATATTTTTGTTGGTGTTTGTGTGCCAATATTTTTTATCTACATAACACTTATTGTATATCACATCACTATGAACTACTATATACGGATCATGAAGGATTATATTCCAATTGATTAAATTGATTAAAATTTATTTTGGAATTCTTTTCCAAGCATGGTAGAACCATTTTTGTTGTTTCTTTGTGGTTTTGTGTGGAATTTCACAATGCTTATGGAATGTTATTTGACTAATGATTTATAAATGTTTCATTAAAATTATTTACATAGTTCAATTTACTGAAAATGTCTTAAAATAAAAAGTGTGTGTTATTAAAATATTTTTCATTAAAATTGATTCTATATTGGAATGGTTTTTAAATGATTTTGTTGACATGGTTTTTGGAAGTACTTTATGGCGTGCATTCATATTTCATTATGTGTATTACTATAATGATGAACCTGTGCTCGGTGACAATTGTTTAATGGAACATTGGACATAATTACCATTTGAAGAAATATTAGATCATTGATATATAACTCATGAGTTTGTAACTATCATAATGAATAATTCATGTGTGCACATATTGATGTGTGGTGGTAATGGGACATGAAAAATGTATTTGGATGTGGTTGGGAAGACATTTTTGGGTTCTTTTCATGGAAATTGTTTTGGACTGGAAACATTTTTTTCATAGATATAGTGTTTCTTTTGAGAAATATTGTGTTAAATTTTTTATATAAATTATTTTATATAATTGTGAAAACCTTTTATATACAAGTTTCATGAGTAAGGAAGTCATATGGGAAAAAATTAGTGTGTTTCTATAGTCAACCATACCTTAGAATGTTTTTCTATTACATATATTGTATATTGGGAAACATAAAAGTGTAAAGTATCAAACATCATAAGTAGAACATCATGGTACTTGGGCTTCATGGTCGTGTGGGGGCATGGAGCATGTTGGAGCTTTGGAGAGTGATTTTTGAGTCTTTTGTTGATTTTTGGCAATGTCTTCTAGTGTGTACTATGATATTGTAGTATTATATTATAGTACTTGTTTTAGATTTATTTTAATATTAAACAGCGTCATTGAGTAGTGATCTATTAATATCATGCATCATGTCACAGATTATATGGTTATGACATGTTTTGTTGGGTTTTTTATATTCAAATGAGAAATCATCCCCCATATTTTAATAGTGCCATTGGAATTTATTTTCCGGATTTGGAGCCTTGAGGATGTCTCATAATAAAATTAGTTTCGGAAAAACTTTTCAACACAATGAAGAGGGGTAGGATGTTACATGTGGAAACAACTTGGTCCTTTCGAATATCTTTTGGAAACAAGTCATTTTATACATAGTTGATTTTTTAATTAGTATTTGTTATCCATCCTAAATTTGACAATTAATTCTAGTTATTCGAGACATGGGATCATAAAAATTAGTAGTAATGTTGAAACATGAAATATAGAAAATTAAAATACATAGATATCCATTTGATGATGAACATATTATTACCAAGGATTTGGGTACATAATTGTTCTTGAGACAATTATATGATGGTATCTCATTACGATGGGTTCATCCAATGAGATGACCATGACATAGATTATATAAATTACTTCCCACTAGGAGTGCATAATAAATTTTTATAAATTATTTGATTCCATATATTTATTTTTGAAATTTGTTAATTTTTTTTAATATAAATAAGTTTGAAAAATAAAATATTTACAAAATTTCAAAATGGTTAAATTTTCAATAGAAATAACTTTTTTCAAAACCATTTGAATCTGGGAAATATTGGATTTTGGAAACACATTTTGTGATAGTATGATATGGTAGAATTTGAAATATTTTAATCAATTAGTTGTTGGAAATTTAAACAAATGAATTTATTGTGTTTCTCGAAAATGGAACCTAGTATGGCTCATATAAACCAACTGGGATGTGTTTATGGGAATATGTTTTTAGCTGAGCTAACGGTGATCCAGAAACATATCCAAATTATTGTCTAATTGTTTCATGTTGTGGATATAAGAACCTGAGGGTTGATCCCTGGAAAGTGGATCATTATGTCTTATTATAGAAAAAGATTCCACTAATCTTTTGGGATGATTCTAAATTTGAAAAAGAAGATGTGTGGGTGAATAGAATAAATAGAATCATTGGATTCATTTAAACATAAGCAAATATGAACATAAATATGGTGATGTATAAGATGGAAGATCATAAATTCTAGTGTGGGGAATTAGATGTTTAGGAAAAATCAGATCAAGCCCTAACATGGGAGTATCTTTAAGAATTGTTAGACAATCATTTTTATCCTCTTATGTTCAGAATTAAAAGAACAATGATCTTCATCATCAAAAAGAATGTAAATATTTCAATCATTAAGTATGCAGATAAATTCATGAATTAAGTGCATATTTCACCCAAGGATAAATCTAGTGCATCCTTAACGTTACGTATATTTTTATCAGGGCATAGGTTTGAAATTCTCTTAATGATTTATATGCTCTATATTTTCGAATATATATATATATATATTTAATGGAATGAAAATAGATGAACTGGGTGTCTCATGATCTATGGGAACATGAAGTATGTCGATACATATAGTAAATGGTGTGAACTCTAATATTTGGAGATAGATGAAGAGGGATGCCTATATCCATGTTGGGAGCGTGAATAAAAATCAGGCTGACGGATCAGTGAATCTTTATCTATGACCCAATATAAAATATTGTTGTTACTAACGTGGTTCCTTAAATAATATGAAGAGAGAGTGTATAGAACCACCAATAGAATTAGTTAATTGTAACAAAATGGGGAACCTTTAACGCTACTATCATAGTGCTTCGAGGATCGGTGATCAATAAAGTTTTTAGGTATCACAATCGTTGAATGGTGTGATGATATGGGGGAATCATAATTAATCTCATTAGCATTACAAAACTATACATGGTGATTCTAGGAATACCATGTCTCCCCAAAGGGTGTTATCTCAATATTGAAAAAAAACATTGTGTGGTGAGAAAGTTATTATATGAATATAAAAAGGTTATTTTATATTATCGTTCATGCCTATCAATGGTGATAGGTACAATTATATTGAATTATACTATTAATATAGCACATGTTTGACATTTTTCTTCAATTTTATTTATTCATTACTATATTTTTGATTTGTTGAAGATTAAAAGTTGAGATGATTCCTTTGATGAAAAAAGATCAAAATCCTCTTTGTTAAAGATAATGTCAAGTTTTTGTGTTTATAGAATGATTTGTAACAATTTATAGCGATCAGTTTAGATTTTGATTCACCATTCTAGAGATGGATGTCTATGAAAAATTCATGGTCATGGATTGGTTGAGAATGTTCAATGTCCACATCGATTTTTATGCATAAAGATTATATTTAACAACTTATTATTGAATTATGAATCTCATTAAAGAAAAAGAATGTTTAAATGTAGGTGCAATGGGAATTTTGGAACTAGCCATTAAAATGATCCCATAATATTAGGAAGCAGTGTCCTTAGCTTTGATGGAAGAGATCAACAATACCAGTTTTCTAGTAGTGGGTAATCATTTTCCATATTTGATTCTGGATAATTTATTTGTATTTCCACATATGAGAGATGTGAATTTTATGAATGATCTGTTTATGGGGACCGGTGGCATTTTCGATCATTATTATATATTGGAACCCCCAAAATTAATGGAGTTGAAATTTATGTTTGATGAGTTTTATAGAAATGGTTCATTTGGCTGAGAACATATCTGTGGGTATCTCTAGTTCCGTTTGTTAAAAAGGTGGATAGAACTCATTGGTTGTGATAAAATTATCAGAATCTTAAACAATTTATAATAAGGAAAATATATCTAATTGCATGTATTGATGATCTATTTGATCAATTGAGGGGATATTAATGGTTCTTTAATATTGTCATGCCATTGGGGTATAACTAATTTCATGATCTGAAGAAAGATATTTCAAAGATATATTTTATGGTAAGATATGGACATAATGAGTATTTGATTATGACATTCAATCATACGAATGAACTTGAAATCATTATGGGATTGATTCTTCATTTATTTCAATGACATCTAAATTCTAATTTAATAGTGTTTATGGATGAAATCTTAATTTATTCAAGGACATGGGTTGAGCATGTGAAAAAATTGGAGATGTAGGATCTAAGCATAATGGAATTTCGGTTGGGCAAGAACCCAACATCAAATTTTATCATGATCAATGATTATTCAAGAATCAATAAATGGATGAAATCTAATATCCAAAGAATAAAATAAAATATTTAGGCAATGAATAAAGTGTCTTGAAACCTTCAAAGAGGATCAACACATTTTGTTTATAATTAATTTAACTAAATAAATACATCCGATGTTTTATTTATTTTTTGATGTTTCTAACCAACAATATGCAGTGAGAATTTTATTCATTTGTAGATATCAATAGTATATCTTATCTAGTGTTAATATGCACATTCTTTGTGAATCTATAGATGGTTCTAATAGAGTCTTAAGTTGATAGCACTAATGGTACTTATACTTACATCTTTCCACCTTAATAACCTTGAGATCTGCTTCTAAAGCATTCTATGATACGGTAGAGGATGGCCACTATAGTTCATGAGATAATTCCTGTAGAAAATAGATCTCTCGGGTCATGATATATTTTTCTCCATATTTTTATGTATAACCAAAATTGGTTCTCTAGCATGTAGGTTTCCTTCTTGGATAATAAGAGAATACTATTTAACTAAGAAATTAATTCATTATATAATAATAAATAAATTTCACTACTATCGTTACATATTTTATAATTCCATGTGATCCCCTATATCAAATAATAATGACAATACCATTATTTCCATGACAAGTTCCATGCTTTCATGTTAAAAATATATAATTATTTACTCAAATAATATTTAATATTGTCTTCTCATTGGAACATTTAACTTGATCCTCCCATCCTCTGAAATATTTTTTGGACCATGAATAATGACTAATTATTTATTAAATAAAAAATAAGTCAAACTACATTATTAACTAATAAATAAAAAATATATGGCCATTCATAACTTGATAATTATTAAAACACAACTAGGAATAATATTTATACATCTTAGTAAATAATAAATTATTTAAATGATATTTTGGATACACATAGCGTGTGACCCTCTAGGACACGTTCGTGTTGGTATTCGATGGGCATACCTATTGTATAATGTTAGGATATTGAAAAATTAAATGAACCCCTTGAGAAATACATTAATGCCAAAATTTCATGTCAAATAATATGAATTATCACCATGTAACAAAACCCCTTTAGGAAAATATATTCAATTGATCAAGTTATATTCCAGTAATATCAACTCAGATACTGGATAACTCATTCTTTGATGTTATAGAAATAGAAGATTCCTAAAAAACACAATGTCCATGTATTTGTTTAGGTTATAACATTTACATTAGAGGGAATGCGATATTTACTTTTGTTAATGAAGTGAAGGGATAAATCCTTTCTCGTGTTATTCATTAAGGAAACATTACTCATGACAAACCAAATGTTTCTTACATCACCATGAGCATCTGTCATTACGATTTTCAAAGACACAACAAAGTGTGTGACTCATAATATATATTAATAATAGTATTATTGTCTAAGGAACATTACACACTTCCATAGATAGGAACAACCAATTACACTTATAATGTGTATTTCCAACTGTTGGGTCTTGTTCTCATAAAATCCTATAGAATATTGCCTCAGTAGTACATAATGAGATGTTGACTAAAAGTCCTATGAGTATCCAACCTTAATATATTGACTAATTTCCATCCATTCAAATGATATCATATGTCCCTGGATCATTTATTCAACAATAATTTCATGTAACTTCTTGGATAACATTATAGATTGGAACTTTTATGGACTTTTAGTGTGACAGATACTCGTGTACTTTGTCACATGCAATGTTATAGATAAGAAAAATCGTGATGTGATAAAGAATTTACTAATATTAAAAAACATGAATAAATGTTTATCATAATGTACATGGAATTTGGTTCTTGGGTACTAACTTCAAAAGACTCCCACATACACAAGAGATAACTAATAACAACCTTTAGTCTATTCGCTCTCACATGATATTCATGCTCCAGTTGAGAAAGGATTTTAGTCAAGTTTTCCTCTATGTTATCCTCCAAAGACACTCTACTAACTAAACCATCACCCCTTTAATGAAGATCAATTTATAGGTGATACTTATAGAGTATGTGATCTATTAATTTATATGACCTTGTCTCCTCTACAGGATTCACCACTGCAGTATTATCACATTATGATGTGATATGGTCTCTATTTCTAGGCACTACATCAAGATCATAGACGGAGTTCAGAATCCAGATAGCTTCCATGGCTACATCAGATGCTACAATATAGTCAGAATCCACTGAATAAAAAATGAAAACTAGCTGCTTCAAACACATCAAACTCACAACTCCTCCATTTATATATAAAAATATCATTATTGGAACATTAGATCATTTTGGTCTATCAGAAAACCAGTATGAGCATACCCTCTGATGTTAGGCTCTACATCTCATCCATACACTTGGGATATATCTTTAGTTATTCTCATATACTTAACGATAGCCTTAACAATGGTCCAATGTTGTTCTCATGGATCTTTATGACATCTTACTACAAGGATCAGTTAATAGGCAACATCATGACTAGTACATAGAATAAAATTCATGATTGTTCCAATCACTAAAGCATATAGGATCATTCTCATTCAATATTTAATCTATTGTGTTTTGGGAAACTATGTATTAGAATTATGTATCCCATGTGTCATTAGAACTTTTCCCCTATTGGATTAATCCATAATAAATCACTTTAGTATCTGGTCAATATATGTACTTTCTCATAGCCATATAAACCAATAGGATCTATCATGAATAATCCTGATCCATACAATTTAGGATGAATTGTCTTAATCTTTCATGGAGAAGAACAGTTGGAACCTATCCATAACAGATTTTAAGACTTGTTTGTCATTTCTATTAAGTAATATGTCATCAAAATATACTAATAGGATACCGATTACATTCCCATTAAACATTCCATAAACTCATGGATCACATTCATTATTAATGAATCCAAATTCCCCTATGGCTTCATCCAATCAAATATTCCCTAACATGGATGCTTGATTCAATCCATAAATTTTTCTTTTCACCTTTTAACCCTTTTCGAGTCACCTTCTCTCACAAACCCTTATGGTAGTGTCATATAGACATCTTCTAGAATATACATATTATAGAACATAGTTTTAAAATCAAACTACCAAATATCGTTATCATGGTAAGATGTTATGGAATGTATGATTCTGATATATATAATAATGGAAAATGGTGATTTTTTTTTATCATATTCAATTACTTATATCATTTTAAAACATTTATACACTAGACATGATTTATAGGTACATAATTTACCTTTTATGTACAGTTTTCCCTTGAATACCCATTTACATCTAACGAGCTTCACATCAATTGACACATCAACTATAACCCAAACATAGTTTTGAAAAATGGAATCTATCTCCTAATTTATATCATCTATCAAAATTGTAGCTTCTGAGCACTATGTTTCTTTCTTGTATAAGAGAGGTTCATCGTTGTCCAATAATAATAAGTCACAATCCTCGCTGACATGAAAATCATATCTCTCTGGTTCCCATACCTCTGTTACATTCCTACAAAGTACTTGTGATTTAGGATCAACATCTTCCCTGGGGATGTATGAATCTTTTTCATGTACCAACTCTTATGTATCTTGACCATAAACTTCATCAACGTGAATCATTCCCCCACTATCATTTTTAACGATGTGTTCCCTCTCAAAAAGACAAAATTTCTGGAAAAGGTAAATTTATTTTCTGAGGAATTTTATGGTTTGTATCCCATTTTCCATGGGATACCCTATAAAGATACACCACATTCCAAAGGGCTCTAGTTTGTTTTAGGAGAAATCCTTATCGAATGGTTAATATCCCCATAGATGTGTATACAACAAAACAAGTTTCTTTCGACTATATAATTCAAAGGGGATTACATTTTACACATCATTTGGTACTCTATTTAATGTGTATACTGGAGGTTGTAATGTATATACCCAAAAGGATAATAGAGATTTTTTATGACTCATAATCGACCTGAACATGTCAAACAGGGTATGGTTACTCATTTCACTAACACCATTCCACTGTGGTGTATAAGGTGGAGTGAGTTGAGATATAATCATAGACTCCCCTAAAAGGATGATGAACTCTTGGTTAATATATTATAAACCTCTATCCCAATAAATCTTATTTTTCTTCTTACCAAACTAGTTCTCTACTTCATTATTTCTCTCTGTGAATTTTTAAAGGGACTCAGACTTATACCACATTTAGTAGAAATAGTTATATCTACTCATGTAATCAATATAAGTAATGAAGTTGTAATATCTTCCTCTATATTATACTATAAATTGTCTACACACAACAGTGTGTACCAATACTAGAATATCTATGGAACATTCACCGCATACAATGAATGTTGGTTTGAGCATTTTCCTTATAATGAAGTGTGACATCAATCATGTGGTTCTAGCTCATAAGATTATAAATAACCATCTTGGCAGTGCTTTTTCAGGAGCCTATCATTTACAAGACTAATGTAGTGATTCCACAACATGGTGTTATATGGTTCATGTGTTCATGATTCATTATAAATTTCCAACACATAGGATTCCTAATTCAATACAAACATGCCATTATTTAAATGTGAGATACTATAAAATATATTGTCATTATAAAAGAAACCACATTATTTCAAATAATTAAAATAAATCCATATGTATCTAAACTCGATATTGATATTATGTTCTTGGTAACAAATGGTATATAATAATAGTCTAATAATACCAACATCATCTGGGTCAACAATAAATTGTTTTAGCCACCAACAAAAAGAGTAACCAGACTCCAACCATTGGGAGGTAACAGATCCACCTCTCCTCTGGTAATTTTTTGAAATCTATGTGGTTCCAACATTTTAATATATATATGAAAACCAAAAACAGCTTCAAATACCCAATGTATAAAAATGGAATGATTTCACTTGATAATTAATGCAACTTTGGCTTCCACATTACTCTAGGTAAAACTCTTATTCCAATGGAATGGAATGATATATTCATAGAATCCTTCATCTTCTTACTTTACCTTCCATTAGATATTATTTTTCTTGTATGGATTGTGATCCCAAGATTTAGACTATTTATAAATCATAGGCCCATTTTCTTTGACCTTCCACTTCCTATTCACCATATTAATTGTGGGTTTGTAATGCCTGAGGTTCTTGTCCACTTAAAGAATCAGGGTAAGATGTTCCTAAAAGATCTTCTATTTATTTCTCATATAATTCAGATAAAAAAACCCGAAGTCTATGTGAAGTGATGATAGTATAATAAATGTACAAAAATCATATATAAATATAATCCCTACCACCTGCACATGATTAATGTATCCATTATATTAATTTTATTCTATTTATCTATCCAAGACTCTCAAAGAATTGTAGTGAATAATGTTTTGGATATATCATACCTCTCTTGTCTCACTATCTCATGATAGTGATCTCAAAAAAGAGACATCAAACTGTAAGAATCCATTTCCTCATGTTGCTTTAAGAGCTCATTGGGCATGGATGATAACTTGAGGAAATGAACAATCATAACATCATTTAGATATTTCTCATACAGAAAGATTTCTTCATCACTCACCTCATTCACATGTGAAACTATTAAAGGTTCTTCCATCACATATAGTTTCCTTTCATGGAAAAGGATGACCCAAAGGCTCCTTTTCCATGCCTTGAAATTAGTGCCAGTAAGAATGTTTTCCTTTTAAATAATGGATAACAACAAAGTGTTTGATGTCATTTTTGAAGTCGTAACTACAGATAACATTAATATATTTTTAGTAAATTATATAATAATATTTAAAAAATAAATAATTAAATATTCATTAGTCTCCAAATATTTTATTAAAACCCAATACCCATCACCATTGGATATAGAATATCCTGTTGTTATATATTCTAGTTTCAAGGATTCATATTTTGTTCTCATCCTCATAGGATGGTCAAGTAACTTGAATGGTTTTGGGTAGGAATTCCAAATGCCAACTAAATAAACTCATACCTCCATTATCTGTTTTGGGGACTCCCCAATTTAGAAATAATTATTTTAGATTTTATCAACCCTTGCCTCTCAGTTACACCAAGTCCTTCTTTGGCAGTCAACCATTGAAATAAACCATGTTATTTCAACCCAAAACCACAAACTATAATTACCCTAGAATTGTAAGCACCCAATCAATTTTTTGTCATGCACTTTGAAGTATTGGTTAAATTATAACGGAAGTAATTGAAGGATATACAAACTTTATGTTTTATTGATAGATTTTATCCTTTATATGTCAATTTTCTCTTATTATCTTTTAAAATGATTGATAATATTAGGTGGGGAATGCTTGGATGATTAACCATGTCTCTATAATATTTACGCATAAGAAATGTTATTTTTGTACAATATTTCATTCATGATAGTTCATTTAATTATTTTATCATGTTAATACATCCATAATGAATAACCATGAAACTAACCAAAATAGAATAAAGTGTATGATCATGATCATTTAAATTGGTTAGTTTTTCTAATGGTTGATAATATTTCTCTGGCCGAGGGGAGAAATACTATGTTCCTTTTATAGTTTGGGTTTACAATGTTCCATATGTACACCTTTGCATGTCCTTGGATTTGTTTCTTCTCACCTGATAACATAATATTCCTCCACTAACATGGGACCTCAATCAATTAAATATTATTTTAACTCACATGAAAGTGAGGAGTAAAATGGGAATTACATAAGAAAACCATTGGCATGCAATACCAACATATTAATGAAGATACGGAACATAGACTAACTAACTTATTATAAAAAATAAATTAAAATAAAACCAATCACATACAAAGGTATGGTCAAGCTCATGATCATCCATAGACATGGAAAACATTAGACATGTAATAAAACTCTCCTTCAATTCATTAATAATTATTATTAAGATAAATCATGATTCAATTGATTAATAATTATTCATAATTAATAAATCCTTTTATATTAATGCTTTTTCTAAATTTTCATGAGATTATCATCCATTATAATTTTTTTACAAATTAATAAATTTATTTTATGTTAACAGTGTACATAACATGTACCTTGTAGGAAACACAGTAAATACACATCCAAAACTACCCAACATGTATTATAAATTTATACACATTATTTATTGTGATAGGTAGAATTAATTTGGAAATATAAATATAATACAACAAAACATGATGTGAAGATCATGGAACGTTATGGATATTTTAATAAAACACACACACACACACACATATATATATATCAAACATTTACCAAATGTTGTGTCCACAATATAGTCCCACAATATGGTACATTCCTCAAGGGTTACATAATATAATAACAAATTTTTAAATCTACTTAATCTAGAAAATGAAGAAGAAATGTATATCCCACTGCATGAAGTATACCCTCCTCACTTTCCATCTGAATTACACTACCAGGGAAACGATCTCTGTGGTGAAATTCATAAATCATAAGAGTACACAAAATGTCGAGTGGGCCACACACTGTGTAAACTCTAAATTACATGGTCACCAGCCAGGAAAGCCATATATGTGATACATGAGATGACCCTAACCCGAAGTGAATACACGTTATGTATTGGGGGCCAACTGGCATGCAGTCCAGCTAACCGTGCATCAATCTGTACTGGTTAACACATGGTTTCCAAATTTAATAAACCACATGTAAGTAATGCATATATATTGTGTAATTATATAATTACTAATAATTCACTAACCACAACTACATGGTGTGTGATTCTGATTACATGTCATGTATGGAAGATTATACAGTGTATAACTTTGAATAAAAAGTGTGTACTATAATGTTAACTATACTGAATCCTTTTCACATCTTAATGAGATCTTAAATTTAATTTTAATCACAATATTTTTCATTTCAAGTAGATTTGCGTGAAATTAATGAGGAAGAATCAATCTTTAACTTCTGATTACAATAACGATTAAAGATGAATTAATAAGCTTAATAATTAATGTGTCAATAATAAATAAATTATTTAAGTATTTATAAATGAAAATATGACCACTCTGATACCACTTGTAGTATCTGTGAATAGCGGAGGTGTAGTTGGGTTGGCCACCAACTTTAAATTGTTTAGTGATTAAGGATTATTCGTATAAAAATATAATGATGAATGCCAATATCCACGAAATAAAATCAATCATTTTGATAAAGATGAAAGATGAATGGAACCTTCAATTAAGCTTAATATATTAAGATAAAGAATCATGAATGTGTGGATATGTGGATATGGTGTTGAAATGGGATATGAAAAATGGTCTATGATGCGGTGTTAGAACCATACATGGCTTCTTTTTATGGAAAAAATGTTTGGTTTCGAGAAATGTTTTCATTAAATATTGTTATTTTTGATAAAATTTTATTAATTTATTATATATAATTTTTTTATATATGTTTGCTATAATTTTTTATCCTAGTGATGTGAGTAGATAATTCATTTGGGAAAAAACATCTATGTTTCATTACCCACCGATTTTTTTGACATTTGGTGATTTTGAAAATGTTGTTTCTTGGGAAAAAAGAAATGTTAAGGTAGTATGCATATTTACTAGTACATTGTGATACATGGGCAGCATTGTGTAGTTGGAGCCTGGAGAATGTTGAATCATTACAGTTTGTCTTTGGAATATTTAGGTTATGTTGAATATTTCTTCTGATGTGTACATTGATATTTTAATCTTCCATTATACGATCTTTTTTTAGATTTTTTTAAATATAAATATGTTTTTTGTGTTTTCTTTCATTTATACCATGAATTTTGTATTTTATTATATGGTTATGAAATGTTTGGTCGATTGTTTTATTTTCATTGGGAAAATCATTCCCCATCTGTTAGTAAATCAGTTTGCATATATTTCCATCCTTTGACAATTTGGGGATATTGCATGAAAACAAGTAGTATCCTACCACATTCTCATTAAAATTAAGAGGGGTGATATTTTATATATGTTCTCATTAAATTTATGTTTATTAATCTATAATTCCATAAAAAATGGTCTCTAAAAAAATTAAAAATATCATTTGTAGATAATTTGAAAATCCATTAAATAGTTAAGCCCTTTTAAATTGGATTTCATATTTAGATATAACAACATTTTCTACCTAAAATACTATATTTAAACCATTAATTTTTGAAAATATTCCCAAAAAAAATTTCATAAAAAATTAAAAAATACACAATTTTGAGTGATTTTCATTCCATTGGAAAATTCATGATTAAAAAACATTCCTTTCATGTTTATACATTCATTGTAACCCATACACTAAAATTTCCAATACCTGAATGATTTCATAATCTTGACGATAGAATTTCAATAACACACAAGGAATTAATCTCCACTAGGAAGTGTTATACACAACATCATTTTCTATAAATACAAACAACAAAAATTCCCTCTTTGATAATTTAATTCTATCTTTCTTATAATAGAGATTTAAATACTTCTATAGCTTCATGAAATTCATAATAAGTATAATTCCAATTTCACAATGTTAAATTTTGTATTCAATTTAATATTAGGAATTTGATATTCTCATTCCTTTGAATATATATATATATATATATATATATATACTCCCTCCAAGATGGGGACTATAGATTTCTCAATATTAAGTTTATTTTCCCCCATGTAACAATTACATTCCAATTTAATTTGATGATATTTGATTATATATTAGAGGGAAATATCTTTTTTTATTTTTCTTCATTGAATTTTTAACATTTTTCCATGAAAGTAGTAATTGTTTTATAGTGCATGTGAAAAAATGATATCTTAATTTTTAATATTTTTTAGGATAAATGTTTTATGTGATATTAAAATTAAGAAAAATTCTCTATATTGTATGTACTCTATACCATATTGTATAAAATAATTTTCCTATAAGAAATTTATTACATTAAATATCCATAGTGATGTATATTGTTTTCATTGTATCCAAAATATCAATTTCTATAATAATATTTTAATAAGTGCGAAATACATAATTAAACAATGAAATGAAATAGTATACTCAAAAAATGAAATAAACATTTTTATATATTCTTCCTCATTTGATGGGCTTGGGTCATATTTACATAATGTTTCAAGAGATTTAGATTTGAGGGAACAAAAACATCCATGATGTTTTCATGGATTAGTTGTATCATCTTTCACAGACTTTTTGATGTTTTTCCTTTAAAATTCTATATCATCATCATGTTTTTTAGCACCACCACGTCCATGTTTTCTGAATAAAATTTCTAGATCATTTGGAATATATATAGGTGATTTCATATTTACTAATGAGATGATAGATGTTGGAGATTAATGTGTCAAATGTTGATGTCACTCACTTTAGGAGTAGATTTCCCCACACAAAACATGTATTGAAATGGGTTTCCAATGATTCCCAAGTAGGATATAATGGTGGATCGTTACTCTAGATTAATACATATTTTGGATAGTATGAATTTAGGGGTTTTGAAATCTATATTGTATTTTGTAATAAAAAATTATTATGGATAAAAAATATATTTGATTAATATACTTTAAAAAAGAATAATTTAAATCCTTGAGAGTTTTTTAAATAGTTTATTGTTGATTTTCTCTTCCACATATACCCCTTTTTATATGAATTATATTTTTCGTACAAAAATATTTAATAGTATAGGAATTAAAAAACCTTATTTAGAATTAAAATTATTGGTAAACATATTCCATGAAAATCCCAACTCATGCGTACTAGTAGAGGTAGATCCAAGGCCAGTCTAAGATACATAAACCAATATCACCACCATACCACACCACACCAAGGATTTTGTTTCTATATGAACATATGTAACAGCAAAATTATTCATGAGAGTTATATATCATTCATGAAATAAGGCATGAAGTGTAACCCCCCCCCCCCACCAATGTAACATTGAATCCAACATAAACATGATCAAACCTTATAAAAACATGTGTGAAATGCAATTATCTCTTTCATAACTACATATTAATTATAAAACTAGTTTATTATAAATATACCTATAATAAAAATTGATGGGTATCTCTATTTGTACCATCTAAAAAATATAAATATGTTCAATTTGTTAACAAATATGTCTTCTTTAGTTCACCCTATAGCCATGAATGAATCCTCCAAGCTCGAATGTAGTTTATATCATTTCCTTTTGGTCCATACATACATAATATAGAGATAAATTATATTTTATAGGTCATAATAAATTGTAACTTATTCAATTCTCAAAGCTTGTCTTGTGATAATATAATATTTTCTTTTTCATTAATAGATTTTCCCATGAGGATCTAAATATTACCTTCACTTCATACACATGTATGTGAGTCCCAATTAATGTAATTAATAGGAATATTTACAATAAATTATTCCCAACAAATAGTTTTTTAGAGGAATATTAACTCATTTGAAAATTGTTAGTCATATTTGTTGACCACTTTCATTATTTTTTAAGTTGTGGGAATAATTTTCATCATAATTACCATATTCTAGACCATTGGAAAAATCAATCACAAATGAATATATTCCCATTAATAAATGTAATGTAATAACATATCCATTATCCATGCCATATCAATTGTGGATTAATATGGTTTAACATAGAGTAGTTAATGAACCATTCCTCAAAATAATTCTAATGTCTAGAATTTAAGATCATTGTGTGTATTACATTCCCCAACACATATCTAGTTTGAATTTAAAAAAAAATTCCATAATTTCCACCAATATCATGTTGTAAAACTCTTCTTTGTTCAAAATCATGAAAAAACATTCCATGTAGGTCGTCCCCATGCCCACCAATAAACATGATCATGTACTTTAACACATTCATGTGGCTCTCTTGATCATGCTTCCCATTGACAATTGGAATCACGGACTATGAAAAAGTCATTCCAATGGATGTTATTCTGATTGATAATGATCTTTGAATTATATTCATTCATTTATTTTATTAATAATGAGGATTCATGTAATTTTGAAACATGTATAACTTTTCTTGTTCTAAGGTACTTTTATTTTCTATACAGAATCATCGTATCCATCATACTAGAATCTAGTCAATATATTTGGCTCAAATCACTATGAATTAGGATCAATAGGGAATTTATTTATTTTAATAACCCAATATTGTATTATTTACTCACATCAACCCTGAAATATGTAATCATTATAAACCATATTATCACAAAAAAAAAAGATTTTGGACACAAATTAGACTTTGATCAATTGTATTCCATTTAATAAATGGTCAATAAATCATCATAAATTTTCCAATCCATTTTTATATACCTTTATCCCTCTATTACATTCCACATGACAATTAACTACTAGGTAGTATTCCATGTTTTATGACATGAAAAATATTAACATAATATCATGGTTTTCATGAAATTAAAAGACAAAAATGGTCATCATCACATTAAATTAATTTCCATGATGTTACTAATTAAATAAAACCAATATATAATAGATTACATTCCCTTCACATAAATATATAAGATTAAAATCGTGTGTTCCTAATCCTAGCAATAAAAAAAATATTGTATCTATAATTATATATATACAAGATGGAGTGAAACTCCTTTATTACCCATACATAATTATTTGTCTTACTATATTGTCATGAATAATTCCTAAACTAGTGAAAAAAAACTAATAATTGAGATCATTAGTTATGAGAAAGTGGAAACAGTCGTAACTGTTAAGCCACCCTGGAAAACAAATAAAATGAGGATAACATTTTACATCTTCTATCCTCATGAAAAATTATTTTTCCAAAACCCTACATTTGATAATTTAGAAATATACCATTCCAATAGGGATGATCCAGTAAATGAAAATCCATATTGGTGATGAGATGATAAATTTATACACCGGTGAAGAGAAAATAATTATAAAAAAAATAATAGTAATGATACAAAATATCAATTTAATAGTTTTGTGAAATATAATGATTTAGTAAACTATAATTCAATCTGGTGATGACATATTTATTTTAAAGGACTTCAAGTATGGAATTAAATTTTATATTGCCCTCTTACATGGATTTATACTATTAAATAATGGCATTAATAAACATCCTGGTCTATTAATATTTATCTCCTCTATTCCATGAGCATGGGATCATTTAAAATAATTATAGGGTTCAGTCCATATCTTTTTAGATCAAATTTATTTATGGTGGATTTTCTTGTTGAGATAAATAGATATGTATATATAAAATAACTATACTTATTAGGAGGAACATATACCCATGTTTATATGATATATTTGAATATGAAAACAAGAACACGTTTAGAAAAGTCAACATCTCATCCTATTACATTTTACATGTAAAACCAAAATCACTCTTAATTACTCATAATTTACACCAACCATTTTAATGTAGGTCCCTATAAGTAAACACCATGACCCAAATATCCTTGAGCTAATGCCTCAAATTATTATGTTGGTATTGATACAACTATCAAATCCCAACGGATCAACCAGTTTAGAAGTCTTGGATAATAGAATACATATATGAACTATAAATTAAAAATAAAACATAAAACAAAACCCAGATAATTATTTGAGAATTAAATTAATCATCTAGATTTATTTTTTATATAATTCGTAATACACATCTTCACATATTGGTAAAATAAAACAATAAAATTGGGTGACATCATATGTTCCATAATGGTACGCGTACAATGGAGCATTTATGACTAAACATCCAAAAACTTTAGGGAAGGGTGTATAAATGAAACATAATCCATATATACATATTCAAGAGAATAATATAGAAATATTGAATCAAATAATTCCATAAAAAATAAAATTTATATTCTACCAGTTTAATAATCACATGTAATATTAATTACTAATATCATAATGAGGGAATCAACAATGTGAGACATAATAAACACACCATCATGTATTTGGCCAAGATACCACATATAAATTTGTATAAACCCAAACTAGATTTTTCTAGAGGACCTACCAACACATCGTGTGTCTGTAGAATGAAATGTGTATATCTTACTAAGTCTAATGCCTTTCCCATTTGAAAAGTGTGAAACATAACAAATAGTGACATTGATATTAATGATGGTTTAAAAAATGTTAATACATTAACTATAAACCATGAATTTTATGAGAATAACACATCCATGGTCAAACATATCATAAAAAAATCAATTCAATATGGTCGATTGTATAATAAAAAAAAACCTCAATTATGTGTAATATAAAATATATGGTGTTGATATAGATGAAAATAATATAATACAACCATTGAAATTTTATTTAGATAAGTATCTATCTATTTATTGATATTATTTTAGAATAGGTGAACAATTTTAAAAAGAAAACATTTCTAGTGAAACAAATCTGTTAAAATTGTAAAAGAAGTTTCTATCAGGCCTTATAAGTATGTAAAAATCACATTCCTTCTGTGTATTTTTGAAAACACCATAAACTACTATGTTTGGAAAATGATAAAATGATTTATTTCAAAACATTATATAAAATCTAAATCATGATTTAGAATGAAATTAATCAGTTTAATAATATTATATATAATATTTTGAAATAAAAATATATTAAACATCTACATGGATATTAAATATTTTCTTTTAAATACTTATGAATAAATAATCATGGATAACAATAATATTGCTAAATTAACCCTTACCTTATGTATGATCCCCCCGTACATGTGCGAAAAATATTTATAGTGTATTTAAACATATTAATATCTTATATCATAATCATAATATCATATATGATGTAATTTATGATTCATTTATGACTTTATTATATATTTTTATTAATAATTTGAAGTTAAACATCATTTCAAATAATTACTCTTATGTTTATCATATGTGTTTTGACTTATAATACTTAATCCTATTACATTGATAATTATTTAATTAATTACAGAATGTAAAAAATAATTTATATATCACATATATTTATTATATAAATATATGTAAAAGATTTATATTTAATATAGAATACACTTTTCATGGAGACAGTATGTCGTACTTATGCATGACTGTTGTTTCTATGTTTTTATTGTACTGACTACAAAAAGAGAAATGACATATATGTATATATATATTATTAAATTTTCATTATTATGCCATATATTTTATATTTACTCATTATATATATTTTTATAATCATTCTTCGATGGTTATCATGGAAGATGGATCAGATTGCTTCAATGAGGCAGTACACCGTAAATATGCACGAGTAAAGATATCATTCCCATAATAAAAAAAGAATATAGAACTAGGGTGTATATTATTGATAAATAAAAAGAATAATATCTTATTTACTATTTATATTTTATATATCCATCATTATACCCTTCCAAATAACATTTTGATAAAAAATAAATTACACCACAACGTCAAGATGGTAATTCATTCATACGCACACATGGTGATATTGTTTTTAGAAGGATGGATAAAAGAGGAAATATGGTTTTCCCAGAATAATAATATCATCAAAGACTATATATTACAATTTTTTTATTACATTATTATCGAATAATCATAGGAAGAGGAAATATAGTAAGAAAATAACTTGAATGCATTGGTAAAACATGTACCTCTTCTTCGATGGACATCATTTGGACCTCCTCATAAGGACATTAGGCTTGGTATTTTTAAAATAATAGGTCCTAAAGTTTGTATTTATGAATTATTACCACAATACATTGGTAGGGGTTTGTCAATATAGAAGTGTAAAAGCGGTGTGAGGAATTGAGGGAGTGGTACATTTTTGTAATATATGTGATGGGCACTTTTGGAATCCATTTAAATATCCAAAATATAAAATGTAATTTGATGATAAAAATGGTTCGAAAGTGAGTTATTTTGAATCTAGGATGTTTATGGGTTGATATATATCTATTTGTTATACATGTTTACATTATATTAATAACATTATATTTGGGATTTATCACTTAGTAAAACATTTTAACTATTACCATCAAAACATGTCTATTAAAACATTGGAGTTAATATATTTACAATAAAATACCAAACTAATACCAAATGGATAATTTATATCATATTTAACATTATTACATTCTGTTTTCAGAATTTTATATTTTTATTAATTTTATATAATTAAATAAAATATTATTTATTTTAGAGTATATTTTATGTCCATGTTGATACTATTGATTATTTGGATTTTAAAAAATTTCACAAAAACTTGAAAAATTGAACAAAAAAAGCTTATAATACATCACTAACATGTCTAATTTATATATAAAATTAAAATATTTCAATAATTGTGTCAAATTATTATTTTTTAATATTTTTCATATAATTATTTGATATTTCAATTTATTAAACAATAACTGCTTCATTATTATGAAAGTATTGAATAAAATTATCCAATCTATAAAAATTAAAAATAAATTATCCTGATGAAAATAAATTTAATATATTGAAAATGCATATTTATATTATATTTTTTATTTTTTATTTCCCAATATTAAATTTGATATAGTTAATAACAATATAAGGATGACTTGTTTAGCATTTCATTAAATAAAATACAATAAATGTAATATTGTTACATGAGTTGCATGAAAAACTTATAAATGAAAACATAGCGTGGTTTTGGATGAAAACCATATATAAAATGAAATTAGTACAGGGGTTGGGGTATTTTAATAATAAAATAATATTAATTATTTTTCTTTAATTATATAATGTCCCCAACCAGAGTGACAGTAAACTGGTGCCTTGAGCCGGGTAGTTACATGACCTCAAGTGTGCCTCCTCATACGCCAGAGGTGACCGACTACCAGTGTCGGTCCTATAGGTCCTATGGGGAGACAATAACCTTAATAATAGAGTAATCTGAAAAAGATAATAATTGAAATAATGGAAACATAAAAGAACAATCCATAATATACATAGTAACCAAATCCCAAAACATGGTACATTCATAATCAACAATAAATATTCCATGCATCTACAGTGTCAAATGAACAAAACCCGAAGGAATGAAAATGGTAGAATCCCCACAATGGTCTTAACTAAAAATCCAGAACCTCACCTAAACATGTCTCATGTCCAACTCATCCCCTTATCAAATGGTGCTTGGCCTTGTCCTGAATTACAAGAATGAAACCATCTCGGGTACCCAATGGGGGCCTGATTAGGGTGTGAGTATAACTTAGTAGGCCACCACAAATAGTGTCTACAAAATATCTATCATGAAATATAGTGCATGAAATTAATAAATAAATGCATTTTAGTGTAAACAGTTCAATACGATATTTTTATATATGTTCTAGTACGTTAACCCACTAATTAACCCACGTTTACTACCCAAACCATTCATTTATCATTTACCCCTATTTTAGGAGTTCAGTGAGGTAGGAATTTTTTGTGTTCTCAAGAATTTTTTAATAAAACAAGTATTATCTCACTAGGAATCGAAATATAACAACTCTCAATATCCTCACCTCGAAGAAATAGTCTAGGAGGAATGAAACTGTTAGGTGAATAAAACAATGTCCCCTTCCATGACCTATGATTTTATGGAGGATCTAGAACCTTAGTCCAACTCAACCCATGGGATTTGAACCTCAAGTCAATACCCCACTCAGTTATGCCATATGCACATGTTTATTTACCATTCACCACAAAACACCATATCACAAGAACATATCCTACATCATTTACAATATCACAATAATCTCAATAAATGGGAAAATAAAATTATTTCTTCAATCCATTAACACTTTTATTATACATATTATATAACCCATTTAGCCCCATAATAATTTTCCATGCCTATCTCACTATGAATATTCAAGTATAATGCTAATCCCTATCATTTTCCATTTATCAATTTAACCCCTTTTCCTACCATCCAAACAAACTATTAGAAAATTACACCTACCGAGGTGTATTACTATAAAAAATAGTAATTACTTTAAGAATATTGAAATAATAATCATGGGATATATGTTCTTGAACAACGGTAAACACTATGTGAAGTTACTGTACGTCCGGGGAAAACATCAGCACATCCCTCGGGTCACCCTAATTTGGGATGATCATCATCCTTGAATCCCATACGGATAAATGGGGGTTCAATTATCCTTTTAGACACCACTACACCACAACATGTCAAAGGTACCAAGAACTCTTCAAAAGAGGGAATGAATAAAAAACTCTACATGCACAAATTTACACAAAACCCAAGGGATATAAATTGTAGACCACCTACCTTGAATATGTTGGAAAATTAACTCCCAACTGAATCCTTAGATCTTGAATAAACTAACCATTTAATATTTACCCTAAGACACATTGAAAAAGTAGCGTTTGAGAGCTTCAGATGGAGATGGGAATGAAATAGAATCCCTAAACCTAAAAGAAAATAAAGAGGGAGATTAGCCTTACCCAGATATTATATTCCAATCCAATAGAACTAAAAATGGACTAGTAACAAATGAGATAGAACTTTTTGAGATTTGGGTCCCTTTGGTTCGTTCCTAGGGTTGCAAGAGGGGTGGAGAAAAATCGTGAGTGGGTTATAAAATCACAAAGTGGAATTTTAGTAAATTTTTAAAGGTTTCTAGGCTGCACGGTTTAAACACATGGTTTTACAAACTGTGCACAAATAGTGCAGAGGATACTGTCCCAAAAGAGACCCCTCACACTATTTACCAGCACAATTTTCCAAACTGTGTGCAAACCATGTTGATGATACTATCTGAAAAAACATACCTTTGCACGGTTTACCTGGGCTGCCCGTATGGTAAACACAAACACTGTGTAGACCATGTGGCTAGTCGAGAATACTTAGTTTTTCCATTTTTCAAGTCCCAGACCCACGGAACACCCCAAGCCTACTCAAGGATTTTGGAATGCACTTAAATAAATCCAATAAAGATCCAAAACTGAAATTAAAAAAATACCATATATAGAAATCTTGGATCTTACAACCTCCTCAGATTATAATGGATCGTCCCTAAGATTCCCTTCCCAAGCATCATGATTTTCTAAAGGAAAGGGATTGGGACACTAGACCTACAAATCCAATTCAGACTCCAATGTTTCATCCATAATGTTTCATGTTCCCACATAACACGAACCAGGGGAAAAACAATACCCCATAAAACATTCTCACAATGATCCACAATATGAACCAGGTGCTCATAAAATGACGTATCAGCCACAAGCTCCATATCCTCAGCTTCTATCACATGAGATGGATCTCAGTGATGCAGTAAAAGTTTTGAAAAATGGAAAACGTCATGCATCCCACTATACCACTATGGAAGATCCAATCGATAAGCCACCATTCTGATTCACTCCACAATCTCAAATGGCCCCACATATTTAGGCGCTAACATTCCCTACTTATGATGTTGACGGTGACATAATCATGGAACCATCGAAAGAAACACACTATCACCCACCATGAATTCAAGAGTTCTACGATGATGATAATCATATGATTTTTCCTACTATGATTTTTTCCATACACTTTTAAAACAAACAAACCTTCTCTGATGTAACCTTCAGAAAACTTGGCCATAATAACTCAAACTATTCAGTCTCTAACTAGCAAAACAGTTATCTATATGGTCTCCCATAAAGTGCCTCAAAAGGTTCCATCTGAACTGTAGCATGAAAACTATTATTATAATCAAACTCAACAAGACACAATTTCTTTTCTGATGAACCACTAAAATCCAAATCACATGCTCTCAACATGTCTTCTAATACCATAATTGTATGCCCCAACTACCCATCAGTCTGTGGGTGGTAATCTATTATCAGAAAAACTTGGTTACAAATTACCTCATGTATACCTTTCCTAAAACAAGAGGTGAATGTCCTATCACGATCCAAAACTATCGTTCTTACCGCCCCATGAAACCATATTATTTCGCGAAAATATAAATCCCTAAATGGTTGACTGTATAGGATTCCTCAGTCGTCATGAAATGTGCCACATTGGTATGCAGACCTACCCCCACCCAAAAGAATTCAGTCCTCCATATAATCCTCATAAGAACCATTACAAAGTTCATCGTGACATCATTCCATATCCACTCTGGAATAAGCAATGACTGCAATAACCCACCTGGGTGCTAATGTTCAACATTAACCTGGAGAAAGGTAAGATATCGCTCTACAAAACTCAACACTTCTTTCTTAAATCCTGGCCACCAGAACTGTATACATAGATCATGGTACATCTTAGTCATGCAATTATGTACTTCCCACATTGACACATGGAACTCACGCATCAACCCATCCCATAGACTTTTTGGCACCACAACACCACAATGAACATAAGAAACTTCTTCTGTGCCTAAGGTCCAACGAGAAGTTGAGTCTGCGCCATTAAAAATTTCCTTTATAGACAAGCACTAAAGATCACCAAATTAATGTAATTAAACAAGTCTCAAAAGTGAGAAAATAACGGCTATAGAAGCATTGGTAATGTGCCCATGAACCTCCTGTACCTCCAAATGCTTCTCCTCGAACAAGTCCATCATCAACCACACTGAACTGTATTCCCAAAACACTTGATTCTAAGTCCTCTGACTAAGAGAATTAGTGAAACTGTTCAAGTTTCCTGATGTGTAAACAAATTCAAAATAAATGGACTGCACCTACTCAACCCACCATCACTATTGAAAATTAAAATCCCACTGAGAGAAGATGTATTTGGGACATTTTATGGTCATCTATTCACTGTAAAGGGATATCCCAACAAGTAATTCCTCCAAATCATCAAGGAATTTACCACATCAGCTAGATACAGGCCATGAGTAGCATAATTTCATTCATGTGGCCTCAATTTTTTAGAACCAGATGATATAACCCAATAATCATGCATTAACACTGCCACAAGACCAACACCAGATCCATCATAGAACATGGGAAACTTTTTACCTGGTTAGGGTAAGATCAAAATCAGTGCGTTAGTCAACAACTTATTCATCTCCCAAAGTAATTCTCACAAGCCTATGACCAATCGAACATAACCCCCTTCTTAGTTAGGCATGTGAGCAGTGCTTTCAAATGTGAGAAATCTATATTAAACATTCGGTAATATGAGTCCAAAACTAGAAACTCTAAATATCAGAGTCATTCTTGTGTTGCTCCCAAGAGACCACATCCTTCACATTTTCTAGAACCAACAATATGCCTTAATAAAATATGATATGTCCCAAAAATTGAACCTCATCAATCCAAAAATGGCATTTTGATTGTTTAGTGTAAAGCCTATGCTCATTTTGTGTACTCAAGATAATGTGAATAAGTTTGGCATGATCATCATGATTTCTGGAGTACACCAAGATGTCATCAACAAAAATAATTAAAAAATGATCAAGGTATGAGTGGAGTATTCTGTTCATCAAGGATATAAACACATCTGGTGGATTGGTAAAACCAAACGACATTATTATTATTTCAAACAACCCCTTCCTATATCGAAAAGTCGTTCGGGGTATGTCAGACGGTCAAAATCTCAACTGATGGTATCCCGGTGTAAAATAAATCTTGGAAAACATTGAGCAACCTATAAGTTGATCATACTAATCATAAATTCTCGGTAGAGGGTATCGATTCATAAATGTTATATAGATAAATTTCATATAATTGACACATTGCGTCTGTGATCCACCAGCCATTGTTGAAAATAACATAGGAGATCACCAAGGTGATATGCTGTGGTTGTATAAACCACATACTATTCAATTCCTCTAGATGAATCTTTAGTTCTTCAAGCTCTTCTAGAGAAATTAATTAAGGTGGAATGGAAGCTGGATCTGCTCTAGGAAACAATTCGATCGTAAACTCAACATCTATATCGGGTGGTAACACGGATATGTACTGAAGAAACACATCCTGAAACTAGTCTTCTACAAAAGGAAAGACTGGATATCATTTTTCGGTATCATGTGTAATATGGAATGCCACTTGGTGTTTGAGCTCCCCCATCTGTTGGTGTAGTGGCCATTCACGACCAACTCGAGTATCCCACTCACCATATACGGCATGATTTCTCCCATTAAGAGATGTGAATGTTACCCAAAGCCAGTAACAATTGATATGCGCTTGATATAAGATCAAATATTTCATTCCCATGATTAGATAAAATTTAGACATCTCTAGGAAAAACCGATCCCATAAAAAATGATACCCACCAACCTTTATAGAAAAACCATTACACTGACTGATGTCCTCGACTCACACCCCTAGTGGTGTATAAAGAAAAAGTACCACACATTCATTCTCTATAGTTAATCCCAACACCACTATAAGCTGAGAAGAATTAAATTAAAGTGTATCACATGTATCGAATAAAGCACAAGAAATTATGGAAGATAAAATAATCACACCTCATACAGTAGATGGTCGGGCCTCATCACCCCCAGGTGTAACCAAAACTGCCTAGAGGCGAACTGATTCTTTACCCATGGATCCAACCTGAGTACCCTACACTGCACTACGTGGATGGTATGGGTGGTCTCTCCTCAGAGTTCCACTTCCACTGCCCCTACCAGTACGGCCCGTGGAGCTCCAACTACCTGCAGGGTACGAGGTATCCAACCCCTACTTATACTCGGAATCTGCCTATGGATTTCATCATTCCTCGACTACCGTAGGTTTTTATAGAATCTCTGCACATGGCCTAGCTTTCCGTATAGTCGGAACTAAACTAGTGGGTGGGGACACTGGTCACACATGTGCCCTAGCCTTCCACAGTTAAAATATAAGTCTTGGTCACCACCCTAAGAATTTGGCCCCCACTTTTGACTATTGTTCATGCTTCCCCATTGCATTAAGGTTCCAAAGTGGTGCTTCCTATAATAAGAAGCAACACCACTTGCTCACCCAGCTGGTCCCACAAGTTCACTACCAGAATCCTGCTTTAGGCTTACTTCTGAGATAAGGTCTCATCAACCACGTTAGCATACAATTTTAGTCAAAATATATTCACCTGAGACATGATCTTGTGTCTCAGACCATCCTGGAAGTGTTTTCCATAGTTGTTTCATCTAACATCAATGTCAAAATAAAGCTTCTCAAATTTGTGTAATGGATAGCATAGTTCTTCATTGAAAATGTCCCATGATTCTTTCTCATATAATATGTTTCATTCTCCTTCCTAAAGGATTCTTGATATATGTTCCATGAAACTACTCCTGAAAATCATTCCACATATTCCACTCATGTTGCTCTATTTGAACCACAAAGTCCCATAAACGTTTTCCTTGACACCCAGTATATAGGATGCTAACTTGACTCTATTCTTGAGATGAGTTTCTAAATGGCCGAGAATATATTAGATGGACACAATCCAGAACTCTGCTACTTCTGGGCCACCCACACTGGTCTAGGTCAGAGGGTGATGCAGCTAAAATTCCCTAGTTATCTCAAACAAGATCGACACAACCCGCCCTGTGTCTCGTTCCGTAGTCTACATAAATCAAGAACTATTCTTATTGAACTACTACTCCATATCCCTCGAGATCACCATGTTCTCTTTCTCCACTATTGGAGGATCATTCTCGGAAACTTTTTCATCTCGCCTAATCGACACATATCTTCAAAGTGGAATTTCTCTACAATGCTAAACAATAGATTTAGAATACAACCATGAATATACTATGAGAAGGAAGAGGAATAGATAGGCTCATCACTTATGATAACAAAAATAGATTGTTTAAACTAATCTAAAGAGACCACTCGCAATAGGTTCACTACCCATCATCCATCGCCCTATGTTCACGGACAACACAATATCAAATTATCATGGTCACATGACTTATCTTTTACTCTTATTCGAACCATTTTCATATTCCAATATAACCTTATAAAAACTTATTACACATTTACTTATTTATAAAAAAAATATTCTAATTTCTACTAGGAATTATCACTTCACCATTTTACTCATTCATACCATCTTATTAGGCACAATTTATTAATTTAAAAAAACATATGCTTCATAACATTTACATCCTGCACACCCATCCAAGTTTGTTCCTATCATGATGCATATAACATTCTTACATAGGTACCTAGAATGATGAATGAATGTTCAACCTCATACCTTTTATTCCACTACAGAAATATCACAAAACCCTAAAATCACACAGTAAGTGCATCATCCAAAGGTGAAAAATCGTCAAATTTAACAACACACAACAAGATCCTCAATCCCCTCTGAGGGTGACATGGGTTTTCCCCCATACATGGGTTAGTTACTCCCTGGAACGATCTCATTACCAAGGCCCAAAAGATTTCTAATCTCCTATCAACCATTCCCTAAATAGTAATAAAGACAATATAACTCCTCTGTTACCACATTTTAATGTCTATAAACCACACGCCACTAAATCGGTGTCCGAAGAATAGTAGTTATATGACCTCAAGTGAGCCTCCCCATATGCCAGAGGCTTGATAGTCGCATTGGGGGTCCAACATGTTATGTAGGGATAAAATACCCTCAATACCAAAGTAACCTTCAATAGATAATAATTGAAATAATAGAAAAAAAGAGAATACTTTATAACATGTATTATTACCAAATCCCAAAACTGTGTACAATCAAAATCAACAAAAAATATGCCATGCCGCTACAATGTCAAGTGAACAAAACATGAAAGAAATAAAATGGTAGAATCCCCAAAATGGTCCGGACACTATGTCTGGAACCTCAACCAAACATGTACTAGGTCTAACTCATCCCCCTACCATAGGGCCCCTTCCCCTACCCTAACCCACAAGCATAAAATCTGCTCATTTACCTAAAGACGGCTCGAGAAGAGTATGAGGATAACATATTATTCCACTAAAAATGATGTCTACAAAATTTCTAGTAGGGAAAATAGTACATGAAATTGATTAATAAAGGAATGTTAAGGTAAATAGTTTAATAGGATATGTTTGCATATCATCTATTATGTTAACCCACTATTTAACCAATATTTACTACCTATTCATTTAATTTATCATTTCCCCCCTTTTCACATGTTCAATGGATTAGGTATATTTAGTGTTCTAAATCATTTAGGAATACAAAAAATCCCTATCTCACTAGGAATCAAAATATAATAATTCCCAATATCCTCACTTTGAAGCATAAGTCCGGGTTGAATTCAACTGTTAGGGGAATAGAACTCTACTTACTTCCAACACCTCTGTATTTGGGGAGGGGTTAGCACCTCGGTCCAAGTCGACCTATGCACGTAGAAAATCAAGTCAATAACCCCACTTAGTCATGATATGTGCATAGACTTATTTATCATTCACCATAAAATACCATATAACAACATCAATTCCAACATCATTTACAACATCGCAATAATCTAAATAAAAGGGAAAATAACCTTGTTTCCTCAATAAATTAACACTATCAATTTTCCTATTACCTAACCCCTTTGCCCCCATTACCATTTTTCATGGCTATCTCACTAAGAATATTCATGTATAATAATAATCCTTAGCATTTTCCATTTATCCATCTAACTCTTTTTTGTTCCAACCAAACAACCTATTAGGTAATTACCCTAACCTAGGTGTATTTCTAAAAACCAATTTAAAATTTTTAAGCATATTAGCATAATCATCATGTGATCTACGTTCTTGAACAATGGCCTACACTTACTTAGCTAACTCTATGTCTAGGGAAAACATCAGCATGCCCTATGGGTGGCGCTAATTTGGTATAGACATCCTCCTTGAATCCTATGGGGATCAAGAGGGGTTCAATTATCCTTTTGAAAACCAATAAATCACAACATGCTAAAGGATCCAAGAACTCTTCAAATGAGGAAAATAATAAAAAAACCCTACATGCCAAAATCTACAAATAAACCCTAGGGAAAAAAATTGTAGACCAGCTACCAAGAATATGTTGGAAAACACACTCCAATATGAAGACTTAGATATCAATTAAACTAACCATTTAAGAATAACCCAAATATCATATAAAAATTAGGGTTTGAGATCTTCTTATGGAGAGAAGAAATAAATTAAACCCCTAATCTAAAAAGAAAATCAAGTGGGAGAGGGGGATTGTCCTTACCTAGATCTTCAATTCTCTTCCACCGACACTACAAAAAGATTAGAAATAAAGGATATCGATCCTTGGGAACTCTTGGTCCCTTTATGTCATTCCTAGGTTTACTAGAGAGGAGGAGGTGGAAAATCCTGATTGTGTTATAAAATCCGAGTGTGGAATTTTGGTGAATTTTCAATGGTTTCTGTGCCGTATGATTTACTCCCATTGTTTTACAAACCATGTTCAATCCGTGTGGATGCATCTATCATAAAAGTGACTACTCACACAGCTTACCCATAGAGTTTTCCCAAACATGACCAAACCATGTAGTGGATTCTTTCCAAAAATCATCCCTTTGCATGGTTTACCAGGGTTCCCCGCACAGTTAGAACAAATAGTGTACAGGCTGTACAACTAGCCCAGAGTACTCATTCCCCACCTTTATGTCCCGAATCACTAAAACACCCTTGATTATACTCATGGTCTTTGGAAAGCACATAACTAACACCAATAAATGGCCTAAACAAAAAAATAAATAAAACATAACTTACGTAGAATTTCGAGATAATACAAATTACCTGATTTACACTTAATTGTGGTAAATAAAAATATTATAAAGTCACCATTCATAATATCCTAAACATTAAGTTGATCCTATTAGACATTAAATATAATACATATTATAGAATTCTATTTCTGTTTTTCCAAATTCAATTTACAAATGCTAATAATTTATGTCTAACATTATTCCCACAAATCTGTTGGGAAGGCGGCTAAAAAGAGTTGTTCAAATGTTCAATATGTATTTATATTAATTTTAATATAAAAACGTATCCAACATTATAAATGGGATTAATATATGTATTTTTTCTATCTACTTTTACTTTAAAAATGAATTTGTCATATAATAATTATTTAAATTAAAATATCGTTTTTAACAAAATTGGACTATTTTTCAATATTCCTCACCAAATAAATATTCTATGAAAAGTACCAAAAATCAAAAATATGTTAATTCTGATTTTAAAAATTCATGAATATAGACTATTTTAAAATATAAAATTTATAAAATTTCAAGAAATCAGTTTTAAAATATTTTCATCATTAAATGGTGTTAAAACCACTTTTGTAAATATATAAGGTTTATGTGTAATATATGGTTTTATCTTATCTTATATTTTTTAAATTTATTATATTATTATCAATAATATTTTATATTATATATATAATATATATTTATTAATATCTTTATTTAATAGTGAATAATTTATTTTATTTGGATAAAATGACATTGTGAGTTAAAAATAGTTCTGTACAAGAATATATTCTATGTATTCAGTGGGTTCCTATATTTATTTTTTATTAATTTATATCCAATGAATTAGAAAATCTATTTTAATAAGTTAGGTAATGATATTCATAAAAGAATATTTAATGGATAATTTAGAAATAATACTATTAAAAGAACATATTGTATTTTGGTAAGACTAAACCATGGGTATAACTCAAGCCAACTCATGATTGTGTGTAGTGTAAAAAAAATCATTTTTTAAAGTATAATGTATGCTTTCCAATAGAATAATTTTATTTAATAAGATACATACTGTAATATATTTTGGGGTCACATTCAACCCTCCTTCAAAAAAAATTTTCCTCATAATTTGTACCCGGGTTCAAAAACTATGGTTTTGTCTTTTCAATATATCTTTGCTAAAATACTACATTAGAAAAAGGATTAATGAATCCATTTCATTAATATAAAAATTTTTAATTACAATGGTCACTTGAGATAACACATAATAGGGTTCCATATAGTCAAATATGGATATTTAATAAAAATCATAAAATCATGTTCGGAAAGAGAGTGATAGAGAACATTATGAGGATAAAGTTAACAATAAAAAACTGATAAAAATGAGATTTTCTAAGGCAAAATATGATTCATAAGATAAAAGGTGAAAGGATATGGTTTTTTAATTGAATATATTTTTTCCTGAAGTTGAAAATTTATTTTACTATTCTTATAAAGACTTAATTGATTTCAATCCATTTCATAGGTATAAAATTGTCATTTTGTTACTATTTGATCTATTTTATCTTAATTTCGTATACATGGAAATGAAATATCAAAATGATATTTCATGCCTGAAGCACTTTTGATGATTCATGAGGACCAGATTCATTTCATTAATCCTCTAAAATGATTATAAAAACCAAAATGGTTTTCTAAAAGTTTCTAATAAATAATACCTTAACATCAAATTGTAATACCAATTTTCAAATTACTCAATTACAACCATAATACTTATCCCAAATATATATCCAAATTAACTATCCAAAAAAGGTATCTAAATTTAAAAATTAAATGTAATATCTGATTCACCAAAATATATAATTTAGATCATATTAATACATAACAAATATTTTTTAACTTTAAAAAAATTATTGAAAACATCCAAGCCTCAAAATCCATATATAATATGTACTACAATGCAACCTTTATATATATCATAATTTTTATAACCAAAATATAATGATATAAATCATGAATCCAAAACATAAATACATTAATTTTTCCACTTCTACTATAGTGACAAAATTATCTTGACCATGATCCGTTTATTTATCTTTCATTTATTTTCTTTGATGCATTTGACATTCATTTTCATGTCACCCCATTTCATTAAAAATGAAATATTTCACATTAGAATCCATCTTATTATAATTATAATCCATGCCATGGTATCCATTATCTGTAAAATTGTAGAAAACTACAATTCATTATATTTAAGTACTAAGGTGATTGTTTTAAGAATAACATGTTGGAAAATAAATCTTTACCTTCTTCCCTTTTTATAAATTTTTCCCAATTTTCCTTTTACTCTCATGCTTCCCTATGAATAAATAATATAGAGTGTACTCTATTCCTATATAATTGTAACATGATTCTATGTCCTCATATTATTAGATTATTTGGATACTATTTTTCTTTGAAATAATTACTTTAGGACGTTAAGGGTATTATCCTTCATACTCTTTGGATCACAAAAATTGTTGACGCTCGCATTCCTTCTACTATACACCATTTATAAATGATGACACACACTTGGTTAGATCATATAATAATGTATAATTATATAAATAAGAAAATAATTAACATAAATTCTATAAATTATGTGTATGTAGTCTCATAATCATATACATCATTTTTTGGGACATATCTACTTCAAAATATTCGATAATGCTCTATAACGAAATTGTAAATTATCATAAGCATATGCCATAGGCATGTCAACTATGTGCACAGTTAGCGTTGATGTCATGTTATCACTTAAATTGATTTGGGCCTAACACACCATTTTATAGTTGTTATTCCTTGGTACAAATGTACTATAACCATGTCCACTTATAATATCTAAAAAAGGATTCATTTCTAGGAATAATTAGATAATAAATTAATTAATAAAATTCAAGGAAATTCTTATATACTTGTAACCAAGACTATCTTTGGGTTATGTTATCTAATATATGTTTTGTAAATATAATTTCCAAGGATATTTGTAAACATCATCTGATACCAACTGTAATGACCCCAAACCAAGTAGCCCATAAGTGGTGCCTTAATTTATAAAATTAAAATAGATACATGGGTTGAATCACAAATATTTGATCAGTTTAGCTGTCCTTGAAAATATATTACATATATTAACCATACATTTGAATTCAGAACATAAAATAAAACATATATATTCCTCTGAAAAATCCACTATTCTTGTATATTAACCCAGTTTAACAATCAAGATTCACATCATAGCATCATAAAAAAATAAAACACCACTAATAGGTTAGACCAGATGCTCAATAATGTGTAGAAGTACAATGGATGATATTTTGAGTAAATAAGTATCAATATTAAGGAATGGTTTATAATTGAAACATAATCTATTAAAACATAATTTTTTCCTTATATGTCAAGAATAAATCAAATAATTCAGCACAAACAATCACATTGATATTTTAGTAGTCTAATAATCCTATATAATATCAATAACTAATATTATAATGAGGGAACACACAATGTTGGACCTCATAAACAAACTGTCAAGGATTAATCAAAGAAACAATACAGAAGTGTTTAAAAACAAAAAAATAGTTTGGCTTATTAGACCTATAAATTCATCAAGGGGACATAGTAAGCCCCTCCCATCAGTTACTGAGTCTAAAAAATTTATCATATGAGAAGACTGAAACATAACCAACCTAAACATTCATATAAATACGAGAATACAAAATGATAATACATGAACAATAAAATATGAATGGTATCAAAGTAGCACATCCAATACCAAAAAAATCACAAAAACTTTAAAACATTATGTTAGACAGTATCATAATAGATCAACATCAATTAAGCATAAAATCCAACAAAAGATGTCGAAAAATAAATTAATCTAATAATATCATTAAAATTTTATATAGATAAATAACACTTTTATATTGAAATGATATTAAAATGTGTCCACAATTTTAGAAGAAAACATTTCAGTGAAATGAATCTTGTTATATTGTAAAAAATGTTTTAGTCATGCATTATAAGTTATAAATGGTGTCATTCCTTCCATATTTTGTCAGAAAAATTGTAATGTACATCATTTGGAAAATGACAAAGTGATTTATTTTAAAAATATATATAAAAATAAATAGGTGGCTGAAATGACATTAAAAAACATTATATTTACTGTAAGAATATTTTGAAATATGTGTTTAGGAAACAGGGATGTGGATGATAAATATATCCTAGTTAATACATGTGTTTAAACAATCATGGATAATAATTAGATTACAAACCTAACCCTTACCTTAGGTCTGATTCCCTCAATATGTGTCTAAAACTCTATAATAATTGTTTAAAAAAATATTTACATACACCATAATCGTAAAAATATTTATGATATCCTATAAGATTCATTTATGTCTTTATATTACCCATTTATTATTAAATATTATTTAATGAAACTCTTTAATAATAACCACATTATTTATCGTATGTTTGTTGACTTCTTATTTTGGATCCTATTAATTATATCATGATTTATTTATATTAATAATGTTCAACCAAATTTATATATGATATATATTTAGTATATAAATATATATAAATGATCGATATAGGAAATGGAATCCACCATTGATGAAGACGGTAATCAATAACTATATATGAATGTTACTTCTATTTTCTTATCATAAAAAATGGATGATGATAATGGAAATATATGTGTATATATATTATGAAATTTAAATTATTATTTCATATATTTCATTTTTATTCTTTATAATAATTTAATAATCATTATTGAATGGTTGAAATGGATGATGAATCTCAGCACACCATGGAGATGATAAACCATAAATACACATGGGATATGATATCAATCCCCTAATGGTATAATGGTAAGGAATTAAATGATATATATTTTATATAGATTCTATATCATGAGATATTAATTATTTATATCCATTATATCCATCATTATACTAATCCAAATAAAGTGTTGAAGAAATAATTACACTATAGTGTGGAGACAGAAAGTTGTACATAAGAACACAAGGTAATAATATTTTTCATTGGATGGATAAAAGGTTAAATATAGTTGAACCATAATCACTATAAAAAATTAGAATCTATAAGATAATATAGTTATTTCATAAGTATTTAAACTATATTGTATGAGGATATATAAGACAAAACGAACATGAATGATGTGGTAAAACAATTAATTCTTCTTCAATGGACTTCTGTAGGATCTACTATAAGGTACAACTAGGATAGTATTTTTAAGAGACGAGGAACCCAATATATTATCTTGAAATCTATTAAATATAAATGGGAAGGGTTTGGTCAATCTATAATGATAAATGTGTAGTATGGAATTGGGGGAGGTGGTGTTATTTGTATAAGAGAGTTGATGGATACTTTTAAAATTCTATACGATTTGAAATTAATATAAATTAATTTAATATTAAAAATTTCTCTAATGTGATTTATTTTGAATATAGGATTGTTATGGGTATAAAAACTCTGAATAAATTATTTTAGGCAATTTTAGGTGACATTATTAACCATATATTTTGGATTCAACCCATTGTTATACATTTTATATATTACGATCATATCTTGATATTTTACTCTTTTGAGTTATTATAGTTACTATAAAATGAAAAATTATTCCCAAATGGATCATTGATGAGAATATTAAATTTATTATATTTATTTTCATGAATTTTATATTTATATTAATTTTATATCATTTCATAAAATATAATTTATGTGAAAGTATCTTTTATATCAATTTTGAAACTATTCATTATGTTTTTAAATATCATAATAATATGAAAAAGTATAAAAAAACTTCTAATATATCATTAGAATACCTATTTTTTCAATAAAATTAATGAATTTCCTAATTTATTTAAATTTATATTTGTTTCATTCTTTTAATATCTTTTATATGATATTTTCATTGATTAAAAAATTACTACATCATTATTATGATAGAATTTAGTTAAATTATTTCATCTCTAAAAAATAAAATTAAGATATCATGATCAAGATAATTTTTTAAATTTCTAATTTCTTCTTATAATATAATTTATATTTTTTTATAATGTTATTTTAAAAATGATTTAGTTATTAAAAATATGATTATAACATTTTTTACTTGTCTTTAAATAAAATATAATAAATTTTATATTCTTACCGAAGCAGTATAAAATGTTATGATTAAATAGTAAAGTTGTTTTTGGTTGAAGCACATGAAGCCAAAAAAATTAGGGAATGTTTTGGGGAATTTTAATTGTAATATTTTATTATTTTTACCTTTAATTACCTAATTTACCTTTAACCATGGTAAAGAAAAATTAAAAAACAAATTATTTGTAGTATCAATAAAAATTAGTTAACCCAATTAGATAGTAAATATCATACTGGTTATAATTGTGTGTGTTGGTTTATCCAAAATCAATTCACAGATATTGATAAATTATCTTATAACATAATCCCATATATGAGGTGAGAAATCATGGAAAATGAAATATTACAATGTTCAATAAGTTTTAATATCTAACATATTGATATATAATTGCTTCCAAAACCATATAATTGATTAATATATATTATTTATCTTTTTTACTTTCAAATTTAATTTACCAAATAAAATTTATTTAAATGATTAATGAGTTGTTAAATATAATGGAATATTTTAACTATTCATCCGAAATGAAAAAAAATCATAAAATTAACCCTAAGAAAATTTAGATATTCCAAATTCAAAAATAAACCATATTTGGGAAAATAAAATTTTCAAAATTTTAAAAATTTAGTTGAATAATTGATGATGAACTAAAAGGATGTACAATTTATTTTATAAAAAATATATGATTTCATGTGTAATATTAGTTTTGTTCTTATCTTATGTCTGTCAAGTATATTAGATGAATGTGAAAAAAAATTGATTTAATATATAATATATATATTTCATTAATTTAATTGTATAATAGTAATTAATTTAATTTATTATGATATAAGTAATTTTTGAGGAAAAATAGTTCATTATAAAAGAACTTATGATAAATTTAATTGGTTACTATATTCCATTCTAATTAGTTGGCAACCAATGAATTATACCATATAGTTATAAACATTTGTTAATAATATTCGTAACCTCTAACCTATCATCTTGGTTATAAATAATAATATTTTAATAATATATTATTGTTTGGTAGGACTCGGTATTCTATGTAATGAAGCTAACTCATTATTGTTTGTAGCTTAAACATATCATGGTGTTACATACAACGTAATCTCTTAACAGAATTGAATTTTGTTAAGAAGTAACATATATAAAAATATTGGGGTGCTACAATATAAATTTAATGACATAATCACTTGAAATAGAAATTGTAAACCTGATATGAATCCTTCATTTTGAAGGATATTAATTGAATATATTTTATTATTTATAGTGTTTAATATATATATTTTATTTTTTCATTTAATCTATCTAGAAAATCTACATGAAAATAAAAAAAATTATTTTAGTGGAAACTTGTTAATTAATAGGTTGGTGGGGGACCTGATATTTTATACCACCATTTTAGGTATGTAAGGACCCTAACATTTGAATAATATTTGTTTCCTAAATTTTTGAGTTTTTTATTTTATACTCAACAAATCTATATCTTATAATTAATGAAATGAGTATAATTAAAATGAAATTGTTGGGTTTTGACTATTATATGATCGTTGGTCAATATGACCATTGGAAACTAAAATCTTCATGTTACGATTATTATTTATAAATACAAGTGATATTTGTTAATAAATATAGAAAAAAGAGTCAATGGACTCATCCAGTAGTCATGTGCTGTATGAAGCCCATCTGTCGGAGCTTGGGAAGGAGGTAGCATCGTTGCGATTTTCTTTGGACCAAGCCGAAGCTGAACTCCAACTTGTGAAGCTTCATTGTAATCGCCTATGGGAGAATTTCATGCTGATAATAATCACCACTCATGAAATGTTGTCTGAGCCACCCAAAGATTATATCACCATATAAAATATTACACTTATGTCTTATACATAGTTTATAAGGGGCTATGTAATTAGGCATTAGTTACATTGTGTAATCCTTTTGTATAAATAATTTTTTATTTCTTATTATGTAAATTTGTGAATTTAAAATTTTGCGATAAATATAAGATGAATTTATAGATGTTCCATATTATTGATTAATTTTGGAAAAGGGTATTTTAAAATATTACGGTATACATGAAATAAATAATAATTTGAAACGATTTTCAAAAAATGGTCTTCTACAGTTATGATCAATAAGAAATCTAGAGTCAAATAAGATTAACATGTTTTTTTGTGAATAGTAAATATGAATAGAAACATACCCTTATGAATAGTAATGAATTGTAATGAATAGTAAATCGACCAAAAAAATTTAAACATCATCTAGGAATATATAAATATAATTTAGACATCTTAAAAGTGAAAAAAAGATCATTATATGTTTTTTCAAATGTTTATATGTCATAAATACCTTATTTACAATTTTATAATTAATTTAATAATTGAAAATGGAATTGTTTCATAATAAAATGTAATAATAAATTTTTACGTTATTGTCTTATGGTTAGCGATAATATTTTGGGACCTTGATTACTTTTTTAAGGTGGTAGAATAGAAGTTATAGTTTAAGAGTTTTTGTTTTGGAAAAAATAATGATTTCATTTAAAAATAAAAATAGAAATATTTAAAAAATTATTTTCATTAAATGGAGTTCATATTTAAATTCAATGAATCAATATTATGTTATGGTGAATTTATGAGATTTTGATAAATTTTTTGTTTTTGGTGAATAGTGAAAATACAGTTTTGAGTTTTGGTGTGTTTATTGACATCATTGATTATGTAAATATGATGAAATAATTCTGGTCTACATGGTAATTTTATGATATGTTATGAGGTGTCCCATGTGGCCAAGACCATGAAAAAATACCATGGGAAATATCATTGTTTTGCAAATACCACCAATGAAGTGTCCTTTGGAAATTATTTAAATATTCCACCAATTTTATATAAATACAATGACATTCCATCATTACATTCATTAAAAAATAATACTAAATAATGATCTGATCTTTTTACCTCCCAAAAGGCCTCCCAAGTTTCCCTCAAGCCCACCATGGTCCCAACATTCACACTTTCAATGTTTCTCTTCAAGGTAAGAGAACATTTCACCCTCCTCTTTTATGTCATGACTTCTTTTATGTTATGACTTCTAGTTTTAATATTCTTTTGATTGGGTATGTTATTTATATATATTTATTACATTCCATTTCATTTCCAGATGATGAGAGACCCTCTCTACTCTCACAAATTGATTTTCTGAGTTTTTATGTGATTTTGTAAGGTTGTCGAATTTTCGTAAATGAAAACATGTTTTCTCTTTTCTTTTATGTTTCTTTTTCAGGTGGTATGTCATTAAAATATCTACACCATGATATTATTTCTATTTTATTATTTCCTTATAATATAAAATTATTCAATAACAGATGGGAGATCCTTTTACCCTCTTTTTTATTATTTTCTTTAACAATGTTATATAGCCGGTATTCTGTAAACTTTTCGTCTCAAAATCTCTCTCTCTCTTCTTCTCAAAATATTATCTTCTTTTATTTTTGTTAATATGAAAATATTTTTTCATTTCTAATTGAATTAATCAAGAATAATTATTGATCTAGTTTATTCTAGAATTAACATACATATAAACCTCACTTTTTGTCCATGGGTTATAAATGACATAATGAATTTATTTTTATGCACTTTTTAAAACATTACGATTTTGATTTGAATCCCATTTATTTTATTCTATTTTTTATTTATTGAATTTATGTTTATTATCAATGTTCTCAAATGAAAAATACATATTAAGGTTTCTCCCTGATAGAACTCCAATGCATTGGATAAAGAATGTAATATCTTGTGATGACATGTTTCACAATAACTTAGTGAATAACCTTGGTAATTTTATGACCCCTTAGGGATGAATCCTAGGGATATATTACTAAATGTGTAAATAAATGTTATTAGTCACATATTCATGTTATGTTTCATGTTTTTTTCATTGAGTTATTCCTCTACTTTTATTTCTCACGTCTTTATGTTTTTCATCATGTTCTTATTGATATTACAAGTAAACTAATTCCCTTGCATTACTTATTGGTCCTTCTACTCAACTTTTACATTGATGTATGTCATTAGGTTATGAGATGCAATTATTTCAATTAGTATTAATTTATGATGAAGTCTTACAAGAGGAAAAGAATAATGTTTTATGTATTCATGTTTTATCTTCTAGATTTCCAAGTCACTAGAATTTATAGATCATCTCTTTGTAAAATGTAATGAAATGTTATGTAATAAAAATGAGGGATGCCAGAGTTGGTATCAATGGATTTTTTAGTTATTTATGGAAATTCAGCTATGAAAAAAATAGGAAAACCCATATCTAAAAAGTTTAAATATAATAAATTCTTTTTTTATTTTGGTGAAATATTTTGTAAGTGGTTTTTGAACAAATAAATCCATGTCTCAAAATGAACATGTGGATGTTAGTCATAAATAGATGTACTGAGGAGTGAAAAAACCGTCATGGAGTTAAGGGATTGACCTAGGGAATCATGTCATTTGAAAATGAGCCTTTATGCACTCCTGGTTGACACTCCTAGGGGATATGTTTTGTCATTGATGATATTTTTATGATTCGATAAGAATGATTTATAGATAAATGTAATTGTTTATGAATTTTTTTTAAGATATAAGATCCTTTATAGTTAGATGATTCATAAATGAAATTATATTCTTAGTTATGTTTTATCCTTTTTGAAAATTGCATGAAATATGAGGAATAATGAAAATGGTCACATAAATGGACCATGCACTGAAGACCCTCCGATAGAAGCAAAAATAGAATCATTCATCAGAATGATGAACCAACTGACTCATGTTATGGTAAATTACTTCAATCAAGATGGAGACTGATCTCACTGCGAATTGAACAACATTATATTGATTCATTTATTAATTAGAGACCCCTACCTTTATTGGATCTATTAACCCACATTTTGATGAATAGGTAATCAGCACTATCGAGAAGATATAATATTATACTCTGCTTTCCAAAACCAGACAAGGTCATCCTGGCTATTTACCACTTAGAGGGATAAGATTATCAGTGGTGGGAGCTGATAAATACATGAGGCCAAGTGTGGAAGTTGAAGCTATAGAGTTGGAAGAGTTAAGAGGGATCATCGTCAGCAAGTATTTTACTCAATTGAGGAGAAAAATCATAAAGAAGAAGTTTCTAGAGATGAAGTAGAAGGAGAATGAATCTATGGGAAGCTACGTGATGAACTTCCCAAGGCATTAACATTACACCTCTAGTGTTTTCATGGATACAAATGGTATGGTTGATAGATTCTTCAGTTGATTGAGACCTCACCTGCAAAATAATATAGCAAACTGAGATTATGATAATTACGAGGAGATCATGCGATGTGTGATGAAATTCAAACAAGAGTTCGGAAAGACGTAATGGACTTATAAATCCAATGAAAAGAAGAGATCGTTGGAGCCAAAGTTAGGGTGGAAATTTGATCTGAGAAGAGGACGAAAGAATGGAAAACATCCCACATGTAACAAATGTGTTTAGAAGCTTTTTGAGAACTACCAAATCGAGATCTAGAAGAGTAAGAAGTGTGGAAATGATTTCCATATTCCACAAAACTGTCTTTGTGAGGTGAAGCCTTCACTACCAAACCCTAATGAAAAAGGGAAAATGGTGTAGGCCCTACCTGATGTGAAATGATATATGTGTGTACAACTTGAGAACTTTTCCAATCATAGTTTAAATCTGAGTGCAGTGGAGGGGAATGACCAACAACATCACCATCGGCCATGGGGGAAAGTTAGTACTTTTTCAATCACTAGGTATAATGTTGAAGCACCAAATGAGGTGGTGGCAGGTACTCCTGTTGTTCTCTCCAAGATAGCATGTAATTTTTTTGGATTTAGGTTCTACATATTCTTTAATTTCTTCTCTGATTGTAAATAATTTAGAATCAACACCCAATTCTCTAAAAGTAGAGTTATCATTCAAATCTCCTAGTGGGATTATCCAAGATTCGTTAGTGTTTAGAAACTCTTGTATTTACTTTAGTGAGCACAATCGTATCAAAAATCTAGTAGTCACTCCCATTATTTAATTCGATGTTATACTAGGGATGGACTATCTCTCAATGATTAATGATATGATCAAATTTAGAAGAAAGTAAATCTCACTAGTCTTGAATAGAAAACCTATAGATATCTTCCATGGAAAGATATCTCAACCTGATCTTTGTCTCGAATAACCTCCTATAATATTCTTTATTGAGTTGATCGGTGAATTATAAGAAGTAAATGAGAGTATGAGGATAGAAAATGTTCTAATATTCCAGTAATAGATTTTCATATTTCTTGAGTAGTTACCTAGAACTCCCCTACAAATAAAGGTAGAGTTCTACATTGAACTTGTTCCTAGATCTCATCTGATATGAAAGACCCACTATTGGATAGCATGTTTGGAGCTGTAGGAATTAAACAAACAACACCAAGATATTTAAGAGAATGGGAATGTATGACCATGTGTGTCTCATTGGGGATCACCTGTTATCTTTTTGATGAAGTAGGATGGATCAATGCGGCTATCCATTGATTATGGAGAACTAAATGGGATCATAGTGAAGAACAAATACCCTCTTCCAAAAATTGATCACTTATTTGACCAATATTAGGGGCCCAATTTTTTTCTATCATTGATACTCGATTAGGTTATCATAAACTGAGGGTGAAGAAAGCATAAATTCCAAAAACACCCTCTGATCAAGATATAAGCATTATGAGTTTTTTGTTATGCCTTTCAGACATACTAATGAACCAGCAGTTTTTGTGGATTTGATGAATGGAGTCATTAAGGACTACATTGATAATGTTGTGGTAGTTATTATGGATGAAATCATTATATATTCTAAAAGTTTTGAGGAGCATGTGGATAATATAATTATTATTTTGAAAACTCTACATGTGGAGAGGTTTTTTGGAATTTTCATAAAATATGAATTCTGGTAACAATAAGATGCTTTCATGGGGAACATTGCTACTAGTGAAGAACTAAGAGTTCACCCTGCAATGATAAAATTTATAGTGGAGTGGCCTCTACCTACAAAAATAACTAGTAATTATAGTTTCCATGGATTAGTATGATATTACAGGAGGTTTGTGAAAAAAATTGACTTTATAATCCTTTATCCAAGATAACTCGAAAAGGGGTCAAGTTCATCAGGACAAAGGAGTGTGAAGAATGTTTCCAAGAGTTGAAGAATAGATTGGTTACTGCACCCATGTCAATTCATCCCCCAATTAGAGAGGGATTAATTATTTTCAGCGATGCATCTCTGAAAGGGATTGGGTACGTCCCCTTGGAAAATGACAAAGTCATTTCTTATGCATCTCAATACTTGAATATATATTAGCAGAAGTATCCTATGCATGATATGGAGCTGGCTACAATTTTTTTTTCTCTGATGATATAGAGGCATTATCTTTATGGGGAGAAATTTTATATATACATAGATCATCAATGTTGGAAGTATATTTTCACAAAAATGTATTTGAACACGAGGTAGAGGAGTTGGATGAAACTTCTCAAAGACTATTATTGTTCAATTTATTATAATCCCAGAAGAGAAAAAAAGTTGCTTATGTATTATGCATGAAATACCTAGTTGTTATTTCCATGATGAGGATTACAAGATATACTTTTATCAATGACTTAGTAAAGATGGAAATGGGAATTATAATGGAAGATAAATTATCAACCCTATCCTAAATTATTTATCAACTGTCATTACTAGAGAGGATCAAGAAAGTTCATAAAGAAGATCATTTGTTACAAAAGAAGATAGAGGCTGTGAAGGATAGGAAGTTTCCCATGTTCAATATTGATCAAGAAGGCATAAGGAAATTTTGTACTAGATTATGGGTTCCATCTATTCTAAAAATAAAGAAGGAGTTAATGGATGATGCTTATAGCTCTTCTTTCTCTATAAATCCAGGGAGCATGAAAATGTAGAGACATTTGAGATCATTATTGGTGGGATAATATGAAAAGGGAGATTGATTACTACACTTCATGTCTCCTTGTATGTCATCAAGGGAAGGTAGAGCAACAACTATCTAAAGGGGTGTTGCAACCACTACCCGTACCAACATGTATGTGGGATAATATTACAATGGACTTTGTCAGTGGTCTCCAGATAAATTCCATAGGAAAAAATTCAATATGTGTTATTGCAAAATATCTCACCAAGACTACCCATTTAAGATCTCTTTGGGAAGATCTCTCTCTTGATTAACATACTTCTATTTACGTAAAGAAAGTGGTAAGGTTTCATGGAGTTCTACTTTCTATTATATCCTATCGTGATAAAAGGTTCACATCAAAATTATGGATAAGTATTCTTCATTCTCTGAGTACCGAATTGAATTTCAGTACGACCAATCACCCCCAAATAGATGGACAATATGAATGGATTATTCAAACAGTTGAGGATATGCTTAGAACATGCTCAGTGGAACTTAATGGTGGATTGGATCAACATCTCACTTTAGCTTAGTTCTCTTACAATAAAATCATCCAATCAAGCATTCAAATGTAATCATATTAAACTAAATATAGTAATATACATAGAACTCTTAATTTTTTTTAATGATGTTGGTTGGATAAAGCTTTTAGGGCATGATATTGTGTAAGAGATGACAGAAAATTTCCATGAAATCCAGCAACACATTATGTCTGCATAGAGTCATCAAAAGATCTATGCTGACAACTGTAGAAGGGAATTAGAGTTTGAGGTTGGGGGTAAGTTATTTCTTCAAATTTAACTTTATAAGAGAGTCATGAGGTATGGGAAGAAAGGGATGATCAACTATAGGTAAATTGGCCCCCTATTAAATCCATTATCGTGTAGGAGAGGTGGCATATTAGCTTGCACTTCCTCTAAATCTAGCACATGTACATGATGTCTTCCATGTATCCCTCTTGAGAAAGTACATACCAGACCCTTCACATATACTAAATCTAGAGGTGGTACAACTAAAACATGATATCTCTTATAAGGAGTAGCAAGTGGAGATCATGGATCATAGAGACAAGACTCTACGAAACAAGACTACCCACCTTGTTATGGTGTTATGAAGGAACCACAACTGTAAAAAAGCCACATTGGAACCAGAGGAGTCTATGAGGCTGATGTACCCACACCATTTCTCTACTAAGGTTATGATTCAATATTCTAGGGTTGGTATTTCTTAAGGGGGGAAGAGTGTAATGACCCAAACTTTTGAATAATATTTGTTTCATAAATTTTTGGCTTATTTTATTTTATACTCAACAAAACTATATCATTTAATTAATGATGTGATTATAGTCCAAATTATACCTTTGGGTTTGGACTGTTATATGACTGTTTGAAACTAAACTCTTAACATTACGATAACTATTTTTAAATACAAGTGAACATGGTTAATTAATACAGAAAGAATATTTGATTGCCGCATTTAGTAGACTCCGGCTCTATGAAGCCCATCTTTCAGAGATTGGGAAAGAGGTAGAATCACTTTGCATTTCTCTGGACCATGCCCAAGAAAAACTCCAACAAGTGATTCTTGATAAAAATCCACTATGGGAGAATTTCAAGCTTATAGAAATCACCAATCGGACAATGTTGTCTGAGCCGCCCAATGATTCTATCACCATAGCACATCTTACACTTAGGTCTTATGTAGGGGTTATAAGGATCTATGTAACAAGACCTTAGTTAAGTTATGTAATCATTTTCTGTAAATAAAATTTTTATTTCATAATTTATAAAATATTAATTTTCAAAGGCCTAAATAAATTTAGGATAAATTTATTGAATTTCCATAATTTTGATGGATTTTCAAAAAACTATATTTTGAAATATTTTTTATACAATAAATAAATAATAATGTCAGATGATTTTAAAAAAATGGGCTTATATAGTGGTGATCAATAAATAAATTTAGAGTCAAATAAGATTGACCTGATTTTTAGTGAATAGTAAAATTCGAATAGTAACATATCCTTCTGAAAAGTAATGAATATTATTGAATAGTAAATCAGCCAAAATAATAGTATCCTTACCCATGAATGTATAAACATAATTTAGACATCTTAAAATTGGAAAAATGATCACAGTAAAAGTTTTTGTAATTTTTATGTCAAAAATAATTTATTTAAATTTTTTTAATAAATTTAATAAATTAAAATTGATTTTTTTCATAAAATATAATCAAAAATTGGTAATTTATTTTCTTATGGTTATTAGATATTTTTATGGGACCTTGATTACTTTTTCAAAGTGTTACAAAACAAGTTATTATTTTAGCGTTTTTTTTGAATAAATGATAATTTTATTAAAAAATTAAATTAAAAATATTTGAAATTTTTTTTTCAAAAAATGGAGTTCATTTACGAAATTAGAGCATCGATACTAGGTTAGGGTGAATTTATGATATTTTTATAAGATGTATTTTTATTCTATGAATAATGATAATATAGTTTTGAGTTTTGGTGTGTTTATCGACATCATTAATGATATAGTCATGAATTAGTAACTCTGGTTGACTTGTGAATAGTAAGAAATTTTATTAGGTGTCCAAGGTGTCCATTACCGTGGGAAAATATTGTGGGTAAACCCATGGTTTTTCAAATACCATCGATGAGGTGTCCCTTGAAAATTAATTAAATATTCCCTCACATTTGCTATAAATACGAAGACATTACCTCATTAAATTCATTCCAAAATCCTCATCAACCAATCTATGATCTTTTTTCCTTCCAAGTAATCCTCCCAATGTATCCTTAATTCCCAATGGTCCCAAAATTCAATCTTTAAATTTTACACTTCAGGGTAAGTGAAACATTCACCCTCCTCTTTTATGTCATGACTTCCTTTATGTTATTTCTTATAGTTTCCATATTATTATGTCAGGTTAGTTATATATTATCCTTATTATAGTCCATTTCATTTCCAAATTATTAGATACCCTCTCCACTATCATCAATTTATTTCATGAGTTTTTAAGTGATGATGTTAGGATGTCGAATTTTCGTTAAAGAAATCACATTTTCACATTTCTTTCACGTTTTCATTTAATTTGGTATGTCATTCAAAAATCTACAACATGATCTTATTTCAATTTAATTATATCACTTTACTATAAAATTATTCAATTATAAATGGGATACCCTTTCCCCCCTCTTTTTTATTGATTTCTAAAACTATGTTATACAGTCGTTATGTTGTAAAATTTTTATCTCATATTCTCTCTCTCTCATTCTCACAAAATTCTATTGTTTTATTTATGAGAATAACCAAATATATTTTAATTTCCATAGGTATTCAAAATGAACTATTATTTATCTATTTTATTCTAGAATTAACATACATATAATTATCACTCCCTTTCCAAGGTTATAAATGACATAGCGAACTTATTTTTAAGAACTTTTTAAATCATGATGATTTGGATATAAAACCCATTTATTTAATTATATTTGAGATATTTATGGAATGTATGATTATGATCTATTTGGATAACCTGAAAAAGAAATATTAAGGGTGTACTTTGATAGCTCTCTAATAAATTGGGAAAAGAATTTACCCTCTAGAGATGAAATGTTTCACGATACCTTGGTTAATATCCTTGTTAATTTTTATGACACCTTGGGGATGAAATTTGGTTATATGTTCATGAATGTCTAAATTGAATGTTTTATCCACATATTCATGTTATCGTTCAAGTTATTTTCAATATTTTATGCCTATACATCTATTGCACTTGTGTTTATGTTTTTCATCCTGTTCTTATTGATATCACACGTAAATTGATTCCTTTTATTTCTTTATTGGGCCTTCCTATCAGCCTTTCCTTTTATGTATATCTCCAGGTTATGAGAAGCAATAATTATACTTTGTATGGACTTATGATTATGCCATACAAGTTGATTTGAATAATGTTTTATTTTTTCATTTTTTATGTTCCTCATTTCCAATACATTAGACTTCAAAGATCATCGATTTGTAAAATGTAAAGAAAAGTTGTGTAATAAAAAGGTGGGATTCCATAATGTAGCCATATAATTAAACTATCACTCCCTACACCACAACCACTAATAAGAGTCACCAACTCTCTTCCATCACATACCTTCATTGTTTAAGGGTTAATTAATTTTTTAATAAAATGATAAAAGATATATTTTCCATGGATTCATTAATAATGTAGAGAGCTTAAAGGATATGATAACTTTCAAAATGGCCAAATACCCAACAAGCGGTATTGACTTTAGAGTCTCTATCTTGAATTTAGTAATCATACCATATTTTTATGAGGTCATAAAGGAGATCATTAACATAAAATAACTAATTAGAGTCTCCAAGGTAGGTTCCATTGCATTACAACCATAATAAACCCTAAAAGGCCTCTACTACCATTAATGTTACTAATAATATTTTACTATTGGTCACTTTACACTAGGAACTAAAGAGGAAGCGCCCCCATGTGTATATCAACCCCATGCTTTTGAGAGGCATTTTTTGCAACGATGTTGTTACTAATAAACTTAATATTTGAAATAAATTACTAATATTGACATTAAGTAGATTGAGGGTCATGATAGACAAAAGGTATAAGATACCACATATGGTGCTTTAGAAGGCCATACTATTTGACATTACCCCCCAAGATAATCCCAATACCTTTGAGATAAATATCAGGAGGTCTCAAAAAATTATATAATAATTGAACCGAAGATAGTTTATATTATCTCTATTTATGTATTCCACAATTTTATATCAACTAACATTGATATCCTCTTATGGGAATAAGAAAAATACCTGTGTGAAACTAGTTTTAGTAACATTACAACTAGCATCCCATCCCATGTTTTTACACATTATATATAATAAAATAAATATTTTTTATATTTTTCCTTGATTGTTATATATATACACAAATATTACATTTTTTATATAAAAAATATTTTTCATTGGACACAATGATTCGAACTTAGTGTTCATATCAATAACAAAAAATTAGAATATTGATACAAAACTGGTTGTAGATGTACCATTATATCATGAAATCCTATTAAAATATTTAATATATAAAACATAAACCACATATTAGAATATAATTATCTCCCATTGATAGATGATTCCCCAAAGATTAAATTAACATTAATTCATCCATCGTAGTTCCTGACACAAGGCAATGATGAAGGTTCGCAATGAAACATTAAAATGTCCAATAATATAAAAAAGTAACGAACCAATCAAGGAACTTTAATTTTAAAAACCTTAATATGAAATACCGTAATGAATGGGAGTGAAAAATATGGCTTACATCTGTCAGAATATATGGTAAATCCTATGAATAATTATCTTATAGTTTAAAGAATAATATAGATATAAAAAATATCGAGATACTAAATTTGTGATGAAATAAGGGGTACTTTAATTTCATTTAATAAAGATGATTCCTATGTTCATTATAATTCATCATTTACTTCAATTAGCATGTATAAAATGTCATGAAGCAATCAGGTGGGTTATTTATGAGGCTAAACATACTGTTCATATTTAGCAATGGAAAGATTATGTAAACATTTAATTCAAACAACATATTAAATTGTAGTATTATTTATAAATATATATTCTATCACCATCATTAGAGAGAAAAACTGGTATGGAATGAAATTTTTTTACATGATATAGTACATATAATTTGAAATGGGGTACATGTAAGTATATTTTACAACTCTATCCCACCTCATGAACAAAAAAGTGAAAATAATAGTGATACTATGTAAATGATATTATCACAAATAAATCCAAATAAATACATTAATTTCCAAATATAAAAAGGAACAAATCATTCAATTATATACCACCATATATTGTAGTTACACCTAAAATCGTATTAGAAAGGATAAAGGGACCTCCAAAACTATCTAACCATTAAACTCATTATATAATAAAATATATCAATTAAACAAATTTATGAATCGTTACTCTTAATGGGATTAATTATAAATCCTAATCACACAAGTTATGGTAAATTTATATCCCAAAAACAATCCCCACCCCACCCTATTAAAATTAATGTTATGATAAATAGTTGTGAAAAAACCTAAATGATTGTCAGTATTCACCAAACTAGTGGAACCCTTATTTGTAGTTTATTATCCTGTATCATTTCTATGTTATCATTTAGTGATGTTTTTTGGGGATCCCATATGGATTTTGTTTTTCATACAAGAATCATTAGGAATGATATTTAAAATATAAATTTGGGAAATGGAATAATGTACCCAATATAAAAAATTATAAATATCTCTGAAAGGACTATGGAAAAAATTTACCATGATAATATATAATAACAATATTATGATCATTAAAATGTTTCAAACATTGCCAATGTTGATGAAAAATATGTTTCTCTCAATGAAAACATCTCTGAAAATCTTCCCCACTATAATCATTAAGGAATCAGATCACAACCCCAATAATGAGTTGAGGGGGGGGGGATATTATAACTAAGAATCATCTTTATTAGAGATAACATAGAAGGGCTTATAAAATAAAAATAAAAGGAAAAATTGATAATTAGGTTATCATCAAGAGATTCCGATATAAACATATAAATATATATAAATCAATGATATTGGAAATTTCATTATTGATCCGATAAAACACTGACCACATTGGGCCATTGATACAATCACATATGATGATGAACTCTCCAAATAAAATTTGAATATTAAAAGGTAATGAAGAATTATTTCTAGTATTTATTGCATAGATACCACTAACACTAATGAAATTTAGGAAAAAACATCTATTATTTATAGGCGACTCACATCTATAGGACATAACATCTTGATCCACTATGTTAAAAATTTACTAAAAAATAATTTATAATATATACTATCCAATTTGGTATACTTTATCCCTTATTGATCCCTGAAAATTTCTCCCATTTAATTATCAACCCACTTAATGTCATGGAATATAACCTATAAAACCATATTATTAGGAAATTAATGACAATACCCAACAAATTGGAGGCTTTCTCCACATGAAAAAAGAAAGGGAGGAAAATTATCCCTTATAAAGCTATTGAACAACATATTTGGTGAATTATTCAACTGTATGAATCTTTTAGAGAATAGAGAAAATATTATATTTTAAACTATTAATGGAATTTGGTATTGGGTGTAGAGACAGAACCATTATATGTCCTAATGTATACTGATATTAGGAATCCATGGAAATTTAGAATCTTTCTTCTTAGGTGATTCATATAAATTCCAAAATAATTTTATTTTCTCAAGTTTAAATACAATGATTTTGGGTTAATTTATATATTGGAAGTCCTATGTTGATAGTTTATATATTATTGTAATATTTTGTTGAGGAAAGCAATAATAATTGACATCACTGTATGTATAAAAAGGTGAATTAGAGGGTTTTTAAATTTAATACATAGTGTAAGTCCTTCCAAAATTCCCTATATATGTAATTTCCACATAAAAACTTCTTTAACCATATTATATAATTTTTTTGTTTTTGTTATTTAATATTATAATCACATTAAAGTAAATTAAAATATTCTGATAAATAATAAATACAATATAGTTCATAAATTATATGATCGTTTGAACGAAGGAAATAATATGAATTGTAATAATGAATACAAAATATATATTATTTAAATGTTTTAATAATAATCATTTACCTTATAGAAATTGTTATAGAATCATTTGATCCCCATCATGTAATATTTCATGTAGCATTACAACCTAAACGACAACCTTAATAACAAAATAATGCATAAATTATCCCCAAAAAACATAAATTGGTTGGGGGTATAGGCAATTTGAATTCAAGGCCATGATAAAAGAATTTTTATTTTGTCTTAAATATCTTTTTTATTTATACATATTAATAATGTGTCAAAATTTGACCACGTTTCTTAGGATAGTAAATCCTAATGATTAATATCAATAGGGGAACCCCAATTATTACCCACATCATATGATATTCAGACTAACTATTGAATAATTCTCTATATCCCACTATTTATTTCAGTAATAAATATACGAATCTGATGAATTGTCCTTTTTTTAATAGTACATGATCCCCACAACAATATCTCTATATAGATGATGAAGAAAAATTGAAACTAATTCTGACAAAAATCTACAAAAATATATTTTTTATATCACTTTTAAATTAGTTAATCATTTGAATTTATTCAATAAGGAATAAATAAATAAATAAATTTTCATCAGATTCCCTCCATGAGTACAATGAATGCTTCGTCGACCTCATTGTATTATAATATTTGATGCAATAAGAACTATTAGGATTTACTGAATTAGGATTAACCCCAACAAGTCCCTCAAATATTCAATACCATTAATGTATTTATCATCACTTGAATTATGAGTAATTTCATCAACTCTTCAAATAAAACACTTTGGGTAATTATAGATAAATATTCATTAATAAATATTATTTATTTGATGAATTTATATAAAAATGATGTGAACATATATGGGAATGATTCTTATCACTCTATTCATAAAAAATTCTATGGATACTAAGTCCATGGCTAACATAACCATGGACGGCTAAATATTTATTATTTTGTTCTAGATCATGTTATCAAGGTTACTATAACATCAAAAAAAGTGATGTATCAATATTATTAACAGAAATATAATGTTTCTTTCCCTTCAATGTCCAATAATGTTACAATTTGAATAAATCACAATTAAGATAAAGTAATGATGTATGACATATCATAAAACCCTATGAGTCTCTGTTACTATTATTGAAAAACATTGAAAACACCATCACCCCAAAATATGTGGGTGACATATTCTCAATCACAATAATCCCACAACACCACAATCTAATTAGATGTTTTTGGGTTGAAATCATAGTCTTATTTTATATAAGTATGATGTTTTGAAACACCTATATAAAATTAATGCATGAATACTAATTTTGGCGACCCTTTAATTTCTTAAGGATATTAATGATTTTGAGAAAAATATGTATATAATCGGTACCTATCAAATCAAATATGTAATATACATTTTTCCTAAAATAATTTCATTTGATGAAATTGAATTGGGATTCTTGATGTGAAGAAAAAGAATTCCCATTTAAGTTCATCGATAGATTATTAAGATATATTATCATTGGATCCTACTATATAACGATTCTGGGATCATCATCATCCCATCCAAAACTACCAATCTCCTCGGAGTAAATGATGTCAATATTATACCATATTGGATATTTTTTTTGGATATAACAAGATATTTTATAATAAATAGTAAAACCATCATACTAAAAACCAACATATGTGATCATATTTCTAGAACAAGGTTCATGTCCATTTTTGAGGTCATGGAGTTTAATGTTCTACTCTAATATCAGTAGATATAGATTCATATAATAGTTCTATGATAATATCTCCCATCATTAGTTTACTCTATAAATGAGAAATTTTTAGTTCCTAGTACAAACAATTCACTAATATATGAAGGTGAGACTTGTTAAATGGAAAATTTATATTATAAAAAAGAATGAATTTAGTTTTGAATGTATAAAAATACATGGTCATCTACACAGAACAGAATAAATTTTTCCCTTGTTAACTCATATAATGATGTTGAATAAACTAGATTCTTTCCCATTCACAGAATCAAGGAAAGGTGTCTAGAAATTTGAAACCACATGGTTGTCCCATCTTGGTAGATAATCTACATAAATTCCTTTTTCACTTATAATGTATAGATGAATGGTATCATCTAACACCCCTCCATTCCCATTAGATTATGCATACTGGTAGAGCCTCAAATGTTGTAGTCCTATAATGATTATGGGATGACTGACCTGAAATCAATACATATTTTTTTCAATGTAATAAATCATTATTATATATAAATATATATGATATAATGATTTCAAAAATACACTAAAAAAATATGATCTCTATAAATAAAAAACCTCTCTATTTCCCTAATGTTAATGCCCTAAAAATAACCTCCTAGAAAGAGAGAATGGAAAGAAACAAAATTATCAGAAAAATATATAGAGGACCAATCATCTACACTACAAAATATAATGGAATAGGGTTAATTTAATACTCCACCTTCCTCAATTTACACTATCTACAAATTATTGATGAGATTATATAAGTTAAATTACGAACAACTCAAGGCTATCATATAAAAATTATCTATGATTAAAATTCTCATAAGTAGAAGAATACATATTTAAAATTCATCATGAAGTAATGAGATATATTATGATCTAATTATGTGGAGATATCTCACAAAAATCATTGTGTAGTCAGTAATTTTTTATTCTACTAATTGAGAATTGGGAATATTAACACATAATAAAAATTGAATAACCAATAAATGATTCAATGGTTATCATTGAGGTGAATAAAATAAATTGGGGTCATTTATTATTGTATATTTAATATATGTGATGGTTATATAACACTGTTCAATTTATGAATAATGGATAAATTAGATAATTTTTCAATTACAAGGAGATGAATATTCATAGTCAAAAGGATAAATTACATGTTATTATCTTATATTTTATCATTAATTGTAAATAATTATCAGATACATAACATTTATGGATTAATATCATGAATATAAAAAATTCATAACATCACCTAAATATAATGTTTCAATGAATTTCAAAAAACTAAATTGGATCTACTATCGTCTAATGAGGAACTTTGGATTGAGAAATATATAGTTAAATTATATTTGGTAAATATATAATGACTCTAAGTCCCTCGTTTGAAAAAATAGTGGAATGTTACATTGATGACCTGAATTTAAAATATCACTGAACCTATGATCAAATCAATAATCTTGAAGTGAAATTATAAATTCCATAAAGGGATAACCTAAATAATTATTTTCTAAAGTGAATATTTTGGATCACATATTTAAAATTCATCACTTTATATATTTTATACCAGTTAAAATGTTAAAACATTAAAAGGATATATCCATTCTTGAATGTAAACCTCTTATAAATTTTCATGTTATAAGAGAACATCAATTGAACATCATATAACTCAGAAACATCATCATAATAATTACTATAAGGTGTCTTGATTTATTAAAAATTAATGAAGAAATGTGGAGAATATAAATCAGATGAAATTTTTTAGAGTGAATAATACAACATAAGGAAAAACCTCCCTTATCCTACTTCTTTAATGATTATTATATAAGGTAATCATCTTTTTAAATATGTTTTATCCCATCAAGAATAGATAGATTACACATGATGGTTCAAGTAACCATGGAATAATTATAAGGGACCCAATAATTGTTCAAAAAAATCAGTAGATAAATCCAAAGAACTAGTTATACACACCCCCAAAGTTCTTATATAAGATCATCTAGATCATATTTAAAATTAATATAAATATGAAATTATATCAACTGTATTATTCTACTTGAACAATTTTCAACCATCACTCATGACATGGTTTCCTTCGAATGGATAATCCAAATAAGGATCCATATATACAAATCTATATATGCTCCAAGAATTTCTAAACGATTTTTTTTTAATTTCTCGTATTCCTATTTGTTGAATAAAGAGTTAAACATTGTTCATCACTAATAAAAATGAACATATGATTGTATTACCATGGTTCTTGGGAGACGATAATGTAATATTTTAATCAAATGTTTAATAGAGATTTTATATTTCATTTAATTTTATTCTTTAAAAATGATATAATTTAGATTTTATATATATATTTATATAATGAAAATTTCACAATGGCTGTATTCAGTTTATTTATTCTATGTTTTTCAGACATCAAATTTTATATTATTACTGTTATTATATAACAAGTCATTTGTTTAATATAAAATTATTTCCTTTCATAAATAATTAATATTCATTTAAATGATATGGAATAAATCATTTTCATTAGATCATTAAAATAAATAAATATTCTACCATATACTTTTTCAAAAAATTGATAATAACACATAGTCATTTAATATATTAAATAATATATTACATTCACTCAACATGAAATAAATATTTATTTTAATATACACATAACTTTAATAAAATATTAATATCACAATATACATTAAACTTGTGAATAAATATGTATATTCATTACCTTCAGAGTAATCATCCTAATGTAAAAAAATTAACATCTTGTATTTTAAACTCAAATATCATTGGATTTATTTTCCATGATCAAATTTTATTTGAAAAAGTTTTCATTTCATATTCATGAGTAAATTTATTCTTTTGTGAACCTCTACGTCTCATTATCAATGGATGTTTTTAGAATATACATAATAATAAAGATAATATTTTTGCAACATGTAAATAAACATATAGAGAATTTTGTATGCATAATCATTAACAAATCATTAATAAAAATGATAATGTGTAATATATTCAATTATTAAATATCTATGTCATAAAACTAGAAGAATAATTGTGTCGTTGACCTATAAAATTGATTTATATATCAACTTATTTATAAAAAAATTGTTTCTATAATATATTATAATAACATGATGATATTTTAAAATTACATATTAATCTTTGATAACATATATGAAATGATAATAAATTATTATCATAGAATGTAAAATTTGAGACATTATGATATATTTATTTTTAAATTAATTAAATAACTTCGGTACCATACGATGCATGGAACACTATGTTTAAATGAAACAAAATAATCTCTTGTATTATTATGAGTTAATCAAGACCATTATAACATAGCCATTAAGTTGTAGGATATTAATATGATTAACTCAAGTATGATAATTTTGTAGTTTATTCTTTTATAATATAAATTAATTTTTTATCCATTTAGTCATGCATTTCATACATAATTTAAAATTATTTTGTCCCATATCTATAAAAAATATTTTAAAAAATAATATTTTTTGGAAATATACATATCATAATTTACATTATTTGAATTTTTTGTTGTTATATGAAATATTAATTTTTAATGAATACTGAGAAATACTAATTATTAGTAATAATTTAAATTTCATTTATATTATTTAAAAGGATGAAATATATTTTTAATTGGATTTAAAATAAAATTTGGAATATTAAATTAAAAATTAGCCAAATTATTTCATTGGAATCAATTTTATGTCAAATTCTAAAATGAAAACCTTTATACACAATAATTGTTTTTGGACAACCAATTTTTCAATTCCTCTAAAGGATTATTTTTAAATTGAATTATTCTACATATCATTATTTAATTTTTCAAAATGGATTCCTTATTGAAAATAGGAACAATTTATATTATATAACATAGTTAAATTAATTATCAATCATAATTAATATTGAAAGTATTATAAAATGGATAAAGAAAAAATGGGTTTACATTAAAGTTTAATAAAGATAATGTAGGTCAAATATGACATGAATCATTAAAAATCTCATTTAATGTCCATATTTATAGATTCTAAAATATAATGTATGGAAATATCCCATTTTGAGGCTTTTTTAATTTAGATAATTTGGGAATCACTTTATCTTTTTAATAATTCAGTGGGTTTCCTAAACACCACCATTAAAATGCCACCATATCATCCCCTCATCACACATAAAAACAGATTTCGTTCATATGATCACTAAGAAAATACATTCTATAATTCCATCCCCACAACCAAGAATAATTATTATGATTATTAATCTACCCAATGATGTATTCATAAATAAACATAAAGAGGTTGTCTGAAGAAGAGGTAATATTACTAAACGTTTGTGTTTCCCTATTAAATATTTCATCTCTTTAAAATAATTATAAACTATGATAATATAAAAAATGTAGTATCCAATTTACACTTAAATTTTTATATATTAATTTAATAACCCATTTCCATCACCACTTCCATTAAATGGGAAATAAAACCATCTTTTATTTATATGGTAAACTACTTTCTCACAAACCGATGTGATTAATTTTCCATCACCCCATTTTAATGTGTGATATAATTAAGGACGGATCTTATTTAAATTTTATTTGTGAAATTATTAAAATTTTTCATTTCAATATCAAATATACCTTCTTACATTTAATTCCATGGGGTATAATTTAATTTTATTCATATATAAAATGGACCACCACCTCATAAGAGATGTGATTCATTTTTTTATTATGAAATACATGGGTATTATTAATGTTAATAATAATGAATATATATTATATGTATGACATATCCTTTCTTTAAAAGATATAATTTAACTTCTAAATTCAATCCTTTCAAATTTTTAGACTAAACTAATTGTTCTTTTGTGTACTTGTGGACTACCACTTATACGTAGTGATGTGAAATGTTTAGAATTTTATTGTTTCATGGACATTATTAAGGGTAAATGATATTAATATAAATTATAGATATATATATAGTAATTATGACTCTAAAATTTTAAATTTAAATTATTATTTTTTCTTTCCATCCATCTATAAAAATGGAAACATTGTTTATGGATACATATGTTTGACTATCTCTAGGAACTGTTAATCCATTTTCATCCACTAACTGTTATATATTAATTAAAATAAATATTTAATTAAATATATGATATTTATAACATGCTTAAAATTATTGATATTTTTAACTATAATAAATATAAATAGTTCAAAATTATTAAACCAAAACATGCATGAAAAATCATGTAATTATCAACCTGAAATAGTGATTTAAACAATAAATTGTTAATAAATGTGTCATAAAATTCTATAAGTAAATTACTTGTGGTATAAAATATATGGTTTTTTATATTATGTATTTATAATAAATTAATTTAATTTATAATGGGTTTTCAAATATGTATGACGGAAATCAGATTTAAGGAAATGATTTCTCATCTCACTTCTACTTCCGTGAGACATAATCCAAATTCACCACATATTACTTTGTATAGTATATATATTTTAAAATTTAATTTTTTATATAAAAAATATATTTCTCTTCATGTAATTTTAATTATAATTATTTTTTATTTCAATTAGGGATAGTATGATTCAATAATGACCAAGTAAAAACTTTTATTTCAGAATCTCCTCATTAGTCGAGAATGTTTTTGTTTCAATCTCCCTTAGAGAAATAATTTTTTATTTAAAACATAAACCAATCTATTTAAATAGAGTTTAATTATTCATGAATTTTTCTTTTAATAGTATAATTATTTCTCTCTTTGGTATATAAAATATTTGATAAAATATTTTTAATAAAATGAATCCTTCATTCCCATAATAGTTAAAATTGTTTTCTTACTAAATGATGTTTTAAAAAAAATTTAATTTTTGTAACATTATTAAGATGTTTTTTGTAGAAATTTTTACCAATTTATATATTGTTTATATTTTTTTACAATTAATATTCTTGTCATTTTTCAAACAACTCCCATTTGAATTTACTAAAAATATGAAGAGAATAATTTTTATGGTGTGTGGAATGAAAATTAATTCCATCCACCATGAAGATTCACCATTTTAAATTTTAATTTAAAATATTTATATAATCATTTTAAAATATATATTATTTAAAAATATTTTTAAACAAATTTATAATAAAATTATTTTTATGTTGTAAAGGTAATTTTTAGAAAAATTTATTTTAATTATCATTGTCAGTACTTCTATTAATCAACAATATCCACCCCTTAAATTACATATCACACAATAGTGATATGTTTTTATGAATATCAGAATTATTCATTAATTGATTGGTTCATGATTATTTTTAATGAGGATGTAACATTTTATTACAATTCAACATATTACTCTCGAATATAAATGAAAATGTTTAATTGATTGGGTTGAGTAATGAAATTTTATATGAATGTTTTTTAATACGAATTTTTGTTTTATTATATTGTAGAAAATTATTATGATGATTTTGTTTTACATAATAAGTAACTAGCGAGGATTATAATTTCATAGCCCCTCCATCCACTAACATGTCCCATTAGACAAATAAGATTGAAAAATTAAATGATTTTTACCAATAGTTTTAAACTACCATGTGAAGTGTTTTGACAATTTGATTCAGATATCGAGCGTTATGAATTCCCACATTACGAGATTTTAGATTTATGTTCAATGTGGTTAACAAATTATATTGAATATAGATGGTTTTTCTTCAAGATCATGAAATTATTTATATGGAACTATTTTATTATCATTTTATCAAACCATATTATTCCTCTTGTTCCTAAAATTGATTAAATGGAATGTTTTTCAATTGTTCTACATTCAATATTGATTATCATTGGTTGTACACATACACTTACTAATCATTCGAGATTTCTATTTTCTTATGTTTATTTTCTCATGGATTATAGGTTGTGCTTTATGATTTATATTAAATGATATGCTTGGTGTTCTGAACATGATCTCAAAGAATATACTTTGTTTTTTATAATTTAATGTGTGTGTGAAATAAAATTATGTATATAGTTTAACAACACTACATTCCAATTTAGTTCTCTATGTTAAAATTATTTTTATATAACGAAAATATAACAGTGTGACCCCTTATATTGGTCTACATGGGTAAGGGCCATTAGATCATATATATATAATATTTAGTAAAAACATTGGGAATAATCTTTTGGAAAAAATAAATTAAGGGATATAACCATATAAATGAATTTGAGGATATGTCTAAGTGTAGTATGACAACATACTATTTTGATAATATATAGATTATGTGGTATACCTATCAAATCCCATTTGTCCGGATACTATTAGTGAATGTGATTATATAATAGATATAACTAGTGGTTATAATTCTAAAAATTCACGGATATTATGAATCTATATTTACCTGGAACATGAAAAAATGTCATACTAAATACATTATTAGAAAATATCCAGGTATATTATTTGGTTAATTAAAATTCTTAAAAAAAATTATAAATTATTTAATGATATTTCGGTGATTTGAAATTATTCAAATCAAATCATGTTTATGATTATTATATTATCCAATCATAAAATATTAAATTTAGGTTATGTGTCTCACTATTATTGAAATAATAAATCTTGTTTCAAAATATTGCTATATAATCTAGTTTATAAAAAAAATTTATAAATGGTATATAGTGCAAGGGATTATAATCATATAAATTCATATAATCTAAAAAGTAAGAATGGCCATTTTATTGATGGGATTAAACCAATTATGTAATGATATGTAGTCTCCTAATAATTATCATCATTAAATCACACATGATAATTTTCTATCAAAATAAATAATGAATTCTATATGTATTATGGCTTTTAAGGGAAGAAATATAATAATAGCATGACTGAACAAATATAAAAAGGTGAATAAGTGAAAGAAATACTTTCACACATGAAATTATTTAGGAATGAATCAATTTGTTAATATATTGAAGGTAGTGATATTCTTCAATAATATTCGATAGAAAACCATCCTGCTCTTGATTAAAATGGAAATAAATAATCTACCATTATAAAAAGTCTTCAACTATAAGTAGATGGGAAACTACGTTAATTAATTACACAATTTTCATTTGAAATTAACTAATATTAATCAAAGGGATCAAACACATGCTTATACTATTACTATAGATGAAGTATAATAACTATTGTGATTGTTATTGGATTTCAGAATTATATTATATGGTAATTTTATATATGATATTATCATAATAAGAATTCATAAATGTGTAAGGATTATATTGCAATATATTTTCATTATGGATATGAGAATATATGATAAATAGTACCAACAATCATGAATAGTTAGTCAATGTATGGTCGATGTTTTTGAAATACAAATGATTTATAGAAGATAAACATTAATATATGATCTATTTGAAGATAATTATGATTAAGGGATATTTATGAGATAATATAGTGACCCAAAAATTGGTTGGGGATTTTATGGCGTATACCAGAGTTCACTAAAGTTTTGGATTTATATAAAATATTTGAGAATATAGTATTATATTTTTGGAAACATGCATATATTAATTATAATTTTATATTGATTCATTTATTATATTATTTTAAATGTGGCATTCAGAGACAAATTATATTTTCTGGGATTTCAATGATCACATTGCGACTATATTTATAAATTTATGGACTCTGAAGGTTGTGAAATATTTCTTTGATGATTCTAAAGGTAATATTTTTTAAAATATTATATTGAAATTTTTGGGTTACTATTAAGTTATTAGATATTAATGTATTATATTGGATAATAATTTCTATCCATTTTGGTGATATTAGTGATAGGAGGAATAACTTTGCACTATTTCTAGATCTGATAATCCAATTAATGTAAAATTTAGTTATTAAAGGATAAAATTTTATTTTTATAGATATTCATTTCTTGGTGTAAGTGGTTAAGTAGAATATTATGAACAAACAACAACAAAATAAATTTTTTAATATGAAATATTAATATGCGAAATATGTATAAGTCCATTTAGTCTTATAAAATAAAATAATTCCTCATCATTAGGAATAATATCATGAAAAAAGATATTCAAATATGATAATTTTAGATTAACCAATGGTAATATCAACCTTTAAATATTTATAGTTTAACATTTCTTAAACTTGTATGGAAAAACAACCTTATTGTTATCAAATATATCTATCACCTTCAACAATTATTTAGACTTTTTTTACATATCCATATTTCTACTTTACACCTATGTTCTCCAACATAGAATCCTAGTTATGTGTTATTACAGATGACTTTCATACTTCCCATTAATTACCATAAATTTTATGTTTCATTAACCATTTTTATTATGTGGGATTAAAATTATGGAATATTGAAAAATGATGCCCTAAATTTTTAATTTCAATATTCTATTATTGGGACAAAAATTATTTAATGGGGTAGAATGTAACACTACAAGTTATTAAAAGAAAAGTATCATCATTGATTCCATATGTTAAAATAAACACAAGTAATTTTAGAATAGTTTAAGAAACATGTAATTAAAAATATGTAGAACAAATTCCAACTCATGGATATCATATGTTGCACGCGTCACTGAGTTCAAACAAAATGTGATACTCAATTACAATATTGATACTTTAACATGACCATTATAAAATGGCCAGTAAAATTTAAAGTATAAATAAAAATAAATAAATTTTAAAATTTATATAGTTAAAAAAACAATAAAATAAATTAAATGGTTTTCAATTGATTATCATTAAAATAAAAATAATTTTAATGAAAATGATATAATTTTTTAAATGATATTTAACCATGATTGGCACAAATAATTTATTATTTATTTTTGAATACTAATGAGTATTTATTTTAAAAAATTAAATTAATAATAAGAATCCACATTTAGAAATTATCATTGGTTGAATTATTGGGGTTTTTATATAAATAATAATTTTTTATTAATAAGGAATTGTAATAATTTTTATTAAAAATATACTTTTTGTTTAAACTATTTACAAGGTTATATAATATTTTAAATGTGTTTGAAGAAAAATTAGTTCAATGAAATTGAATTTTAACAAATTAGTGTTATTGTAATTATTTTACATGGAATTAGGATATAAAATAATTTTGAAATTATGAATGTTTTTTTTCATAACCCCATTTTTTTGATGAGTTTGTGGGTTTAATTGAAAATATAATTCATCTCCTAATATGGTAATAATATAGGGAAATTTATTCAGTATTTAAAACAAAAATATTTTATATAATATAATAATTTCATCTCAATGTTTTTCCTATACAAATAGTGAAAACTATAAAAATTAATTACCATAATTATGGTAAAATGCGTTATATAATGGTAAAGTAAGATTAATAGAGAAAAAATTACACTAAACATGTATTTTTTCAATATATTGGTTATATGAAATCTAGGTATCAATAATGATGCCTATTTGAACTTTTTATTGATTAAAATTATAAAATTACTTTATCTTTTAGAAAATTCCATGTGAGTCCACTCCCCAGCTTATAAAAGGCCACTTCCACTCCCCTAATGTTCAAACATCCAAAACCAATTAAATCATCAAATAATTAAATAAATCACTTACTTACATCACCCATACATCCATGATTCTTTTTTTAAATTTCTCATTTGAATGATTTAGTTATAGTCTAAAAGAGTCAAAATGACGAATAAGTAATATTCATAAATGTTATATATGTTTTTTTCTTCTTACACATCCTTAAACTAATATTAAACTATGATAATATAAATATAGAATTATCCAAAACATACATAACTTATTTTATGTTAGTAACATAACCTAAATACATATTAACATACACAAAATTAAAAATAAATTGTCTGTAGTGTGTATGGCTGGAAATTTCCTTGAGAACCTATGTATCATTTGTCCAATCACAACCTTTAAAGTATGTATAAATTAGGGATATAATTTATTTATGTGATATTTATAAAATTAATATAAATATATAAAAATGATACACATATATCATCTTATGTTTCATTCTATGTGGGAAATAATTGTATCTCTCGTGTGTATGACGAACTCCCGCCACACGAAGTGATGTGATTCATTTTCCATTTTTTATTTAAAATTAATTGATTAATGTTATAATTAATGAATATTTGTTATAATCAGGACCTAAAAATGCTTATTGATATATAATATCTCATATCACATCTTAGATTCTAATCTAGTTGAAAACAATAATGTTACTTGTCCGTACGTGCAGACTACCACATCCATGTAGTAGTGTGAAGTGATCAACATTTTATTTTTATGTGAATAGTTATACGGATGTATTTTATTAATATAATTGGTATAAATTTCATAATAATGAATTTTAAATGGTAAAAAAAATTATTTCCTTTCATTGCATCTTTTGAGATAAATAGAAAAAAAGTGTATGCGTATATACAACATACCATATCCATTTAAAATATTATCCATTTTTTATTTTATCATTTATATATTACTATAAACACATATATGATGAATAAAACTGATAATACTATTAGGGGTAACATTATGAGGATTTTTAACAATGATAAATATAAAACTATAATAATTACTAAACAAATACATTCCCGAATAATCAATAAATTGTCACCCAAAATAGTCATATTAACAATGAAATGTAAATAAGTGTTTAATAGATGACAAATATTAAAACAGATCAGGTATAAAATATATTTCTATTATTTTATAATATATTTATAATTAAAATATATTAATTATAAATGAGATTCAATGACATAGGATAATGTTTGACCAGAGGTAAGGGTTTCTCATCTCATATATATTTCCATGAGGAAAATGTCATATTCACACGTATTCGTTTTTAGAGTACAAATTTCCTATTTTGATATACAATTTCATGAATATATCTTCTTAATTCATATTAAATGTTTCAACTGAAGTTATTTCATTCAATTTTCTTATGAAACTTATGTTATCAATATTTTTCAAGTTTATTTCACAATCACATTGTTATCTATGTTTATTTGAAGTCCCTCATTAAGAATTATTTCCTTATTCTCTCATAAAACTGATATACATTAATATACATTTTTTATTCATGAAATTTTAATTTAATATTCCAGTTTATACTCTCTTTGGTACATAAAATTATTGACAAATTTTATTTATTTTTGAATATTCATATTTTTTCTCTCTTAGGATGAAAATATTTTGTATTCCAAACCCAAATTTTCTAAAACTAATTTATTTTTTTAATCATTATAAAAATTATTTAATATAAATTTTTTAACCATATTTAAGTTTTATAAAATATGTTGCATAAAACATTCATGTAATTTTAAAATTAATTTAAAATTCTATTTACTAAAAATAATAATGGAATATTTTTTTAATATTTACTTCATGAATGAAATTTTCAAGCATTATGAACACTCAATGTTTTAAATTGTATTTTACTAATTTTCAAATAAAAATATTTTTAAAATATTTTTTTGTAATTTTTTTTAAAAAATCACTGCAAAAAGATTATTTTCCTCAAAAATATTTTTAATAACATTTAATGTAATTTTCATTCATTATTGAAAAAACAAATTTAATGTAATTATGATATACTAATGATTTTATTTAGGAATTTGATACTTATTTATTGATTTAACGATTTGGTTTCATTTTGAAAAAGGATAAAAAAATTATTTCTATTCACCATATTACTCAAGAAGGATATTAATTATATTTATTTTATTATGAGTTTGTTTTTATATTTTGTATGATAATTTTTTCATAAAAATCGTTATGATTATTATGAATAAAAAATTTCATATAGGTATTTAATTTTTTGTATAATGTGATTGGTGGGGCCCAAAATAATATATACTCTCAATGCATCAACATGTCTAATGAAACAAATCAGTTTGACAAATTAAATAGGGTTTGACCTGGAATGATATATTTTATGATGAATTTATATTAAAATATGTCTCAAATATACTATATTATGCATTCTATAATTATTAGATTAGTTATTTATTTATTTTTTTACATTTCATTATTTTTAGTATTCAGGGATAAGATTATATAAAAATTGATTTTTTATATAGATCAATTTGATAATAATTTAGTCATACCATACAATTTGTCAATATCATGTTATTTATTAAATTTCATTTATTTAATTTTTACTCCTAAACTAAATAATTATTTATTATGTATTTATAGTAAAATATGATGTATTTATACACCTAATAAGCATTTGACCTTACTCTTTTCTTATGTATTCTTTCCCCAAAGTGCTAGGAAAATTTTATGATTGATATGCATGGATTTTATAAAGGGAATAAATATGATCTCAAAAAATATAATTTTTTTTATTTTATATATTCAAATGTGTATTAAATACACATTTTAATGTAGTTTACATTAGCTAGTAATCAATTGGTTCATTTTGTATGTGGTTAAAACTGTATTTTTCCAATTTAATAAAGTAAACATAGACTCTGTGATACTAAATACATCGTCATTACAACCATAGAAAAATATTTTTTCAAATAATTATATTATTATTAAAATACAAGATATATATTCCTCACATATCTCATAATAGAGAAATAATTTCATATAATTTAACTAATAAACTATCATTTATAATGCAGAAAAAAATATTATAATTCATCATGAGAAAATATCAAAATGGTTTTCTTCTCTATATATTTGTTATAGATTATTTAAATACAATAAAAATGATCTAAATATATGAACCAATATCCACATGTTAAAATAGGTATATCCAATGGAATATAAGATTTTTTGGAAATCTTATTGGTGATGTTATCTTAAAAGATATAATCATAGAGATAACTATATTTGGAAATCATTTGGAAATGTCTATATGATACCAATCCCCTAACACTTGATAATTGGAGATCATATTATTCTATTTATATTAACATATGTAGACCAATGTAAATATTTATTTATGAATATTGTCATCACATTTCTTGGTTAAATTATTGTGAGGAACTTTTATAACACTTTTACTTCCATAAATTTTATATAGTAATTGTGACATTAACGATATATTGAAAAAAAAATAATTATGTAAAAAAATAAATATATTATTTTAATTTAAATAACAAAGAAAATTGGTTCTAGGCAAATAAGAGTAATAGACTACTACATGAATAACACTCAGCTAATAAATTCTATTAACACACTCAAACTAATAAGATGGTCATGATTTTATTGATGGCATGTTTTACATAATAGATATGACACATGTTATATTATGGCAACACACCTCATTGAGAAATAATCCCATTGAGTTAAATATATTATTTTATTATAATTCAAAATTATATTAATAATTTTTCATTATAACATCAGATCCTCCAATAGAAACACAATTATTATATTATCCCAATACAAATTAATGATATATGTTTTTTTAGTACTGTAGTATGATCTTGGATTATTTCCCCAATACATATTTAGAAATATAATAAGACCAAATATACATTCATATTGTTGTATAAATATTGAAAATTATTTCTATAAAATAATTTCTACTCATAGATCCCAAATTTAGACAATAAATATATGATGGTTTTATTTTTAATCCATTTGGAATTTTTAAAACTATCATCTATGTAACTTATCAAAACTATTTCTCCATATCCTACATAAAATGTTAAAATTTCAATATTCATACTATTATACTTTAATATAGTATCTACATCTATTAAATGTTGCTCTCCTAGGCTTACATGAAATATGCCTACAATTTTAAAGGTATAATCATTATTTTGTGTGTTATAAATAATATCATACATGATAGATCCAATTATCAATTCATAAAAATTTATTCTAATTCTTTCTCTTTCTCATTATATCTAAGGTATGAATTTATTAGTACGATTTATACCATGTGAACAAATAAATAAACAGAATTATTTATGAAAGGAAAATTATTTTAACACAATTATTAATATATATACCTTGTTATAATTCATATAGCATCTTAAATCAATATTGATAGATATTTATCCTTGAATATTATACACGTATCAGTTTTCCTTTATAGATTTGTATATACCCAACCATTTAATATCTTAATATAGGAGTGATATCATATTTTCATTTACAAATATATCATCATCATATATTATTATGAAAAAAAATTCCACCCACTAAATGTCATTAATAAATATCCCCCTTTTATTTTTAACAAAACCAAAAATTTTTATAGATTTATCTAAATGAATATTCCATGATCTTGAAAATTTATTCTATCATTATAATGATATATATAACATTCATATAAAATTATAATATTACGGTGTTTTCAAACCTTTTAGTTTTTTCATATAAATGCATTTTACATTGTTTTATTTTATTATGTTGGACTTAAAATAGAATTTATAAATTTTTTAATCATTATTTTTTGTTATATTGTGGTTTTTATAATATATTTTAGCAGAGTGAATTGTGAAAAGGTTTCTCTATAGTTGTACCATTAAATTGATTAAAACCTTTAGCAACCAATCATCACTTATTGGTACAAACATTAACAACCATATCATATTCCACCGTGAATACCAATTTACACCCAAAAGGTATTACATCTACTAGATGATCTACCAAAGCAACAACATGAATATTATTCATGGACTAAATTTTTGAATTCATATTTTTTTTCCACTTTGAAATTTCTATGTTTTTTACTTCTAAGTATTGGGATAAGTGATCATTATTCTCAATGAATAATTTCCACACATCCTTGATGAAATGAGAACCATATCTCTATGTTTCTCTAACTTTTATAATAATCCAATTTCACCCATTTTATATGTAACAACATCTCTAATTAGATATTATATAATTTTTTTCTTGTGTAAATTTATTTATATCTTAAGCATAGAATTTATTAAAATATTTACCTAACTAAATACCTCCTTTTTATTTGCTACACCACTATTAAAACATTGTATTTATTATTAATTTAGATTTATAATTGTGGTATCAAATAGACAATATCATATATTTATTTTTAGATTTACTACCAAGATGCACTTTGTAAACAATGATACAAGATTATTGAGATCATAATCCTTATCTGATTTATCACAAACCCATAATATAATATGTGATAGAAAATGCTTTTTCGCATGTAACAAATCATATAGTTTTATAGATAACACTCTTCTTTTCACTCAAATTCATGTGTATGAGGTTGATTTTAATGAATATCGCTAAAAAAATAGTGAATTATTTTCAATACTCATTGTTGATTTAATCATATCTATAAAGGTATAATTTATCAATTCATTATCATATTTCTAATATGGAGTACAATGTGGAGTGAGTTAATATTTTATCCCAAACTATTTTAGATAATTTAACAATTATTATTTATGAAATTATATTTATTAATGAAAGAGAAGTTTCTTTATCATATTTTCAAATTTGATTATCTATTTCATTTATATGTTATTTTTTTTTCATAGGAATAATACTTATACCTCATAATATAGATATATCTATATGAATAAAAATAATTTTTAAAATAAATTAATTTTGACCATCCACATCATGACTCAATTAGTATATTTACACATACATCTGGGGGAAATAATTTTATATACTATATGGATCTCTCACCTTTTTCCAGTGAATTATGACTCCTTCATTTTCCATTGAAAGAAATAAAGACAGATATTTAAGGGTTTAATATAAAAATTATTCAAATTTAATTCTTTATATGATCTCATAAATAATTTTTGGTTTACATGACACTAACTATGATTCCAAATCTAGCTATAATGTGATTCATGTGAACATGATTTATTACCAAATTCAATGACAATATTATAAAATTATAAAATGAAAAAAAAATATTTATATATTTCATTACATAAAATGTTAGTTCATTATAAAAGAAAAAATATATAATTAAAATGAAGAACATAAATCCATCCATGTTTAAAATAAATAGAAGAATTATATTTTTGTTACACTAGGAATATAATAACATTTCATTAAAACTAAAATCTCTCAAAAAAACATGAGAATGTATCATTCTATAGGCAAAAATTTGATTCCTGATCCAATGGTGGCTTGAAGATCCCCCCAACCATTAGTAATATTCTAAAATACTTATACCTCTTATATTTGGATACAACTATGTTGAACAAAAAGCTATATATAGTATCAAATTTTTAGAAATGTGAAAAATTGTTTTCTATAGTAAAAATCTTTATTCTTTCACTTTCATTTTAAATAAATTAAATTTAGTCACAAATTATCACTTCCCCTTATAATAAAAAATTCATCTTACACACTAGAACCCTTATGAATAATTTATTCCTTTATATTGTAGTGAATATTGCCTCTGGATTCAATATTTTCTTATCCATATTCCCTTTAATTTATTTTTTTACAGTAATGGAACAATAAATTTCTTATCCCATTTGTTCATTTCTTGTAGAACCAAAATAAAAATATTTTTTTGTGACTCTATATTTTTTTCTTGTTTTTTGTTTAAAATGAATATTATGAATCATTAAGGATGATATGAATGGATAAGGTATGTGCATATGTAATTTTGTGTTTTTAATCGTAGAATTCCAAAATAATAAAATAACAAATCATTAAGAATATATGTTGTATATCAAGGAATCCTCAAAAATACCAAATGAATATTTATTTTTTTGATTTCATATGTTTCAAGTAAACCTATTTATCGATAAATATAATGGTGATGATATAAAACTGTATAAGCATCCTTATCTTCATATAAATTTTGAATCTCATTATACTTGAATGATAACATGTGAAGTTAGAAATTAAATCATTGTATAAATGTTTTTAATGATTCATCATCCTCACTATCATACTCAGATAGATAAACAATATTAAGGAGATTCAGTAGATATAATATTATTTCATGGTGTAGTTCCATCTGTTTGTTCCAACACCACTACGAGAAGTTTTTACTAGTCAATAAGTTATCTTTAAACAAGATTAAACACAATGATAGTTTATTAAAAAAGTGAAATTATATTATTTACAAAAAATGATCTATTAGTTCAATAATTTTTCATGATTATTAATTATAATGAAAATAATTATTTAATTAAGTCTCATAATATTTTTGAAAACCCTAATAGCTCTAATTACGTGATTTAAAGTATATGGTTTTTTAGATATACATATGACAAGGAAATTATTTTCTATACAATGTCTAATATAGTCATTAATATATTTTTATTCTAAGGTTTTTTGGAAGAGTTTCTAATTTATAATAGAATTAACTCACATCCCAAAGAATTGGTGTCAAGAATCTACAATCCTATATTCATATTCCAAATTTTCTGTCAACACCATACTCTAAATGAAACTATTTTTTTGGGTAAACACCACTTCTTTATACATTATTCTTTATATTCTTGATAATTTAATATTATTAATACAAAAAAAATTACAATGCATGATGAAAAAAAATTCATATTATATATACTTGTGTTTTATTTTCTATTATATCATTTTTATACTTAATAATTTAATTATATGAGAAAAAACATTCATAATTAGTTGTAGAAGGTAGTATAAATCAAATAAAATTTATATTAATTTTGGCTAATCATGGTTGTTAATTTATTTATAAAATATGATCACATTTAATTATGAATATAAATAAAATATACAATGCATAATTAAATAAATAACCATGCATTAATTAAAAAAATAAAATTTTCAAATTAAAATGATAATTATCTACTGCTTTGTTTATTAAGAGGTGATAATTTTACCTAAAATTTAAGATTAATAAATCCTTCAACGTTTTATTTGGTATATTTTTATCATTCATCATTAATTTATATGTCTCTTTATTTGTATTCATCTTGGATTGAATAGTAAACTACATTATCGATCAAAATACTCTATCGTTTTAAAATTTGTAGTCACTAGAAAGTGAGTTTTACCAAGGGTTAAGATTAATATAATATAATCCATATGAATTCATGTCTCTACATAATAATGCATGGAGGATCAATCAATGAAAATAATATTTAATTTATTACTAATTATCAGATATTAAACCACACAGTTAATAATTAAATTAATTAAATATTTCAAAAAGATACTTGGGATTGTCAAAGAATATGATTATTCACAACATGAAATTATTACAACAATTAGTATTTCTAGAAGTAATTTCCAAATGGGCCATTTTTTATAAATTTAATTGATTTAATAAATTAATAAGAAAAATAAAAATAATAGTTTTGAATATAAATTTTTTCTAACTTATTGTACTTGATATATTTTCATAACATAAATAATAATTATTAAATAATAATTATTAAATAATAATATTAATATAAATTTTTATTTAAAATAATTATGTATAAAATCCAGAAATTATACTGAAAAAATAATGTAAAAACTATTTAACATTAAAATCATTTACTAAGAATTTACTAACTATAGGAAATGTACTATAATACAGTACATCATGTGATACATGATATATTTGGTCCTAATTTTTATCATATACAACACATTTTTTCCTCTACATGGTATATCATTGGAAACACAACATGTTGTTTCATGTTTCAGAATCATGTATTATTTATGGAGAGTATTCCCAAGAAAACAATAAATTAAGGTATGTAGCATGTACCACTTTAGAACCATTTCTAAAACATTGTGTGTAACTAACAATTACATACCATATTCTAATACATAATATAGAGAATTTATTTTTTCCAATTTTTTAATTATTTTACATATTTAAAATTAAATAGTGTATCCAATTTATGGAATTATATATTATATATTACATTACAAAATTATTTAAATTAATTTATCCTATTTTATGTCATGTGTTGACATGATAGTCAGTACATAATTTTCATTTCCACTATGTATTTACTAACATAACATGTTATTAAATATGAAATTTCATTCAATATTTTGTGTTGCACTCTGTGTTTTCATCCCCTGTAAAAGGATTCGTTCCTTTACACTCATATTCTTTAATTTTAATCAATATATGGTAGGAAATTATGTCACTTATCATTTACACAATATTATCTTATTTTAAATTACATGTTAGTTTTTTTTGGGAAAACATATTACATGATGCGTACTTACCCACTACACAATGTGTATTTTGGTGATATAGCAAATGGCCCTGGATCATCTTAATGGATTTATCAATAATTATTCATTGTTTTTGTTATCACACCTAATTATTAATTTTTTATTTAAATAGAGTTATAAACCAATAAAATCGGAACAACACAATCAATATTAATACTCAAATAAAAAATGCATATAATTAAGCAAATAATTTCTAAATTAATATTATGTAAACTATGACATCCTTTCTAAAATTGTATAGATTAATGGAATAAAGTAAATATTCGGTGGAGAGCCAATATTTTATATTAATGAGAATAAAATGATAAATTCAATGAACATATTGAAAGCATCCAATAAATCTATATACATGATAACTTTTTATTTTGTTTTTAATTACTCTAAATATTGATTTATATGGATTCTGTTATTCTTATTATCAATTTGTTATGGAATCACTTGTCACATTATTTTAGTGATGTAGGGTATAAACATGCATATATTTAGACAAATCCACACTTATTTTAGGAATGTGTGAATTAAATTATTCACATATCAAATACTAGCATGGAAGTCCAAGTGCTTCACTCTATTCATTATTGATCATAATTAGAATTTTTTATTTTCATTATTGGTTCTTTATAGAAGATATAGATAGAATTATATAAAGTTATTTAGATTAAAATTTTAATATTCCAATTGTTTTATTACTAAAATTTTGTATTTTTAAATTATATATATATACATATTTAAATGATGAATATTAAAAAGGTCCAATATAATTCTATATAAACTAAGCGATACCCCCGAAAAAATGTAATAATAATACTTTTAATATATTCCATTACATTTTTTTATTTAGAAATGTTTATAATATAAATAAATTGATATTTTTTAGTTTATTATCAAATAAATAATTTACACTGTTTCATTAACCATGATTCATATTCTATAAAAAAAATTAAAAAATATTATTAAATAAAAAAATATGTTGATAAATTATAATAATAATTTTATTCACTAAAATTATGAATAAATATTAATTTTAATATTTTTTAACATACATAAAAAAATTACATTACAATATTAAATAATAATATAAACAAATAAATTTTCTATTCAATAAATTTTGAATAATTAATGAAATTTTTAAATTCAACTCAAATATTATATATTCATTTATCTTTTTATTAAATATCTATAATCATATTTTTTATTTATAAATATTATAAAAAAAATTAGGAGAAAATATATTAATAAATATATATTTAGTGGATTTTAAATTAATTCTTCAAATACATAGTATATCAACCTATAAATCCCTCTATTGTTGGAAATATTTGGAACTTATCTAATGGTCAAGATCTTTTATAGAATAAAACATCATGAAGCCAATAATGAATGATGTAATTGTTATAATTGAATCAACATTTCTATCAAATCTATTGTCTAATATAGTACCATCAATAATTGATATCACATCAAAAAATATTCATGATCTTCTCTTTGTTATATATTATAATTTTATCAATACTTTTATTTTTTGAATTAACTTGTTTATAAACTACCCTAAATATGACATTTTTATAGAAAATTTTATTTTGATCAATGATCTAGAGATATCATCTTTTAATAACTTAAACGTTAAAATCCATTCCCAAATCTTTAAATATTTTTATATTAGTTTGGACGGAAAAAATGTGTGTATCCTCACAATGAGTATATATCATAATTGTTTTAAAAAATATATAACATTATATCCTTGAATATAAAGATTAATAATTATCTAAAATCTATTATTCAATATACTTGTTTTCATAACTAAAATCCTTGTGAAACGTTAATCATGTGGAATTCTAGTTTTGTGATTTATCGACAAGAACACCCTTATTGTTGTTCTATAAATGTAAACGTCTTAGTAATAAGAATCAATTATTATGAGAAACTATCAAATTAATATTTTACATCATTTGTGTTCCATTATATGTTTATAATGATATCATCAGAAATATTAATTTAATAAGATATTGATAGAATATCTAGGTTCTTATTATTTTTATGGAATATTATAACCCTTTGACGTAAAAAATATTACAAATGCACTAATAAATTGATAAATAACTAATGAAAAATTATTATTACATAATATATTTATATTAAATTTATAAAAGGTAACATAATTTTTTTCTCTTTGGAACAAAAATTAAAACTCTTATCATACAAAAATTATAATGTTAAAGAATATATATATTACTACCTTCGACACACATTTATATAGACTTACTTTAATTACAACATAGATGAGAATAATAATATCACTTTTCTAATAATAGTAATGAAGCTACACCATTTCTTACAAGATCTAGAGGTATATTTCTTCTACCTAATTTGTCTACTAAAATATATTCTCAATCATTTCATGTTGACTAGGAATATTTCATGATTTTTTATAATAGTACAATAATTTTATATTTGTTTAATCACACAAAAATTAATTAGTTTACATGAAATAGTATATTTTCTATCCCCCCCCCCAATTTTAGATGAAAAAATTTATGATATATACATAATTTCTTGAATAAAAAGATATCTCTATCAGTGAAAAATTATAGACATGTGAAATTCATAATGATGGTGCCTCCAAAATCCCAACTAACACGAAGAGGGAGTGACGCACAAATAACATGATTGTATAGAATTATATGATCATTGTTCTTGATCTCACCTTGAATATACTAATCTCACTATTAATGTCAATTGAGACATAATGACTGTAAAAAATAAAATAAAAAAAGTATTTTCCACTTTGAAATAAATCACAGTTTAACTGATAAACTATACTCAAGATATGATGGGGTAATTTCCCAAATAATATTTTCTATCATTTATTCCCTAAAAAGTAAATTCCCTAATAGAGGAATTTACCATTATGGTAGATATCCTAACTGATTTGGATTAATGTTAAATTGTTTTCTATAAGAATCATTCAAGTTTTGTAGATCCATTTTTAATGAAGAGTTAAATGCTGTGGATTAGATTAACAATAATACATATTAGTGATAAGAATTTCCTCCACATCAAGGTGTTTATGTAACTAATTATATTCGTATGATAGTATATTTCTAATAATTTAGAAATTTTCCAACAAATAGTTCTTAAAATGAGTAAATATTCATGTGACTTATGAACATTATTTTATACGACAGTCCAAGTATATAAAAAACAATTTTATTATGGGGTACTTTTTATGTGAATCAAAGGATGATAGATCCCAAATATAATAGAAAAATTCTATAAAAACACACATGGAACATGATATAGAATCCAAAATCATCCACCATGTTATGTGGAATTATTAAATTAGAAATATTATTATACTTTTCCTTGAAATGCTAACTAAGAAATGAAATGCTTGGAAAAGAAAATTTAATTATGAAAATTATCCGTCGATTTTTCTACATATCACTAATTAATCATAGATAATATCCACATGAGGATAATATTTCAATGACTCGTATCATTAAATGATAACTTGGACAAAAACCATCAACTTAACCAACACCGAAATATGAACAATATTTGTAAAAAATCCCATATATGAAGTTAAGTGTAGTGTAATAATTTTATATAAAAAATACTAAAGTCATATGTTTATTTAGATCCCTTGATGAAATCATAATATAAAATCAAATTAACCTCTACACACATGAGTTAATGAACAGTATCCCATATTCTTTTGATGATATAGGGAAAGAATAATGTTGTGTGGTAGATAATTTATTCAATTTAATATGATTATATTGCACTACATTAATATCTCCAACATAGATAACTCTATAATCCCCGACATATAGAAATATTTTTTGATGAACAGTAACATTAAACAAATCCCACAAAAAAATTATGACCAATTAAATAAAGATGATTAGTTTAAAATATGACTGAAAGATTTTGATAGAAATATTAAGAAGAATTTAAAATACCTCTACATCCTCAAAGGACATTAAAAATTAAATGGTAATTCCTTTAATAGAATAGTTTATCTTAGGTCATTCATTTAATTATATTTGGTTTTATCCTTAAATATGTAAATTATTCTTGGGGGAGGAAACACTTTCTAATAAAACTCAAATGGGGGATCATAATTCATGAAAATGGACTACTCTAATGGAGATTATTTTTTTATTCACATGATTGAGAGCATATAATAAAAATATGAAATTAGTCGTTTGAAGAAATATTTTTAATAAATATAAATAATTTATATATTTTTTATTACACTTTTATTATAGCATTATATTCAATTTCATTAGAGTATGAATTGGGTTATACATGGTCCTTACCATGGGCCACAAAAATATATGGTATTTCGGTTCTTTCTATGTGATCATAAATTACATGATGGATAGCCCATCTAATAGACACCTTTAAATTTTTTATTCTGATATAAATCATAAGGACTAATTTATCATATATATAATCCAAATAGATATAAGAGTTTTTAGTGTAATTTCACTCATTTATGGTCACATTACATTTTTTCCTCTACATTGTAAAAAGTGTGACTTTATCTTTTATGAAAATGTGTCGCACGATTCCTATCAAAATATTATGGGTAGTGGTTCAAAAAGTTCATATATTATGATTAGAAATAAAATTAATTATTATTCAATTATATGCCTAATATTGGGGATGTAATTGATTCATGTATTATTATAACAATTTTACTACTATTACAACAACTAATTCAGTACATCCATTTTATTCTAGGCATAAGATAATTTATCATAGTGATTGTATATCATAGAATTATTTGTGTCTTGAGTCTTGTGACCATAGGTTATATAGTGATTCAAAAATCACTTATTTGAGTTCTAACCATGAATTTCACATAATCACCCACTTCTAGAACATAAAGCCCCACCAATTCGCAACTAATATCCACTTATAAACAAAAATGTGGGAATAAAAAATCTATTTTATCTAACAGATGAGATAAATTTGTTAAAATTTAACATTTCTGTAAGAACCCAGATCTTTATTTCAGGTATGGTTCTTTATTTCACGTTATTTATGAGGAAAAGAAAGAAATTGGGGTTTTCTATGTACACATCGTGTACTTATGAGTAAAAGGCATGTACTAGGTTGACACGTACAATCGTGAACTAGTCATGTAATGGATGAGTACATGGTCATGTGATGACATGTCTATCCCTCTCCTGTAGAGGATGGTTGAGTCTAATATAGAGCCTAAACTGTTAATAAACACATAATGTATTTTTATCTTTAATTTATAAATTGGTGTGGTGTCACATATCATCTTCGAAAACACCTTCTTCTAGATGTGCTTCATATGATATCATGATGGAAGGGTCGATGAAGTATGAACCCATCATGATTCTGTGTCCGAACGATGATTGAGATTTGTATTGGTGCATTGGAATATCACAAATGAGATATCAATTCCCCTAGAGCCTTTGTTCCCAATTCATCCTCTCTCATGAGTTATTTATGTTTGGGTGTTTTTCATATTTTTTAGATCTACATCGATCTAAGCCAATTAATGGACTGACATTCAAATATATTTATCCTGAGATATAGTGGAAGGTGGTTTAGGCCTTTTATTATTTGTTTTTCTGAATGTAATGTGTAAAAGATAAACATAACCTCATTTGGGGTAATAAGTGTTTTGTAATGAGACTATTTTATTACCTATTTATGGTTATTATGTTGATAATGGGTACATTCTTATGCATAAGTATAGATAGGTTTTTTATAGGACACCATGTGTGTGTATATTTCTTGATTTATTTTTTCTGGTTGTTTGGTCTGCAATTCCATTTAGGCTTTCCTTGATTCAATACATCGTTTCATTAGGATGGAGTTACTGATTGTATGAGATTCCTAGGATGTTCATTTTGAAAGATGAATAAATGGAATTGACTGTTATATCTTCCCAATGGATGGTCATTTATTTATGTTTTACTGAATTTTGGACCAATGGTAATGACTGTGAGAGATTCTAGGTGGTCAAAGACCTAGGGGTTTAGATCATGAGAGCATCCTAGATGGGTGTTTATAATTTATTGATGTTATGTCGAACACGGGGTATTGACCATTTCAGCTACCTAGGTGGTCATTTATAAATGATTTGTGCTATGTTAGACCAAAGAGGCTCGGCCGTGAGAGCTTCCAAGAGGGTCATTATTAAATAAAGTGTTGTTATCTTAGACTAGAGGGATTAGACGGTGAGAATGACCCCAACAGTTTTATATTGAATAATTTAATGATTTTGATGGGTCTTCCAACCCAAATAACAAGAATTTACTTGATCTTACTTGTTTCTTTATATAGACATAAGAGAAATCTATCTTGTTACTATTACATAGGAGGATACAGAGCTTCGCATTGATCCTGTGTATTCATTATTTAATGTATTTAATAATAAATGTAAGTGAATGAAATTGAAAATTATAGGATTTTATACTTTTTATAAATTCATACTTTATTGCTTCATATCTGTATATTAACTTATATATATATATTTACTGATAATTAGGAACAAATATTTTGTTGTTTGCCTATTGGGATTCATCTCACACACTTTTTTGGTCATGTTTTGTACCCAAACGGGTTATATGGTTCTAGGTATAGATAAAGAAAAATTCCCCACTTCATCAAGTACATGATTATTTTTCGAGTTGGAGAGCACGAGACCATGCTGAGGCTTGTAATTCTATTAGTGTTTACTTTTTTCTTTTACACTCTGGTTTGTGTATTTATTTCTTGTATTTCGACTTATTTGGATTATTTATTTGATACATATATCATGTGTCATACATATATATTGTGTATATTATTAGATTTACTTCTAGTCTTTAATTTTTTACTTTTTTGGTATTATTTCTTATGTTATTTCTAGTATTTGTTTTTTTATTTTGTTTACTAAACTAATTATGGAATATTCTCCCCATGATCACACCCAAGGCCCTTAATTCTAGTCAGAATCCTACGAAATTTTTGTAAATGTGCTTGAGGCCATGTGGCCCACCGGGTATAGGGAAACCTTGGGCGGAACCCAGATCTGGGATGTTACAAGGTGGTATTAGGGGCTGTTCTTTTCTATTATTCCATACAATTTGGATCCAACAAATTTGTATTGTAAGGATATGGAGTTCGGTAATTAGTTATTCCCAACAGTAACTCACCAATGTATAGGTAAAAGCCATGTTATCTATAATTTTATGATTTTTCTGAGTTTTCAACTGTTATAGTAGATTTGATTTCACTATTGGGTGACACACCTGTTTTGTTAAATTTTTATTAATATCATTGTGGTTCAATTTCTTTTTAAACCTAATTAGATTAGGATATTTTATCTCATGAATCATATATAAACTTGCTAGATATCACATTTCATGCATTCTTTTCATGAAATTTAAGATTTATTACTGATTACATGCTGCTGTGATAGATGTTGAACTAGATATGCATGATCTTGTGATAGATTCCATGATATAAATACATTGTGTTTTCATAGGGTTTTGGACTAAGTTATTTTTTATTTAATTGGATTGTAGGATTTGGTCTATGTGTTATTATGGGCCCTCATGAATCATAATTTCGTGGATCATGTTTGAACAATAATTGAATTATGTCAAGTTATGATGTGAATGTGAATGAAAAACATTGATTCATAGATAGTATGGTCTCTCATGAGTTGGAATTGATCATTCCTTGGACAAATGTTATGTATTTTAGGGTTTTAGAAGAGTTTTTGAAGCTTACTATCCAGTAACCCAGAAAAACACAGTGTATGATTTTATAAAAACACACTCTATGATCTGCTTTGAAAAATATGACTTTTCTTAAGTACACACTGTATACATTATCTACACAATGTGTAGTCATTACCCATGTGACTGATTGTTTGAGTAGAGGCATGGGATTGATAAACATTTGGTAGAAGATGTTTTGTACTGGGAGTACACGTCATGCTGTAAAAGACCATATATATGGTCATGTGATTGACGGTATGGGTGTTTGAAACATAGGTTTTACATTTCTTGTCTAACTGATACATGCCGTGTAGTAATCGACTATGTATCCGGCTATGTGACAATCGACATGGGTGGATGGAAGAAAATTGGTACACATTGTGTCTAGAGTCTACACGCCATGTAGTTTTACAGTCAAAGAATCATGTTACTATAACCATGTAAGAGTATTTTGGTTGGGTAATATCCATGTACATAATGTGTGTCATGAGGAACACATCTTTATTATGGGTTGTTACATGAAAATGATGGAAGAGTTACACACCCATGTTTGAAGCATACCAGAACACGTCATGTGGTAGTAATAAACGCCATGTAACCATATTTTGTAAAAAATAAAACCTTTCCTTATCATATTTTATTATTTTACTTCTATGTTGTAGTTCATTTAATATTGAACTGTGATGAGAGATTGAACTTGCAGAGTCATGACACTAAGACATACTCTAATTGTATTCCAGGTATTGGGCATTTAACAAACACTATAATTGGATGACCGGGGACTTCTGGTATATCCTTCTACCATGCTCATCTTGGAAACAACTATTATACTAGATGCAAGTGCAGATACACAGTTCTATGAAGGATTTATGAGGATGATATAATCTTTTTTGGGAGCACCACAACCTTCCCGGACTATTATAGAGTTGAAATGGTTGTTCCAATAGTATCATTCGGCCACATTCTCATTGTATTTAGGACCACATGCTGTAGAATCATGGTTTTATTCCATTCATTCTATCTCCAAGCTTCTAGAGACACAACCAGATTGGAGGGTGAAGCTGGCATACATTATACATGATTACTCTTGGATATTTTTGGATGTTATCTCATAGGAAAGACTTCATTAGGATATGGCTTGTGGATAGTATTAGAGGATCTTTTATGATTTCTTCTACCACGAGATGTTGATGGACAGCCGAGCCCTTGTGTTTTGGCATTTGAAGTAGAGAACACTTTTACTGATGGATTACTCTTCTCCCAATACAGAGCTTCTGTGTTTCACACCTGTTTTGGGAGTTTATGAGTTATCAACCTCTAGGAAGTTTGAGGATGGTATCATGAATGATATCCGATCACCGATGAATTATTTCAGTATGACATTATTGACTACTATAATTAATTAGGAATCGATTACAAAGAGTAGTCTGAGGATGTTATGAGTTGTGATCCATGGTGGTTCATCATCCAAGGTTGGTACTCAGTCGAACAATATCAGGAATCATTTTAGGGAGAATTCACACAATGTTTCGTTTAGGTAGCCCAATATTGTGTAACTAGTGCGGATGTAGTGGTCATACGAGACCAAATTGCCTGAAGGACCCTATTGAGTGTCGATCTAGTGGTAAGATGAGCCATATATATTGTTTTTTCTAGATATTTTCACTTGTAGTGAGTGATAAGAGATCTATTATGACTCCATGTTCAATAGTAGGACCACTAGATTCTCATAAGTCAAATACCTTTTGTTTGTTAGGCCATTCAGGATAAGGTGGTGGTTTTGGAAATGGTAGATAGATGACTACTTTTTAGCGACATCATGGTGGATCATCTCAGGGTAGTCAGGTAGGATTGTAGGGCCATGGTACAAGCCCGACATTTGAGATGGAGCATACAAAACATGAGAAGTATCCTAAAACCCTTATGGTTTGATGTATGATTCTAGATGCCTCAAGATTATTTTCTTCTCATTTTGATGTTGGGACTTCCCATAGTTTTATATCTATTTTAATTTTGTAGAGGCAATGGCTCCGTATCATTAATTCTGATGATGTTATGACACTAGACATTTCTTTGGGGATTAAGATGGCTTGTTTAAGTCAGGGCAATTAGTTCCCCCTTGAGTTGGTAGATGGAACCTCTTTTGGGACCACTATGTCTCAAGGATTATACGTTTCGATGCCATTCTTAGAATGAAATATTTTACCAAATTTCAAGCCTCTATTGATTATGATCACTTTAGGGTGAGTTTCAAATCACTATAGGGTGGTTCTATTCTACACAATAGTGAATAAAATGTCCAGGAAAGCAGATATTGACTTGAGCATCATGGGTTTGGAGGAATTATTGATCATATTTCTAGTTTATATTTGGATGACCGAGGTACTTCACCGATGGAATTTACTCTAGTGGTATATCATAGAATATATGTATTTCTAGACCACTTTTCTAGTTTACCTCTATATCAAGCGGTGGATTTATCTATTGAACTTGTTCAAGGTGCATCACCGGTGTCCATTCCTCCTTTTAGGATGACTACAATATAGTTGCATGAGCACAATAATTTGTTATAAATGTTTCAGGAAAAGGGTTTCATCAATACCATTACTTCTCCATGGTGTCCACTTGTCCTTTTTTTGAAGAAGGAAGATAGTACCCAAATAAATTTTTTGGATTATCAGAAGCAGAACCAGTTAACGGCCGAGAAATGAAATACCTTGTTGGGAATTGATGATCTCGTTGACCATCCTCGAGGAGATTGAGTGTTCTCGATAATTTACAAGAGATCCATTTATCATCATTTTCACATTAGACCATTTGATATACCTCTTATAACCTTTTGGACTAGATATGGTCTATACGAGCACTTAGTAATGTTGTCCGGTCTCACGAATGCACCAGCAGTTTTCCTAGCACTGATAAACCAAGTGTTTAATCCTTACATAGATTCATTCATGGTATTCTTCATTGATTATATTTTTGTTTACTCTCAAACTCTACATGACCATGAAACCCATATTGACATCTTATTGAGTATAGTGAGAGATCATCAGTTATACGTTATGCTCTCAAAGTTCCATTTTGGATGGACCATATTTATTTATTGGTTCATGTTATCTCAGAGACATGATCATCATTTCACCCTGATAAGGTCAGAGTAGTAGCTTCCTGGTATCATCCAAAGAATTTATTTGAAGTATATTGTTATATTGGGTGATAGGTTACTAAAAATTCTTAATACATGACTTTTCACCCTTAGTAGATACATAGAAATTACTAACAAAGATAGGTTTGATTTACTTGTGGATATATTCATATGATTAACCCATTCATATGATGAAAGTGATATTGTCTTCAGCATCGATACATATATTTATGGATATAGGAATGTTTTACACAGTTTACTATGATGCATCAGCTATTTTTCTTTGAGTAGGTATTATGTAGGGGGAAAGAGTAGTTTTGTATGACTCTCAATAGATGAGGACTCAAGAAAGTAATTAATCAATTAACATTAATATGTTAACTATAGTTTTTCATACTTTTCATTATTGGAGACATTAGCTTATGGGAGAGAATTTTGTGGAATACACTGAATAAAAAATCCTCAAATATAACTTTACACAATGCGATCTGAATTTTAAACATGAATGGTTGGCTGAGTACCTTCATTATTTTGATTTTGAGCTTGCCTACATGCATAGGAATGAATACACGATGTTTGATACTTTCAACAAGAGTACTCTAATACATGTAGTTTTGGAGGCCAGCAGTGAGTGGTATCATATGGATATATTCTCTTAAATGAATTCGGATGTACAAGAAAAACATGGGAAGAGATTTCTTTCTTCATTAACTATTACCTATACTCTACTGGATGATGTTCGAATGAGTTAGATATCTGATTCTGAAGCCTTATTCCTACGAGATAGGGTTTCAGGAGAAGACCTTACCCCTAGGTGGATTGTATTCGAGGATGATGTTTTTGGTTTTCATGGACATGTATATCTTTTAGCCGACATACGTGATGATATTTTTAGAGTTTTTTATGCCTCTTTATGGGATGTTCATCCCGGTTTCATCAACATGTATCTAGATTTACATCATTAGTATTGGTGGCTAGGCAGGAAGTGGTATGTTTCTAGATTTTTTATGAGGTGTTCCACCGGTCAGTAGGTGAAGGCGGAGGATTAGTGACCGGTTGAGATATTTCCGAATTTAACCATTCTTGAGTGGATGTGTAATGATGTCATGATATAATTCATTATGATTTTCCAAATGAGACCTTGAGTAAATGATGTTATATGGGTTGTTCTTATCAAACTCAAAAATATTGTACATTTCTTGTCGATCAAGAAAACCTTCAGTGTTGACGAGATTGAAAGAATATACTTCTGAGAGGTTGTACATTTTCATGGGGTTCCACAACCTATCATTTCAGTCTGCGTCACCCTGTTTACTTATAATGTGTTGAAGGTACTTGAAATGGATTTGGGTATATAGGTACTTCTATGTAAATCTTACCATAACATACAGATTTCAAGTCTGAGCATACAATTTAAGTCTTGGTGAAAAAGATTCAAGAATGCATCTTAGATTTCCGAGGCTATTGGGAGAGACACATAACTATATTGGAGTTTTCATAGAATAAATTTTTTATGTAACAATTTTGATGACACCATCTAAGGCTTTTTTACTTTAGGAAATAAATATCAGTCCTATGTTGGATAGAGGCAGGATAAGAAGCTATGCTGGGAAATCATCTTATCTAGGATACCACAGAGCAGGTTGAGTTGATTTGAAAAAAGATGAATATTGTACAGTCTCTGAAAAAATATTATGTTGATTGGTAGAGATGACCTCTTGAGATCGAGGTTGAAGATCAGGTTTTCTTATTCCTTAAATGGATATTGGGACATAAGGGGATTAAAAGACAGTTGAAGGTTCACCTAAATATGTTGGTCTATTTTATGTTCTTTAGAGAGTCTGGTCGGTTTCCTATCAGGTGATGTCACCTCAGTGATACTGAGATATTCCCAACATCTTTCATTTTACTCAACTATGATGTTAATTTTTAGACTAGTCTACTGTTTTTTCAACCCAAGGAGGATGAGTTGAAGGTAGAAGCATCCTTCAAGGAAAACCCAATTTGGATTTTGGATTACAGTATGAAGGTCCCCTATGGCATGTCTATTTTAATCATATGGGATCTATGGAATACTGGATGAGTATAGGATGATACTTGGGAGAGGAAGGCCAATGTATAGTCAGAGTGTCCGGAGTTGTTCGTAGATTCTTATTCACCATCATTGGAAGGGAAATTTGGGGATGATCTTCTATAATGGGGAGTGTTTTTAAGAACCCAGATCTTCATTTTTGGTATGGATCATCATTCTGGGCTTTTTCTGAGGAAATGAAAGAAATGTGGTTTTTCAAAGTGCACATTGTGTACTTATGAGTAAAGGTTGTGTACCCAGTTTCTATGTACCTTCATGTATTGGTTGTGTAACGCCAAAGTATGTGGCCATGTTATGACATAGATGACCCTCTTATGTTTGGTTTGGATAAGGATAATTCCAAATATGTACTATTAATGAACATACCATGTGATTTTATTATATATTTGATATATGGGTATGGGGTTTCATCTCATATTTAGATACACCTTCTTCTAGAAGAGGGTTATACGGGAGCCATAGGGATGGACCGATGAACATTTAACCCCTCTCGATTCTTCATCTGACCTCCAATTGTGAAGACATTGTGTGCATTGGAATCCCATTGGTGAGTTGTCAACTCTACTAGATCCATTAATCCGGAGTCTTCCTCTCTGGTGAGTTATTCATGGATGGTCCTTTTTCACTTTTTTGTATATTGACAACAATCTAGGCTGATAGATGGGCCAATGTTCAAGTATATCCATCTTGAGAAATAGTAGTAGTTGGTTTTTTCCTTTTAATGATTATTTTTTTAGATTTTATGTTCTTAAATATCCACATACCCACGTTTGGGATAATGAGTTCTTTGGAATGAAATCCTATTATTACCTATTATGGTTTGTTTTTTGGTAAAGGGATGTTACATATGTGTTAGGTGAGATATCTTGTTTATGGGACACCCCGTGGTTGAGGTTCCCTTGATTCATTGTTTATGTTCATTTGGTCTCGAAATAATTTTATGAATTCCTTGTTTTGATGCCTAGTTTTCCTAGGATAAATTAATTAATTGTATGAAATTCATGTGATATGCATTATGAAATTTAACCAAGGGGATTTGACTATGATATATTTTTAATGGAGGATCATTGATTTATGTTTTATTGGATTGAAGACTAACAGTATTGTTTGTGATAACTACTAGGATATCGTCGATAAGGGAGTTCATACCATGAGATCTACCCAGGTGGTCATTAATAATTGATAGACTCTATTTGTACCAAGGTGTATTTACGGTGTGATTTTCTATGGTGGTTGTTCATAAATGATTAGTTCTAAGTTGGACCAAAGGGGTTAGACCATTTGAGATTCCCAGAGGGTCATTATTAAATGAATTTTTATTATGTTAGACTAGGGGGATTAGACTATGAGAACATTCCAAAATAGTCTTTATGGAATAATTGAATGATTGGGATGAGTCTTCCAAACCAAAGCATAAGAATGTGCTCGATCTTCGTATTTATTTAGATTTTCTTATAATAAATTGGGTTTTTTACTATTACATAGGGGGATATAGATCATAGGATAGGTCCAAATTTTTCATGATTCAAAGGATTTAATAAAAAAATTAAATGAATATAACTGATAACTTTATGATTGTTTATATTTGAGTACTTCCTAGATAATTTCTTTATTTTTATATATTAACTTCTATATATATATTAACTGATAGTTTGGTACAAATTATTTGGTTGTTTCCTTCTGAAATTCATATCATATCCTTTTTGAGTCATGTTTTAGGCCCAAAAATATTATATGATTTCATGTATTGATAAGGGAAAATTCCCATTTTCATCAGATACTTGATTTTTGTCGGAGTTAGAGAGCTTGGGACTAAGCTGAGGCTAGTGATCCTGTTATATTTTAGTTGTTTTTTTATAATTTGGTTTATATATTGCATTCCATCATTAAGACTTGTTTGGAGACTTTCGTAGATACATATTACATATATCATACATAAATACTGTGTCATATTTTGGATTTACTTTTAGTCATTAGTTTTTTACTATTGTGGTATTACAATATTCTCTCTTGTTACTATTTTTTACTTTGAGTATACTATAAAAATTAAGGAATTGTTTCCCCAATATCACACCTTAGGCCCACACATATATTCAGAAGTCTATATCAATTGGAGAAATTTGTTAAAGGCCATGTTCCAACTGGGTTCCGGGCGCCCCTTGGTGGCTCCTAGATCTATGATATTACAATTTCTAGAACTAAATATGGATTAATTACTATAATTGTAATATTTTTGTTTACATAATGAAATCATATTCAGGACATATTTGCAACTTCTCACTAAAATCATATTTTTTTCGTTATCCTTATATTAATGTGGTAAAAATCTCTATAACTTAAACCGTTTTCAAATATCTTATCATAGAATATTAGAAATTTATTTTAAAAAACCCAATATAATTCAACAGAAAATAATTACCCTAATAATGTTAATATCAATCCATATAATGTCGATATTCAGTACACCCCAATAATGAAATCTAGTAATTGAACCAAAATAAAAACAATATCACCTTAAATTAATTTTTTTAATTCATTTAATTATTTGAATCATTAAATACTAATCAATTTATATCCTAAAATATAATACATTAACCTCCATAAAGTTATAAAACATATTAAGATTACACTCTATAAGGGGAGGTATGTGAAAACCCAGGTATTGTCTAACTAACTCCCCCCGATGGAATGATAGAAAAACTCATAAGTCCATGGAGATATTATAAGTTTTTTACTTTTTATTACTAATACCACATATTTGAATATAATTATAAAATAATACCTTTTACATTTCACAAGGCTTGTTTTATAGTTGTTTAATCCATAATTATCTTAGAATTCCTTTAAATTTCATCATCTGAGCAACCCTATTTATCACTTTTTCATCTGTTATATTATGTCATTAACAATCCAACACAATATTTTTTAAATCGTATGAACTTAAATATACAAATAATTATTAATCAAATTATTTTCAACCCTACACTGATCTAATTTCGTCTTCTAAAAGGTCATATAATAAACTAAAAAATCAAAACGCATAATGTTTTTTCAATTATTGACCCATGAAAGTGTATCTGATAAAAATTCATTTACTGAACAGCTAATCACAACCATTACTATACAACTAAAAAAGTATTTATATATTACCCAGATAAAAAAAAATTGTTGGCCCACACTTAGACAAAATAATATTCAATCCATGCACAATAGGTTTAATGAATCATTGGACTGCTTAGAGTGATTTGTATTTCACCATATTTTCTTAGCATTATGACATTATAATAGTAATAGAAATATGTCTTTTGTGGTTCTTCATCCCATCATGAAAAAATTCCTTTGATAAAAATCCTACTTATGACATAAATTAATTTGATCTCTCATCCATGGTTTACTATAATGACATAATCATAAATGAACTTTTAAAATATATATTAGTGAAGACATCCAGTAAGGAAACATAAATCCATATTATTTCACTAAGGGTATCATCATTTGATTATGGTGATTAAATAAGATCACATTAAATACTAATTCCTATCTAATTACAGACATAATAATGGATATTAAATTTTTTATTTTATTTCTAATCAACTAACCTAGGATTCCAATGAGTACATAATTGAATATTTCCTAAAAATACTCATTTATGTGACAACATCTGAAGGATAATCAATAATTTATACAATTTTACACCCTTGACCTAAGATCAGTTGATCTATTATTTATGATGAATTCTAATTTCATTTATATTAAGAGGATTCATTTATCAATTTATTTATTTCCTATTATATTTTTATGTTACGAAATTAACATTATGTGTATGATTACTAAGAAAAATTATTAATTTCATATAGATAATAATATGTAATCAAAACATTAATTATTTGATGTTTAATCTACCTATCTACTTGTGAATAGAGTGGGAGTGTATTGTTGGAAAAAAATAAAAATGTAATCGAATCATTCATAATAAAAATTAATTTTCTGAAAATAATAAGTAAAAGAGATGATGTATAGTGATATAAGTCATTTATTCACAACATTTAAACAATCCAACTTGATTTTTTTTCATTTTCTTAATTCAACCAAAATTATTAAAAAACACTCAATTAAAACACGCTTTCATCTCAGTCATCTCAAACAATGGTTATTACGACTAATTATAATTACTATCTATACAATAATAAATTTATAATTAGAACACATAGCCCTAAAATTTATAATATAAACTTAAATAATTTTGAGTTATTTATCACTGATAAAATCTCAATGTCATTATTCATATTTCATCGGCTGATATTGTTGTTTGTGAACATAATTTATAAAAAAATATAAAAAAACATTAACATATATTGTCTTAAAGAATCACACATACTTCAGTTCACGAATGAGAAAATTTAGCTTTTTGTTAGTGTGAATCTCTCAATAATAAGAGTCGCATACTGCAGTATCCCATGATGTTATATATTACTTCCACTTAAATAAAATTTAAAAAGTTTATATATTTATTTTCATGAATCCTTGAGTCTAAATGAACCTTGATTTAGTATACCTTTATTCACATGCCAATGAATTTTTTGGTATTGATTGGATTAACCAAATTTATAAATATATGTATAATGGTAAAAATATATTTATAAAAACTCAATTTTTATATAATATTTTATTAATTAAATGACTTGTTTTAAAACATTTATTTTTATACATGTTATGAACTTAAGAAATGAAAATTTATATAGATCATTACTGGATAATGATTTAAATTAAATTTAATTATAATTTGTATTAATATGTTAACTATATTCCATATATTATTTATCCAATAGTTTTTAATAATGATAAAAAAATAATCGTAAAAACTGTTAAAATTCATAAAATATTTTTTAAATATATAAAAAATGTTTCTATCATAATAAATTGAAGTAATAATTATTATGTAAATATCATAATGAAATGTATAGATTATATTTTAAATGAAATATTTTATCATTACATTGATAGTTTATACATGGAATGTAGAAATAGAGATTCTATTGTAGGCATAAAATTGAAATTTTCAACAAATCAATTTTATTTTAATTTTCATTATTTTTGAAATAAATATTTATATATATATAAATTTATTTTGGTAAGAGATATTATATAAAAAACCATGTACTGATAAAATAATTTTTTCATATTTATTAGTATTCATTAATTAATATTTCAAATTAATTATTTCAAGTAATTTTTAAAATAGAAAGTTTAATTAAACTAATTTGTTATAATTTATATTTATAATATTAATTTTGAAATTATTTTATTTTTATTTGAAAAATGTAATATCATTTTCAATTCATTATGTAAAACATATCATAGGAATATTTTTAATTAATTTTGTGAAAATGATAAATTTATATTGAATAGTAAAAAAAATATTGTTTTTATAAGATAAACTATCTATTTGTGATATTGTAAAGAAATAATTATGATATAATATTTATAAAAATATTGTAATGAATAATGTATGACATTATAATATAAATATTGATAAGGATAATTTCCATTATTTAAATTATAATTTATTTTATGATAAATAGGAAAATCATTTTTAGTGCTGACGTATTGCCTACGTATCATTGGAAAAGTAAAATTAGGTGTTATATAGATAACCTTTGAATGATAAAAATAGAATTGATTATTTTGTAATAATGATTATATATCAATTTTTATTTTTATAGTTATCTTAAAATTTTGTTGTTATATTACAAGAATCATCTCCAAATCACTGTGAAATGATTGCACAAGGCAGGAAATGGGGAATTAATATCATAAAATGTGTTTTCATGTCATGGATATGAGTAAATATACATATTGAAAGAATTTAAAATATTATATTGAACAAAAATATTTTTTTTGATTATATATATTTTTTAATTTTATTAATATAAATAATTTCATTTAATTCATTCACAACCCTGATGCTATACTTGTATATAGTGATGAATAACCATATAAATGATTTTATTTAAAATAATAAGAACCATTAAAAGACCAAAAAAATTAAAATATTATATGATTAGTAATTTTCCTAATTAATAATCCCCTGTTTGAATTTAGGAAAATTTTTATAAAGTTTAATTAAAATACTTCCTTATTGTATTTTATTTAAAATAAATTCAAATTTTTCACATTATGCTTCTTAATTAGTATTAAATTTTATTATACAGTTTCACATAATCCATATTTGACCGTATATTGTTTTTTTAATCTAATTTTTTTTGTCATAGTAATGGTATTTTATTTATAATTTTTGGGGGAGAAAGAAAAACCATATATTTTTGAAAACGATTATACATTAATTAATTATTTAATTAAGAAATAAAATAAATAATATTATTTATAATAAAAACATTTCATTTAATAAAATTAATATTATGCATGACTTCTGTATTAAACTATGAATTTAATATTATAAAATAATATATTTGGTTCTAATTTTATTCTTTTTTAGTTTTAATGTATTATCAATGAACGATGTTATATATCTTTATAAGAACATTTCATGAATAAATTATTTTATTAATTTATTTATAAATAATAAAATACCATTTAAGGAAAATTTGTATATTATATTGTCAACAATATAATCTATCAGAAATTCAAAGTCAATTTTTTAAAAATGTTCTTTATAATAACATTAATTATTTTAATATTGTAAGAAACTCATAATGTAACCCACATCGTAATTATAAAAGGGCACCAATTACTTTGAATAATTTAACCAGAGTTTCCCATATAAATTATCCATACTCTAATGTATTCTCTTATACACTCCCCATTAAACATTTTATATATTCTTGTATCATTAAAATGTAAATTACAAGTACCTAAATGGTTCCTTCGAAAACATTATATTCATGAGGTATCTTTATTATACCACTTCTCTTAATTTTTTTTCATATTATACCTACTCCTCGACTCATAATTCAATAAAGGAATAATGAATGTCATATCATGTATACCCAATAATTTAATTTTTTGAATGGAATATATTTTACCCATTATTTTTCTCTTATGTTCTAATTCAATCAAAGAAAACATTCTCCAATTTATTATTGCTAAGAATATCCCTGGATAAGGAGTTTTAATTTTTCTATTACTACATCCATGTATTTTTTTAAAACTATTATTATGGTCAAATATGTTTTAAATAATTATATTAAAACTTATTACATGTTTTGGAGATAAAATATAGACTTGATAGTAAGTAAAATGTGAAAAATTCATGATGTTTTGAAAACCCTACACAATTGTCAATAATCCTTTATTAATTAATCATCTCAGGTCAAAAAAATGATATATGGTAAAATTTAAACATATAATTGTACATCAATACTATATAATTTTACTTCTGTGTGACTATTCCAATTTTACATATAACATCCATGAAAATAAAAATGTTAACCAACCTTGGAACCATGAAACAAACACTCTCAAAATGAAAAAATGAGTCATTAAAACTCATATAAGTGTCTAGAAATAAATATCCAAAATTGATCAATAATAAAAAAAATTAAAATGTATTATAAATTAAGGAATTATTTCAGCTAATTTCATTATCAATGATGATAATTCAATGTGAAAAATATATTTAGACCTATGATATGGTTTTTCCCATTAAATATTTTCTTTAATGACTCTTCTTACAACTAAAAAAAGATTATGTTTTTAAATTTTTTTGAAAGTGCATATTTTACTATAATATTTAAGAATTAATTTTTTCAGGCCTAATTTATAATAATAATTTTTTTAAATAAATTATTTTCCTTTCGATGTGAATATTATTCCATTAATGTAAGTGATTCTCCTAAAGAAATTTATTTATGATGTAATTATTCATAGTTTATGATTATGTTTTGGTTCATAGAAATTTCATATGATGATGGGATGTACCATTTTAATAAAATTATATGTGGGTCTTCGATATACCTCCAATTCATTGGGTATTTTTTAACCTGGTTGTAATGGTTATTCCATGTGTAAGAGTGATGGTTCAATCCAAGTATGGGCTAGTGGTTTATTTCTTTTCTTTTATTTCCCCATACTAGGAGTTTTTACTCATACCAAATTATAAAAAAAATCATCACTTTTTAAGGAATAGTTGGTACAACAAATAAATCGAGGAAAAATAGTGATGAATTTTCATATGGAAAAGCCATGTTTTATTTTAAAAAAATAAATTTTATAAGAAATATGGACACTATGTATAAGTGTATAGTTTTAATATATGGGTTTAATATTTTATTATTTTTAATAATTATCCAAAATAAAAAACCTAAATGATCTTTTGGAAATTAAATTTGTTTTGATTTTTAAAATAACTAGAATATGTAACTTTTAAATATGGGTTTGTATATTTGTTAGAGGAGAATCTATTAGAAGATATTAAGGGTAAGGATATTGTTAGATTAATACAATAAGTGATTTTTAATTTATGTATATGTAGAAATTTTATATAATTTGATAATTACTATGTTGTTTCGTCTAAATTATGACTTTTTGAAATGCGTTTCCATAGAGGAAATATGGAAGGAGAAGTAGGAATATGAGTGGACAATATACATCTGAATCCAGAACTGAGAATGTCAAGAGTTATAAATGATTAATTTATATATTGAACAATTTATGTAAGATATATTTGATGGTGGAGTCCATGCAAAGAACAACTAGATATAACATAATGGAACATGATGATAGTGGAAAAAATTTATGAGGCAACACTCTCCTTTTACTATATATTCTAATGCTATGGTATTTGAATGGTGGATTAAATCCCTTTAAAAAATATTTAATTTGATTTGGTGTTTATATAATAAAATTATTTTTCCCAGTTATTTATATTTTTGAGGCTGAAGCTTAACAGTTGTGGTAAAGGGTCAATAATATCAGCGAAATAGATGAAATTGATTCCCTGTATTGTGATGAATTTAATAATGTTTTACGTGAATTTTTTTCATAAGGCAGTTCAACATATGATATAAAATATATTGATAGGGAAAAGAATAAGGAATAATAACTGGTTTTATATGAATAAAATGACACTCGATTGTAAAAGTGCTCTATAAATTTTATTCAGGATTTATATATTAAAATCAATCATTTTTACACTGAATTGAATACAATATATTGAATAGAATTGGCATCATGTTAAATCACAAGTTTTGAGAAATTTGTATAATTTGATGAGTGGACATAAATGTAGTTTTCTAATGATCATGTAATTCATGAAAAAATATAAGAAGAGGACAAAATGTAATGAAATCTTTAAGAAAAAGTAAAGTAAAACTGATAGTAGTAAAATCTAGTTTCCTGTTTATAGAATGTTTCTTAAAATGAAACCTAAGTAATCGTATAATAAAATTGGGAAGTGCATTTGATGTAGAATGATTGGTCATATTTCACATAATATCAATAAATACTATCTATGTATTGGTTATTTCAATCTGATAATAAAAATAAAACATGATTTAAATGTTCATAGATGGGGAATTATTCACATATCATCCCCTAGAATAATCTAAATGATGTGAATCATCAAGAGTATAAGATGAAAGGTGTATATATTTCCAACGAAAATAATTTTGTAGATTTTAGTCCATTCAATTAATTAGGATTAGGTAATTTTTTATCATATATATTGAAAATGTATTTTTTGATATAAGGTCTAAAAATTCCCCCATTTCTGATTTTTTTTAAATTCAAAATTTCAACATCACAAATGGAACTGAAAATTATATTTCAAAAAATAGACATAATATTATGGAAAAATGAATTATATTTTAATCTTACTATTGTATTCTAGGAAAAGACATCACCTAAAAACATTGTTGTTTTCTGTATTAGAGTTTGATGTTATTCATAGTATGGTTTTTCTTTGTTATTAATATGATAAGATATATTGAAGAGATAAAGATGTTTTTTCCAAAAGAGTTTCCTTTTGAATATATGAATGAATACACACCATAGATTATGTATCAGTATACTAATAAATATTAAATATATCAAAATGATCATTATTTGGAACATGAATTTGAACTTAAGGGAACCATTTAAATTAATGATATTACGGTGTTAAATGAATACCTAGATGTTTTTCCATGTGATTTTTTGTCTTTTATAACTGATCACGATGTTAAATTTACTATTTAATTTTATTTTGTTTTAATCCAATTTCAAAACCACCTTATCAAATGGATTAAGTGGAACTTATATAATATGAAAAGTAGTTGCATGATTTTCTTGAGAATGGTTTGGTTCATCATAACACTTCACCATGGGGTGATTCTATTTTTTTAAAAATAAATATATATCCATGTGGATAATCATTGAAATATGGATCTGAATTACATTTATGTTAATAATAATAATCTATTTCTTCATATAGATGACTTTTTTGATGATCTACAAGGAGATCGTTATTTTATAAAGATCGAATTGAGTTCTAGATTCCATCAGCTAAAGCTGAAGGAATATATAATTTAAAAAACATCATTCCTTACTAGATATGAGGATTATGAGTATGTTATTATTCCCTATAGTTTTCTACATTTTATAATTTTATTTATGAATCATATCACTTTAGTATTCTATGAATATTTTGATAAGTTTTTTTTATTGAAGATATTTTAGTAATTTCAAAAACATATGGGGATAATGAAAAAAATCTAGGAATTATTTGGAACACTTCAATGAAAATATGTCATATGTAAAATTTTGATAATTTTATTCTTGGATAAAAATAATTTTTCTATGAGAACATTATCAAAAAAATGGCATAACGGGTTTTCCAACCAAAAAATGGCAGACTAATACCGATATCCTGCAATTGTTACTAAGATTTATTGTTTTCAATAAATAATTTTCCATTAATATTGGTTTGTGTAAAAAATGTATGGTTGTTGTTCCCACAAACTACATTAACCTGAAAAGGAGATATATTTATCTTGAGAAAAAATTTTGATGATTTTTTAAAAGAATTAAAAAGAAAATTTTGTGAATTCTCATGTTTTTTAATTTCCTTATAATAATAGTATTTTTATATTGATACAGATACATCATTGAAGGTACATGGCTATGTATTGATGTTGAATTATCAGATAATTTATTATTATTCAAGAAAATTGAAACCACTTGAGAAAAATTATCTTACACATTATTTGGAATTAGTTTCTATGGTTTTTTCTTCAAAATTTTGGAGACATCATTTATATGGATAAATATATGAATTATATACTAATAAGAGAAGTTTAATGTATTTATTTTTTCTGAAGGAATTGATCGTGAGCTAGAAACGTTGGATGGAAATGATAAATGATTATTATTATATTATTAATTACTTTCATTGAAAAGAAAATAATACAGATAATTCCATGAGTCATAAAAGGAATTCATCATTAACCATGTTAGGTGTGGAACATAACCCGGGGATTAATGATTTTCTTTTTTTCTAGAAGATGATTGTGCAGGAAATTTATTTATTTTAGGTCAAAATACAATCATATATATTATATAGAATATAGATCAAGAAATATTTCATACATAAGTGTAAGATTCATGAATTTAAAATTGACAGAGAATATTTATTTAGACTTGTAAAGATATAATTGTAGTTTTTTGGAACAGTGGAAGAGTGTGATGGGTCATTTCTAAAATTTCAATTTTCAATGATTGAGGATCAGTTCATGATTTAAATAGTGGGGAATGTAATGATCTATAAAATAGAATCAAATAATATAGACAGGGGATTGAATCCCATGCCTAGATAGTTGGTCAAAAAATATTATTTGTAATAAATTTAATTAACTGTCAAATTACCTGACATGAATTATATTTTCATTAATGGATGTAAAAACATATCTATGTTGTATCACTATTGAGTTGTACGAATCAATAGAAATTTTCCAATGGAGGTGACCTTAATGTTTTCTAAAACACACTGAACATCATCGTGGAAAACCTTCTAGTTCTGACAGTGGAGATCTTATCACCTGTATTGTATTCCTTTGATCACCACGAGAACCACTTCTAATGTGTTCCCCTAGATCACTATTTAATTGAGAGTAGGAGGTGGATAAAGACCACTCTTCTTTGTTTGTAGTAGTCTTAATGAACGGAGCACTCTTGGTCTTGAGAGGAATCTCCAAATCTGTCGAGGACAACCAAAAAACTATTTGGATATAATAGAAAATAATATAATATGGTTTAAGTAAAACTAGGTTAAAAAAATAATTTCATAAGTTCCCTATGTTATTTGTTTAATCCTTTCATAACCTCATATCAAATAATATTAATATTATAATTATTTCTCAACAAGTTCATATTTTTTGAATTAAATTAAATTTTATTTAGTGGAATAATATTTCTTATTTATAATTTCTTATATGATCATTACGTTTGGTTCTCCATTCCTCGACAATATTTAACAGGAATTCAATAAATTCTATTTATTTATGAAATAAATATCACAACATTATTCTCTAATAAATAAATAATTATATTCACTAAATTGAATATAAATATTTATTAAATATTCCACTCACGTTATATTCTATAGAATAACTAGTTATAGAATATATTTGATCAAGAAAATATAATAATTATTAAACCATATCAGGGAATAATAAATATTCAACATGTTATATAACATATTATAATATATTATTTAACATTGATTCTCAATACACATAGTGTGTGACCCTCTATGCCTTTTTCTATGTGGAATTTGGTGAGGAAACCTAAATGACATGTTCAGTATCGATAAAAATGAAAAATAAACCATATAGAAACAAGTTAATCCAACAATGGCATAATAGTTCACACAAGAGCATACTCTATAATATAATCTCTTTATCAATATATTCCTTATCTACCAGGTTGTATACTGGTGCCATCAACCAATGATCTCAATGTATCTTTCTTTGATATCCGAGAAATTGAACTTCCACAAATAACTCAAAGGAAATGGATTTATTTAGGCTATATAATTTTCATTAAAGGGCCTATGATATCAACTTACCTTAAATGATAGAATGAAAATATTCATTCTCACATTATTTATTAATTTAAAATTACTCAAAATGCACCCAATGTATCATACCTATCCATGAACCCCTATCATCTAGGTTTTCATAAATATATATGTGTACATAACTCGTAATAATTATTACTAATATTATTAAATTCATAGGACCAATACACACATCCACATACAAGAACAACCAATTACACATATAAATTTGGATTTTTTAAAAGTGAGTCTCATTCTCAAAATATCCAACAGGATGATGTCATGGTCTAACACCCTATTAAAGTGTAAAATGTCTTTTGAATCTCCACCCATGATATCATGTATCATTTGTTTTCCAGAAATTATTTCATCTGGATACATAAAAAATATTTTAGAATAGTGGTGTAGCATTTCAGGCTGTCATCATTGTATGGAACTCCTATCATTGTTCAATATTTCAACTAATTTTATGTAATTATCACATCCTATGTTAAATAAATGAAAATTAAAGATGTGGTAAATAGTTTATTAATATTAAAAATTATGAATTAATGTTATCATAAAATACATAGAAGTTAGTTCTATGGCATGAACTCAAAAAGACTACCACTTTCACTAGAGATACGTAAAAAAAATATTATGTCCACTATTTATCCCATGATTCTCATGCATATGTTAATATAGGAATTTAGTCAAAGGGTATTCAATATTATATTCCACGGGTAATAATCTAACTAAAAATTATCCCATGTGATAAAAATAACCGAAGAGTTTATATTTCCATAATATGTTCCTTTTTAGTTTGTGTGACATTGGGTCATTTGTATGATCCACCACTAATATAATATAACAGTAAAATGAAATATAATATTTAATTCTATAAACCACAAAAAGATTCTGAAAACAATTTACGAATCCTAGTGGATTTCAAGGATTCATCAAATGTAGTTATGTACTCGAACTCAGTTGTATAATCAATGACGACATGGTTCTTTGAACTTTTCTAGATCACAACTATTATATTTAGATATAAATCATACCATGACCACAACTTTATATCATTAGAATCTATATGAAAACTTAAAACAATATAATCTTTAATGAATAACTCCTCATCTACACCATACACTGGGAACATATAGTTAATTCTTCTCATATAATTAAAAATATCCTTACCACCATACCAATGATGTTATTCTAGGTATACTTGATATCATCATACAATGATAAATTCATAGGAAACCTAAATTATGTAACATATCATGGAATACATGATTGATCCTATCACTTAAACATATGGGATCTTAATCATTCCATTTTTCTCATGTTGTGTCTGATGACACATTTTATTTGAAAAATGTAAACTCGGTGACACTCGAACCAATCCCCATTTATATTGTTCTATACAAAATATGTTTAGTATCAGGTGAAAATATGAACTTTGACATAGTCTAAGTATCCTCTTGTATATACGATGAATGATAACTATCCCTATAATATATGTGTCTTCACCAGATTCGTTTATAGAAGAACACATGTTTATCTAGTCCTTAATATACAGTAAGACCGGTAATTCATTTCCAATAATTAATATTTAATAAACATATAATACTAGGATAATTACCAAATTCCCACTAAACCTCTAGTAAACACTTGTACCACATTTTTTCATAATGATTTTTTTTTCATTTTATATCTTTATCGAACATATTTTCAAATTCTCAGATATTTTCTTCAATCCATAATTGGATCTCATCATCCTAAATATTCATTCGGAATCACCTGGACTCAAAAAACATTATTTTTCTTTTTTATAGACATATTTTTAATGGATCTTGTTAAATAATGTAGTTTTGACTACCATCTACCAAATCAAAATGCCATGGTATGTTGCTATAGAAATAATAATTTTTATGTATTCAAACATTAAACTGGAGATCAAATTTTATAATAGTTGATTCCTTGATATTTTTTAAATCATTTAGCCACTATCTTTAAATTATAAGAATTTTAATTACCTTCATTTCATTTTTTTTCATGAATACACCTTTTTAGTCAATGGGTATTACATCAACATGATCATCGATTAGAACCAAAACATGGTTCAAATACATTGAATCCATTTTGAAATTATTGTCATTTTTTAATCTTGAACCTTTTAATCTCTCTAATTCTATTTAAATAGAGATAAGTTCAATATTTTAAACCTATAATGAGTCACCATCATCATATATTAGAAAAAAACATCCCTCTAGTTTTATTACATATATTACTCTCATATGATGTACATTTTTTCATGAACTTTTTCCTCAGTGGGCGACTGTGGAATATATTCATATTATAACTCTTCTGTATCTTCAGAATCAATTTCATTGACTATAATAATGTTCCCATAGTCCTTTTTTAGTATCTTCTCACTCTCAAGATATATTAATTTTTTTACGATACACACATTGTTGTATTAGGTATTGAATATGTATTATCCAGTTGTTTTCAAAGGATACCCAGTAATGATATCCATTTTTACTTGGGTTCTAGTTTGTTTCTAGATAAGGTCATAACAAATTACTTACAACCATATTCTTGTTTATATGAGAAAACAGTTTTCTTTTTAATCCATACCAAATAGGTATTTCTTTTTTCCACTTTATTCGGTACATAGTGTCATGACATAGTTTTTAACGCATATCCCAGAAAGGAAAATAGATGATCTTAGTGACATATATTCCAAATTTTTGTGTCTATAATGATATGGTTCATCCATTAACTAACACCATTCCCCTACGGTGTGCATAGTGGAGTGAGTTGACATAGAATTTTAAACACTGATTGAAAATCAATGTAATATTGGTTAAGATATTAACCATCTAAATCTGATCAAAAATTCTTTATCTAAATACAAATATGATTATATACATTAATCTTAAATTCATTGAATTTTTAAATGGGATGAAAATTATACCTCATCATATAGATATAGACATATCTACTCTTGTCATTTGTAAAAATTTTAAATAAAAATATCCACCTCTAGTTTCTACAAGAAATGGTATGCACACATCAATTTGTAACAATACTTGGAGTTCTTTATCCATTTCCCCCAGTACACCAAATGGAGGATAAGTATTGTTTTCTTGTAAAATAGCATTATATTTTTATGTGTTTTAACATAGAGGAATCTAAAAAACCATCTTGATAAAGATTTGAAAAATATTTATCCTTTACTTGTTTGTGATGGTGATTCCATAGATGGGTGTTATATTATTCATTTGGACATGATTATTTATCAATTAAAAACACTTGGTATTAATAACTAATAAATAATCCCAATTATCTAATTGTACTATACAATTACATACGTTTCCATTATAAAGGGAAAAAAATTATTCCCAATATTGAAAATAAACCCATATGCCTCTTGTAATAATACAGAAGTTATGTTCTAGTAACTATATGTATATTATAATAATCATTTCAATCTTAAATCATTGATTTTGGTAGTGAAAATTTGTAGTCATCAATGGAAGGATAATCCTTCCTCAAATCATTAGCATCTTTCATATTCACCTCTCCTCAAGAAATCATTCAAAATATACATGGTTCTAACATTTTGAAAATGACTTGGGTACGAAAGGCATTTTATAATACCCAATTTGTAAATACTTAAAGGTTACATTTGATATAAAAACACACATTTAGCTTCCCCTTTCATCTGGGTGAAGTTCATCTTCTAAGGGACTGGCTTTCCACATGAAAAAATATTTCCACCTTTTACATTCTCGGGATCAAGAACTTCCTCTTCTAGGAAGGTCATTGCTGCAGAGCTGTAAGCATGTTATGAGTCTTGGGCCCCTTTTCCGTGTTCTTCAGTTTTGTTTTCAAAATAAGTAACAGAGTTCATCACACCAAATGTTTTCTATCCACATGGAGAATAAAGGTAATCAGTTATAAAATAGTCTTCTCCTTATTAATTATAGTGTAATTTACAATAAAACTGAGATATTCTTGAGTAGTTTAGAAAGTATGAGATTGGTATGAAACAAATCTTGGAATTTAATCCCTATACTATCTAATAATTAAATTTTTTGAGTAATATTATCTAAATGAGACCAAGATGGCACACAATCTAGAAGATTAGTTGTAAATATTTTTTGGACATGTCATAGTTTTCTTGTCTTATCTTATCTTAATAATAATCTCGAAGGATAATCATCATTGTATACGCATCCATGTTTGTTTGTTGAATAAAATTCTCATTGAAAATGGATAATATCATGCATCATAGAACACCATTAGAATCAAAAAAATTATTCTCATATATTAATTACTCTTTATCACATTTCTTATTACATAGATAATGGGGAATATGTTACTCTTGCACATATAATTTTCTTTCATGGATAAGGATAATGTGTAAGTGCATTAACTACTCGTGGTAACATGTTTCAGTGAGAATCTTATCTTTATCATGCAATTATCACAATAATATGTTTGATGTCATTTAAATTATGTTTCTAAAATTATTATGACCATAATTTTATTTCATTATTTGCTAAAAATTTGAGAAAAAAACAAATATTATATTTATTAGGGTCCCACTATTTTATTGAAAACAAATATCCAAAACCATTTACTTTAGAAGGTCTATAGCTTGGAAATTATATTTTTATAGATCCAAATTCCAATTCATATTTCCCAAAAAATTAGTCAGGAAACATTAATGGTTTTACGTTGGAAATAGAAATACCAACAACATTAACTCACATCCCATAGATCTATTTATTGGACTCCACAATATGGGAATCATTATGTTAAATTTTCTCAAAACTTTCCTATCAATTACACCATTACATATTTTGGATGTCAACAATTGTCATGATATATGTTATGTCATTACAAAAAAATAATTTTATAATTACATGATAATTGAAAGCACCCAATCATTGGATGGTGGAACAATATAAACTATTGTTTTATTTCAAATAAAGTAGTGGAAGGAAATAAAAACATAATTTGTGAAATTGTGGGATTTTATCATTTATGCATAAATTTTAAATTATTATCATTATTACAAGCTTGTTAATTAAATATTTTTTTTTACATAAGTGATCATCCATGTATTAGATAATATTTACGTATAAGAAAATTTAATTTAGTTTTATCATTCATACTCATTTATTTCATTATTTAATGGGACCACTATAAACAATCCCTAATTAAATTACTATTAAACTGAATAGAAATACAATAAATAAGTAGTACGATCATGATCATATACTGATGGATAGTTTTTCAACCAACTGATAATGTAACCATTGAACTTGGTAAAAACGCTTGGAACTAATTTATGTTCTTTTTTTATATCTTTTCACATCTCCACCAACGTATCTCCCTTAGATTGGTTTCACCTCAGATCCAAAATTGACCTACCTCCAATATTTTTGAAGTTGCATCCATTTCATATGTTTTTACTCACATGTAGGTGAGGGTAAAGGGTTTACATAAAACAACCCATGGTAATCAAATCCCAAATATAATAAGAGTATATATGCCACATATACCAACAATGAAATATTATAATAAATAAAATGAAAACAATCATATTTCATGCTATGGTCTATTATCATGATCAACCAAAAGCATGAAATGAAATAATCATTTTATAAAACTAAAATTCAATACTTGATCATTATTCTTTAAGATAAGTCATACTCAAATCAATTAATAATCAAACTTAATTAATCTATTATTTTCGATTAATTATCCATCATATTTCTTTTACATTCTCACCCATTTTAATTTTAAACAACATAAATAAATTTATATAAAATTAAATGTCAACATAAATATACTTCAAATAAATGATAGTGAAAAACCATATTAATCTCCCAAATATGAATTAATAAGATTTTAAATTTACACTTGTGGAATATGGATTACATAAATTATCACCAAATTTCATAATGAATATTATCAACATAATTCTTACGAGAATTATATGAATCTTTGGTCAGGTCTTATGCATCCTTCTAGGTATTGTAATAACTTTTCTATGACTAGTAGATGATCTGAATATCTGACCCTTTCTATGACATAAATTAAGCATATATATATATATAAACCTATCACATGATGTGTTTTAACAACATAATTACCACATACGAGTACATGTCTATAAAGATTTCATAGTATTATATAATAATTTTAAATCTGTGCAATTTGGTGTATGTATATGGTGTGTACAACTGATCTAAATGACACGTATATCTATCATCATGAAGATGAGACACATGCCTAGTGAATTGGGGTGTAAAAATGCATTTGAAATTGGAGCACATGGCATGTATAATCGACTACAGAGAGTGTGGTATTCTTCTTATACAGTCACCAGTTAGGTTGGTCATGTATTGTAATACATGGACCATTTTTGAATCAAAGGGACTCTGTGAGGTTTATATTTTCTACATGGCAGGTAATATTGTTTACTATATGCCATCCTGGCCTAGTTAACACATGATGTATGATATGAATACATAGTGTTTCATCTATACACATGGTTTAAATTAAATTCAAATATAATTCCTAACATGTAGAAAACATGTACAAGAAATGTAACTCCAGTTAGATGGAATGTACACTGGTTTTATAAGAACAATATCATTACCACATATGTATAAGTTCATTGATTTTATTAAATTTATAATGTTAATAATATTGATTATATCCATGAGAAATGATGAGGGGAGTGTAAGATATCACAATTTCGAATTAAAATAACTATAAAACATGAATTGAAAACTATATAAAAATGAATAAATCAATAAATGATCTATTAATAATTATCAATATTTTTCTGAATTCTATGATATAACATATAGGTTTCGAGAGCAGTGGAAGTGTTTGATTGTTCATACCAAACATTTATGTATTCCATGATCGATGATCAATTTGATATTTACACTATGATATACATTTTAATCTACATTATTTGATAAAATAACATAGAAAATTGATAGAATGATTTAACCATAGATAGGATCATCAAATATTACTTATAATAAATTTTATAAATTAAATAAATAATTTTTTCTGTAATTCTATCTATGTTTATGGATCTGAAAATGTATCTACATTGTACCATCATTGTGTTGTAGGAATCAAGATAAGATTCCTTATAGTGGTGATCCACATGTGTTCCAAGAATATAATAAAGTTTATATAGATTTCATTGGTTGTTAACACATTAGATATTGTTTCCTGTGTCATTTGCTTATGATATCTTTAAGAACCACATTCAAAACATTCTATTAGATCATTCTTGAAATGAGGGTGAGGGGTAGAAGAATATCTCTCTCCATTTGTAAGAGAATTCGTGGATAAGGGAACATTCACGGTCTGGATATGATTCTCCAAATATGTTTTGAACAACAAAAATTGTGAAATAGCTTTAGCCAAAAATAATATTGTAGGGTTTATTTACATCAAGGGTTAAAATTTAATAATCATCACATGTTCACAATATTATTTATTTAATTCTAGTAGAACCCCATGTAGTATAATAATAATAAAAACATTTCTTGACATGCACATAACTATTGAATTATATTAAATATTATTTATTCATGTAATATTCAATATTATTTATTTTTCCCAAGACCATTAAAATTGTTCAACCATTTCTCCACAATATATTTTAGGCCTTGAATAATAAAAATTTATTTATTAAATAAATAAAAATATATTATTCATTAATAAATAAATAAACTCTATATTCCCTAAATTTCAAATAAAAATTCATTAAATTATATAATCACATTTTATTATTTAAAATTAACGGTGAAAGAATGTATAAGATCAAGAGAACATGAATAATTATTAATCAAGGTGTTTGAGTAATATTTATTCATCATGTTAAATAATAAATAATAATAATTTAATTTACTGAGAATCACAATACACTTAGTCTGTGACCTTATATACCACTTTCCTAATGCAATTATGCAAAGAAACCATATGTCCTACATTATCATCTAGAAACACACCAAAGAAACCATCAAGAAATAAGTTATTTTTACAGTGACACGTTATCTCATAAAGATGCTTCCTATGTAAGATATTATTTTTATCATGATATCTCTAATCAAGATGGTTGTGTTTTATTCCATTAACAAATGTTCTCAAGTTCTCATACTTAGACTTCCTGGAAATTGAACTTTCTTATCGAACACCATAGATAGGGATTTATTTAGGATATATCATTTGCATAAAATGGCCTTAGATATCTAGTTTTTTTTAATGAAAAAATGGTAAAATCATTTCTCACATTATTTATTAATGAAATATTTCTTGTGATGATCCCATGATATAAAACCTCATTACAAACATATTTTATTATAGTTATCATAAATACATCAAAATAAGTGGCTCATAATACCAATTAATAATAGTCAGAAAGTATAATGACCAATAAACACATCCCTAAATAAGAAAATCCAATGACACATATAAATGATTATTACCTACTGGTGGGTCACATTATCATAATATCCTACTAGATATTACTAAGTAATAACACCGTGAAAAGGTTCCTCAAAGACCTATGAGTCTACGCCCATAATATCATGTATACTTTGTGTCCCCCAAATGATATCATCTAGCTATATATCATATATTTTAAAATATATTCATAAAAATTATTGGTTCTCATCATAGTAGGGAACTCATATAATCATTCAATGTGACTACAATAATTATCAAATTATGACATAATATGTTATTATGAAGAACAATAATGATGTTATAAGAAGTGTATTAATATAAAAAACAATGAATAAAGTTAATCATAAAGCAAATAGAAGTTGTTTATAGGTAACTAACACTAACAATTATATGTACCTCATGACTCCGAAATAAATATTTAATGGTTATGGGAAACCCTTGGACCACTATTTTCCATTTATTCTGGCAGTTCTAATATATATTGAGATCATATAGATTATTATTGGTTGGATGGAATAAAATTGATATTTATAAATTCAACATTAAATGTTAGAATTGTCAATAGGTTAAAGAATAATGACAATTACCGAAGGTAATGTTTTTGACATTTATTTACCTTTGTGGATATGGTAAAACATATACATGGATTTCATGGTGGGAAAACCAACGACTTCTTGAGGTAAAAATGTGTTTTGGGTTACTATTGATCGAATGACTAATTATTCACATATATATCCTATTAATGATATTTTTTATTTAAATCAATATTGAAATTTTTTTATTAAAGAGACAGTACTGGTACATAGAGATCATATATCCAATGTATCGTTATTATGATGGGGGCTCTCGGGTTTGGCTGATAGCTCCCAGCCTTCTAGGGTTTTACCTAGGCTTATTCAACATTTCGAATCCTGCTTTAAGTGGTTTTGTCTGATGGTACGGGCTAGTGAACCATGGCAGTTCTATCATGATGTGCGGGTGAGGCCTCAAAGGAATTTCGGTGGCGTTTGTTGTCTGATGACAGTGGTGTGCCTTTCCGCGGGCGACGAGCAGTATCTCTTCTTTTGGTCGTAGTCGTTCTCATTCTGGTATAGATACAATAGACATAGTTTGATTCTATTCATTCTTTAGGATTTTGGCCCTACGATGGCTTCGGGTTCTGGAGGGAGTGCGACGGTGGTGATCCAATAGTGACATTCATTTCAGTTAGGATCTCGTCCAATAGACTCAACTCGACTCTGGCTATTGGAGACGTGAGCTACATGTTAGGAAGGGCGTACTATGGTGGTTATCTGATGGTAGCGTGTTCTGATCTGGTCTACTGGTTGGTTTTGGTTCTTTCCACAGGATTCCAGGGAGCATGCGATAGAGGCCCTCAGATGTGGCGGGATGCGGCAAGATGTCGATGTCATATGTGGTACCGTTTCTGGAGGTGTTCATGGGTCAGGCAGTGGTGCTTGGAAAGGATAGATGGAGCCCGTGTGGCAGTTGTATTAGGGTTTTCTATTGAATATGTGTTTGGATTTTTGTTTTCAATTTTGGGCATTGTGCCAATTATATTTTGGGCAATTTATTTTTAAGGGTGTTTACCTCTCAACTTAGGTCATATAATGGGTTCCCTTACGCAATTAAAAGGGGTGATTTCATTTTCTATTTTTAATAACAGGGCTTTTCTTCTACTCCTTCAGTATATCCAATGTATCTATCCATTTTAACAGGTACACTTATAAAATTTTTAAATTCCTTCATAATTCATTGGGAAATGAATTTAATTTCATTAATTTATTTCATCCATACTCTAATGGATAGTTAGAATGAACATTTCATACATTGAATAAATGTTACATACTTAATTAAATGGACAATCAGAGATGTTTATATAAAAATATTTCTTTAGTTTCGATTTCATATAATAACAGTTTTCAATCTAGTATACAAATAAAAACTTTTTATGATTTATATTAAAAGCGGTGTCGAACTATAATGTTTTTTTCATAGGTGACAGAAATAAAGTTAATTTGTATATGATATGGTTGAGATGGTGGAAATTATTCAACAACTTAATATGGATACTAAGATTAAGAAGAAAAATTATAACTATTATAGTTGGAAATACCATTATTTCATGGGAGGTTATCATGTTTTTTGTAAATTATATCCAATGAGATGTTTAATGGTTTTTTACGAATGAAAAATTCCTCCCATGATTCATTGGACCATATAAAATCTTATAAAAATGTTTTCTACTTACCTACCAAGTAGCTTTACCTCATAGTTTATTACAGGCACACAATTTGTTTCTTATTTTCATCGTAAGAATGTATGCTCTAGATTGAACTCTTCTTTCGATACATAAGGTTGTTTATTTGAAATAAATCAATACATGTAACTGAAAACATGTTCATATTATTTATCACACAGTTAATGTACTATTGATGAAGGTAATTCACTAGGCTATGGTTTTTTGTAGAAACCATATGAATGGAGAATAAACATAATAATTTATACACTCTATGAGGGAATGATATCCCAATTAATTTAATATGTGAATAAATATTGGGCCTGAAATTTTCAAAAGGGGTATAATTTTTAAACATGGGTATTGATCAAAAAATATCATCATATTTAGTACTATTATTAATTAAAAAATTAAATTCATTCTGTTAATTAATTTAATAAATAAATAGTTTTATTAAACTAACTTCTTAAAAGGTCATATTTTAAAAAAAATCAAATGTCATAATTTTAATTTGAAAAAAAGATTTTTATTTTTTAATTAATCATTTCAAAATATTCATATGATTATTTGTTGACATTTTTTCAGAAAAATTAGATTTTATTCAATATTAAAAGAATATTGTTTTTAAAATAAAGTATCATTTGTGATATCATACAAAACATTTGTATGAAACAATATTTATTAAATATATGAAATTACAAAATTATGATATAATTTTATAAATATTGTACAAAAATAAATCATAACATGTAAATTATTATTTGTTTCATGATATATAGGATAATAATTTTCAATGTCAACACAGAGTCTGCTCCACAATTTAAATGTCATTATTACACCTTATTGTCAATAATTGTGTGAAAAATAATCTTTTTTTCAAATTTTATATCAATTAATATGTAAAAATGAATATTCTGGCTAATAATTTGTAATTTCAGAGTTATATAACATGAATCTAATCCAAATTCTTGTGTAATATTTTCATATATTAATAAAAGTCATATTAACAATTTAAAATAAGTTCTATTAACATTGAAATGTTAGATATAAAATTTGAATAAATATAAAATATAATCTTGACCATAACTAATTTATTTTTATCATAGTTCTTTTTTAATTTTCAATATGAAATTATTATCTTTAATGATTATAAAACTATGATTTAGTTCTTATGAAAGTTGAAATGAAATTAATAAAATAATATATCTTATAATTATTATAACCCATAAAGTATAATGTTTTTCCTAAATGATATCTTATTTAATTTTTTGGACCAAAATAAACCTTTTGAATAATTTATGACATTTGAATCAAATTCTTTGACATTAATTAAAATATATGATTTTATTTAAATTAATGTGAAACTATTCACAATATGGTTTTTAATTTCAATAAAATTTTTAATATATGGCATTATAAAATCTTGTTTCTATCATTAAAAATATTTATAAATATAAATGATTTAAATTATTCATGGTAATTTATTTTTAATTTTTAGTAAAGAAGTAAATATCTTAAATGCTTCCACAACGATTATTTAATACTTATAAATTTAATGGAAAAATAAAATAAATGAAATTAAAAATAATGAAATAAATATAATATGAGATAGTTAAAATGATTCAAGAATTAAATATATAAATATAAAATGTCTTGTAAATAATAAAATTTATGTGACAAATTTTACTTTTTGAATTTTTTTGTAGTTATAGTAATGAATAATATAAAATTTGAAAGTAATTATATTTGATGAATATAATATTTTTATTAAATGTTTAAAAAATAATAAAAATGTTAAATAATGTTAAAGGAGATAATATATGGTCTAATGTTAAATTAACTTTGAATTCATATTCAATTTTTATGTCTTCTAACATTGAACATCATTATTATATTTTAATATTTTAAAATATTACTAATGGTCCCCTCACTTCATTTAGAAAAGGGAACACCTTTAATATAATAATTTCACCAAGTTATGAATTATATCATAACCATACTCGATCATATTATGTTATAATATTTAATTTCTATACTATATAGTTTTTTAGTCGCAAAAATATGAATTCCATGTTCTTAATGGATCCTTCAAGGAGGTGATATTCAAGAGGCAACTTTCTAAAACCACTTCTCGTAATTTCTTTTCTTCTTTATCCTTCTCCCAAACTCTTTCATATATCAAGGAATAATAACACTAATATAATTCAAATTCTTGATTGTTATATTTCTAATCTAATAAATTATATCAAGATATTTTTTATCATGTCATCTTATTCAATTAAACAAAACCATTTCCCAAATTATGAAGGTTGACCGTCTTTATGAACAATGAGTTTTCATTTTTCCACTACCTAATAAATGTTTTGTCATAAAAATATTAGTGTCGTTAAAAAATATTAAAATAAGTATAATATTAATTTTAAAATATTATGTAACTAATATATATACATGATATAAAATAAAATAGAACCAATTCGTGATTTTCTGAAAATCCACTGTAATAAAATAAACAATTATCATTAAAATTTTATCAAATGAGTCATCCTATTGTAAGAAATTAAAATTATATATGGTGTTTATTTAAATGTATAATTTTTAATTATTAATATATAATTTCAGCTTTAGATTTTTATTTCCATATTAAACACAATATTCATGAATACCGAAAAGTTAACAAACCGTTGAACCATGAAATGAATGTTCCTGGAACAATAAATTGATCATTATAACATCATTTAAATGGCTATAAATATACTTAATAAAATTAAAGTAACTAAAATATATATTGTAGAGTTTTTTCATTAAGTAATTAAGTAATATATTATTATTATAATTTATTTTAATAGAATGTTTAGAAGACATATGAACATAATGTTTGGGACATTCCTTTAAACATCATATTTAATGTCGCTTTATACAATATTCAAAAAATGTTTTTTAACTTATAAGGGACATTTATATTTATTGATATTCATAAAACAATAATCTTGCAATGCCTAATTCAATTTATTACATGGTTATTATCATAGAACTATTTTACCTTTTCATGTGTGCCTTATTATATTAAAATAATTGATTTACTCAAGGAATTATTGTATGATACCAGTATTCATGTTTCAAGATTATATTATACATTAGGGGAATTATTTATAATGTTTTTTTTGTTTTATTATGAACCAAATATGGGTGGCTATTTGATATCCCTCCAATGCATTACGTATGTTAGATGTTAATTGTAATTGTTATTATAAGTGTAACTATAGTGGTTACATCCAAGAATAACAATAATGGATATTTTTTTGGTGTATATAATTGTTACAAATCATATGTTATTCATGCGGGTTGAAATAATATGTACATATGATAAAAAATCCCCCCCAAGTTACCTATTTGGTATATTAATGTTTTCTATATGTTGTGGAAGTCACATGTTTTCACAAATTATATGTTACTTTTAACGGTGTTAAGAATATGTTTCTGAAAATAACTTCATGTTTTTGTAATTATTCATATACTAATGGTTTATCTAATATATTTTAGACACATAAAATTTCTTTTTTCTCATCCCATGTTTTAAAATTGTTTTTACAAGATTTAAGGACAATTTGGGACAAGATTGTGATCGAGGGAAAATTTTAATGATTTTTATTAATGAGATACCGTGTATTAGTTTGAAAAATTTTAAATACGAAAATTGATATAATGTATATGTGTACAATTATAATTTATGGGCTTACTATTTATGAGTTCTTCCTAACTATCTACAACTCTATACATAACAGATATTTTTAGAGTGAAAGTGATTTATAGTATTAAAACAAGTATAATATATAGATTTAATGGTCGAGTCTTTATATATTCTTTATATGGAATCATTATAACCAATTTTTTTGTGTCCACATTATTATGTACATAATGAATATTAAAAATATTAAAAATTGGTAGCCATAGTTATGGGTAAAATATTATACCGTGGATTTAAACTAAGAGATAATAGTAAAATTTCAACATTAAATTGAATAATAAAAAATATTTTAACATTATTAAACCCTATCATACCATGCCTTAATATCACTATAAATATTAAATAATAATTATTAATTAATTAATTAATTATATGTAAATATTGTTAGTAATTTCATGTGTTTTTTATCCCTCATTTATAAAATAGAACCTCTTATCATCCCTTATTCATTAATTAGAGCACTTTTTTATCCAATACCTACACCAATACCAAATTATATTCCTCCCATAAATGTAGATCCACTAGTCTTCTCTAATAACCCACCATGAATGTATTAAAGTGTAATCCACAACGGTATATCAAGGAAGACATATAAATCATATTCCATCCCATTCAATTATATTTCTTCATATATTCAATATAAATTTATTTATTTTATCTATAGTAAAATAATTAATCAAATATAAAAAATATACTAAGGTGATTATATGATTATAGGAAAATAATTTTCCTCTATTATATGAAATGAGAAATGAAAGTATCACTCATGCATATCTGTTGACTATAGCCTATACAATGCGATATGATTCAATTTATAACAGTACATACCAATAATAGATATAACAATGTATATGATATGTATGTAGGATATATATTATATAATTTTGATTTTATAATGAATGAAATATTATTTATCTTTTATTAGTTCTTTTAATATGAATATAAAACAGTAATTATGCATACATAGAGTCAACCATCTTCATAAGTGATTTAATTAATTTTTATATTTATAATGTTATTGAAAAATTATAAAGTATAATATATTAAATATATATTATAATAATATTATTATTTAATTTATAGTTATTATTAAACCATGATCAATGTACAATAACCTAAACTGCTGGATCATTTAATAAATGTGAAATGAAGTAATTAAATCCTATATATGTAGTAATGAATTATTATTAATAAAGATATTATAATATGATATATGTAAATTAATTATAATTTTATAATTATTTATTTCTTTTTTTTATAAATTTAAAATAAATATAATTATTTGTAAATGTTCTAACAATTTTTTTGATGAATTTTTAATATGAGTTTTGGAAATAACAACTATTTTTTATGATTCTGACGTCAGTTATGTTATAAAATTTTCATCTATTATGAGGTGAATACAATTCCCATTTTAATTGATTTATCATTATTCACTTTATTTTCATGGGTTTTAGGTATTTATTTTATATTATTTATTTTCTTGGAGTTAATATTAAAATGTTCCCAAAGTTGTACATGTTTTGTGTTACAATATAACTTTTAGCTATGATTATTTATTCATTAATTATTGATGTAGAAATTATATGGTTTTTAAAAAAAATATATAATTTATTTTCTTATCCCAAATTTGTTTATGGAAACCATAGTTTCCCATTTATTTTTCCCTCTTTATGATTTTAATGGACAAAATGAATGTTTTAAGAAAAACTAACATTGTTTTCTATTCGATATGGTATATTTTATTCCATGTCTCTATTTTTTATAAAAAGATTATAATATTTATTTTAAATATTCATTATAGAATATTTAAATTATGTTTTATCAATTTTTTAATTTCTATTAATTTTTTTAATTTTAATATGGTTATTAATTTCCAAACAAGACACTCTAAAATTTATATTAAAAATGTAAATAAACTCATTGGTTTATCATATACCACACAAATAACTTTTCTAACTATAATGTTTTCTATTTTATTTTATTTCTAAATATAATTTTGGTTAATTACAATGTAGAATATTTATATAATATTTTTAAACAATTATATTTAAAATAAGTGATTTATAACATGAAAGGTTATTTCCTCCATGAATTACTCATGTGCCCATTTAAAGTAAAATTTCTACTGTGATAACAACATTTGATGTTTTCTTGAATCACTGGGGATATTCTCTTATGATACCATTATTTTAGAGTCCCTATATTCTTTATGACTATAATATTGAGATGCTGGCGAAACCTGTTTTGTCTTTCATACTTTAAGATAACCTTAAATGATAAATATTGTTATAATTTTCTGGTATTCATTTGAGTGAATTATTGTTATGTGATGGGTGGGATTATTACTTCAATATAATTCATTGAGTAAATTTTAATGTTTTAATATATAAATGGGTACATGAGCGGTTATACCAATCTTATAAGTGGGTAAACCGATGGTTTTCCAAATCCCAACAAAGGTTCCTAATTGGTTCTCACCAGACCGAAACAAGTTCCAGAGTGGTTAGACTAAGACTCACATGTGATGAATATATTTATAGGTATCCTAATTATAATATTTATAATCAAAAGTTTATTGAATAATTTAAGCACTTATTTGTGAAATTAATTTATGTAAAATTTATTCTTTAATGGATTATATTATTTGATTACATTATTGTTCAAATATTATAATCTTGAAATATTTATTTCATGACTAGTGATTATAAACTATGTATTTCTAGTTATGATTATCAAATATGTTTATCATGATATCATATCATAATGGCCACTTTATTCAAATAAATAAACAATTATTGATGTCTCATGTGTTTACCCATACATTATTTATGAGATCACACTATAATATTATTCCTTTTCCCCAAAGATATTACGAATGTTATTAAGTAATATAAGTGTAATGAAGATACAAGTTGTAAATAATAAAGTGGTATATGATATAATTTAATTATGTTGTAATTGTATATTTATTAGGGTTTCCTTGAAAACTAAACCTTCAAAGTTATGGAATAGAAACTAAAATTATGTATTTAACATTTATTGAATAATAAGTTATATTTATCCATGAAAGGGTTAGGTTTTTTTATCAGTTTAAAAATTTAGTTAAATAATTTTAGAGTTTATAATTTCATTAATTTATTAAAAACACTACTGATAATTGTGTGTGTAAGAAAACATCATATGATATTTTAATGATATTATAGTCGATTTCATAGAAAATATCTATCTATCAATATACTGAAATGTTAATTTAGTTTTGACATTGTTACAACTAGGGGTAACGAATCTAAAATGGGGAAATTTGGTATTACACAATCATCATTGCTGCTTTATTAGGGGGATTAAGACTATTCAAATATCTACACACTTCTGGTGATATTCATTTCAAAATCACCATCATTATTATATATCATTATGATGAATTTCAATAGATGTTAATCATGTATAACCTAGGTAATTCATATGTTTTCATAGATTTAAAATTAGTTTTCATGATTACATATCATATTAAATATTTTAATGATTTTATTATTTACCACTTTGGTTAAAATTTCCTGAAGATCATGCTAACAAATTTGGTTTTAGTTATGGAATGATGATAGAATGATGAAGTTTTGGTAGTGACATCCATGTTCATATTTGAAGTGTCTTATTCTATATTTGTATGGGAGTCCCTTTATATCATAAAATGTAAAAAGGAATTTTTATTCACATCCTTATAGATTTCAATAACTCATATCTAATTGAATTTTGTAGGAACATGATTCTTGAAAAATATTTTTTTCTCCCTCTGGTATATTTTATTTTTATATTTTCATTGATAATATATAATTATATATAAATCAGAATGATTTCCAATTAAGGGAGGTATAATTTTATATTATAAACAAACCAATGATGTTATATTGATTTTTGAAATAATATAAACATTGAATGAAAAGTACATTCATTTTATTGGTATGGATTCAAATTTCAATGGGGTATTTATCTCATATGGTTAGGTGAGGTACTAAATTATTGATCTTTCTAATTTATCAGTCTTTTTGATTTATTCACAAATTTGATTTCATGTTATATTCTAATCCATTATTTTTTAAATTTATCCTATACAAAGTGGTAATCCTATTTCAATGAATTCTTCTAAAATAGTCCCAATTTTTTTTAATTTATTGAACAATTATACCCAAGGGAATCATGAAATTAGATCAATATACAATGGTGCATAAATATAACATGGTTCATCAATATGTGTCACTCATCTTCATTTTATTAAGAAGAAATATATTTAAATGAATCATTGTATGGTTTAAAAAGATCACAATAAGATTACTGTCTGGAAAATGTGTTATTTTCATCATATTCGTGACATGTTTTATCAACTACATGGATATTATTCCATTTTAAAAAATATACCTATCATATAGATATCAACAATTTAAGGTCAAATATTAGGATAACCCTACAAAAACCATTTATATGATGTATATTTATTATAAGTTTATAGTTATTAAATTTTGACAAACCAATGTCCCCTCTATTGTTATGAATTTTATGAAAAGAGTCTTTAGATATTAACACAACTAGTCTTTCATAGTCATTATTAATGATATTCTTATAGGGTTTATTATTAAGAATGTGAAGGGAGATTACTAGGGGATTATAGTGTATACACTAAATAATGACAATTTTTATGAAAAATAATGCATTATTGTTATAAAACTTTTAATTTTTGTTTCATATAATATCATGTGAAGGTCTATCAGTTGATCTATAAAAGCTAGAATTTATTATTCATTATCCCACACTAAAAATGGTTGTAGATATATGTAATTTTTTATATTGATTAGATATTATCAATTCATTGTGATGAATTTCACATGAAAATATAATCTAATCACCATGTTTATGTGGAATGGGTTAATGAATCTTTATACTGATGAATGTAATGAAAAGTTTAGAAAACTAAAGATAATGTTGGTTTTTAATATTTTACTCACACTATCATGAAGTGGTTATAGATTTTGGATTAATATTGATTTATATACAAATTGGATGTGATATGCTGTTATAAAATATGATAGGAAGATAGATTATGCTTCTCATCAATTAAATATTCTTGAGTATAATTACCTAACACTAGACATAGATTTAGCAGTGGAAATTTTTTAATTGAAGATATGTAGGAAATATATTTATAGATAATTTTTGGATATATATACTGATCTTAAATGATAAATATATATTTTTTCACAAAAATACGACAATGTACAGTATAGAGGAAGGTTACATAAGATGAAAATTTATGAATTCTCAATACATTACCGCCATGGGAAAATAAAACAGTTGTTTGATTAATTTTATTTAAAGGTTCCTTCATGATTATTTATGTTTAGAAACCTAATTTATGTAATATTTAAGGATTTTTATATTATAGAACATGAAATATTAATTTAATGGGAAAATATTATCATGCTATAATGTGTGTTTTACAATTTATTCATTGGAATATTAAAGAGGTGGAATTGGAATTTTTAGACCTGGAAGAAAAGGTGAATATTTTTCATGAGTTTAGTATTTATGATGATAGAATTACATGGTAATATAATAGTGTTTTATCCCTATTATATAATAATTTATGAAATATTTATTAGATGAAATTCATAGTTCATACATTATTATTTATTTAATAATTATTTATTCATAGAAAGATAAGAAATATTATTTCCCCTGGGAAATAAATACAACATATATTGAAGAGTATGTATATGTATGTTTGTTATGATGGTATGTTAAGTATAATAGATATAATTATAAGGGGTTCATACAACCATAAAACATAACAAAATTAAAACTGGAAAACAACCCCATGGATTTTATCTTCAGTCTCCCCAAATCATATGGATTCCATAAATATATTTTGGATTTATTTTACTATGTTATGAAGAGTTAACATTTCATTAGAAATAAATATTATTTCACACTTGATCAAATTTATAGGATAAACATTATATAACTAGTATGGTTTTATATAATGACATATTTATTATGTTAGATTGGGATTTAATTGTTTACTCAATGTTCGAGTGATTTCTTTAGATATATATAGATACATAGTATTGTTTTTTTCTTCTTATAATCATATGATATTGGTTTATTATTATTGAACAAATTAATTGTTTTAAAATATGTTGAGATCCTATAATATAGAATGAAATGTGGATTGGTATCAACAACAATTTTTTTCCTAAATTCTATTATATCAATATCATTTATATTAGTTTTCATAAGGGTCGTTATAAAGAATAATAGATTCATAGATATTACCTATTGTGATGGAGTCATATTAATAAATATATTGGGAGATCAAATTGTTATGGGAATGGGGGAGACGGTTAAATTCCTTTAGAAGTACATCAATGTAGTTCATATTCTATATGTGATTTATGATTTTAATCACTACTGATATATGGAATTCAATATTGTTAAAAAGGAGTTATTATGAATTTTTTTAGGGATGAAAATCATGAATATCAATTGAATGGATATATAATTCGTTCATACATTATCCATTTTGAGATTATTGATCTTATTCAGATAGTTTATTACCACAGGGTTCATTAACCAAATCTCTCTCATATTTTTGATGCAATCCACGAATCTATCTTAATAGAGTATATAACTAAGAGACTACCCATATTAAAAATAATGTTCATACCACTAGATCATGATATTTCCTATTAAAACCCCTATAGAAATTATGGATCATAGAGATGATGTTCTATAATTGGTACTTATAACTTGGTTAATGTTCCATTACAAGATCATTAAAATTCATAGAAGAAAAATTGGAAAAATTGTGTGATGAAAAATAGATATACATATTTATTTAATTTAGAGTTATCTAATTTTGACATTAAAATCCAATTTATGTGGGGTATAATATAACAACACCAGATTTTATATGTATTCCCTCATAAATAAATATAAAATATTTGATAACTTCCATTACATAAAACCCCAAGTCTAAATGAACTATGATATACTATAACTTTACAATTGATCTTATATATTTAGGGTTTTAACACCCATAGATTGTATGGTATGTATTTTTGTTTAAAAATATATTTAATCCCATCGATATCATACTTTTCACAAAAAACCAAGCTTAAACGAACTCTAAAATATTATTATTTAAACACCACAATTATCACCTAGATTTTGTAATGGTTATAATTAATGTCTATAAAAAAATTATGAAAATGTAATTTACTATTTTATAAAATTAATTAATTGGTTAACTTTTAATTAGAAATGAAATTAACATCCAATTGACCTGGAAGGATGTGTTTTTATAGAAAACCATTTTCATGCACAGAATGGAATTTTATCATAATAAATTAAATTTATCACTATATTTAAAAGATAAAATTTTAATTATATTTTATATATTCAATAATTTCTTAAATTTTATTCAATTTGTTGTATAGTTTTAAGATAGTTATAAATCCAAATTTATCCATATAAGGATATATTTTTCTAAACAGGAATTCTATCACCTTTAGATGGTGCACCTATTATAGAATTAAATTTTCAAAAATTTATAACTAAATTTTGAAAAAATAAACTGAATTTTTAAATTTAAAAGATCAAAAATATCTTGGGGTGATTTTTTTCAAATAATATTCATTTTTTGATTAATTATGAAAAAATACTAAATTTTAATTGAAAATCAATTTTCTGGTAAATAATTTAAAATATTAAATAATATTTTATATAGTTTAAAAAGTAAAAATAGTTCAATAATATATATTTAAATTTAATTTGGGTAATAGAAATAATTTTCATATTGAATTTTTATATAAATACAAGATAATATTTTGAACATTTTCTCGTTAATAACCCACTTCATCATCTCTAATGGGATTAATTCTAAATATCAAATTACCTAATCTACTTATTGAATTTGATAAAATATATTCCATATTTGGAATCATGAGAGTCATATTATTTTTTGAGTTAATTTTCTTTTTTTTGTAGAAAAATAAACCGTCATAAAAAAGAATCAATGCCACATAGTTAAAATAATGAAAGAGGTTAATTATAAAAGGTATAATAATAAAATAAAAAAACTAAAAAAATAAATTTTTATCTAACGTTTTGCTAAAACCTAAATATAAAAAAAATTATTTATCATACATATTCATGGTTATTAATAACTCTAAAATATAGTTGGCTATAAAAATAAAATAGTCATTATTATTCACCTAAAACCATCATCTTAAAGTATAAAAACTAGCCATCACCACACCCTCTCTCAAAAAAAAACAATGACACACCTATGATCACTATAATATCATATCCTACACAGTTTAAACTTGTAAAATTGACGATTCTATCAAAATATGATCAATTACATTGTCTATTAGCAGTCTTTCAAGGAGGAGATATTCAAGAGGTAATTTTCTCAAAGTACCTATCTTATTTTCATTTCTTCTTCTATTCTTCCACATCACATTCATCAATCATGGTATGATAACTATAAAATCATGTATATATTTTATTTTTATCTTTATAAATGTATATATCATATAAATTTAAATTCAAAATTCTATTACTCAATTAAGGAAAACCATTATCCAAAATATGGTGGTTAACCGTCTCTATGTGTCAACTTTTTTTGTTTTCTAATATCGCATTCTCGGTTGGTAATAAAGTATTATTCTGGTTAAAAAATATTTCAATATGTATATAAAAATATTTTACATATTCCATAACATATATATATATATATATGATACTGAATATTATGAAAACAATATTTTAATGTTAAGAAAACCCACCAAATTAAAAAATATATTTATCATTAATATTATACCGTATTAATCATTCTAATTTATGAATGAAAATTTATATATGATACAATTTAATCTTATGAAATTTAATTAATACAAATTTATTTTATACCTGATGTTTCATTTCCATTTAAAAAAAATATATAATTATTCACAAATGAATCAACCACGAAAAAATGAAACGAAATACCATAAACTATAAAAAATGGGACTAAAATTAATAGAATGGTTGTAAAATGCTATAAAAGGTTTGTACAATATATTATCAATATTAATATAGTATATTAAAAAATTAATTATTTTATTTAAACCATTATATATGTTTTTTAGGTATGTAAATCTAACGAGATGTGTGTGGTAAGTGTTCCTCATCTTACCATTTCTTCTATGATATAATTATCTTATTCACCACATATTTATTTTCTTGGATGTATATAATTCCCATTAATATATAAAATAACTAATATAATTATACTTATTTAATTACATATTTAATTTTATAAATATTAAATTTATGTGGCATGTGATTAGTCTGATTTTAATGTGGAAATGGGATTCATTAACAAATCTCTATTATTTGGGTTAATATTCTACATCATTGATTTAATTATTCTAAAATATGAATGGAAGGAATTATTATTATCATATGTTGTGGTTAAACTTTTATAATTTTTATTTATATAAAATCTACATTATATATTAAATTAATTAATTCTCACATAAATGATATGTTATTTTAATGGGGTTTTCTTTTGAAAAAATTATCTATTTAAAATTAAACTTAAAAAACTCTTTTCCTCAATTTCCATTTTTAAAAAAATTTCTTCCTAAAATGTTTTAATATTTTACTTCATTGATTAAATTAATTTTTACTCTTGTTTGTGTTCTAAAAAATTGTTTTAAAGGAAAATTTCTTTCATTTTATATGCAAGGTTCATTATTGGATTTCAAGAATAAATATTGAAAGAATGTCATTTTTAACATATAGCTAATGTGTTTATTTTACCTCTATAATTAATATTATGTTTCCTGAAGCTTATTCTATAATACTTTGATGTTATTGTCAAATAAATTTTTTTGGTTTATAATTTCATGATATTTTAAAAAAATGTTTCAAAAATAGAAAGGATGTTTCCTCATGAATTATTTTAAGTGAATTTTCACAATTACATTCAATATATGATAAAATAATTTTAGGTTACTAATGTATTAATTGAGATTTTATTCAATTATATTGTCTTAATAATTCTTATGGGATTTTTGTTTTTATGTTGGAATGCTATTTTTGAATCTAGTTTCATTTCCATGAGTTATGTTAAGATAAAAAATTTATGACTCTCATTTCATTACATGGGTTATAATTTTGTGAATGATTTATATTATTGTGGAAAACATATTTATGATTTTCAGTGTGTGAAGGGAGGGACCAATATCCCCCTTTAATGTATATGGAATTTATAGATAACTAAGAATATAAATATGTTATGCATGAACCAAGTTTAATGTTCAGAAGATTTTGCATGGGCGTAGTTATCATGTCCATATGATTACAAATGGACATGGATTTCATTTCCATAAGATTATGTGTGGACCTAGACTTCATTTCATAAGATGATTAATTGACCTATATTTCTTGCCCATAATGTTTTGTGTTGACATAGAATTCATTTTCAAAATATTACGTGATGACCTAGTTTCCTATCTATAAGTTTATGAATGGGCCTAGTTTCACATCCATAACCTAATGAGTAAAGATATATCAATATATAAATTTCAATTTTTAATATGTTTTTGATGGAACAATTTCACGTTTCATGTTAGTATTATTCTCTTGTGGATTATGTTCTTTTATAATTTTATAATTCATATCCTGTGGAAATCTATAATTTCATCCATTAATCATGATTTTAATATTTGATATGAAAGGTATAATTTAAAAAATTTCCATTCATGTTCTTATTCGCTAATTCATCTGTTATTATTAAAAACTCAAATAGTCGCCATTATAATGTATCTAATATCAACATTTTCTTACGTATCATTTCCCAATGATATAAAGAAGGGTATTACTTGTAATAAATCAAAAAAGTGTTCTAGTTATGAATGAATTAATAGAATAATATGTAGAGGAGTTCTGAATAAGTTTTTTTATGTTTCCATGTTTCTAAATACCCTAAACCCATATGATTCTAGAATGGGTTTTTTTTGAAATATGAATATTAATCTATTTGAATATAATATCTCTTTATGAAAAGAGTGTGTCATTATAGTTGGTATCAGAACCAGATTTACATAACCATTGAACACTAGGATGATAAATCCTTATATTAAGCCCTAAGGGTATGTATAGGTGATAATCCTAATTTTATGGAAACCATCATGTATTAAATAAGATAATCATACTGGTTCATTGATTTAAAAATTATATGTAGTTTCCCTTCATTATGTGGTATTCAAATTATGAAAATTATTTGTCAAACCTTGATTTTTTGGATTAAAAAATGTTTGGAACCAGGAGGATTCATGTCAATTATGAATATGAGGGACATTTGAATGATCATCCTCATTATAAAAAATGAAACATGAGACAAGTAGAGAAAACCTGTTATTATTCCCAATCATAACTCTCATTTTATACTCAATAATCTCATCTGTTTTAGTTTCTGAGCCCATATATTAAGATAAATATGGTGTTTCACAGTGACTATATAAGAAATAAAGATCAATTTTCCTCATTTAATGAGTATGGGAAATGAAATAAAGGATAATTGTTCAAATGAACTATATTATACTATGGTTTTAAATATGAATGACACAAATCATGTAATTCAAAATGAATAGTAAAATTTTTAGGTAACACAATAGAAAAAAATAATTGTAGTTTTAAGGAATCATCGACTATTAAAGGCTTTAAATGTTGAAAATATGGGAATAAGGAAAATTGGTGATACATGTGGAATGATTATGAAGAGATTCAAAAGATTTTTATGAGTAAAGGTTTTATTTTATATAATGAATATATAATGAATGACACATGATATCAAAGGACTGTTACAGAATAAATCGATGATAACTGGTTAATGCTTTAAGAAGTAAGTGGAATGATTGGGTGTTTCTGTATAATACTTCCCAAAAGTGAAAAAATATGATTTACAATAGGTATATTATGATTTTTATGTCATTTTTTAACCGAAGTTTATAAAGCAGAGGTAAAAAAATATTATTCTCATCATCATTTTTCCAAAAACTGATGCTGAAAATCATTTTCATTAACTTTTTTATTGTTTATTTTCTAAAAATTTACACCAAAAATAATTTCCATTAAGGTTTTCATCATTGGATTATTAAATTGCTTATGACTAATGTGGAATAGAGGAGGGTTTTGGTCATCGGTTTTTCACAAAATATATTGAAGACCCTCTCCAATTATCTTTTGTTGCTAGTTTCTTTATGAAATGTTTTCAAAAAACTAAATATTTGTTTTGAAAAAGTTACAGCATTGATTTTAAAAAATAAAAATGCAGAAAGATAATTTTTATTTAGAAAATTAAAAATAGTACACTTCCAAATTAATCAAAATCCCTATAATAAAAAACAATATACAATATTCATATAGTATTTATCATTTATTAAAAAACTATAAAGTTCATGCTTTAATCTAGTTAATCAAAAAATTATCTACGACTTTGTATTATAACATCGAATTAATATAGACATACATAAAAAATATAACATGATCATTGTAGGTTTTTGATGATGCATTCACTTGACTATGAATATGTTCAAATACCTATAATATCAATACATATTCTTTTTTAAAACAATATGTAATATTATTAATAAATAGTAGAATATACATACCTCAGATACTAATAAAAAACAAAAAATTGTTCTAAAAAATTTTCATATGGTTAATATTTGTTTGGTATTAAGACTAGGAATCATTGAATTCCTACAATAACTTGCAATGATATGAGATTAAAAATTATGATAATATATTATAAAATATAAAAAAAATTAATATAACTAATGTTATCAAATTTATTTGATTCCCAAGTTGTGATTATCTATTAAATGTATCATATAATATAATAACCACATTCAACATGTCAATTTTGATGATGAAGTTATGGTTATAAAACAGTAATCGAAAAATAAAATACAATATATAACAAAAATCAGAAAAAAAAACTAACATAAAAACTAATTACATGTTCTTCGACATATTGTATTTTTTTTCTTTATTGACATTTATTCCTTGTTGAATTTTTTCCATTAACAACATTTTAATATATATGAACTTGTAATACATGTCTATAAAATGATAATTAAACATAATTATCTTCTTAGAAAAACATACCTATCTAATAAGTTGAAAAATATTTTACAAAATTCCCTCATAAAGAAAAAATCCAATATAATGTGCATTAACATGGGAAGAATACACCTAACATCCAATGCCACCTACAATACAAAAAGATTAAAATTAATGAAATTATCATCATCATTAGTTTATAATTATGTCTTTATTTTTACTTATTATGAAATAGAAAAAACCAACACTCAATCGTGATATGTAATAACCTCTCAAATATATATGCAACTGTATCAAGATTCTTCACAAGTTTCATATCCATGGATATGAATTATGTATCTCTAAAACTATAAATTATTGGACTATACCTTTGTAGAAGAATAATGTGTTGATAGCTAATATAAAAAAAATATATTTAGTCAATTTAATCCCTAGTTTTAGTAATGAAATTAACATTCAAATATCAGTTTACATACCTGGAAAACAACTGCACCACATTCCAGCCAGGATCTCCAAAATTAACATGATTCCTGGTATATTATTTGAGTATTCTCTATAGATATTTTATTTCATATATATATATTGTACTTAATCTAAAATCATAGACATAATTTACTAAAGAAGAAGGTTGAGATAAAATTTATATCCCAAAAAGAAGTATTAGACGTATTAGGAGAATCTATTGTCGACTATTCCTAAACAGTTTGTTTTATTTGTGTAATTTTTTTTTGTTTTCAGAAAATAAAATATATGTTAAATGTTAGAAAATATTTTAAATAATTATGAAAAATAAGTATTTATTATTTAAAAAACACATTCCTCATATTAAATAGGACCAAAAATACCAAATGGAAAAAGTAAATAATGGCCCAGACAATCCACAATTATGGTGATATATTTAGTAGGAAATGGAATAAATCACAGGATCCATAATATAATGTTTTTGTAGTCTAAACTGACCCATCTACATATGATGGTGATGTACTAAATCCCCCCAAAATATACATGAGTTCAATCACAATAATATGGTTATGAGTATTTCCAACAAACAACTCAGAGTATACAGTTTGTTCTAAACACGGAGGTGGGGGATAAAAGTAGACACATAGGGTAGGGTTGTATGAGTGAGCAGGTTGGGAAGGAAAAAAATGAAAAAATTATATCAGTGTTTATAATTTATAAAATTGAAAATTAATGAAAAATAAATAAGATACAGATTGGTCTTAGTAAATGGAAGAAGGATCAAAGTAGGTAGAATGGGAAGGGTTGTCCGGATGAGTAGGCTTAGAAATATGACAATTTAAATTTTTATATTATTGATTATAATTTATAAAATATAAAAAATTATGAAAAATAAATAATATAAAATTTGGTCCAATTGAGGGGGTGGAGGATCAATTTAGGCCATTGGGGTATAGTAGTCCGGCTGGGCAGGATGAGAAGACTAAAAAATTAAAAAGTTATATTAGTGTTTATAATTAATAATAAAGAATCCTTGATAACAAATATAAAATATACATAAGAATGATACACATACATGGTATGGTAGGAAGACGGTACAAGGTAGTCCAGGTGAGTAGTCTCAGAATTCTAAAAAATGAAAAAGTTATTTTAGTTTTTGTAATTTACAAAATAGAAAAATTATTGAAAAATAAATAATATACTTGGGAAGGCTGTGTAGATAGTAACCATTTATCCAAGTGTTCTAATAATGCCTTTTCCACAGATACTTGATTTTGATCACCCAAAGACTATTTCATATATTTTCTTATAGTATTTTTAAAATTCTATTTCAAGGACTCTTTATTTCTTACTCTATCAAAAAAACAATCGAATTTTTACACCCACTTAATATCCTCTCACATGGTTGGGGTTTTATTCCTTTAACAAATCAATGGATTGGATTTGTATCTAATAGTCATTGGTAAAATATCCTTGTATCTTTTCCTCCTACAGTTCATCATGTAATGAAAAATACAATGGTATATTAGTGTTTAAAATTTATAAAATTAAAAAAATTAATGACAAATAAATAATAATTACATACAATTTTATCAGTTACTTTCTTAGATTACTCTGAAATATTCTTTTAATTTTTCGTTCTTCTAGCTTGTTTCCATTTTTCATTGTGAGTGGGTAGAGATGGAGGACCAAATAGAACAACATATAAACCACTACTAGATCATACTCTTAATGATTTATATTTTTCTTCAGTTATTTTCTACTCCAAATACTGATACTGTCCACATGAAAATGTATGAGGGAATACATTTCTCAACTGGATATCTTGATGGGATATCCTGGCGGCCTATTATATTAAAATAAACTAATATGTAATTAGAAAAATATACAAAAAATATTACAATTTAAAATAATTATATAACATGAAATTATTATTCATGATGACTGTCAGTAAATCACCTCCTTGTACTTTCATTTATAAATTGTTACATAAGCCCTAGGTTTTCAATCCTTCTCTTTCCAAAAAATAATTTTTTGTTAGTTTTGTAATAAAACCACTCTATAAAACATCTAATAATGTGATATGTAATTTCTTAATTTATTTGGTTTCCTTAATATTGAATGATATCTATAACTGAATAAATTAATTATAACTATTGAAATATTTAATGTAACAAAATTGAGAAAAAAAGAAATCATTTAAGATATTTTACCTTCACGACCTCCCGAAGTAGTTGGTTTGCCATCATATCCACTGACATCCAATCATGATATAAAATACTAATCCTTCAACCACTCTGCATAAAAATATATCTGATAAAAATAAATGAAATTGAGATAGACTCATTATTATTATCATTAAAATAGATGTGTAATATTTCATCATCACAGGCTAGTGATAGTTTTGGTAAATTTGTAATACCACATTCACCAACCTGAAGAAAATATATTTTTATTAGTAATAGGAGAATTCAACCCCACCAAGGAATCATCAGTAGTCCTTCAATTTTTTTTTAAATTAATTGTTTTCTTCCATTCAATAATTATATTACCATATATCTAATAATATATAATAATAGATACACCTAAGTTACTTCTTCTCTCTATCTCAATCTGACATTTCTATAAGAAAGCGAAATAAATGTTTGTGTACCTTCATATCATTATAAAACTAAACATTTAGAAACAAGAATGAAAAAAAGTAAGAAAAAAAGAAGCATGCATTTGTAAGTTTCTAAAAAGAAACAACATATAAATATTTACAAGATAAATTAGGATACTATTTTAGTTTTTTCCCATGTGGCATCATCATGATCATTATATAATACACATACTATGTATATCTTATACACATTGTAATCATCCAGAAATTGTTTAATATATGAATAAAGGTCAGGTAACTCATTTACATCATTAGCATCCTCCTCATCACAGAAATGGTGTCTTGATCCGTGAAAATTATGGACCATTGATAATTAGATGGATCAATGACATAAAATACTTGTATTTCAAATGTATCCATAATAAATGGTTCCTCATTGAATTTAACTATTTTTATATCAATGATTGTAAACCCTTATTCATCATGTTTTACATCAATCTTACCATCAACCCTACTAATCGTAATAATGGTCACTCGAAATTAATTATAATCAATTTCACATATGTCTCCATGAACTCCAAAAAATAACGTTGATGCAAAAATTGGGGTTTTATCTTTGTCACTCAATAAATGAAATACTTTTGTGAAAACCATCACACCACTTTTCTAATTGGTACTATTTTCATTTTGATTTTTTTGGATAAAATGATATACCCTTAATATCAAAACCATACATTGTGATCACATTACGAGATGGCCCCCTGCTAACCACTTCATTTTTTTTGTGGCAGATACATCTATGTTGACATTATCTTTACACCATGAATAAAATATATTATTATGCTCAATCATAAAACATTTTTCATTTATTATCTGATATTAGTACTTTAATTTAGTAATATGTGGGGATATATATGATTCAACCTCATTTTTGTTGTTCAAAATGTATAATTGGGCCATTATTACTTCATCACGTAAAATGAAAATTTTTATAAAACCTCAAACCCCTCTAAATTCACTATCAATTTTCATATGTTGATATATAGGAAGAACAATAAGCTCCACCTAATTCAAATAATTAGTTCAAAACTCCATCAACTATTCAGATACACAATTTTTCACAATAGAGGCCTCAGGTCGATATTTATTTTTAACATATCCCTTTAATGTTTTCATATATCATTCAAAATTATTCATCCATCATAAATAAATATTCCCACATATTCTTATCTCACATAAAAAATGAACCAATAGCTTAACCATTATATAAAAATACATAGGTGTGATATACATTTCTATTTGAAACCGAATATGAGTTGTTTTATTATACAACACATCTAACAAATTTAGCTCAATTAATTTTCAAAAAATATAACTGAATAAATTAAAAAACATGATTAAAGTATTTCTAGAAACTATCATCAATATACCATACACTGATACTGTATATATTGTTGCATCAATACATGGAAATCATGAGATTCTATACCAATTATTTTATAATCCTTCAAGACACCAATTTATTCACATTTAAAGAAATACCAATGGGAAAATTAATAATATTAAGACACTATAAAATTTTTCTTCTCAATATTGCTTAATGTGTGACATGCCAGAGGAAAATATTTTCTATTTCCATTCACATTGGGAGATATGTACAAAAAAATTCTCATTAATATCAAGTACAATATTGCATTCAATCTAGCTTTTTTTATTCATTAAATGTATACTAATCATTCAATCAACATGTCAAATATGTTTTTATCAACATTCATAACGTTGATGTTATGTTTTATCTCTAAAACCATCCAATAAGGTTTTTTGAAAAAAAATATTGCTTCATTTATATATTTCTATGAATACCAGAACAACTTTTCTTTCCAAATATTGAATAAATATTATAACCATGTCATAATATTCTTCAATTTACATTGGTCGAGGGGGAATGATGCATTCATGTAGAACGTTTAATGGTATTTTCAATCTATGTTAATGATGATAAATTCAGAAAAATAATTGATGTCACATGTATACTATTTTCCCCCATTAATCAATTGATAATATAAAGTCTATTCATTACAAATTTGACATGATTCTTGTCTCTTTGACACTATAGCGAGATAAGTTTTCATATGCAGTAAATTTATTAATAGAGAATATTTTCACAGCAGGAAAAAGAAAATACACAGTATTGTATGCATTGAATACATTAACACATTCATCAAATTTCTATTTAAAATCATCAATCATTGGTGAAAGATTCATATTAATGTCATTTTATGACTTTTTTTGTCCTAAAACCATCAATCTCAATATAAAATATTTTTTATTCATACATATATGTGGGGAAATGTTGTAATCATAGAGTAAAATAGGACATGATCTATGTTTTCTATAAAGGCTCTGATATGGATTCATTCCATATGTACACAATCCCATTTTGTTATTTCTATCATTACTTCCAAAATCATTTTTATCAAAACTCTTCTACTATGGTGAACATGAAAGGTGACGTAAGTTTATATCAGAAATGTGATCATCTTTATGTCACATTAATATTTTTCTATTATTTGTATTTGATAAGAAACTCTTAAAATGAAGAATTATAGGATGGTATCAATTTTTTTTAGCAGGTGTTTTGATTCTGGTACATAAGAATGAATCACATTTGAATTATCATGTTTTTATTTTAAAATATTAAATGAAATCCTTAGAAATTACAATATTTATTTTCATGACATTAGAGGATAGTACCTGGGAATGAATCTGAGTTTAATTTCACATATATATTATTATGTGATGTCCCACATATAGGAAACCTTGATAAATATTCATAAAACATCCTATATAGTACACAATTATTGGGGAAATCATTTATAATTTTATACCACAATACAATTGGGCATAATAGATTATTCACCTCATAGTGGGAATTTGGAAGACTGTTGCTTTATGGATATAGCTACAATAAAATCTAATGTATGTTGGATAAGAATTTATCACTCCACCCATTTTTTCTATTAAGTTAACTAATCTAAAATCTTCTAATGACATTATACATTTAATATAACATATGAATAATGGTCTCTTAGAATCTTTTTACAATCATTTATTATTTTCTGTTTTTTAGGGTTTTAACACCTATCATCATTAATTAAATCATCAATATGATCCCCTGATTCATTATTAGTAATTTCATCAACATTGGATGATGAATTTTCAGTTCTTTTACCATGCCAGATCCAACGTGTATTATTCAGGCTAAATCCAAAACAAATGATATGATCCATGATTTCTATGGTGTTTAACTCTCTCATATTCATACACATTAAATATTAATAGAAAATAAAATCAATTTTTAAAGATTTAGATTAGAAAATTACTAGAATTCATCCACTCCTTTTTCGTATTTAATAGTGGATCTTCGTAAATGTATCAAAATACTATCCATTCAATACATGATGTCAAATTATATAGGTGAATGTATTAAAACATCTAAACATTTAAATAATTATATATATATATATAAATTATAAAAAAACCAAATTTAATAAAAACTATTGATAATCTGATAAAAAACATTAGATATGAAACACATATACAAATAGTAAACTTTTTATTCTCCTATTTTATTCATGTGTTATATTGATATTATTATTTAATTATAATATCAATCTTATATAATTTATTAGTTCATTATACATAGTTGTTTCTTTATTTTGATGTTGTCTGTTTCAGAATTATTGAATATTGCATTAATATAATGGGAGAAAAATTAGTTATTTCTAATAATATGAAATAATTATTAGAGGAAATGTTTATATTATAAGTGTAATCAATCCTAATATTCACAAAAGTTTTATAGATTTAATTAAATACATAAATAAATTTGTGAATTTTAAAATGCATTTGATTCACTTTTTTATTATATCCGAAAATTATTATTATTATAATAAAAATATTTGAAACATAACATTTATACCAACTGAGGAACCCCAATAAAAACATACATTCAATTTAAAATCATTTTATATTAATATGAAATACATCTCTGAGTAAAATATACAACTGAATCTATATGTGTTCTATGATTGGATCCTAAATTATATATTTACTTTAATTAGATTGATTTCTTTATTTTATCTGACCTAACAGGGCTTGGAAATTATATTAGGTCATGAGATAATAAGTAATAAATAAAATTATAATAATGTCTATGTATAAATGCATGGAATACAACCATTTATTACTAATTAATCACCTAAATATGTAATGAACATATAAAATAGTAATAAATAGATTGGAATCATGCACAATACAACATGTATACGTTTTCATGCTAGAGAAGCACCTGTATAACAAATATTCATGGAAATCCACTACAAAAGTTGGAATCACTCTAGAATTGAATATATTCTAAACATGATAATTATATAATAGAAGAATGCAGTGATACCAATCATTAATATTCAATACTTAATAAAGATAAAATTATTTTTTCTTATAAAAATCATATATGAAACCTACAATGTATATTAGTAAATTTAAAATAGCACAGTAAGGAAACCAAAAAGAATGTCATATGAAGTACATGTAAATCAATATTTAACTATAAATATTTATTTATTTTTATATCCTTCATGTTCTGGGATAGTTAAAAATACCAAAAATATCATAAATTAGTAAGAAGAAGAATATAATCACATCAGTCCAGGTGGGACCATAATAAACAATAACAAAAATCATCATGATCAACAATCACATCCCTATCCACATGGATCATTCACCATATATGGGATGATTTCTCTTAGGGATTAATATTAACCATGTTATAACACGTTTTTAATAATATATAAAATAGTAATTGTATAAAATCAAAAACACAATAAAATGATAATAAATTTATCTTCAAAATTTAGAAAAACGTAAAAAAAATTAGAGTTTGCAGGAAAATAGATCCCAAACCGAACATTTCTCAGTGGAATTATTTTGAAAATTAATCACTTATAGATCTATTTAAAATATTATTATAAAAAATAAAAATAAAAATAAATAGAAAAATTAAAATCAAACCACTATATAATGTTTCCAAAAATATTTTTTAGAATAAAAAATTTTCGCGAGAGTATGAAATAAGGGGAGATAATGGAAAATGCGGACTGAAGATCATGAAAATAGAAGAAAATAGACAATAATTGTTTTTGGAGATCGAAAATACTCAATCAAAGTAAACAAAAGTTGAGAGGAATCATTGTGGGTTTAGATATCAAAGATCAAAAAACATGATGGTTTCCATTTCCTGACTATTTCTAAAAGACTTTCTACATCATGTTTTACAAAAATAAAACCTAAAGAGTTAAAAAATAATTTGTCACTATGTTTGTAAAAAAACCACATAAATTATTATTAATTTAAATATATGGCATTGGATTTTATAAAAACATATGCCAAAATATTTTTAGTAACAATTTTACGGAGTCAGTTTTTGTAAAAACTGACAATTTTTTTTATTTTTGGCCTAGGTTTTTAGATAAAAATCACCATTAATTATTCCTTTTGTGCTTTTATGCATCAATTTTTATTATAAATGATGTAAATAATAGATTATACAAAATTTGGAATCATTTTTACTAAAAGAATATGGAAAAAAGTTCTTGCACATACTATTGGTGTCTGTTTAAAAAAACTAACCTCATTACATTACCATTAAATTTGATATTTAAAATATTTTTAATAATATAATTATATAATTAACTTTATATAATTATTGACTAATTAATAATCAATGGATTTTTCCACTATATTTTTTCATACGTAATTGAAATTATATTTTAGAAGGTACTGGTAATAATAAAAAGTTATTGAGGTGGTAAGGTGATATTTTTGGAGAACACATGATTAAGGGAAAAATAACCCATAATATGAGTATGATTATGGGTAAAAATAATATAAATAGAATGTTTTATTTATAAAATAAACTGGATTTTCATGATAACGTTTCGACAGAGTAGTAATATGATGGAAAATTCGTTAAAGGATTTAGTTTATAGAGTTATTGGATATATGGCATGTGGAATGAATTAATTTTCAAATGCATTAATGTTTTTAGTAAGTTTATTTTGTAAATTTAGTTAATTAACATGGTTTTAAAGAGTACATGATAATGATAATAACATTTTTTTAACATGACAATTATGATATACATCATGTGGTTTTGGGGAATAACGATAAGACGATTTTGAAAATTTGTTGACCTTTATTTGAAGGATTTGGATATAAATTATTGGGATGGTTCATAAGGATAACTATTTATGATTTAGTTTATATATAACTTTGGATGCAGTTTAATATATTAATGTATTATATAACCATATAAATATTTATACGTATTCAATATTATATGATATCCATTCATTTATGAATTTTCATACCATTGTGGATCATATGATCAACTAGTTTTACATGAATAAAAATTTTCACTTAATTAATTAGAGTATGAAATAAATAAAAAAGTGATAGTGGAAGAACCATAGAATGATAATATAAATATGATATTAAATAAAGTACTCATATATTGTAAAATGATTTTGAAATAAAATAGTATATGATCAAAATCATTTATAATTATTTAAATGACCACTTTTAGACCTATTTGTTCTATATATTTGTGGTCATCAACATTCTAATGAACATTTCTCTATCCATATCCATTATAATTTCATAGACACAATTATATTCCATGTTATTGTTTCAATTCAAAATATATATTTTCTCTAATCAAAATCCCAGTAATGTCTTAGTAATCACAATTTTAATTTCCATATTTTTAAATAGATATTTCATTGACACTTTTTATGATGTGGGATTCATACAAATGAATTTTTAAATACCCTCCTTTTATTATTAATGTAAACTTTTAATTTTTTTGATGATGTGTATTTTTTAAAATCTTAATTATATCAGGTTGTTAACTCATCGAATGACTCATCCACTAAATCACTATTATGTACCTGATGTGTTCCAAGTATATACCCTATGGAAGTACATAATAATTCATTAACATGTACTAAATTCATAGGACACAATACTAGAGAATGATATTTATTATACAAAAAAATCATATATAGATTTTGGATCATATAGATAATGTCATACAAGAAAATGCCACTCATCAGGTTCATGTTCTGTAGTATTACGTACAATTATGGGAAGCTAAATGGGAACCTGAGTATCTGATGAGGTAGTTGTATCTTCATATTTTTATATATGAGTAATGAATTTAGAGGTAGAAATTCATTTTAATATAGTGGAATATAGTACACCAATGTTTTATAATATTTCATATTTTGGAAAAAATTATGCAATATGTTTATTATCTTACATTTCAGAAAATAACTAGCATAAAATAACTCCAAAATATTATGGATTTCACAATATCCTGGTTACCTAAGAATTAAAATAGTGTGAATGAATGAGATTAACTATATATTAAAATATAATTTACTAATATCTATAAAAAGAACTCATTGGTTTTCAATTAATTATAAATTAAAATTAAAACATATTTCACACAAACAATGTGTTTTTATAAAAAACTATTTGTATTCCCACAATGAAATTTTCTTTTACTTAATTATATTAATCAGTATAAGTGTAGGATTGATATAAAATTTATATTATATATTTTAAAATTTTCATTTTCAAATTCATCTAATAATTTTTATAGGCATAAGATATGTATAAATATATTTTTAATCACAAATCAAATAATTTTAAAAAGTTATATTTTTCCGCCTTTTAATGGGGAACATAAATTTTTTAAAAAAATGACACATTTTTAATTTTTACATTAAATAATAAAATGAATTTTCTAAATTGAAATATCAAAAATTTGTTAAGGAAAATTAACATTTCATCTAAAGAATTTATAATGTTCAATTGTTTTTTAAATTTTATATAATGTCATAATAGTTAATTTATATATAAATTAATAAAAATTGTTTTTTTAAAATCATTTTCAGTTTTAATTTTCATATAAAAATGTTTCAATCATATGAACATTTTCACTTCATGAACCTACTTTATCATTTCGTCTATGAGATTAATTTTAATTTTAATTCTATAAATTATGATAATTTTGATAGTAAAATGTATTCCATATTTGGAGACAAAAGTTGTAAATTATTTTTTTCATCATTTACATTTTTAGGAATAAAATTTTACTATGGTAAAAAATAATTTTCCATAGTATAGCTAAAATAATGAATAAAGTTAAAGATAAAATTTAAATGATTAAAATACTAAAACAGATAATCATTAAATGGTATTTTTATGTGTATATATAACCTAACTATCCATTAAATAATTAATATTCATCCACATTTATGGGAATTAATTCCACACAAGTGTGGATGAACATAGATATAAAATAATCATTATTTAACAACTCGATCCCACCTCTCTTAAAATATAAATACAATCCCTAAACAAACCATTTTTACTTAAATCCCATGAATATACCTAAATTAATAAAAATAAATCTCTATCATACTCTCCCCATGTCCATGTTCTTTTGTTATCTCCAAAATAACAATTCAAAAATCATTTAAGGATCTTTCAGGGAGGAGATATTCTAAATAATAATTTTCTCAAAGCACCTCTTTTATTTTCATTAATTCATCTATTTTTTCCTCACATCATTCATCCGTAAATTAATTATAACATAATAATCATTTATATAATTTATTTTTATTTTTCTAATGTAATGTTTTATATCCATTTTATATCTCATATCCTTGTATTCAAATAAAATAAATCATTATCCAAATTATAGTGGTTAACTGTATCCTTGAATAATGAATTTTATTACATTATCAAGTTCAGGGATGGTAATGAAATTATAATTGTGATTAATTTTTTTTTACATCTATATATTTATAAATTTTATGTTCTAGAACTAATATATATAAATTATACTAAATAAAATGAAACTAGTTTTTTATCGTCATAAAAACATCCAAATTGAATTTTATATTTATCATTAACATTTTATCAAATTATTCATCTCAATATAAGAATGAAAAATGATATATGGGAATATTCAAAATTATAAAATTTATATTAGTAAAAATTTATTTTAGTTTTTTGGTTTTATCATCAATTAAAATGAATATATATAATTATACCCAAATTAACCGACTATGAAAACATAAAATGAATGCAATAAAAACAATAAAAATAATGAATTATAATTAATGAAATTATTGTATGATTTTTAAAAATGGACACATAAGTTATTATAAATATTAATATAATACTTTAACACATTAGTAACATTATTTAAATAATTATGCAGTTGGTTTAGGTATTAAAATCCAATGGGAAGTTTCATGTAAGGTTTTATTGTCTCACCCTTTATTATGTGAGATATATTCGTTATTCAACACTTATTTAATTTTTTTGGTGTATATACTTCCCTTTAATATATAATTTCACAAATATCATTATATTAATGAAAAAAAAACTTTCATAATTATTTCATTAATGGGGTATAAAATTATACTAATTACAAAGTGGTAAATGAATTTTTAACCCAATTTTCATTCATTGAGTAAACCATCTACTACATATATTATTCAATCCTAGGATTATGCGTGGGAGTAAATTTTATTATATTATGATTAATTTTCATTTTTACGTGGACTTACATCTAATACACACAATTAATACATTTTATTAATTTTATTTTCAATTATATGATATTTAGAAGGGAATTTCAATTTTGAAATTTTCATTTTAAAATTTCCATTTAAAATCTCACTTTCGTCCACAAAGAATTTTCACAAAAGAAAACATAAATTATTTGAATATTATATTGGATTCATTAAATCCAATTTTTCAGAGGTTTGATTTTTTTTTCAAAAGGTTTGTAATAATTACTATTTTTATTTTTAATGATTGTTTATTTATGAAATTTCTCATAAAATGAAGATGGAATGTTATTTTAACATATATAAAAATATAATATTTTCTCATTATAATGATGCTTTAATGGAATTAAGTTTCATTTAAAATAATATAAGGTTATTTTAAAAGAATATTTTTTGTTTTTTAATTGGGTAAAATTTTTAAAAATAATTATTCCAAAGGAGAAAGGATATTTTCCTCAAAATTTATAACTAGTGATATTTCCAAAATACTTCCCATATAAGATAAAATTATTTTATTTCACTTATTATTTAATGAAGATATTATTCAAGGATTCCATCCTAGTTTTTTTATGGACGCATTATGTATGGGTTGTCCTGATTTTTTTGAGTCCCTTTTCATTTCGATGAGTTTTGTTATGAAGAAAATTCTTATGGAATCATGTTCTATACATGGGTTCTATTGTGGATAATGATAATGTTCTTGTTCCACAAATTTATATAATTTTTATTTTGTGATATTTGGGAATTATATCTCCCTCTAATTCATTGGTAAATTATGGATATTTCAGGAGGCAAATATGTTATACATGAATCTGATTTCATTTTCACAATTATATGAGTTGACCAAGCTTTTGGGTCCATATTATTATCAATAAACTTGTTATTAATGTCCATAAGTTTATACATAGACCTAGATTATGTGTCAATAAGATTATATGAGGACCTGGTTTTCAAGTCCATATGTTTAGGTGTGCAACAAAATATCATGTCTATAATATTATTTGTGGACCTGGTTTCGTATCCATAAGTTTATTTAATTGTATAGTTTCATATATGTTACTTATTGAGTGATCATGTCTCTCTTTATACATATTCACAATGTTATATGTTTATGTGGGGGATATAATATAATTTTTCAGGTAAATATTATTATCCTACAGATTTTTTTATTATATTATGATTAGTTACCTATGAACATCTATGATTCATTCCATGACTCAATATTATGAAATTTTATATTAAGGGTATAATTAACAAATATTACGTGCATGTGTTGATGCCATCATTCTTATATTATGATTGATATCTCCCATGTTTACTCTTACTGTGTATCTGAGCTCATCCTTTATTATGTTTATTTCACTGAGGATATGAAGAAATGTAAAATGTGTGATATATCAAGAAAGGGTTTTTGTTATGAATAAATAATAAAGAGAATATATAAATGTTTTAAGAACCATTTATTTATGTTTTAATGTTTTGAAATGCCCGAATCCCTTATGATGGTGGACTAGTTTTGTTGTAATGTGAATATTCATCTATTTGGATGTTATATATATGTATGAAAATTGTTTTTTGTAATATAAGGTTTGTATCAGGTTTACCATAATGTGAAATATAATAATTTTGGTGTTAAAATATTGGTAAGAACTCAATTTTATTAAAATTATTTAATGATTAATAGACCTACTTTTTCAAAATTAATTTACATTTAGAAAAGTTGTCCAACTATAAAAAATATTATTGATCATTACTGAAAAAAATAATTTTAATTAAATATAATATTATTTTACAAAATAATTGAATAATCATCCATAAATTAGTTTTATAACTAATAGAAATAAAGATAATAATTTTTAAGGTAAAAATATTCTATTTTCAATACATTGATTTTATATACATGCAATTTGAATTATTTAATAAATGAAAAAATTGTATTGATTCATTTCTTAAATTATTATTAATCATTACAAATTAAATAAAAATATTTTAACATTCATTTGATAGTTTGTACATACCATGAAATGAAATTTAATTCTTTTTTGTGCATAAACCCAATTTTCTAATAATGAATATTTGTTATATATTATGAATATATATTTAAATTAATTTTTACAAATTATATAAATTGAATTTGATAAATAGGATTCCAAATTTGGAAAATTCATTCATTAATTTCTTAATGGTTTATTTTTTTTAATAATAATGTAATGAAAAAACATTAAAATTATGGTACCACAATTATAGATAAAACATGTTTACCATAATGTGGAGGTAAAATACAAAATTGGAAAAATATTTCCAAATTATGTTTCTAAAGTGTTATTTTATGAAGATATTATAACACTATCTTATTTTTTCAATAAAAACTTTTCCATTGGACGAATTATACTTCAAATGAAATTAATTATATTTAAATCTATTAATTAATTCCAAGTGTGTCATCTCCCTCTCTTTTAAATGGGATCCTAATCTACTATGTTATTCTATAATTATAAAATTTAAATATCGTAAAATACCTAAAAAACCTACATATATTCCTTAAAATATTATGAGTTCTCTATGTCCCCACTTAATATCATTCATTCAATGAATATGATGTATTCCAGAGAATGTATCTTACAGAAATGGTATAAATAATAATTGTAAATTTTCAACATTATTTCAAATTAAACATAGTTTAAATATTATGAAACCATACTAATATAATTAAAATTGTATCATAAATATATTATGTATTTATAATTATTATGGAAAACCATTTTCCTCCTCATTTCCATCAAATTGAAAATAAAATTTTCACTCTGGTGTAAGTGTGCACAACTGCCTCCACATAGTGATATGATTCATTACCCATCACTAACTCACAATGAGTTAAATAATGATAAATTTAATTAAAATATATTTTATTTATTATATATTAATGATTATATAATGAAAATTAATATTTATATTTCTTTACTTAATTTTGATTGAAAATGATTAGAGTGTTCATGGGGATATATAGATTATAATCTCTAATAGTACTGTAATTAATTTATCTATATGTTAATTTCATTGACCATATTATATAGAAAAAATAATTAATATATATTATATTTATATCACGAAAAAAATTTATTATGTATAAATGATCACTTTATGATGACTAGAACCTGAAAATTGAAACTTAAAAAAAAAGAAACAGTTAAATCCAAAAATAATAATAATGAAAAGCATTAATAAATGAGTGATAAGAGATTTTAAATAAATAATATATTATATTATAAGTATGTATTTTTTTCCTAGAATTATAGTGAATTGATAATTTTTATTTTTTTTAGAGATCTTATGTAGCTAATGAACATGAGGTAAGTGTTTATCCTCAAAGATTGTTTTATAAGGGATGCATGTTTTTTATACACCTATCCTTTATTATTATGTGTAAATAATGAACCATTAAAATAATATATCCTTAATCCCAATATAATAATTTCATTTAATGTATTATTTTAAGTAATTTCATTCATGGGTGTTATGATTATAAATTTTTCAAAGGGGTAATAGTTTTCGATTACAATCTCATTTTTTACAGAGATTATTTTTACTAATATTTTTTACAATAACTTTTTTTACTTACCTTTTATAAAGAAAATAATTATCACATTATTACCCTCACCCTAATTAATAAATTTTATGAAATATTGTTTTCCATTTAAAATAATTTGTTAATTTATTTGACTCAGAATCATTTCTTCCATCATAATACATTCATTAAAATGTTTTTATGAAATATTTTACTATTTCACAATGATTGTTTAACATTTTTTACATGTTTTTATTTCTTTGAAATTGTTTAAAATTTATCTTTTTAACTATTTACAATTTATCTACATTTCAATTTTTACAAAAAATATGAATGGAAACATTGTTTTAATACATACCATAACAATGAATTTTAATACCATTATTAAAAATCATGAATTTAATCATTCCATAAATATTTCCAAAGAATATATTCAATGAAAACAGTTTCCTTAATATTTTTGTAATTTATTTATTTCAATTATTTCATTTCATTATGAAATTATTATTTCCCCTATAAGATTTTCCTGTTACCTTTTAGAGTAATTTTTCATTTATGAAAAAATATTTTTTATTTTATACTTCACTAGGTATATATTCTTTTAAAAACATCCATATTCTTTATAATGATTGAGTACAGTTGTGATGATTAAAAATTTAAAAATACATTTTTTTCATCAGGTTAGGTTATGATGAAATTAATAATTTTGTCATGATTTTCTATAATACATATTAAATCCTTATCATTATGGGAAAATTTGGCCTTTTATGGCCTCCCAAATAATTTGGATAATGGAGAATGATTTTTGATATTAGAGGGCACATGGGAGGTTTTCCTAAGTCCAAAATAGGGTATAATGGTTGTCATCTCATCCCCAATAATGGTATATGGGATGTCATCTAATCCCAATAGTTGTTACATTGGTGGTTATCCCATTCCTATTATGCTATTAATCACTTGTTGGGTATTATTCACATATGATTACTATACTTATTATTATTACGTATAGTATGAATCTATTTTTTGAAATTAACATATTATAATGTTATTCTCTCATTTATCATGTAATTATATACCATTATGATTGATTTGTTGCGGAAAGAAAATATATTTTCAATGACTTGTGATTATGAAATACAAATTTATAAGTATGATTTTCGTATGTTATGTTCATGTTCTTAAACCCTTAAACTCATGTTATGCTAAAAATTAATATTGATTGGAATATTCCATGTTTACTCATTCTAATAATATTTTCTAACCCTATATTATGTTCCCTTTCCCATTGGTAATGAAATATTTTATGTATTATAAGACTATGAAGGGTCTCATTTGTGAAGGACATAGTGAGGGAGAATGTTGATATTTTATGTACTAGTATTTGTATCCATGATTTCAAAGACAGAAAAATTTTATTATTTTGGTATGGATTATAATCTTATGTAAAGAATAATTATATAACAAGATATAATATTTATGTTTGAATTTATTATGTCACCAAACATACACCAAACCTTTAAAAATTATGTGATGATAGTCAATTTATTTCTAATATACAATATTTAGGTCTTAATGATCAGGGTGTAGATACTATGGTAAGACCACATTCACAAGATCTTATTCATGAGGAATTGTTTTGGACATAACCATGATCTAATGGAATTTACATGGACATAATACAATACATTATCTTACATTTAATGGATTTATTTACAAGATTTGGTTGTAATAAATTCACTCTTTATAGCCAAATAAGAATAAAATTTAAACAAAGTTTTAATAATAGGATTCATATTTTAGAGTCCAGTGTCTTGAAATAAAATTATTTATGTGATGTACAAAAAATATCCCCATCATAAAAAATTTTATTTTATAGATTCATCACCAATAAAATTTGTATCCTCATCATATAAAACATAAGACCACATTTAAAAATTTTCCAGGTCCCTCATTCTCAATGGTTAGATACATTTTATATATTCGTTATGAACATTGAGAATATTCATGAAAAAAAATTATTTGCGATCCTAATGGAATATGAATATGTAGATATTAGATTCCTCACACATAAACATTGATTATTGTTTATACATGACCATGAGATATTATGTAACACCCCAAGCTTCTACGGTACGCTTCTCTTTGAATAATGTGATAGCGTGTGTTGTACGCAACACCGAGTTCTAACACACCATAACTAATCAAACTAGCCGTTATGAATAGTAACACCTACTTTTTGAAATTATATATATTTTATATTTGAAAATAGACTTCATTTTTGGATTCTGAATATCTAATTTATCCTAAGGTGAAATTTTGGAAATTTTCGGATATATTTAATATTTTGACGAATAGTGAAAATTACTAAATTTTAATTAAAAACATCTTTTTTAATCAAAATAATTAATAGTGATAAATTGTGAATTTGAGTGGTTTTAAAGTATATTTAGAATATATTTTTACCATTTAATATAATGTTGGTCGTTGGACATAATTTTACAATTAAACCGAACATAAACAAGTGTCAATCTTTTGATAGTTATTACCTCTTAAAAACACGCTTTTTGTTTTGACAGCGGGAATTAATTTTAAATTAATTTCTGCCACTTTTGTGTTTTGAATTTAGGAAAATGGATTCCATATTTGGAATCAGGATTTTCAAATTGTGTAAATAGGTAACTTTTATTTTTAGACATTTTGAATAATTACTGCGGTAAATATTTTATTTACCATGGTTAAGGGTAAATCCGGTAAATAAGGGTTAAAAAAATAATATTATAATAATACTAAATTACCCTAAAACGTGTCTTAACCCTATTGGTTGATACATGGTCGACCATGAGAATCTTTGGGTCTATTTTGGGACCCCATGGATCCACTTGTAAGTGATAATGACACTTTATTTTAATTTAGTTAAAATGAATACAAAAATGACACAAGCATATATCTTTTAGAACAACAATTGTTACATAGGGTTATATATGTTGGATTTTAGATTATAAATATTCATTAGAAAGATAAAACGATTTCCTACATAATGATATTTTATTTATAATTTTTAGACATTAAAGAAGTTATTTTATATATGACATAATGATGATGCATTAATTACTATAATAGTGAAAAATTAAAATAATTGATATTATAAATACTTAAATAAATATAATATGAAACTTTTAATGAATTAAACTAATTTTATAGGATAATATGATATATTAGGATTGATTTAATTTACTTTGTTTGAAGTAATCAATCTGTTATGAGTTTCACAAAAATCAACTATTGAATAGTGTCAAAATTGACATAAAAGAGTTCTTAAACAAATATTATATTATTAATTGATACTAAATTCCTAAAAATCTAAGGTTCGGCCAAGAGACTTATATCATGATAGGTTCATCATTAATGTACCACTTGGGGGTCACTTGGATGTATATAGTAAGTTTATTAACCATATTATATAAAAATACAAAGAGACATTGTAAAAGTGAAACTAATTAACTTAGAGTTAATACTTAAATATAAGCTTAATATAAGTACCCAAACCTGTCTAAATTCTATTGGTTGAGTGGTTTTAGACCTATCCCCACCTTACCCTTTGAATAATCAACTTTTGAGCCATTAGAAACTGAATATTAATTTATTATAAATTAATATTTCTAGCTTTTCCAAAGGTGCCCCTCACCCCTCTTATAAAAGGGCACTCCTCCTTCTCATTTCTTCACACCTTCAAAGCCCTTTGGTTCGGCCAAAATCTGCCCAAATACTCTCCCAACATCCCTCACAACAACCTAGAGGCCTTAGTTTGATCAGAAAGCCAACCTAAAGTTCCCTTTTGATCAAATCAAAAGGAAGAACCCGAAGAAGAGGTAATGATTTCACCACCCTTCTCCAAGTTCATTTCTTCTTCCACTTGTTCTTCCTTTGTTCTTACCATTCTAAAATAATAACTACAGTATCTCACATATACTGTGATGTTATTATAAATATGGTACAATCATATTCAGTATTCTATCCACCCTTTGAATAACATGTCACCATACGTGCGTACGTACGGCTTACCGTCTCCACGTCGTGGTGTAATTGTTATTCAATATAATATTATTTGGATGGGTATAATAATGATGTGTAACTCATGTAAATAATAAATATAAAATGTTAATGATTCTGTATATATGATATACCATCCATTTATATATTATTTTAATATCAAAAGAATGATATTGTCGCTCGTGCGTACGTACGGACTACCGTCTCCACGAACACGATTAGATTCATTCTCCATCGTATCCATTCAAGTATAATTATAATTTGATGATTTAAAAATGATGTTTAAGGACTGGATATCATTCTAGATATGAATAAGATACAACAACCATGGCTTATGTAACAAAACATATAAAAGAAAATGAGTAAGTTAACTCCCGAAACGACGATAATTCTAAGATATTATTAACAAATCAATGCTAAAAGATCATATATGATATCATATTAATATATATGATTCTTGTATAATTTAATAACAACTATTTCAACATTATACATGAGGTTAACCTACCCCAACCAAGGAAAAGTACAAGCTAAGGGTTTTCTTTACAACCTCTTCATTATCCAAGGTTGTTTATACGTAATAATCTACTGGGATCTCTTTATCATCCACATCCATGTTTCTTAAAAATGCATTTCAAAACATTTTTACTATTTACTAGAATATGAGTTAAAGTCATTTATACCATTTTTGACTTTTATAAGTGGGTTATAAAGGAATCTTTCGGTCGTTTTCAAAACAAGGTCCTTTTTAACCTTTTCGACAGAATTAAGGTAAGAATGTTTTTTTTAACTTATACGGCGGGTGCAGCTATTTTCCACCGTTATAAAATCTTCAAAGCTTCCCTTACAAGCTTATAAGAATATTTTCAAAGAAAATGTTTTATTTTATATGGATCTTAAATTATTTCAAAATAAAAGGAAATATTTCTTTAAAAAGAATTTTGATTTCATCTATGTCAACATCCTTTGATGGATTTTAAGATTATTTGAAGTTGATTTATTATGATACACAACTTCTATATTGTATTGAAGGTTTTGTGATATGTTTGACTGTGGATGTGCTATTTTTATACCATTCATAGTTTATGGTGAAAGTATTTACATTTCGTATGCTAGTTTTAATACGAATGTTTATGTTATGTTTAAACCTTTTCATATGGGAATGCATTGGACTTAATATGTGACGGGTGGAGCCCGCTATAGCTCCTCGATGCATCGGTAGGTATCATGAGACAAACTAGTGTCTTGGCACAAGGCCTTGACAAAATCTTATTTGTAGTCTTGGCACGAGGCCTTGGATATGTGGTTATGATAGTCTGGCATTATGCATTCCAACATTATGAAAGTGGTTAATGATTTTTGCATGTGATTATTAGATTAGTAGAATATCCATGTGAATAAGTAAATGGAATTATTTCTTTTTTATTTATGCCATACCATGTTGAAAGTTCATGTTTAAAAGGCTTTTGTTTTAGTTATACATTGCCTTAAATGTTTATTCTTATTGATGAAAGTTTCCGCTATATTGTTATCCTTACTGGGCATTTGAGCTCACCCCTTTTCTATGTTTTATTTTTCCCTGGAAGTGAAGATGTATGTTATGAAGGACCTGCAGGGATATTATGAGGGGATTATAGTGTGGACTGTGGAAACATTATGTTGTTGTAGTAGTTTTTCATTTTATGATGTAATGTAAAACTTATGAATATATCTAGTGTTTCCAAGGCTACTAAACCAATCGGTCTTTCAAGATTTGATCTTTCTTGTGATTATGCCAATGTTATGTAATAATGCACCGACTCTAGGCAACTAGGGTCAGGGCGTTACAGTTGGTATCAGAGGAAGTTTAGTACAAACCTTGGAAGCTAGATTTAGATAAACTCTGATTAGAGCACGTAGACCTAAGATGAACTTTGAAGATTAGTATAGAAGAACTTCCTAGAATTTTGGTATTGTAGAGATTTTGTGAGTTTTCCGAGCAATACATCTCTGTCTAGATACGAGCAGGTAGAGGCGGCTCTGGCACAGATGTACCTAGGGGTAAAACCCGAAAACACCGCTTTGAGCTAGACTCGAACGGGAACTGGTGCACGACAACGGGCCTTGCTGCACTCTTGGTTACGACACTCCCGGGGGATATGCTTAGGATAACTCTCATTTTATTTACAAATCATTTTGAAGGGATTATGAGTATATACATCCTCAAAGAAAAAAATTCTTATGATTATGGATTATATCCATAAATAGTTCAATTTATGTTAAGTGTTTTATAAGTATGAGATTATGTATTTTGATTCATAAACTGATCTAGTTTATGCCATTGTTTAGAAATGGCGCCTAGTGGAAGAAATGGAAACCGTATCAAAGCACGCACTCCATGTAGGGATTGCCCTCCTGCTCAAGATAATTATAGTGGGGCTGGTGATGCAACTGGTGCTGATCAGCTAATCACCATACTGGGACAACTTACTCAGGTTATGAATAATAACCTTACCCGTATGGAGCACCCTGATCCGCAGCGTGGAGGATCAATGTTAGATCGATTCATGAGGCAACAACCACCAACGTTCAATGGGAATACAAATCCCTTAGTAGCTGAGCAATGGATATTTTCCCTAGAGAAAATATTTCAGGCTTTGGGGAGCAGTGAAAGGGAAAAAGTTATCATGGCAGTTTACCGCCTCACTGGAGATGCTGATCAACGGTGGTCATTGATTCAGAACATGAAGGAAGATGATGAAGTATCAAATATGGAATGGAGGGAGTTCAAAGATCTGTTTTTAGAAAAATACTTTCCTCGTGACCATCGAGCAGATATGGAAAGACAATTTCTGAGTCTGAGACAAAAGGAGGATGAGAATGTCACAAAGTATGAGGCTAACTTTACAAGGTTAGCGAGGTATGCTGGAGATTATATTCGCAACCCAAGAAGTAAGATTGATCGTTTCTTTGATGGGTTAAAATCATTTCTCCATCGAGCATTAGTCTCACAATCCTTTTCATCGTACGAAGACATTGTCTCATGTGCTATCAAGACCGAAAAGGAATTCTCTAAGTCTTATGACTTTAAAGCAAAGCAAGAGAAGAAGAGACCTGCTGATCAATCTGGGAATGGAAATAAGGGGAAGAAGGGAAAGGTTGAATATCCATCTTGTGGTAAATGCGGGAAGAAACATCCTGGTACTTGCTTGAAGGGAATGAGAGTCTGTTACAAGTGTGGTGAAAAAGGCCACCAAGCTCATGATTGCAAGGGGAAGAAGGAAGCTACCAACGTTCAGTGCTATAATTGCAAGGAGATGGGGCATTATGCAAATTCATGTCCTAAGCGTCAGGAGAACTTACCTCAGAAAAGGCCAAGGGATCAAGGCCAGGCTTATGCTATCACTACTGCTGAGGTAGAAGCTCCAAAAGATGTGGTGGAAGGTAATTTAATGGTTTCCTCAAGTTTAGCAAATGAATTATTTGATTCTGGATCATCGCATTGTTTCATATCTTCCCAGTTTGCTAAGAAAATTAGATATTTCCAATTTGATTTAATAAGGGAGTTGTCAGTTAAAACTCCTAAGGGAAGTATCATTGTAATAAAGTTTTGTGAATCAGTCCCCATTAGAGCACATAAATTTTCTTTATCTGCTGATCTCATCGTCATACCTATGATTGAGTTTGATATAATCCTTGGTATGGACTGGCTTTCAGACTATGATGCGAAGATTTATTGTAAGAAGAAAGAGGTTACGATTCTTGATGATAATGATAAGGAACACCTTATTTTTAGAGCAGAATTGTCACCACCTAATTCTTATTTAGATCCACCCTCAATAGCTCAACTAAATTCAATTATTGGGGAGGAAGAGAATGAAATAACTGCGGGTGAGGAAAGGAATGTTCAAATAGAGGATGTACCTGTTGTGAAAGAATTTGTAGATGTATTTCCAGAAGATTTACCTGGACATCCTCCAGAACGAGAAGTTGAGTTTTCTATTGATTTGATTCCTGGATCAAGGCCTATATCGAAGACCCCTTATATAATGGCCACTGTAGAGTTAGTCGAACTAAAGAAACAACTAGAGGAATTGAGTAATAAGGGATTTATTCGCCCTAGTGTTTCTCCATGGGGAGCCCCTGTTCTTTTTGTTAAAAAGAAAGATGGATCTATGAGGTTATGTATCGACTACAGGGAGATCAATGCTATAACGATAAAGAACAAGTATCCCCTACCTCGTATTGATGATTTATTTGACCAACTGCATAGAGCTCAATACTTTTCAAAGATTGACCTTCAATCTGGATACCATCAGTTGTGTGTGAAGAAGGAAGACATTCCGAAAACAGCATTTCGAACCAGGTACGGGCATTACGAGTTTACTGTAATGCCATTTGGATTGACTAATGCACCCTCTGTATTCATTGATCTGATGAATAGAGTTTTCAAGGAGTATCTCGATTAATTTGTGGTGGTATTTATTGATGATATATTGGTATACTCCAAAACCTACGAAGATCATGAAAATCACTTGCGCATTATCTTGAAGACTCTGAGGAGGCATGAATTATATGGGAAGTTTAGCAAGTGTGAATTCTGGCTTCAGGAGATTTCTTTTCTTGGACATATTGTCTCTAAAGATGGAATCTCTGTTTATCCTTCTAAGACCAAGGCAATCCAAGAATGGCCAGCACCTACGAGTATAACTGAGGTACGTAGTTTTATTGGTTTGGCAGGTTATTATCGACGTTTCGTCCAGAATTTTGCCCGATTGGCTAACCCATTAACGAAGCTCACACGTAAAGGGGTTAAATTTGTTTGGACAAAAGAGTGTGAAGAATGTTTTGAAGAACTGAAGAGAAGATTAGTCAATGCTCCTATATTGACTCTACCATCGAGGAATGATGGGTTCGTTATTTATAGTGATGCATCGAAGAAAGGACTTGGCTGTGTCCTTATGCAGAATGATAGAGTTATTGCCTATGCATCACGACAGTTGAGAATTCATGAACAAAACTATCCTACTCATGATCTCGAGTTAGCAGCAGTGATCTTTGCTTTGAAGATATGGAGGCACTACCTCTATGGTGAAAAATGTGAGATTTATACTGATCACAAGAGTTTGAAGTATATTTTCTCACAAAAAGAACTCAACATGAGGCAAAGGAGATGGCTTGAATTACTCAAGGATTATGATTGTACGATACACTACCACCCAGGGAAGGCAAACAAGGTGGCAGATGCTTTGAGTAGAAAAGACCATGGAGTTTTGAACAATATGAGAATTGAAAGGGATCCAATTTTTATGGATCTAGTGAAGATGGACATGGGAATAACCAGGGAAGGTGAAACATCAATGCTTTTTCAAATGGTTGCCAAACCATCTTTACTAGAAAGGATTAAGAGTTCTCAGACCGATGATGACGAATTCCAAAAGAAGATTAAAGCTGTGAATGATGGGAGATTGAGATACTTTGTGTATGAAGATGGAATTTTGAAATTCGGGAAGAGACTTTGTGTTCCCAATATACCTGATCTAAAAAGGGAATTTCTGGATGATGCTCATAGTTCCAATTTCTCTATATACCCTGGGAGCACCAAAATGTATAGAGATTTGAAGGAACATTTTTGGTGGGACAACATGAAGAGAGAGATTGCTGATTTTGTGTCAAGATGTATGGTTTGTCAACAAGTGAAAGCTGGAAGGCAACAGCCTGGAGGAGTCATGCAACCTCTTCCCATACCGGAGTGGAAATGGGACAATGTTACGATGGACTTTGTCATGGGGCTACCAAAGACTCCTAGAAGGAATGATGCAAAATGGGTTATTGTTGATCGTCTTACCAAGACAGCACATTTTCTTGCTATAAGAGAAGATCTACCCCTAGAACGTCTAGCAAGACTATATATTAATGAAGTTGTGAGACTTCATGGAGTACCCCTATCGATTGTTTCTGATCGTGATCCCCGTTTTACTTCAAGATTCTGGAAAAGTCTTCAGAAATCCCTGGATACTGAACTTCATTTGAGCACTGCTTACCACCCTCAGACAGACGAACAATCAGAACGCACTATTCAAACCTTAGAAGACATGTTGAGATCTTGCTGACTTGACTTTCAGGGTATGTGGGATCAATATTTACCTCTGGTAGAATTTTCCTATAACAATAGCTTCCATTCGAGTATTCAGATGGCACCATATGAAGCGTTATACGGAAAGAGATGTCGTACACCAACCTGTTGGGATGACGTTGGTGAAAGAAAACTTGTAGGCCTAGAACTGGTGGAGGAAACGGTGGAAAAGGTGAAAGTAATCCAAAATCACATCAAAGCAGCTCAAAGTAGGCAGAAGAGCTATGCCGATAATCGAAGGAAGGATTTGGAATTTCAAGTCGGTGATCATGTTTTCCTGAAGGTATCTCCGTGGAAGGGAGTCATACGTTTTGGTAAGAAAGGTAAATGGAGTCCCAGGTACATCGGACCTTTCGAAATTCTAGAACGAATTGGGGTTGTAGCTTACCGATTGGCAATGCCGCCAAGTCTCTCCAAAGCTCACGATGTGTTCCACGTATCTCTATTGAAGAAATACATGCCTGATCCGACGCATGTACTCACCTATGAGGAATTTGAACTGGAACCTGATCTGTCTTATTGCGAAGAGCCTGTCAAGATTCTTGATACGAGAGAACAAGTGCTGAGAAACCGGACGACGCGTCTGGTAAAAGTTTTGTGGAGAAACCATAAGATGGAAGAGGCAATGTGGGAACCCGAGGAACATATGATGAAGAACCACCCAAGTCTTTTTATGCAGTAATACCCTAGAAATTGCGAGGACACAATTATTTGAAGGAGGGGAGAATGTAACACCCCAAGCTTCTACGGTACGCTTCTCTTTGAATAATGTGATAGCGTGTGTTGTACACAACACCGAGTTCTAACACACCATAACTAATCAAACTAGCCGTTATGAATAGTAACACCTACTTTTTGAAATTATATATATTTTATATTTGAAAATAGACTTCATTTTTGGATTCGGAATATCTAATTTAGCCTAAGGTGAAATTTTGGTACTTTTCGGATAACTTTAATATTTTGATGAATAGTGAAAATTACTAAATTTTAATTAAAAACAAATTTTTTAATCAAAATAATTAATAGTGATAAATTGTGAATTTGAGTGGTTTTAAAGTATATTTAGAATATATTTTTACCATTTAATATAATGTTGGTCGTTGGACATAATTTTACAATTAAACCGAACATAAACAAGTGTCAATCTTTTGATAGTTATTACCTCTTAAAAACACGCTTTTTGTTTTGACAACGGGAATTAATTTTAAATTAATTTATGCCACTTCTGTGTTTTGAATTTAGGAAAATGGATTCCATATTTGGAATCAGGATTTTAAAATTGTGTAAATAGGTAACTTTTATTTTTAGACATTTTGAATAATTACTGCGGTAAATATTTTATTTACCATGGTTAAGGGTAAATCCGGTAAATAAGGGTTAAAAAAATAATATTATAATAATAATAAATTACCCTAAAACGTGTCTTAACCCTATTGGTTGATACATGGTCGACCATGGGAATCTTTGGGTCTATTTAGGGACCCCATGGATCCACTTGTAAGTGATAATGACACTTTATTTTAATTTAGTTAAAATGAATACAAAAATGACACAAGCATATATCTTTTAGAACAACAATTGTTACATAGGGTTATATATTTTGGATTTTAGATTATAAATATTCATTAGAAAGATAAAAAGATTTCCTACATAATGATATTTTATTTATAATTTTTAGACATTAAATAATTTATTTTATATATGACATAATGATGATGAAGTAATTACTATAATAGTGAAAAATTAAAATAATTGATATTATAAATACCCAAATAAATATAATATGAAACTTTTAATGAATTAAACTAATTTTCTAGGATAATATGATATATTAGGATTGATTTAATTGACTTTTTTGGAAGTAATCAATCTGTTATGAGTTTCAAAAAATTCAACTATTGAATAGTGTCAAAATTGACATAAAAGAGTTCTTAAACAAATATTATATTATTAATTGATACTAAATTCCTAAAAATCTGAGGTTCGGCCAAGAGACTTATATCATGATAGGTTCATCATTAATGTACCACTTTGGGGTCACTTGGATGTATATAGTAAGTTTATTAACCATATTATATAAAAATACAAAGAGACATTGTAAATGTGAAACTAATTAACTTAGAGTTAATACTTAAAGATAAGGTTAATATAAGTACCCAAACCTGTCTAAATTCTATTGGTTGAGTGGTTTTCGACATATCCCCACCTTAACCTTTGAATAATTAACTTTGGAGCCATTAGAAACTGAATATGAATTTATTATAAATTAATATTTCTAGCTTTTCCAAAGGTGCCCCTCACCCCTCTTATAAAAGGGCGGTCCTCCTTCTCATTTCTTCACACCTTCACAGCCTTTTGGTTCGGCCAAACTCTGCCCAAATACTCTCCCAACATCTCTCACTACAACCTATAGGCCTTATTTTGATCAGAAAGCCAACCTAAGGAGCCCTTTTGATCAAATCAAAAGGAAGAACCCGAAGAAGAGGTAATGATTTCACCACCCTTCTCCAAGTTCATTTCTTCTTCCACTTCTTCTTCCTTTGTTCTTACCATTCTAAAATAATAACTCCAGTATCTCACATATACTGTGATGTTATTATAAATATGGTACAATAATATTCAGTATTCTATCCACCCTTTGAATAACATGTCACCATACGTGCGTACGTACGGCTTACCATCTCCACGTCGTGGTGTAATTGTTATTCAATATAATATTGTTTGGATGGGTATAATAATGATGTGTAACTCATGTAAATAATAAATATAACATGTTAATGATTCTGTATATATGATATAACATCCATTTATATATTATTTTAATATCAAAAGAATGATATTGTCGCTCGTGCGTACGTACGGACTACCGTCTCCACGAACGCGATTAGATTCATTCTCCATCGTATCCATTCAAGTATAATTATCATTTGATGATTTAAAAATGATGTTTAAGGACTGGATATCATTCTGGATATGAATAAGATACATCAACCATGGCTTATGTAACAAAACATATAAAAGAAAATGAGTAAGTTAACTCCCGAAACGACGATAATTCTATGATATTATTAACAAATCAATGTTAAAAGATCATATATGATATCATATTAATATATATGATTCTTGTATAATTTAATAACAACTATTTCACCATTATACAGGACGTTAACCTACCCCAACCAAGGAAAATTACAAGGTAAGGGTTTACTTTACAACCTCTTCATTATCCAAGGTTGTTTATATGTAATAATCTACTGGGATCTCTTTATCATCCACATCCATGTTTCTTAAAAATGCATTTCAAAACATTTTTACTATTTACTAGAATATGAGTTAAAGTCATTTATACCCTTTCTGACTTTTATAAGTGGTTTATAAAGGAATATTTCGGTCGTTTTCAAAACAAGGTCCTTTTTAACCTTTTCGACAGAATTAAGGTAAGAATGTTTTTTTTAACTTATACGGCGGGTGCGGCTATTTTCCGCCATTATAAAATCTTCAAAGCTTCCCTTACAAGCTTATAAGAATATTTTCAAAGAAAATGTTTTATTTTATATGGATCTTAAATTATTTCAAAATAAAAGGAGATATTTCTTTAAAAAGAATTTTGATTTCATCTATGTCAACATCCTTTGATGGATTTTAAGATTATTTGAAGTTGATTTATTATGATACACAACTTCTATATTGTATTGAAGGTTTTGTGATATGTTTGACTGTGGATGTGCTATTTTTATACCATTCATAGTTTATGGTGAAAGTATTTACATTTCGTATGCTAGTTTTAATACGAATGTTTATGTTATGTTTAAACCTTTTCATATGGGAATGCATTGGACTTAATATGTGACGGGTGGAGCCCGCTATAGCTCCTCGATGCATCGGTAGGTCTCTTGAGACAAACTAGTGTCTTGGCACAAGGCCTTGACAAAATCTTATTTGTAGTCTTGGCACGAGGCCTTGGCTATGTAGTTATGATAGTCTGGCATTATGCATTCCAACATTATGAAAGTGGTTAATGATTTTTTCATGTGATTATTCGATTAGTAGAATATCCATGTGAATAATTAAATGGCATTATTTCATTTTATTTATGCCATACCATGTTGAAAGTTCATGTTTAAAAGGCTTTTGTTTTAGTTATACATTTCCTTAAATGTTTATTCTTATTGATGAAAGTTTCCGCTATATTGTTATCCTTACTGGGCATTTGAGCTCACCCCTTTTCTATGTTTTATTTTTCCCAGGAAGTGAAGATGTAAGTTATGAATGACCTGCAGGGATATTATGAGGGGATTATAGTGTGGACTGTGGAAACATTATGTTGTTGTCGTAGTTTTTCATTTTATGATGTAATGTAAAACTTATGAATATATCTAGTGTTTCCAAGGCTACTAAACCAATCGGTCTTTCGAGATTTGATCTTTCTTGTGATCATGCCAATGTTATGTAATAAGGCACCGACCCTAGGCAACTAGGGTCGGGGCGTTACATATTACTAATTTTGAACACCACCATATTACATCAAAGATGTTCTATATCAAAATCCAAATTACTATTATAAATAATGTGGTTCATGTGTTTAAAAATTGAAGGAATTATCAATATGATTATATAGTAACCCATATCTAATAAATTATATAAGAACTTTCCTTGGACAGTTTATATAATTGTATATATGTTTCTAGTGTAGTGACAATCAATGATCACATATAATGATTCTCATATACCTAATCATCATAGGAACATAATCAGAGGTAAATGGCATGGGTCATAACCGAATAAAATCATGTAATTTAATATTTATATTTAACTAAGGACATGAAATGGTGTTTCTAAACTCATAGATATTGATGTTGTTTTCAAGCCTCCCATGTAAAAATCATATTAAACTATATCAGTGATAGAAGGCCTCACCAAAATAATCATTCCCATACATTTGATATATTAATAGAACACGTAACACTATATTATTTCATGGCCTCTCAGATTCATTCTTTTTTTTCTATAATAATGAATGATTCCTTGAACTCTAAGTAGGTATCATTTTTTCCAAAGATCCTCCAATTGATGAACATAAGAAAGAAACCCATAAGTCGACGATCTATGGGTATAATCATCTATCTTATCCACATCTGTGGTCACCAAACCAATTTTCCATAAACATTAAGAAATCATAACTATTTTATAAAATATTATTACTAGTGTCAATGTTCTATATATACCACATGAGGAGATTATACCCTTCGGTTCAAGAAACCATAACCATAGTGGAATAAAATATCATATTCTTGTTATCTAGTGAAAATTTTCTAATGATAAAATTTCAGTTCTAAATTAATTGAAATATTAAAATTCTGAAATATATTATATCACAATGAAATAGTGTTCATGTAATATAAATAATAATTTTTAACTAAGATCCCTCCTAGTATGATCATAGAAAATTGATTCTAAAATAATAAAATTTAAAAGAGACATCATCCAATAGTATTCAGTTTGGGAACATATCTATATATCTTATAGCATCAATCTCTACTAGAAGATTTATCCCATTATTTGGGAATATTTCACTATCATATTTAATGAATCCTAATGTCTTATTGGGTACCCAGGTGAACAATATTGTTATGATCACAACATTGTATTCCACCAACCATGGTGTCACTAAAAATTATAGTAAATAATTGTTCATTAATGATATTTATTTTAATAACATAACAATTATAATTAAATAACGTATAACACATTGGGGTGTCCCTATTGGATGATTGTTATCAAATATGATTCATATTGTACTATAATGGAAATATATACGAATAACAAAATTAAACACAATGTGGATGAATGAAATATCAATTTATGAATAACTGTGATGTTGAAAAAAATTATCATTATAAATCATCAGTAGGTGAATGTTTAGTCAACATAAAAAATCACATGGTAAATGTGTAATTAGGATAACAATTCATCATGGTGTATTATCCATAAATAAATTATATAATGGGTGAATTTGTCACTATATGTAAATTAGGCATCCCCAATCTCATATATATGACAATATAGCATTTTGATTCTTATGTCGATGAAATTCCTCCATCATATAGCTCAATTGGAATTGGAATGACCAAAACACCCCATCTATGCTGGCATTATACACTCAGTATAACTCTCGATTTGGATGATATAACACTATATGTAGTCCCCTTGTAGAAGATGTAGAACAATGGATGACCTATATTTCTTTGAAATTTATCACCTACAACATCCACTATGAGTAAGATGCTATAATGGAATCAAATATCATGTAGTCATAACACCACTAGAACTAATTGATTGGGGAAATCATACACCAAGAATAGATCCCTGATTATAATATTCAAACTCTAATGATTAGATGATTCTCTACGGGAAGGATGTCTCATGTGGTTGATAAACACCCAACAACAATCATGGTTTGATAGTATATCATTAGATAAATCCCTATTATATATGGTCTAAAATAAAATGGATTCTATAAATGGGAAGTAGACAACTATCCTAAAAATTTTATTCGATGATATAAAAATAGTATTATATTCAATAGTGGATTTCACAAAATATTTTCATTATCGACAAAATGAATGGCTGATCAATAGTCCTTTGTTTCATTGATGAGATACCAAAAATGTAATAAAATGTTATTGATGTGCTTCTATAATTCATAACATATCAAGGGTGGATGATATTACATTAACATATACCATATCCATCAAATTATTAATATCTGATTCAATAGTAAAATAAAATGATCATTGTACGTTAACTTATCAATAGGGTTATTCTATTAAATTATCAACCCACCTAATTATATATCCCATGTAATTTTTAATGATAAAACATCTCATTAACAAAACTAATCACAAAAAAAAGAACACGGGGTAACTACAATTAGATCCATGGGTTTGGGATTATGCCTAGAAAACTATCCCATGTCTGAAGTCATGGTTCCATATATTTTCTCAATACAGAATTAATCCTTAAAAAGAAATTTATTCAATGCAAAACATCCAAAAGTCCACCAAAACCAATTGGTTCCAACTATACCCATGGATTGAAATTATACCACATTAAATTAATTTTTTTACAAACTAATCCATTAGGGTTTTCACATGTTTCATACAACAATAAAAAACATTTAAAAGACAATCATAAATTATGGGCCTACTAGCCTCATTAACATATAACCCCTCTCATTTGTTTAAACCAAATTATTTGATTTCAAATGGATGAAATAATTAAATGTGATAAAATACATTAAATTGGCCATATATAATGAAATAGTTATATGAAAACAAAACTATTAATGAATTGATGTATCATTGAAAGATATTTTTTAGCAGTTTCAGTGGTAATATATTGTGATTGGATGAACTCAAAACTACTGAAGGTCAAGGGACATGAAAACTGGAGGACAAGAGGATTATATAGAGAATAAAGAGGTATCAAACTCATTGGGGAAAATGACTGATCCCCATACACCCAAAATTTATTTTCTAAACATTATTATCAAAATCTTTCATCAATAGGATTGCGGTCATAAAGTACCTACCTGACCACAATTAGGTGTATAAATCATTCGTATTAGTGAGTTGGTGTACTGGGAAGATCCGCCCCCTCACATTGGGAATGACATGGTATTTGGTACCAAACAAACAAATAAATTTTGGCTATTTGCATCTAGAAGCATTCATTAGTATCTGACATAACTTCTTGTAATGTTCTCCTAGTCATCTAATAATAGGTCTATCTATCAAAATTAATCATAATAAATAATTTGACAAAATAAAACAATTTTTATACATTAATAATATATGGTGTGTTAAAAACTACTAAAATTATTCCACAAGAAATAATAAAATGCATCATCAATCCTCAAGGATTAAAATACCCAACCACTAATCTCATGTATATGTGTCCCACACCCATATATTACCACGGATATACTTATGATTCCACACCACTCATACATGTTTATCAATCATTCCTTAAATACCCTTATCATATAAATCCATATTATAAATTAATAATTCCTCAAAAAAATTATCTGAATCCAACGGAAAACCCTATTGGATAACCAAACATGTTTAATTGGGGCATAAAAAACTATGATAATCCATTAGAGAAACATAACACAACACCATGAAATATAGAGGACAAAATAAAATTTGTTCTGCTATACTAATCATATATGTAATCTCAGAAGTTCTAATATACCAGGTCGTTATCTTTCTCTACCTATATATATATAATTAACTAATATAAAAAATACACATAAAAATACATAGTCACTCACTTAAAATACCCAATGAGGAAGTCAATAATTTTAATTCACCTCTATGAACTCTGAGAAATAACAAAACACTTTTTTAATAGATGTATATAACATAAAATGTAATGCATGTGACTCGATATTGTAAAATTTGATTCTCAATGCTCTAACCATTAGAGAGTTGATCAGTATGAACTTACATATCATTCATAGAAGAGAAAATTTTCAATATAATCTTTACAAAAATTATTATATGTGATTTTAATTATTGGGAGATAACACTCCCATGATTCTAAAAAATCAAGGACACCAATTACTAAACTATTTATGGTATCTCGATGGTAAAACTAAACATCACATATAACTAATGATGTTTGAAAATTATAATGTGAAATTGTATATCATGAAAAGTAAATATCCCTCTACATATGTTTTATGTTTATCATTTATTATGATATACTATGATTCACATTGGTAAACCATTAAGACACACTATCTACCAAACATATATTCCATATAACTCATTAGTGGAATAAGGCTCTTCAATATGAAAGAAAATTTTAATCTTAATCATCCACACTATGACCATTAATAAAATATAAAAACCACAATATTATACTAAAAATACATTAATTAAATCCATTTTTACATTGTCCTATGGTCGATATATCTCAATTTATTTTAGAAGCATCATTCTTGATTACACTCTGAAGGTGTTAGTCATCATCCCACATCACTAAATCCCTCCAAAATAAAATTTCCATAATATCATGGTACCTACCCCAACCACTATCTCCATGATTATTAAGTGATAATGGTAACAATCATAAACATCCAAATTTATTGATTTCATACACTAGTAGTTGAATTTACTATTTTAAACCAAAATTTCTATTTCTTAGATCTACACCTAATCACATCACATCCACTTTCATGAAAAACTATAGTCACATATATATAACTATAGTAGTATAATGTATCATCAATCATCTATAAATATTATCAATATTTTCATAGGTAAAATCATCATATATACCTACTCATCATACTTGAATATTTATTTAAACACGTACATAGTCCTTTAATGAAGCTATAACCCAAAACACATAGACATTAATCATTGTACATGATATGTTTACTCATATATCATTTAGATTAAAATGAGTTTATGGGTATTTCCCATTTATTCACACAAATAAACATCTTAAATACTATCATTGAAAAATAATGAACTCATTTATGGGTTGGGTCATGAAACAGATTGATGTAGACATATAATTGAATCATTTCATGATGTTTTTAGAATGGACTGATCATCTATCATGCTCCCTCCACCATCATAATTCCCTAATCACTAATCCATGAAAATGACCCAACATGAAACTCTATATAATCTAAACATTATCATTAATGATACCCACTCATTTCATTTGGATTTACTCCACCCAAATATATCACTCTAGGGTTGATTACACCACTTTGATGAAAAAATCCACTCTCATGAATAATCGATAACATATTCTTATCCAAACCTCACTGTATCTATCCAAATATAAATGAACAAAACCACCATCATGTTACTCAAGTGTTTCATTAACTATGTACAATGAAATTCCTATTAATACTATTATATCATTTTTGGTGCCACATTGTACATGTTTGAGAAACATTAAATTCCTCAAAGGACCATAATGAGTCTCTATGCCCTTGTAATTTTATAAATACTATAATTTCCCAACCCCGAAATCCTAGAGTCGATGCATTATTATAATACATTGGTATGATTATATGGAATCATGTCCTGAAAGATTGATAGTATATCATTCCTTGAAAATAGTTGATATAAATGAACATTACATTGCACATTACAAAATAATTCACAAAATAAATGATCCTTTGAGAATGGCAATATTACCCAAGATTAACTCGGATTATAAATCATAATAAACTTCTTGGAATTCTAGGAAAATTAAACATAAGAATAGCGTGAGCTCAAACACTTAATAAGGGTATGAAATACTGTGAAAGATAACATGAACATTAGGCATGGTGAATAATTTAAAACAAATGCCTTTACAAATAATAAAAATGAACACTTTATGGAAGCAATATGAGATGAGTAAATAATACCATAATAAAACATATCCATGGGTTCTCTAGTAATAGAATAACAACATGAACCATCAATAATATTTTCATAATTAGAGAATGTATAATGTTGGGCATTCTGAAGAATTTTGTCAAGGCCTCATTTATGATGTCAAAAAAATATTAAGGACTTGTCCAAAACCATATATCAAATTTGGGAAAGGAAATTATCTCATGATACATACCGATGCACCAAGGAGCTATAGCGGGCTCCACCTAGGTCTAATACATTCCTCATATGAAAATGATAAAACATAAAATAAACATTCGTATTAAAACTAGCATATAAAATGTCAAAACATTAACCATAAACCATGAATGGTATTAAAATAACACATCCACAGTCAAATATATCTCAAAAAATTCAATACTATATGGAAGATTTGTATCATAATAAATCATCTTCATAAAAGATTAAAATACATCAAAGGATGTTGACATAGTTGAAAATGATTTGTAAAACTCTTTGAGAGAAATATCCATTTTTCATGAAATAATTTAAAAGTAACACATTTATAAAGGAAGTAATTTAAAAGAAATTTTTAAATCAAAATTTCCCATACCACTATCAATCTTTGGAAAATAATTATCATATAAAACATTCATGTCCATATAAATAAGTCCTTAAAATTATTTTGAAAACATGAACATTAATTAAAATGATTTAGATAGATACATCTTTAATACATTTAAAATGATGATGTAGTTATATAGGCCCTCCCATAAAACCATAAAATATTCCTGTTATAAACCTTTTTATGAAATATGGGTATCAATGATAAATATGTTCCTGTAAATATGTCCACACAGACAATCTCATATTATAATGAGATTTAAATTTTTTTGCTTACCTTGAAAATTCATTTTGTAAAGGGTAATTTTATCCCCTTATATAATGAACATAGTATGTTATTAAATTCTAGTAGTGCCATATTCAAATTTATTATATCATACATGATTCTAATATTACATTATGATATCCATTTAATAATTATTTCTATATTAAATTAACATTTTGGGTAATAATCACCTTATTTATCGTACGTGTTGTAACATTTTATTCTTGATTGTATCATTTAGATCATGATTTACATAATTCTAGAACATAACAAAAGATTTATATATCATATATATTTAGAATATAAATATGTTTCATAGATATTTATTTGAAATGTAAAACACCGTTTATGGAGACGGTAGGTTGTACATACACATAAACGATGTTTTCAATTTCATATCATATTGAATGGAAGTAAGTGAAAAAGATATATGTAAATACATACATACATATATATATAATAAGTAGAATTATTATGTCATATATTACATAATTATTAATAATATATATTTTTATAATCATCGTTTAATGTTGAATGTGGATATGAATCTCTTCGTGTCGTGGTGATGATAATCCGTACGTATACACGAGCGAAAATATCATTATATTAATGGTAAAATAATATGTAATTTGATGGTAAATCATATATAAATAATCATGAACATTTTATATTTATTATTTACATCGATTATAATCATTACTATTGCCATCCAAATAATGAAGTGTTTGAATAACAAACTACACCACGAAATGGAAATGGTAAGCCATACGTACCTATGTATGGGGAATTTTTCATTTATATGATAGATAGAATAATGAATATGGTTGTACCATTTTTATAATAACATCAAACTATGTAGGTGGTAATGGAGTATTTATTTTGGTATGGAATCAACAAAAAAAGGGTAAGTGGAAGATGAAAAGAACATTTTAGAGAGTAGTGTATTTATTACCTATTCTTTGGGTGATTCTTTTTGATTTGATCAAAAGGGATCATTATGATTCATTTCTGATCAAAGTAAGGGCTCCAGATTGATATGAGGGAAGGAGGGAGGATATTTGGCCCGGGGTTGGCTGGACCAAATTGCTATGGAGGTATGATTTTTAGAGAAGGTTAAGTGACCTTTTATTATAGAGGTGACGTTCACTTTAGGAATATCTTGAAATATTATATTATAAGAAAACCATTTCGGTCATAATGTCCCCAAATTGATTTATTTTCAAGATAAGGTGAAGATGGGTCGAGAACCACTCATCCAATAGGATCTAGATAGGTTTAGGTCACCATATTAAGCCTATCTTTTAGATTTAACTCTTAGTTAAATATTATAACTTTTGTCGTGTCTTCTTTTATTATTACACTTTATGGTTAATAACCTTATTCTAAACATAAAAGAGTACCACAAGTGGTTCATTAATAACATATATAATATTATTTAATCCCTTTGTCCGAAACTTATATTTTTAGGAATAGTATATAATCTAATAATATAATATTTGTTTTAAAAACTAATTTATGTCAATTTTGACACTATTTAGCATTAGGTTTATGTAAAATTAATCCTAACATGTCATATGCCATTATAAGATTTTTTAAAGTCATAAAAACAGTGAAATTATAATTCTTTTAATATTTATAATACCATTTATTTGAATCATTCATTAATAAGGTAATTACTACATCATCATTGTGTCATAAATAAATTAAATTTTTAATGTATAAAATTTATAAATAAAACACCATTATATTTGAAATAATTTTTTATTTCTAATTATTATATATAGTCACAATGATAACTTATATAACAGCTTGTAAAAATTGTTTTAATAAATGATATATGTTAATGTCATTTTATGTCTTTACTTTAAATTAATTAATATAAAGTGTTAGTATCACTCTCAAGTGGCTCCATGTGGTCCCAAAATCGACCCAAGGATGAACATGGCCAAAACAGTATCAAGAAATATGAATAAGAAACATTTTAGGGTAATTAAATATTATCATAATAATATTTGGTTACCCTTATTTTTGAGATTTACCATTTAACGATGATAAATAAAATATTTAGTGATTCAAATATTCATAATGCTTAATAATAAAAGTTACCTATTTACACAAATAGTAAATCATGATTCCGAATATGAAATCCATTTTTCCATATTAAAAACCCAAAATTGGAAGATAATAATTTAAAATTAATTCCCATTGTTAAAATAAAAAGGGTTTTTAAGAAATGATAACTATCAAAAGATTGATACTTGTCTATGTCCAGTTTAAATGTGAAATTACAACCAATGATCTAAATTGTAATAAATGATAAAAATATAATCTAATGATACTTAAAAACCATTAAAATTTAAAATTGAACACTATAGACTATTTAAACTAAAATAGTTGGTTTTAATTAAAATTTAGTATTTTTCAATATTCATCAAAAAATAAATGTTTTCGAAAAAAGTCCCCAAAATTTATCCAAACAATATTTTTATATCCTGATTCTAAAAAATAATTTATTTTCATTAAATTGAATATATAAATGTGTCAAATATTTGTTTTAAAAAAGTTTCTCCATTAAAAGGATGTAAAATTTCATTTTCTGGAAAATACTTCTTTTATCTAAATAAAATATTTTGTTCTTATATTATGTCAAAAAAACACATAATAAGGTTTTTTAAATTATATAGAGTATATATGATACAATATGTAGTTAATATTATTCAATACTTCTTTTTTAATGGGTATTTTGGCAAGTTGTGGTGTGCTCAAACTTGGTGATGCATGTAGCGTAAGCTATTTAATTACTTTAACGAGATAACGTACTATGAAATCTTAGAGTGTTAAAATCTCCCCTCCTTCAATAAATTGTGTCCTTTCAATTTGATACTGTTCTTTTAAAATAGACGGATAAAAATAGAAAAATATTTTTGTGGAAACCCCACATCAGAAATTTGGTTAATAAAATTTAGATTCAATTAGAGGGAATGGGAAATGAAAAAATCACCACATGATTATAATCTATAATAAGAGGAAATTGGTCAAAATTAGAGACACATAATTGTAAAAAAATGTAAATATTAATAGGTAGTTATTGAGGTCATCAATCAAAAACAAGTGTAAAATTTAGGGCCTCAAATCCATCAATCTATGGTGATATAAAATATCACCGGTTCAACAAAACATAAAGTATTATAATAACACCATTTTAGATTTAATATCCCTTCCCAATAGTTTTAGATATAATTTATTCATATAATAATTTGAAAAATATACATGATAAGTAGAGTTTCATCCTTCAACTAATTCCCACCACCAACTAATCATTCACTCCAAAAGGTAATAGAATTCAAAAATATTATATTTATACTATTTGTATAGTGTTCAAAAATAATGAATTTATAATTCATTTATAAAACGATAAAAAACAACATTATACAAACTGGGACATCACATATAAAAGTGGTAGGTGACCTACCCTTATCACCCTTCAGTTGTGGGTTCATGTATCACACATTGCATGTCACGATAGGTTGTCACCCGACCTTCGAGTTGTCCTTTTTGTGAAAATAAAAAAAATAATCTCACAAAATAATTTATCCGTGAAAATAGTATCCAATGTGAATCTTAATCGAATATAACCATTATACTTATCCAAAATACTTATTTCCAAATGCACAATCATAAATATAAATATTAAACACAATGAAAATAATTTTCTCCATGTAATATCATGTGAATCACTTCATCTTTTATTATCTTAGAATCTGGTAATAAAACGAATTTCCAGAAAAACATTTGTGAATTGGTATGTACTTAATTATTATTTCTGTAAATCCTTGAATTCTGGATATACTCCTTCTATCCAAAAATGTTGTAAACTCCAACAATGATGGAATATACAAATCATTAATCACTTTCAAGGTAGTTAATAATATCCGATATAATTTATACAAACCAATCATATATTATTCCAAAATCAATACCTACATATTAGAACCATATTATGGTTTATCATTCCCTCAAACATATATTTTCCAAAAAAATAATCGGCTACTGAGTCACATTTTTTTGTTCCACACAATCCCAAGTCTTTAATGAAATCGTACAGCAGTACAATCCTTTTATACATTATAATTATTATAACATTTACTTATTTAATACAATACTCAAATTACACAATACATTAATAGCTACATAATAAATCTAATCATATCTCTTCTTCTTCGGTAGTATCATAACATGATTAATATCTAATAAAAGCATTCGGGGTATACTATGATGATCTGGACATTGATTCATGTAGTTTCCCATCTCCTTGCAGATGAAGCATTGTACAATAGAAACCGTTTTCTTACCCTTTCATTCATGTAATGGGTGTCCTTTTTCTCCACACTTAAAACAAAATCACATTCCCTTTAAGCATTTTCCATGGTGATTTTCTCCACAGTTATCACATATGAGAAAAATCATTCTTTCTCCTCTTCCCTTTATCCATATTTCTCCCTTCCATCCCTTTCCTCTATTTCATCCCTTCATAGACATATGACTTGGAGAATTCATTACTTATCTTATTAACACATGATACTATTTCTTCATATGATGAGAATGTGTGGGTGACTATTTCCCGTTTAAATGTTGGATTAATACAATGAAAGATTTGACCCATTATAATCTATCGATTATATGTATTGCATTAATACTAATTCCCCCTACTAGGGTCCATTTCTAAAAAATGGAATACACTATCTTAATTTATGAATCACAATACATAATTCAAAAGTTGTAAAACACCAATTGTAAATTGAAAAGATTATGAATATAATCTAAAATCATAAAATTTTTTCATTGAGGAAGTATTTACTCATAAAACCTTTATAATTGATTGTAATGAAAATTTAAATTATCCTAGAATATTCCCAAGGATTTTTGTAATGAATAGTGTAGCAAGGCCTATTGTCGTGTACCAGGATACCCTAGGTGATGCCTGAAACTCCTTGTTGGAGTTTTCACTCCTAGGTACATCTGTTCTAGAGCCACCTCCACCTTCTAGTATCTAGACATGGATATATTTCTTTTAAAATACACAAAATATCTACATTTAAAAAAATTTAGGAAGTTATTTTACTCTAATCCTCAAAATATATATTAGGGTAATGTTCTCTAATCAGATTTTTTTCTAAATCTATTTCAAAGGTTGTTTCTAAACTTCATCTGATACCAACTATAATGACCTTACCCCAGAATCCTAGACATGGTAAATTAATTTAATACCTTGGTATGATTACAAGGAGTCATGTCCTGAAAGATCGATAGTTTAACAGTCTTGGAAAATAGACCACATATATAAATGTTTCATTACACATTAGAAAATAAAACAACAACATAAATGATCTTTTGAAAATTCAATTAATCCTCTAGTTTAACACATTTTATCAATCATAATACACTTCTTGGAATACATGGAAAATAAAACATATTAAAGGGTGATCTCAAATGCTCAGTAAGGGTAAGCAATACTGCCAATGTTAACATAAACATTAGGCATGGTGAATAATTTAAAACACATGCCCTTACAAATAATAAAAATGAACACATTATGGAAGGAATATGCGATGAGTAAATAATGCCATAAAAACATATCCATGGGTATTGTACTAGTCAAATAATCACATGAACCTTCAATAATATTCTCATAATGAGAGAATTTATAATTTTGGACATTCTGAAACATTTTGTTAAGGACTCATCCCATAAATCCAAAAATATATAAGGCCTCAGCCAAATCCATATATCAAATTTGGGAAAGGGATCGACCAATTCTTTGTATAATTGTCTCATGTGACCTACTGACTCAGTAAGGAGATATAACAGGCTCCACCAGTCACATACAAAGTCTAACACAATCTTTATATGAAATGGTTGAAACATAACATAAAAATTTGTATCAAAACAAGCATACAAAATGTCAATACATTACCCATAAATCATGAATGAAATAAAAATAACACATACATTTTTAAATATATCACAAAACATTCTGTACAATATGAAATATTTGTATCATAATAAATTAACTTGAAACAAGATTAAAATCAATCAAATGATGTTGACATAGATGAAAATGATTTGTAAAACACTTCGAGAGAAATACTCATTTTCAAGAAATCATTTAAATGTCACAAATTTAAAAAATGATATAATTTTAAAGATATATTTGAATCAAAGTGTCTCAAAACTCATTGAAAATTTTGATAAAAATTGTCATTTGGAAACATTCATGTTAATATAAATAAATCCTTAAAATCATATTGAAAACATGGATATTAATTAAAAGGATGTTGAAAAATAAACCTTTAAAACAATTAAAATGATGATCTTGTTAAATAAAACCTCCCCTAAAACCATAAAAGATTACCTTTGAAAACATTTTTATGAAATATTTTTATCTATGATAAATATGTTTTAGTAAATACTTACACAAAAAAAATCTCAGATAATTATGATATTTAGGAAATAACCCTTACCAAGAACTTTACTTTGGTCGAGAGTATATTTATCCTCCTGTAAAATTACCATAGTATGTTATTAAATTATACCAGAACCATATTAATATTTATTACATCATACATGATTCATTTATTACATTATTCTACTAATTTAATAATTATTTCAATGTTAAATTAACATTTTGGGTAATAATCGCTTTCTTTATCGTATGTGGTTTAACTTGTTATTCTTGATCGTAAAATTTAGATCATGATTTAAAAACTTCTAGAATATAACACGTGATTAATATATCATATATATTTATAATATAAATTTTTATATTATATATATATGAAATGAAAAACACCATTAATATAGATGGTAGGACGTACATATGCATAAATATTGTTTCCGTTTTCATATCGTATTGAATGGAAGCAAGTGAAAAAGATATATGTAAGTACACACACAGATATATATATTCATTAGAATTATTACTTCATATATTACATACTTATTAATAATATATATTTTTCTAATCATAGTTTAATGGTGAATGTAGTAATGAATCTCATCGTGTCGTGGAGACAGACGATAATCTGTACGTACGCATGAGCGACAATGTCATTATATTGATGGTGAAATCATATGTAATTTGATGGTATATAATATATAAATAATCTTTAAAATTTTATATTAATTATTTACATCAGTTATACTAATTATTATAATTATCTAAATAATTATTTGTTTGAATAACAAACTACACCACGACATGGGGACAATAAGCCGTATGTTCGTACGAATGATGATTTTTTCATTTTTAGGATGGATAGAATAACAAATATGGTTGTAAAATTTTCATAATAACCTAATAGTATGTAAGAAGTACTGGAGTAATTATTTTTTTATGGAAAAAAAAATATGATGTTGAATATGATAAGAACATGAAAGAGGTTTGGGAAATTACAACATCTCCTTCAGGTGTTTCTTTTGAGTTGATAAAAAATGATACATAGGTTGGCTTTATGATCAAATTAAGGACTCTTGGTTTATATGAGGGAAGTTGGGAGGATATTTGGGTTAGGTTATTTCGAGCCAAATGGATTTGGAGGTGTGATTTTGAGAGAAGTGTAAGTGCACTTTTATAAGAGAGGTGAGGGTCACTTTAGGAAAAGCTTGAAATATTATTTTATAATAAAATCATTTCTATTTATAATGGATCCAAAATAATTTATTTCTATGATAAGGTGGGTATTGTTCATATTCCACTCAACCAATAGTTTTAGATAGGTTTAAGTCACAATATTAACCTTATCTTATAAATTTAACTCTTAGTTAAGTATTTTTACATTTAAAGTCTCTTCTTCTATTATTACACTATATGGGTAATAAAAATACTATAAAATTAAAAGAGAACCTCAAGTGGTCCATTAATGACATATATAATATTATTTAATCCTTATTCCGGAACCTTATATTTTTAAGAATATTATATAATTTAATAATATAATATATTTTTTAAAAAAATCATTTATATCAATTTTGACACTATTTAGTATTTGTTTTATGTGAAAGTCCTAAAAAATTATTTCATCAAGAAATTTAATTAAATAAATCCTCACATCTCATATTCACCTATAAAATTAGTTTATTTCATAATAACTTTGAAATTATATTTATTTTAGTATTTATAATACCAATTATTTGATTCTTTCATTAATAAGATAATATTGTATCATCATTGGGTCTTAAATAAAATTAATTATTCAATGTCCAAATGTAATAAATAAAATACCATTATGTATGAAATATTTTTATCATTATAATTATTTTTTATTGTTAAAAGGATGACCAATATAACAACTTGTAAAAATTATTTTACTAAAAGATATATGTTAATGTCATTTTTGTCTTTACATTAAATTGATTAACAAAAAGTGTCATTATCACTATCATGTGGCTCCATGTGGTACAAAAAATCATCCCAAGGATGCTCGTGGTCAGAGATGTATCATCATATAGGAATTGAATACATTTTATAGTAATTTAATATTATTATAATAATACTTTCTACCCTTATTTACTAGATTTTCCTGGTAAATAAAATATTTACTGATGTAAATTTTCATAATGTATAAAAATTAAAGATCGATATTTACATAATTTAGACATCCTGATTCAAAATATGGAATAATATTTTCCAAATTCAATACACAAAAGATGAAGATATTAATTTAAAATTAATTCCCATTGTTAAAACAAAAAAATGTGTTTTTAAGAAATAATAACTTTTAAAAGATTGACATTTGTTTATGTCGAGTTTAAATGTGAAATTACATCCAATGACCTAAATTATATTAAATGATTAAAATTTAATCTAATTACACTGAAAAACCAATCAAATGTATCATTTAATACTATAAATTATTTCAACTAAAAAACATTTTAATTAAAATATATAATTTTTTAACTATTCATCAAATTATGAATGTTATCAGAAAAGTACGAAAAATTTATCCAAACTAAATTATTATGTCCCAATTATAAAAAATATTATAATTTAATTAAATTTAATATATAAATTTGTCAAATATTTCTTTTAAAAAAAGTTCACCATTAAAAGGTAGTAAAATTGTATTTTTTGGAAAATACTTCTTTTATTTGAAAAAAATCAATTTGTTCATATATTATATCTAAGAAACATATAATATGGATTTTAAAATTTTATAGCGTATATATGATTAAAAATGTAGTTAATACTATTCATAACTTCTTTTTTGAATAGCTAGTTTGGAATGTTGTTGTGTGCTCGAACATGGTGTTGCGTGTAGCGTAAGCTTTAGAATTACATTAATGATATAAAGTACTATGAAATAATGGGGTGTTACTAACACAAGTGGTACTTAATCCACCTCACCTCATATACTCCATAATTTCACCATTAAAATCACATATTCATACCATCCCATCCACATACACTCATCATGACCACTCAGTCATCACATACCCACCACACGTGAACTGTTCTTTAGAATGACTTTCTCTCACCCACACATGACATCACAAAAAAATAAGAAACTCTCTTATCCATCACCAATTTATAAAAATAAATTTAGAACCCTAAAATTTATGTATCCTAAGAAAACACCTACTAAGTAAGATCATATAACAAGACATAAACATCCCACAACAATGCTCTACATAATTGGGGGAAAGTAAATAAACCTAGACCCTATCTAAACATATAAATATTATTCAACGCCTTACACCCAATGATCATGTGTTTAAAAATATATACCTTTTGTCCTAACCTATAAACTTGGGAGGCACCCTATACCACAATTATTCCACTATTGTCATAAACTTGTGATTCGAAATACCTTGATCACTCAATATTCTGATATAATATATCATTCAAAAAATTCACCAATTTGTATATCGCACAAGATGTCCTAGTTAATTATTCTTATAAACCACTAATGTGTTAAATTTATAACTGGTATTAGGTTTAAATAACAAGAATATCATGAATATCGAGTTAAAAATCACAATCCTATTAACCGAACATGTGATTATATAATAAATTCTCAGAATAGGTCAACACTACCTTTGTTTCCCATTAACATATATAAATGAAAAAATACAACAATTTTTATACCCAAAAAGCCACTAGTATCATACTAACATGAGTGGTATTCCATAGGTATTAGGTATTTATGCTAAATTAAATATTTAAGCATTGAAATTTTGAATTTTAGAATCATTGATCATAAAAATCACCATTCATTTCATAAATATGGTAATATAAATCATTTACCTATGATTCCTTTCACTAATGGCATGCATATGTCTCGTATATACCATCCATTATTGGGTTTACTTACAAAAAACAATTTATATCAATCAATAATAAATAAATAACCAAATGATTATTCCAAAAAACATGACACACCATTACACTTCTTAAAATCATGACATCATGAGCCTCTTTGAACTAGTCTAAAAGAACCAACCCCAAAAGGAAACATCACTAGAAGAACCTCCAATTAAATTTACCTAATTACAATAACAAAAACTTAAAGGAGCACAAACTCATCCATTGTTTTTAATATATATTGTGTATCCTCATACCCATGAAAGATACACACTTAAATATAATATTCAACACATATTCCTACATAACAAATAAAATGAGGAAATAAAAAACATGCCTCTCTACTCACATGAATCATATGAAATAATGTTCTAACATAATGTTTCTTTATTAGGATCAACTACCCACTCTCAAGTCAAATAATAAAACAATAATAGGATGTATCAAAATTATGGTAAATAAAAATAACATTACGAAAAAATATTTTTGTCAACAATAGTGCCACCAATATCTTATATAAGAAATTTTATATATAGTATTTTTTATTCTTTAAGTCCACCTACCCTATTTATTTATTACAATATTAATAATTTGAAACTATACTATGGGAATGTGGGCCATATATGTTAAAAATAATACATATAAACATACCCATTTCACCAAAATCCAAAATTAAAAAACCATACACTATAAATAAAAAACAAAATCTATCACATTTAGAAAGGCCATCCAACTATATAATTTAATAAAATTAATGATAGTATTTTCCATGGTAACATAGACTTCAATAATATTTATGTTTGATAATAACAAGTATAATATCTATACCAATACAATGAAAACAATATATCACATTTATACAAAATCCCAAATAGAAATAAAAAATAATAATAATATTTGGATATCAATTTCTCTTCCCCTTTTCTGGTTATCCAATGATAAGAACAAAGAGTAGAACCACATACCACAGGCATGCCTAAACATATTAATTTTGATACCAAGACTTTGAAAAGGTTTATATTTATCATGTGGTGGGACTATAACCTAGGGAATATATAATAATTAAAATAGGATAAGAAATTGGATAGGCTAGTTATCAAAATTCCAATGTAATAAAACAAATATATTTTTTAACTGAAAACTAATAGTAAACATAAAAATATGTTGAATCATAAAGAACTACTATAAATATAAAATAATCAATAAAATTTTTGTTGGATATATTTTGGGTATACTATATGTAAATATAAGACCACATACCTTAAACAATAATTAATATTGAGTTATTACAAGATTAAACATTGAGTATCTTTTCAAGTATAGATTTTTAGAGAATTAGATCATAAATCAAGAATTACATTCCACATTTAGAAAAGGTGGTTACATTAAAGAAAATATTCACATTTACCATCAAAGGAAAAATATTTAAAACAAAATATGGATTCTTTCATGACACCTCATTTACACTATCATCAAATCATGTACTTTTCCCTTGACCAGTGAAAAACATTTCAAAAACATGGGATGAGTATAAAAAGCATAGTAAGGGATTTAAAAATACGAAATGAAAACATTAGTCCATGTATACATAAGAATTAATGAAATCATACTTTACTCATAAAACATAATCACTTTAACATACCTCATCAAACCATGAATAACTCCTATAAATCATAAGACATAACGGTAACATGAGGCATTCATAACATTCTTACGTATGGAGTAACACTAATGGTTACATTTGGAAAACTCATCACAGTATATTCCCTAAATCTCTTCAGAGAAACATTAGTGTTTAACCCCTTTGAGTTATACAATGCATTGGAGAGCTATCATGGGCTCACCCACCCTTAGATTATCACAGAACCACCGATCTTCATTAACAATGCCCAAGAACCATTACATAATCATATAACATAAAAAATGCATAAATAAAACATAACATTTACACATTTCAATCACAAGATATAAAAAACACCTTGATATAATAAAAAAATTATCAAACACATTTTCAATACAAAAATAAAAGAAAATTAAAACAAGGTATTTATTTTTCATAAAACATTTATGGCTTGTAGAGGAAGCTGAAACTCAATAAATGGTCACGGTGGCGGAGAAGTCGTTGTCGCCGCATACATACAACCAAACATTCTCATTTTTCATTTAGTAAAAAGATTCGTTTAAAAAATATTCCTTTATAATAAATGTAAAATTCATAGGGGATTATACACCGTATAAAATAAGGTTGTGTATAAAACAAAATATGCCTCAATGAAAAGAGATTGTGATGAAGTCCCTTACCTCGTGTCCGACTTGAGTCAATCGTTCTTTAATCTCCTGAATAATAAACTAGAGTTTATTTATACTAGCTTAAGTACCTTTTTCATGTTAATTATTCCTTTTATATCTCTTATTACCATGTTATGAACATTATGTAATTATTAAATTTAATAATTGTCGTATTATCGTCCCTTGGCACATGAGTCAAAAATAAACTTCTTGTAATTGAAAGTTGTTCATGTGTTAAAATATCCATTATATGCAGAATTATATTAATGATGTAGATATAAAATATATCATATATATCTAGTATATGTATGAAATTATAATATTACATAACATTTAGAGGTAAGAAATGAAATGCACCGTTCATGGAGACGGTAAGCTGTACGTACGCATGAACACTACTTTCATTTATATTTCATATTTAATGGAATGAAATCATAATGATATAAAGGTATATTTAAATTCCATTATAATATCATATATAATATGATTAACTCCATCCTTTATACGTCCCACATATCACATTAACGAATCAAATCACTTTGAGGGGGCGATAGTCTGCACTTCCAAAAATGATGATATCTCATTTACCCATAATGGAAACCATAAAGGTATGCCATAAATAAAAAATACAGAAGCATTATGAAAACATAAACATAATATATATGATATATAAATAGAGTGACATCTAAATGACCACCATGAAAGGTGTTAAAAGAATATCGAACAATCATCGTTTCGTGAGGCAGAAATTTTCCATCCACAGAAACAGTATGTTCTTTAACAATTAGATAGAGGTGTGTGTAAATGTAGCTCGAATCCTTCTCATAAAAAAATCCTAGTATACTGAAGATACTGTTTTTGTTAAAAAATAAAGTAATAAATGAGTTTAGGGGGTTGGATAATCAAAATAAAACAAAAGAACACAAGTGATGACATTACCATTAAATCGGGTAACTCGTCTCGGTTTGAACCAAAAGGGTTTATTGAAGATATTTATGCCTAAGGTAAGGCTTTTAAGATGAAGAAAGGGATGTGGAGAGATGAAATGAGCAGATTTAGGCCGAACCAATTGCTTGAGAGGTGTGGGTAAGGAGGTATAGATGGGGGCCTTTTATAAGAGGGAGGAGGGAAACTCTTGGAAAGTCAGGAAATGTTAGTTTATATTAAAATGAGTTTCGGATTTTAAAGGTCCAACACTGATTTATTTCGAGGATTATGTGATAAGGGTTCAAAATATACTCATACAATTGGTTTTTGATATGTGCAAGTCTTATATTTTACATTATCATTTCATTTTATGTAAATTGTTCATTAATAAGGTAATCGCTGCATCATCATGGTGTCATAAATAAATTAATTTATATAATGTTTAAAAATTAGAAAAATAATACTATGATTATGGAAATATTTTTAGCTTTCCAATTACTATTTATAGTTAAGAGATAATTTATTTAGACAAAATTAAAATTGTTTTACTTAGGTGTTACATACTTTTGTGATATTCTCTTTTATTTAAAAATAAAATGATGAAGTGCCACTATCACCCAAAATTGATTCCATGGGGTCCCTATGTTTGGCACAAGGCATCCCATGGTAGTACATGACAAAAACAGTAGAATTAGGACACATGTTGGGATAATTTTTATTATTATGATATTATTTTATTATCCTTAACTACCCGATTACTAATTAATCATGATAATTAAAGATAATTAACGTTGTTACTTTTCATAGTGTCCAAATACAAAACATTATTAATTACATAATTCGGACCTTCTGATTCAAAATATGGAATTAATTTTTCCTTATTAAAAACACATACATTGCAATAATTAGTTTAAAAATAATTCTCATTGTCAAAACTAATAGCGGTTTTTTTGTAACAATATCTATGAAAAGTTTGGCACGTTTTTATGCCCAATTACAAAGTGAAATCAATTATAATGACCACCATTGGATTAAATGGTTAAATTATATTCTAATTAGACTTTATATCCAATTTTATTGATAATCTAACCATATAATTAAATTAGATGAAAAAGTAGTTTTGAAGTAAAATTAAGTATTTTTCACTGTTCCTAAAAAAAATGAACATTGTCAGAAAAATACCAAAAATTTATCCAAAGTAAATTTCAATGTCCCAATAATAAATAATAAGTTTAGTTTGAAAAATAGAGATTATAAAATTGTCAAAAGATAGATTTAAAAATGGTTCTCCATCAAAAGGCAGTAAAATAATCGTTTAAAAATATTAGAGAATTCTATGCTTATGATTGGATTTATTCTCATTTTTAGTCTTTAAAACACTATCTAATTCATAAATAGACATATATAATGAAATCAATATTTCATTACTTAAATAAGATTTTACATCATTCCCCCTTTATAAAATTACATCCCCGCAATTTATTTACTAATCGAATAAGTGGGGGTATTTTTCACTCATTGAATTTTCAGATTCCCATGTTTCATTTTTAATCATGTGGTTTTTCCTCAAAACCTTTAATTGATGAATCAACTTATTCCTTAACACCTTCTCCTTGTGGTCAAGAATCTGGACAGGTTGTTCTTTATAAGATAGATTCTCCTCCAACTGAACTACCTCTGGACTCAAAACATGAGATGGATCTGGAATGTACATCCTTAACATTAAAACATGAAAAACATTGTGTACCTGAGATAAACTCATAGGTAAATCCACGCAGTATGCAACTGATCCAAATCTCTCTAGAATTTTATATGGTCCAATGAACTTTGGACTCATCATTCCATTCTTACCAAATCTCATCACACTTTTCCATGGTGAAACTTTGAAGAAGGTATGATCACCAACCTCAAAAGAGAGATCCTTCCTCCTGTTGTCCGCATAACTTTTCTGCCTGCTCTAAACTCTTCTCATGTGTCTCTGTATCAGTTGAACTTTTTCTGCAAACTCTTCAACCAATTCTGGTCCCATCAACTTCCTTTCACCATCTTCATCCCAAAAATCTAGAGATCGACATCGCTTACCATATAATACCTCAAATGGTGCCATCTGTATACTAGAATGAAAACTGTAATTATAAGAAAACTCAACCAGAAATTGATTTTGGTCCCAACTTCCCTAATAATCCATCAAAAAAACACTTATCATATCCTCCAATGTTTTAATTTTTCATTCTGACTACCCATCTGATAGAGGATGAAAAGCTGTACTAAAATTTAATTCAGTACCCAATGACTTCTGAAAGCCTTTCCAAAAGTTAGAAGTAAACCTGGGATCACGATCAAATACAATGGAGAGAGGAACTCCATATAACCTGACTATCTCTTTATGATACAAACGAGAAAGTTTATCTAGGGAAAAATTTTATCATATAGCAAGGAAATGAGAATATTTAGTCAAGATATGAACAATAACCCAGATTACATTATTACCTCAAGGTGTCTTCGGTAATCCCACAACAAAATCCATGGATATATTCTTCCATTTCCACTATGGATCAGGTAAAGGATGAAGCATCTCCTTTGGTAACTTCCACTTTTCTTTAACATATTTACAAGTCAGACACTTCTCAGTAAAATCAGCAATATCTCGTTTCATTCCATCCCACCAGTACTACTCTCGAAGATCTCTATACATCTTAGTACTAACTGGATGAACTGAAAACGGAGAACTATGAGATTCACATAACAACTCTCTATTCAACTGTGAATCACACGGCACACAAAAACTCTTCCCAAATCTCAAAACACAATCATTATCAATTTTTAATTAAGGAAAATTACCCTTCTGAACTAGATCTACCTTTTTCTACAACACACTTCCTTGCTTCTTTGCTTGCTTAATTCTATCTGATAAAAAAGATTTCACTGATACCTGAAACAAAATAGACGAACATCCTTTACCAACAACTTCTATTCCAATGTTCATTAAATACTTAACCAAAGTTTCACGTTCCAAACGTAAGAGTTTTAATGAGGATTTACTTTTTCGACTCAAAGCATCAGCCACATTATTTTCTTTTCCTGGATGGTAATGAATTGTACAATCATAATCCTTGATTAATTCCAGCCATCTCCTCTGTCTCATGTTCAATTATTTCTGAGTGAATATATGCCTTAAACTTTTGTGATCAGTATATATTTCACACTTTACACCATACAAATGATGCCTCCAAAATTTTAAATCAGAAACAACAACAGCTAATTCCAAATAATGTGTAGGGTAATTTACCTCATGAGTTTTCAACTGACGTGAAGTATAAGCAATTACCTGATCATTCTGCATTAATATGCAACCATGTCCTTTCAATGAAGCATCACTGTAGATAACAAACTCACCATTCATGGAAGTTAGTGCCGAAACTGGAGAATTCCCCAATCTTTTTTTCAATTCTTGAAAACAATCATCACATTTTTTTTCCAGATAAACTTAACACCCTTCCGCGTTAGCTTAGTCATTGGACTATAAAACCATGAAGAATTTCTAACAAAACATCTGTAATAGACTTCCAAACCATGAAAACTATGAATCTCAGTTACATTTGTGGGTCTGGTCCATTCTTCAACAACCTTTGTTTTTGCAGTATCAACATTTATTCCCTGTTTAGAAACAATGTGACCAAGGAAAGAAATTTGTTACAACCATATATCACACATTCTGAATTTCCCATACAATTTATTTTCTTTTAAGGATTGAAAAATAAACCATAAATTACTTTCATGATCCTATTTAATTTTTGAAAAAACTAAAATATCATCAATGAAAAAAACCACAAACAAATCCAAGAACTCATGGAAAATTCTATTCATAAGGTCGATGAATGCAGTAGGTGCATTGGTTAGCCCAAAAGGAATAACTTAGAATTCATAATGGCCATATCTTGTATGAAACATGGTATTCAAAATAACTGTATCCTTTACCTAAAACTGATGGTACCCCGATCTCAGGTCATTCTTTTGAAAATACTGAGCTCCCTAGAGTTGATCAAACAAATCATTGATATGATGCAAAGGATATTGTTTCTTAATAGTGATGTTATTCAAGGCAATATAATCAATGAAAAGTCTCATTGAACCATCTTTCTTTTTAAAAAATAATATAAGAGCACCCCATGGTGATGTGCTAGGTCGAATGAATCATTTCTCTAATAAATCGTGCAATTTCTCCTTCAACTCTAAAAGAACAATTTGAGCCATTCGATAAGGGGTTTTGAAATTAGATTAGAGTCAGGAAAATATTCAATAGTAAATTCAACTTCTCGATATGGTATTATTCATGGCAACTCATCAGGAAAAACATCTGGATATTCATTTACCACTGGCACATCATTAATCTAAACAGTTCCTTTGTTTTCAACAATATGTGCAAGGTAACATTCATTTCAATGTTTTACAAGTTTCTTAGACTCTTGATATGTTATCAACATTAAGGGTTCATACTTGTACACAATATGAATGTCCAACTGAAAAGAAACATCATTACATCTACAATCAATCTTAGCATGGTTAACAGAGAACCAATCCATACCCAGGATAACATCAAACTCTACTAGAGGTAAATCAATAAGGTTTTCAAGTAGGTTCTTTCCATGGATAAGGATAGGAACTCTCTTATAAATTAGTTTTGCCTCAAAATTATCTCCCAGGTTTTTTTTACCACAAGTTCAGGAGCCATTTCTTGAGATGGAATTCCCAATTTACTGGAAATGTTTTCAGAGATGAAATAATGTGTAGATACCGAATCAAAAAACACTTTAGCATAATCTGAGAAAACAAACAACGTACCTGATACCACTTCATTTGATGGCCCAAAATCTGCCAAAGTAGTTGAAAAGGATTTCACCACACCTTTCAGATTGTAGTATGACTCCTTCCCATCATTTTAGCTCTTTGTCGAACACTCATTTGCGTAATGACCCACCTCGTTGCACTTGAAACATTTTACTAATTGTAAATCAAATTTGGTCTTACCATCACCCTGATATTATTCAGGTCAATCACGAGCCTTATGTCCCATCTTACCACATCAGTATCACATTCCAGAATTCATAAGACATTCCCCAGCATGCCTTTTACCACATTTATCACAAATGGAAAACTTAGTTATCTTACCAACAGAGATTTTTGGAGAATTATTCCCTTTCTCCTGCCACTTCGGTATCTTATTCTGTTGGTTGTTATAAAACACCTGATCATCGAAAGACTCCATTTCCACCTTCTCAACACATCGAACAAGCTTTTCATAACTCTTTAACATGCGAGAAGCTAATGCCCTTCGATATTTTGGCTTAAATCCTTAGTAAAAATGATTTATTTTAACATCAAGGACTCGTATATAATTTGGAGCATACCATGTAAATTGAGTGAACCTTTTTTATAAATAGCCAGTGAGTCGTCCTCTTGCCTCAATTCCAAGAATATTTTTCCATACTAAGTTGAACAGCCTTAGGAAAATACTTCCCAAGAAACAGACATTTGAATTCATCACAGTCAAGGGCATCAATCTCATCAATATACCTAATATTTTTAACAATCGACCACCACTGATCTTCTTCACCCTCCAAACGGTTAATTGTAAGACTAAAATTTTGATTGTCTGAACACCCCATGACATCTAAAATATTTTCCAGTGATTTAATCCACCCTTCAGCTAGCACAGGGTCAGATGATCTCCTGAATAATGGGGGATGTTGCCTCATGAAATACTCCACCACTGACATGTTCCTCTGGGGTTGATCTAGTTGATCTCATGCATGGATACCACCACCATTTATCGCTTGAGTTAACTACGCAATTACTACAACAAACTGTTCAGTTCCAATTCCGACCATCTTAGGATGCTGATTCATAAGGTCATTTCGTTCTGTATGCCTTCATAGAACTGCTTACATGTTTCCTCTATGGAAAAACATTCCGAAGAAACATGTATTAGATGAAGCAACATAGTAATCTTCAAATTCTATATCATTTCAATTTTACCATTAAAAAATATTTTTGGATATTAATTTAATAGAATTATAACTCCTAAATTTATCCAAACTAACCTTTGAAACCAACTATAAGGCCCCATGCCTTAAACTGTACTTAATCTTGTGTTATTACAAGATTACACATTAAGGATCTTTTCAGGTTTAGAGTTTTAGATAATTAGATAATAAATCATGTATTACATTCCACCTTTAAACAAGGTGGTTACATTAAAGACAATATTCACTTTTCTAATCAAATGAAAAATATTTAAAACAAAACAAGGATTATTACATGACACCTCTTTGACACTATCATAACATCATGTACTTTTCCCTTGACCTGTGAAAAACTATCAAAAACATGGGATGAGCATAAAAAGACCAGTAAGGGATTTAAAAGTATGAAATGAAAACATTAGTCCATGTATACATATAAATTAATGAAATCATACTTTACTCATAAAACATAAGCACTTTAACATACCTCATAAAATTATGAATAACTCATAGAAACCATAAAACATAAAGGTATCCTGAGCCATTCATAACATTCTTACGTAGGGAGTAACCCTCATGGTTACATTTGGAATACCCATCATAGTATGTTCTTTAAATATCTTCAGAGAAACCTTAGCATTTAACCCCTTTGCATTACCCAATGCATTGGGGAGCTATCACAGGCTCCCAGGCCCTTATTTTATCATGGAACCACCCATCTTTATAAGCAATTCCCATGAACCAAAACATAATCATATCACATAAAACATGAATAAAGGAAACATAACATTTCCACATTTCTATCACAAGATATCAAAAACAAATTGATATAATAAAAACTTTATCAAAACCATTTTCAATAAAAAAATAAAATAAATTTAAAACGTGGTATTTATTTTTCATAAAAAAATTTATGGCTTGTAGAGGAAGTCGAATCTCAAATAATGGTGACAGCAGTGGAGAAGTCGTTGTCACCGAATACGTACGACAAAACATTCCCTTTTGTCATTTAGTAAAATGCGTCATATAAAAAATATTCCTTTTGAATAAATATAAAAGTCAAATGAGTTTATACACCATATAAAATAAGGATGTGTATAAAACAAAATATGCCTCAATGAAAGGAGATTTAGACGAAGTCCCTTACCTCGTGTCCGACTTGACTTGATCGTTCTTTAATCTCCTAAATAATAAACTAGAGGTAATTTATACTTACATTAGAACATTTTTCAAGATAATTATTACTTTTATATCACATATGACCATGTTATGAAAATTATTTAGTTATTACAGTTAATAATGGTCGTTTTGTCGACCCTTGGCACTTGAGTCAAAAATAAACTTCTTGTAATTACAAGTTGTTCATGTGGTAAAATATCCATTATATCCAGAATTATATTCATGATTTAGATATCATATATATCATATATTTCCAGTATATGCATGCATTTATAATATTACATAACATTTAGAGGTAAGAAATGAAATGCACCTTCCATAGAGACGGTAAGTCGTACGTACGCATGAACACTACTTTCATTTATATTAGGTATTTAATGAAATGAAATCATAATGATATAAACGTATATTATAATTACAGAGTAATATAATATATATTATCATCAAATACATCCTCTATATGTCTCACATATGTCATTAACGAACCAAATCACTTTGAGGGGGCGATAGTCTGCACTTCCTAAAATCAAGATATCAGGTTTACCCATAATGGAAACCATAAAGGTATGAAATAAATGAAAAATAAAGAAGCATAAAGAAGACATAAACATAATATATATCATATATATATAGCGTTAAATCTTAGTTTCCCCCATGAAAGGTGTTAAATGAAGATTGAACAATCATCGTTTCGTGAGGTAGAAATTCCCCATCCACTGAAACAGTATGTTCTTTAACCATTAGACAGAGGTGTGTTTATGTGTAGCTCGAATACATCTCACAAAAACATCATAGTATATTTAAGATACTGTTTTTGTTACAAAATAAAGGAATAAAAAGAGTTTAGGGGGTTGGAGAAGCCAAATAAAACAAATGAACACAAGTGAAGACATGACCTTTAAATTGGGTAACTCTTCTCGGTTTGAACCAAAAGGGTTTCTTGAAGACCTTTCTGCCTGAGGTAAGGATTATAGGATGAAGAAATGGATGTGGAGAGATTAAATGAGCAGAGTATGTCCGAGACAATGGCTTGAGAGGTGTGGGTAAGGAGGTAGAGGTGGGGGCCTTTTATAAGAGGGAGGAGGGGCACTCTTGGAATGTCAAGAAATATTACTTTATATTAAAATTAGTTTCATATTTTAAAGGACCCAAATTGATATATTTCTAGGATGAGGTGATAAGGTTTCTAAATATACTAATACAATTGGTTTTTGACAAGTTTATGTCTTATAGTTTTCATTATCATTTCATTTTATTTAAATCGTTCATTAATGAGGTAATCACTGCATCATCATGGTGTCATAAATAAATTAATTTATTTAATGTCTAAAAATTATAAAAAAAATAATATGATGTTGGAAATATTTTTAGATTTCCAATTAATATTTATAGTCCAATATATGATTTATGTAGACAAAATTAATTTTTTTACTTAGGTGTTATATACTTTTGTGATATTCTCATTTCTTTAAAAATAAAATGATAATGTGTCACTATCACCCAAAATTGATACCATGGGGTCCCTAAGTTTGGCACAAGGCATCGTATGGTCGGAAATGACACAACCATTATCATTAAGACAAATTTTTGGGTCATTTTTTATTATTATGATATTATTTTATTATCCTTAACTACTCGATTAATAATTAATCAAGATAATAAAAGATAATTACCGTCGATACTATTCATAATGTCCAAAAACAAAAGAGTATTAATTACATAATATAGACCTTCTGATTACAAATATGGAATCAATTTTACAAAATTCCAAACACATAAATGTAAATAATTAATTTAAAAATAATTCCCATTGTCAAAACAAATAGCGGGTTTTTTGAAACAATATCTATGAAATATTTGGAACTTTCTTTTGCCCAATTCCAATGTAAAATAAATTATAATGACCACCATTGGATTAAATGGTAAAATTATATTCTAATGAAACATTATAGTCAATTATAAAGATAATATAACCATATAATTAAATTAGATGGAAAAGGAGTCTTGAAGTAAAATGCAATATTTTTCACTATTTATTATAAGAATGAACATTGTTAGAAAAATACCGAAAATTTATCCAATGTAAATTTCAATGTACCAATACTAAAGAATAAGTTTATTTTGAAAAATAGAGCTTATAAAATTTTCCAAATATAGATTTTAAATGGTTTTCCATCAAAAGGTGGTAAAACAATCTTTTAAAAATTTTAGAGAATTCTTTGCTTAAGATTGGATTTATTCTCATTTTAAGTCTTTAAAAAACTATCTAATTCATAAATATACATAGATAAGAAAATACATACTTATTTCCTTACATGTTATGTTACAATAAATGATTCCAAATAATTAAAAGAAATGGTGGAATGCTTCTTGGATATCGATTACTAACCAGGACATATCTTCTAACCCCAATAATGTTCTACTAGCTGATTAATACAATGCTAGATGGAAATTTCCCTTCATTGTCTCATGAAACATGAATTCTAATAATTTACTATTGAAATCAATTACAGTGGTTTTATGATCCAAATTTTTTAATATGAAAACACATTACTCGATAACATACATGAGAGGACACATCTATCATCAACTAACAACTAAATATTATTTTTTTAAAGTTTGCTGTTGTGTTTTATATAAATAAATTAAAAAAATATAGTTAGAAATTATTAATTTAATATATATATATAATATTAAATCTAATGATTAAAATTCATCCAATGGTTTTTTAGACATTATATAAAATTAAATCCAATTTTACTCAAAAAAGATGTATTTTTCTGAAGGTAGTTTTACTACCTTTTAGTGTCATATCTGTTTTAAAATTTAAATTTAATTCTATTATAATTATTTTATGAAATAATAATTTTTTTAAATCATAATACTAAAATTATTTTAGGGTTAATTTAATATAATTTTTTGATATGTTTTATTTTTTAATGAATAGTGAAAAAATGCTGCATTTTATTTAATAACATTTTGTCCTCTAAATAATTTATAATGTTAAATATTAAATTTAATTTTATTTATGGTAACATTATTAAAATAATAAACATTTAAATCAATTTTTTTTAATAAAATCAATTTCAAATTTGATTTTGATTTAAAAACCTTTAAAACATTTTGATAATTTTTACATCAAAATTGGTTTTGTTTAATATCTGGTGAGGGTTAATTATAAAATAATTTCCTAATCATAAGTGAATTTAATTTCCAAAAACGGATTCTAGATTTGGAATCATATGTTGAAAATTTTGTAAATAGGTATCTTTTTTGACAAAAATGAACACTAGATTTTTAGCATATATATATTGCAACTATAAAGGGAAACACGAGTGAAAATCAATTAATAATGGGAAAAATAATAAGTTCATGACTTTTAAAACTAAAATTACACACATCCCAAATTATATTGTATTAATAAATTTCATATAAAATCCCTCATGTTTATAATTAGTTAACATTTGTTTCTCTTTTTATGTGATTATGACATTAATAATAGTTTTTTAAAGAAAAGAAAAAGATGTCACAATCGTATTCATAATAACTAAAATATATATAATAAATACATATCATGTTAATATGTTCTATTATAAAAATTTATTATAAAGATAATTATTTTATTCATAAATTTAATTTATTTAATTTTTTAGTGAGGACTTAATTATGTTATAATTATTCATAACATTAAAATAATTTCTATTTTATTATCGAAAATATCAAAGAAAAGTTTTTAAAATTTGAATATAAATATAATTTGATACAATTAATGTGATAAAATAATTTTATTGTTGAATTTAACATGACATAGGTTTATTAAAGTTTTTCAATGAAATCTTGTTATACTGATATCTTTTAAGGCAATTTTATGAATAACAACAAAATTGACAGATAATGATATTTTAAAATATAATAGTATTTTATTAAATGAAATAAAATTCATAATAATATTTTATTAGACTAATTAATTGGAATAAGTTTAAAATTTTCATCCATGATCCATTTATTGTTTGTTTTTTATTTTATAGTAACTATATTAAACCTCAAATACAAAATGTCTTTGTTATAAAGGTAACAATTAAATGAGATAAATATGGTTTAAAAGTAAATTATAAGGGTGATAATGTGACTTGAACATGTATAAATATTAATATATGATACTATCTATTCCAATAATAATATTATATAAGAAATAAATAGTTTTTTATCTATTTGGATGTGATATTTAATTTATATTAAAATTATTTTTTCAATCATTTGAAGAGTTCCCATCCTCTCTCCTATAAAATGTCACTCATTATTTTATTTGAATAAAATATAAAAATATATTTGGTTTGAAAAATATCTAATAATATCACTTACTATAATCCCTACTATAATTATAGATTCATTAGTTTAGGAATAATACTTTCCATAGGGTTCTTAAGGTTTTTAGAGAAGATGTTTTTCCGAATAAGATGTATTGTTTTTAATTAAGTGTTTTTGATTTATATATTCTTCTTATTTCATAAAATATTCCTAAATTAGACTAAAATAAAGTCATTATAACTCTTTGAAATACCCTGAGTTGGAGGGGTGATCTAGTGTATGAATGATTAAATCAACTACACCTTCAGATCTTGTATTGTTGTTAAAAAAACAGTCTTCTCCCTCTTTCATGTTGAAATGCATGGAGTGAAATTAAATAATTCATGAGAAACAATAATTTTACATGGTTCAATGTCACTATTATATATTAAAGGAATAGAAAATGGAATTGTGATGATGTACCAAATCCACTAAAATATCACCTTTGTTTACAATGTTTAGAGTAGACTCACTATCCCTCATGGATTACAACCAATCAGAAATTGAAATATATATTCTCCCTCAAATTATGTGTTCACACTTCATCCTTAAAATATTCTCCATTTAATTCATGAATAATTTTTTGACACCTCATTTATTAAATAATTAACTTACACATTCTTCTATAAGATGAATTCCACTTTACTACATGTTGACTGGGCATCCCCTTTCAATAATTTAGTGATAGCATCCTATTTTGTGAAGCTCAAACAACCTTCACATGGATTTCTCCTTTCAATAATATCAAATACATATACAAATATAACTCAGCATTTTAAATTCACACACCATTTAGTTATATTTTAATATCCTTCATAAATTCAAATATATTCTAGGTGATCAAATAATTATTGTGTCTTTGATATCCTTCACGAACTATTTCGCAAGAACCACCTTTGTAAAGAATAATAAGAATTATGGAAAATGATTATTATTATTAAGTATCAATAATTTTTCTGAAGGGGGGAAGAGTCATATTTATAAGCATTTCCACTGTTTCAAGAACCATAAATCAATTTCCACAACATTTCTTAATGCTACCTCAATTCATTTGTGGGGATTCAAATCTCATGATTCACTTGGAAGATTTATAGTTCGTGATACTCATCATAATTTGTGATATTATTTTCAAAACCATATATCATTTTTGAAGTACCCTTTTTTGAATCTAGTATTCCTGAAACATATTCCCTTTCTAAATTTACATATGAACTCCAAGGAAATCCAATTTTTAAAATGGTATCCATCATCCAAATTTTAGACCAAAAAATTAGGTATATAACGATAAATGGAATCTCCTTGGGTAGAAATTCTCTATATAACTTATTAGAAATCCATTCCTAAATCATGGATAATTATCAAAATTCATTTTCAATAATATCTTTGGAACTCAATAATAGAATATGAAAACATACTTTGTTGAAAAATACAATCAACACAAAAACACTACAATGTTACATTAAGGGATTTTCCCCCTAAAAAATTACATTTTTGGTATCCTCCATAAACTAATATACTTTTATGATAGTGAAATTGATTATATCCATAACCCATTCCATAAAATGGGAAATGACTTAATTATCTATGTCTATAGTGGAATAACTCCTTTTAAACTTATGTAATTTATTTTCATTCAGAATCTCTCAACACAAGACATAATAATGTAATTAACGTTCATATATGATATTAATGGAATATATATCATTAATAAAATAAAACAATCATTCACGTCCATCTATTTTCATGGATACTAAAATGATAATTTTTTCATTGGTATATAAAAATTATCTCCTCCACAAAGCGATGCGTATCGTTTTTCATTACCAAATGACATGGAAGATATATATTAGAATATTTAAAAAATTAATATATCATTAATGAAATAATGATAATTATGGAAAGGAAAATTATAATTTCCTTATCTCTATAATGGTCATTGAAAAATTGAAATATTACTTAGGAATACATAGAACATACCATATCCAGGATTATAATATAGTTCATTCTTTATAACCATATTTTAAACATTTATTCAAATGATTGATTTCTGTGAAAAAAGTATATTATTTTAATGAATCTATTTCTTTATATAATAAAAAAATTTACTCATTATCCATAGATGACATACAGAATCCATTTTGGTTTTAGTTAAAAAATATTATCAAAATATCTGAGGTGAACATAAATGAATAAGTAATTCTATAAAACATAATAATAAATGATATAGAAGGAATAATACACATGAAAACTGTTATCATGAAATTATAAAATATCTAAAGTTTATTTTACTTTAATATAACAAACATACGTGGTGAGCTAAACTCATGTTATGGGACAATTTATTTAAAAACCCATGTTATAAATTATTATATGATTTCTTCTCCTAAATCATTCAATATCACTCCCTTTAGATAAAATAGTTTCTATAAAAATATTAATATGTAATGAATTATTTAACATGATATTATTTTAATTTATATCAATTTTTTTCAAAAGGCATATTTTTCATGATTTATGTAAGAGAATGGTTAACCCAGTTTCAATTAATTGTGTTAAAATTATAATAAATAATTAATAATTTATTAGATTATTTGTTAATTGATTGTTTAGGTTATTTTTTATTTTAAATTATATTATGTATACCTTTAGTGAATAATCATAATTCATTCATTTCATTAATTCTCACTTCAAAGATATGATATTTTTAAGGGACATTCATTTGAAGAATCATAGTTGAATGTTTTTTTAACTAGAACAGAATTAATTTTTTACATACACAACATGATTATTTTTTCTCACTATCATGATGATTTAATGAATTTATTCTTATGTTATAAATTTTTTATGTTGTTTTCAAATAAAATAATTTCATTATGATGTGCATAGTGTTCTATTCATAAAAGTAAATTTTAAAAAAATGAATGAGTATTTTGATATGAAAAATACATATTTATTAAATTAAATGTTATTAAGAAATGGTTAGTGAAATAAAATTGCACGAATAATATTTTTATTCATTATCTGTTACATGCCTTTAATCATGGTGTGACATGGATATCATTGAGAAATCTTGTTTATTTTTAGCATGGGGTTCCCCATATTGTGATAGGAAAGCCGGTTATAGTATAACATAGGGTGAGACATATTACACTACGTAAGACCATAATATATAAAGAATTAGTGTTATGAGATTGCACTCTAATATAGTTGGTAATTAACATTTTGGATTTCAATGACAAGATTTTTCCAATTAAAATGTTTTTGAAATGGTTTATGATAATATGATGTTCTAAGTGTGACGTCCCAACCAGGTTACCGTGCACTTGTTCGCCAGGACTATTTGACTCATGACCTACATTGATCCTCTCTATACTCTAAAGGATACTGATTATTAAAAGGTTTATGGTACATTAATCATTGAGAGACTATACCCTCTTTTATCAGATTAAATCACCAGTGGAAATAATAAAAATATGATTAAATATTTATCAATAACATGTTCCAATTACTTAGATGGTAAAACCATGAAATAGAATATCCAACTAAAACTGCAAACATTCCTTTCTCGAGTATGTGTCAACTATATAAAATGAAAAATGAAACTAAAGACACCAACAACTCCCCATGGGTTCCCAAACCATGTTAGGTTCCATTATCCATGCTCCATCCCCAATAAGTAATCTAATCAAGGGAATTTTTCCTTAACAATTACTACAACAATAATTTCTATTTAGGTACTGAACATGTAGCCTGATTATGGTGTTAGTACAGCTCAGTAGGCCAACATCAACGGTGTCTAAAATAGATCTAGTCAATAATAGTGTTTGATGTTATATATATAATTAAATACAATGCATAAAAAATCAATTAAATACACATTTAAATATTCTATATTGAATCAAAAAACCATTGGGTTCCTGAGGAAACCCAATCCACAACACCAGATTCATCCCATGTCGGAGTCTAAACCATATCACATAATCAATTTATAATTCACTAAAACAATGGGCTTTCATTATCCATTTTAATATTATTAATATTTTGACCAATTGGAAACATATACCATTACAAATGTTTTGGGTCTAGGTCATCATGACTAGGAAACCATGGGATTTAGAAATAAAATATTCCATTCCACATAGAATTATCTATATCTAATTCTCAATAAGACCAACATGTGCCGCTCACATGGTCATTAGAAATAACATACCATGTCAAACACTCATTTATTAAACAATTATCACCATGTTCTATAGAATTATTAGAACATTTCCCATGTAGTTTTATTATAAAATTATCACTTTGGATTTTGGAGTAAGTATACCATGTCCCACTTAAGATAACTTTAGAAATAATAGACCATGTCCCAGCCTCATTTATCTATATTCACAAATATAACACAAAAAAACAGACACACATGCACACACCCACACACACACAAATATATAAATATATATATATATATCAAAAATATCACAAGGAGAATTGTATTACATAAATTGATATTTACCAACATAATCCTCTTATTAAAAATATTCTCATTAATTCATCATAAAATTAATTCATCACACGAAAAAAGATAATTAATTTAATAATATGTTAATAATATTCACAATTTCAAAATATCATAATTAATTAAATAATTAATTAATCAATTAAAAACATCACTATCATATAATAAATTATATAATCAATTATCTGAATAAATATATCAAGGTTTCATAATTAATTTCAAAATTATTTACTCCCAAATCAAATAATTCATGAATTTCATCAATAATTAATTCAACCAATTTAATTAATATAATCCAAAAAAACTATTTCAAAATAACCCTAGGAATTAAATAAATAATGAATCGCATTATAATAATCACTATGGTATTTGAATACTAGATCACCTACCTAGATTCTTGATTATTAATTGCCCAATAGAAATTACCAAATTTTACCAGCACAATGACAAAGATCAGATCCTATTTTATAACCCTAAATAATGATTAAAAAATAATGATATATATATATATATCCACAATCCTAGATCATGAATAAAAAAATCATGATATTGATCAAGAAAGAAAAAGATGATTTCTAACCCTAAATAAGAGAGGGATAAAAGGATGTGGAATGAGAATGTAATGGGGAGGGATCAACTTATTAGTAGAGAGATAAATCATAATTTTGGGATAATAATCATGAATAATAGAGGCTATAAGGACTTATAATTCATTTAGATAGATCCAAAACTAGGTAAGGTAATCTAGGGTCAAATTGGGGTCAAAATCAAGGAGCATTATGGGTTACGATATTTCTTAAAATAATTTCATGGATTAATTAATTCTGAGGCACAGTTTCAAGAAAATGGGTCAATTATATTCTCTAACATTGTGAGAAACATGTTCATATTGTTTAAGGGGTCCTTTTAAGGCCGATGAACTGAAAAACTGTTTTTCAACAAGGTAAACACTTACTATCTAGGGTTCCACAGTTTCCTAGGTTGGGGATACATTTTTCTATAAGCATGTCCCAACCATGAACATCTCATTTTCCTTCCATTTTTCTAAATTTTCATCCAAACACACCCCAATGTAAACTGAAAATTAAAAGTAATCCACACTAAATAAAAGATTTCATTAATACATGTGGGATACAATAATAGAAAATGTTGGGATTTTATGATCTCCCCACCATATAATAGATTTTCCTCAACCTACACTACTATGCTTCTCTAAAATTTTGATCCAAATAGATTAGGCCAATGTTCCCTCATATCTATTTCCCTCTCCCACGATTCAACCATCACACATCGAAGTTTCCATAATAATGAACTATCATCACATTCATTCCCCAAAACACATTATCAATATAACCAACCACAAGAATAATGTGCTTCTCAAAGGTTGAATATACCTCAAGATCATCATCATGAACATCAATCAAATGGTAATAACTAGGGTAATATTTCTATAGTACTAATACATGTAATAAAACATGCATATCAACATTCTTCTATGGGAGATCCAATCAGTATGCCATTGTCCGGATTCTATGCAAAACCTCAAAATTTCAATCAATCATAGTCTCCGTCTTTCCCTACATCCATATCCTATATAGATCAATCCTAGATGACACATGAAGGAATACACAATCACCATGTATAGACTGTAGTTTTCATTTCCGTCTATCAACATATGGCTTCTTCCTAATCTGAGATATAGACTTAAATTAATGAATAAACATAACCTATTATGATGTATTCCACATGATACTTAGTCCAAATAACTCTGAATCACCTGTCTATATCCATCATAGTGGTGATATAATTGGACAACTATTAAGATCATTGTATAGTTAAATATTTATAATTTCATTATAAATATTCTAATAAGAAAACTATACTAATGGTTGATGTTTCTCCCAAGCCCCACAGAATCAAGGACACACACCCACATAATATCCTCAAGAAATTATATAGTTTTCTTCTACTACCCATTTATATGTGGATGCAATGCAGTACACAATAACACATATGTATCAAATGTTATCTGTAAGCCCATCTAGAAGCATGAAGTGAATCATGAGTCACGATATGAAATTGGTGTCCATTCCACCTCATGTAAATATACTATCTCCCAAACGTACCTCTATACAAACTAGTTTTCTAATAATATTTATTGCACATTCTATAAATTTTCCTCTTTCTTGTGTTAATCAAAATTAACACAAATACAATCATTATTTCTAGGAATTTACTAGAGACCCACAAAAAAAAATCCATGGTGATGCCATATTTGTTCCACTATATAATGTGTAATGGTTGTAACATTCCTCTTGGTTGTTGAAGCTCTTCTTTCACCTATTGACAGGAGGAGCATTATGTCACAAACCCTATTATCATCTTTTTCATGCTCAGATAAAAAAACATTAATCATAGGTCATTGGAAAATTATGGTCACATCATGAAGTACCAACCATTTAAAGGAATGAAATTACCATACATTATCCTCTCAGATGCTTGTAGGAACAATGACTAGACTCTTCACAAAAATGATTTGACCATTATCGATGATTAAATATTTATGTGTCTCCCCATCATAAAATATTTTTTTAAATTTCAATCACACTATGTGGTCAAACATTTTCTCATTTATCCATATAAAAATAAATTAATATACTAAAAATTATAATATATTCATCAGCTCTTGACTCTCTTAAACCAGAATGTGCTTCTCATATAGCAAGTTTATCATAATCCACACAGCTCTAGACTCTTGTACCACTTGATTCTGATTTATTATTCACAAAGTATCTGTAATATTGTTCCCCATTTTAGGGGTATGTGCTAGATCAAAATCAAATTACTACATACAATCCACCCATATTTTTTGTTCAAGATTCAAATATTCTTTTAAAAAAATGTACAATAAACTATTTTTATACATATATATTGTAAAAAATTTCACCCGTAAGATAGTTTCCCTAAAATAATGAATCATAAAACACTACAGCTAACTTGAGTTCATTCATTAGGTAGTTGTGTTCATCAGGCCTCAAAATCCTAGATCTATACACTTAAACTCAATCTCCTTCCATCTACATAGAATTGATTCAAATTCCTGAAACATCACATTACACCATGTACTCCTCACCTAGATCATGTATGTTCAAGATTGGTGTCAATGTCAAATACTTCTTCAACTCATGTAAGGAAATCTCACATGATTTCAACTAATCAATGATTATCACCTTTTTTGTCATGATAAATGTGGAACTACAAAATTGGAAATATCTTGGATGAATCTCGGATAACAATCAACTAACCCCAGAATGCTATATATATCAAAGACATTCTTGAAAGGATCTCTAGAAACCCATTCCTAAAACCTATCATAGCCCACATACACAGCTTCCCTCGAGATAATATGTCCTAGGAAGTGTACCTTATAAATGAAAATTTATCACTTATATGGAATGAAAAATTTCTGATACAAACAGAGTGTAGTCCGGAAAATTCCATGATGTTGGGTATGATAACAATGAGCCTTGAATTACACCATGATTTCATCCACAAATACCACCACATACTGATCCATGTTTTCATGGAATATCCTATTAATCAGGGCCATTAAAAATTTCTGGTTCATCCTTTAACAGAAATAGAATTACAATGAACTAATATAGGTCATAACTACATCTAAAAGAATCCCTCTCTAAGTGAGATGTTCATACCCTCAGCTAATGGTACTCTGATCACAATTGAATCTTCAAGAACTCACATGATCATCTTAACTTGTCAAGTAAATAATCAATATGTGGAAGAGGATACAATTTCATTAAAGAAATATTGTTTAACCACCATTAATCGACACTCAAGTGAAAATTATCATCAATCACCTTTAAAAACTACATAGGTGAACCCAATGGAAATGCGGTCAAATGGATATACCAATTATCCCCTTACTCCTCTAGCTAATTCATGACATCGTGAAACTATATCAGTGAAATTCTATTTAGTTGAATAGATATCAGGTTAGCTTCTTTAAAGAGATCAATTATGATTTCCACATATTTCTTAGGTGCTAGAACTAAGAAGAATTCAATAATGACAACATGAAATAGTTACACACAATGTATAAGGACATATATCTTAACTACCCCATTATCAATAAGTAAACAAGTAACCTAGGATATAATATTTTCCAGAAGCTGAGTATTTGTCCCTTCTCAGTACACCTAAATATCCCACTCTCCCCAATTCACGTAATAGTCACCCTTAGTAGATGTTAACAAAACTATCCTGGTATAATTTTCTATGTATTCTGTATACTTGATTGTCCAATACATTATCATAATTATGTTAAATCATTTTTTTATGAATATAGAGATCCCGGATAAAATAATACACATTTATCTTGATAGAACATCACCTATAAAACCAAAGGTCTCAAGACTGTACTCCCAATAATGTATTTATTTCCCATACCTAGGCACAATATCCACCTCTAAGATCAAACAATTAATAAATTTTTAAAATATAAATAAATTATATGATTTAGTGTCAAAAAAGGAACTACCTACTATAGAATCTATACCAATAGTTCCTCTCATTTTCAATGGCCTTTCTTTTGAAGCCACATTTTTAGGATGCACTACATGAAACTATCTTGCAGATCATTCCTGTGATGTTATCTTACTTCCCTCAGATGTAAAACTCGACTAATATGAGTTTTCGTTTTTAGAAGCACCACGCCAACTACCACTACTGCCTCAGCTAGTAGAAATCCAGCTGGTATACAAATATGATACATAAGATCCCCTTTCAACACCATGGTTTGGCCAATCTTCTCTATAACTATCCATCAATATTTGGTTCTTATAGAACCTCTATTGATTTAAAAAATTATTATAGCCTCCAAATTATACTAGTTTATAGGAATAATTATTTCGGAAGTGTCATTCCCTACCACACAAGAGGAAAAACATCTGAGAAAGGTCTTGTGCTACTAATCCTTATATATATGTAATTCTCTTCCCACTGCTCTAGGTAATGTGGTCATAGTGGTGTTTTTGACTCTCAAAGGTCACATCCTATAGTTGTTTAGTAGAAACTACCTATCTTTAATTGATATCCTCATTTAGTTTTCCCTGAGCTATGGGATCATGATCGACAACCTCAAAAAACTTATTTAACAAATAGTGTATTACCTATGACATAATATCACATTCAATTCCATCTTAAAAGTGTATAATTATAATTGTTTTATCTCCTACCAAAGATAGAGAAAATCATTTCAAATTTATGACGTTTCTTACACAGTTCATCATGGATATTCTTCCTTATGTCCATATCATGAACTAATCATCTATATCCTATCTCAGCATCTCTAGGTGTAATTTCATTAATAAATTCCACAAAAAATCATTCATAAGAATAAAACTACCTTGTCAAGTTCATGGATGAATGTCGCCACAGTGATTCAGGGATCCTCATAGTCTGTAATTGGCCAACCTAAATGTTTTCATTGCAGGATTCTCAATCTGGTTAAGTATTTTTTCAGTAGACTTAAACTATTACTAAGATCCCTCAGATGCACCCACACGTGTAAAATTATTAGGGCGATCCTAGTAAAAATTATTAGACATATTATACAAGGTACTATCATCCCACCATGGGCCTCTTTCCCAGAATTTCAAGAAGTATGAAATGTTTTCTCTGAACATTCCCTTTTCTTCCACACCCGATAGTATTGGTGCCTCCAGTTTCACAACTGGTGGATCATCAATGGCCATATCTTCTGGTCATCATCTCAACAATTTTAATCATAGAGTCATAACTCATCAACACAAAACACATACAATAATTCATTTTTCATAGCATTACCACAATTACATAAAAGGAATAACAAAATATGTACCCAAATGTTCTTTACCCAAATCATTCATCATGGTAAAAGACATTCTTCTATAACTATATTTAATAATCCCGACTCTAATATAATGGTTATATAATGTAATTATAATTATTTAATTTTTTCATTTATACACCCAATTATTAAAATCCTTTAGAATTTAATAATTCTTTTCACATTAAGCACACTTTATATTCTATTTAACAATAAATAAAAATAGTTCATGTTCCAAAAGGTAAACATACCCCATTTTCCCAAGTGTGCCTTAAATGGAATATGTCACAAAATAATTCTATGTTCCTTGAATGGTACATGCTTAGTCAACTCTCAAATCATTACGAGATGTCTTAAAATTCCCTAAAAATAAAAAAAAACAATTTTCACATCACAAAAAAAGGTCTGTCAACCAAGATGAAATAATATTCCACAACAATAGAATGAAACTGTAAAAATAATCCATCATAGAGAACATGGGTTTTCCCCCCAAAAATTGTATTGAAACTCCCATGCATAAACTAAAGTCCATGTCCTGATTCATCCTACTGTCATATCTACCATTATAAAATAGTAATAAAAAGATGAAGAAAATAAATCTTAACCTCTTATACAACTTTATATCATCTCATCTTGGGTTCTAATCACTCGTTCCCCAATAAGAATTTGCACATGACCAAAAGTGAGCATCCCCTTTTGCCATAGGCTACCATATATCATCTGGTGTCTCCTATGTCAATCCTAGGGAGACTATACCCTTTTTTAGAGTAAAAAAACTGAGGAAATAATAAACAATTACTAATGATATATATATATATATATAAATAACTAGTTCCAATAACTAAAGAGGTTCAATGAAGGAAATACAATATCCCACTAAAACAAAAAACATTATATGATAAAGAATGATTCATGTCTCTAAAATTAATATTGAACATAAATACATCACTGACTCCCAATTTAGTCCATAACCACATATGGTTCCCTAATCCAAGCTCCATTGACAATCAACAATCTAAACAAGCGACATTGACCTTATCCTAACCTACAAAAATAAATTCTATTTTAGTTATAATATAAAATCCCATGTAGGGTGTGAGTACTACTCTATAGGCCACCACCAATAGTTGCTAAAACAATTCCCATTAGAAATAGATTATGTAGTTATATAAGGAATTAAATATAATTCTTAAATTAATAGTTTATCACATTATTAAACATTCACTACTAAACCACCTAAACCCATGGTTTCTAAAATACACCCTAGCACAAATACATGATTCGGTATGTGCCCAAGTTTGAAGAATTTCAAGATATCTATTTACAATTAACTAAACAATGAGCATTCATTATCCATTTCAATACAACTCATTTTAGAGATAATTGGAACCATAGTCTAATAATAATGTATTTGGTCTTGGTTGTCAAGCCATGGAACACTCGAGCCTTGGAAACATCAAATGATGTTTAACATAGATCTATCCCTGGGAAATTTGGGGTCGACAAACCATGTACCACCGATGCTGGATATGTAGAACGCATACCATTCCCCACCCTCATTTATAAACCATTTATCACTATAGGATTTGGAATTAGAAGACCATGACCTGCTCATGTTATTAAATAATTTATCACTACATGATTCAGAATCATCAGACTGTTTCCTACTCTTGTGGGATTTTGAAACATCATACATTGTCCCCCATAATTTATCAATAGTCATATAACACACACAGACACACACACACACATATATATCACCAATATATCAAGGATAATTAGATTAAAGAAATAAATATTTATGAAAATTAATCCTCTAATAAAAATGAATCTCATTAATTAATAAAACAATTAATTAATGAAATACATACCATTAATTTATTAAACATCTCAGAAATAACATTAACAATTTAAAAATCACATAATTCATTCACTGAATAATTAATCATTTCCTACCCTCAACATCACATTTTTTATTCAACAATTAAGATCCCAAATAAGTATCTCAATATCACATAATTAAATTCACAATAAATAATTCCCAATTCCCCAAATTTCATAATTTTGTCAATAATTAATTCATATATTTTAATTGATTTATTCAAAAATTTAAATTTCTAAAAAATAGTAGAAATTAAATGATTTTCATACACATAATAAAATGAATAAATATGGAATCTGAATATTATAACACCTACCCTGATTCATTGATAATTAATTAAAAAAAAATCACAAAATTTAAGCTGTATGATGATGTAGATCAGATGAAAATCAATAACCCAAAATCTAGATTAAAAAATCAATAACTCATAGATCATGATATAGATCGACAAGACTATATATAGGTTTACTAAATCCAGATTCAAATCCAAAAAAAATAAAAATATTCGTCCAGAGAAAGAGTAATAGAAAAATATATTATTGAGAATACAATGGGGAAAGATCCAGTAACATGAATATAAGTGAATCTTTATTTTGGGAAACAAATCAAGAATAACCGTATTTAAATTGAATTTTAATTTTCCCCTAGAGAGATAAAATCATGAAATACCAACTTTAGTAGAATGACTATCATAAATAGGTGAGTTCGGAGTTTTTGGGTAATATTTAAAATATATTTCAGTCATAATTAATTCATGTGAACTTTTTCCTACATAGGGGTACATAGTTTTACCTAATTGTTCAAAAATCATGTATCTATTATTTTAGGGTTTTATCGTGTTCCTTCTAGGGAACATGGTTTGAAAAAGCAAGAAAATTCATGTAAACCCTCATTGTCCAGGGTTGCATGGTTTCCTGGGATGGGGAGCACAATTTTCTCAAACTATGAACAAACATTCTACAACCAATTTTTAATCCATTATTCTCAGAATTCTCACAAAAACACCTCAAAGTAACTCTCTAACTAAAATTACAAACAATAAATCAAATAATTACTAGTAAAGATGTCCAATAAAACTCCATAAATGGTGGGATCATTAACTGTGTCACTAAGAGATGTCTTAATCACATGATAATAGTTTTAATGATTTTTATTGAGTATCATTTATTTTTGTTATTCATGTGGAATAGAATTATTTTATTGTCTCAAAAAATTTGAAGATAAACTTAATATTTATATGTTTTAACTTTTTCAGTATTCTAAACGATTTTTTCTTACATTTCTTTTTTTTACCTTACTAATATTTCTATGGTAATCTTGACTTTTTAAATTATTTTAAAGGGTAATGGATTAGTAGGGTTAAAAATGAGGATATAATGAAAATTTAAATGTTATGTCAAGATAATAATTTATTTTTTAATTTTTCAATGGATTCCCTTGGTGGTAAAACATGATAAAGAGTATAAGTGTCTACATGTAATAAATGGTTTTGAAATTTACGATCTACTAAACAAATAACAAAAAAAATTTGGAAATTAATATATTCCAGGTTTTAAAAATTACTATAATATGTTTCTATTAAGGATAGGTACTTACATTACGTGTTAAAGAAGAGTTTAGATAACTTATGAGATTAAGTGGTTTTCTTATGTGTTATCTATATCATCATAGGATTATAATTTTAAGGTTTGGCATAAGTGTATTATTTTATAAACCCCTTTTCAGAAATTAAGTAATTAAATTTTATGGTTACTAATAGAAATGTTTAGAGGAATTAATTGTTTTGGGTAATTATAGGTTATTAAATTTTAGGATGTAAAATTAAAGGTATGAGATAACCTTTGAGATTAAAAATTATTATGGTTATATTTAATATATCATTAATTATATAAGTATTATATTAATATAGTTTTTTAAATAAGAAAAACCTCATTATTGATGGTAACCCATATCATCTAGAAAGACCGTTTGAATTGAACCCATGACTGAAGGGTACAAGGGTGACTTGCCTACCATTAGCTAACACAAAAATTATATTAGATGGAATTTTTTAATCTTTGTTAAAAAAATTCGGGATGAAGCATAATTTTATTTTGGTGACATAGGTTTTATAAAATATATTTCCATGGGATTGGAAAATTATTTTTTGATTATGTGATTAATATTATTTTGGAAGACAATCACACTTTTGGTAAACCATTGAAATTAAGGTAAATATAGTATTTTTGAATTTTTTTAAGAATAATTTTAAAAATATATTATGAAAGAATATATGATTTAATTATAGATTTATATTGTTTATATAACTGACTAGAAACTCATTGAGATTATGTGATTTGGTTATATACATTATTGAGTGGGAATTTAAGAGACATTATAGATATTTGGTGATAAATTCTAATTTTTTACATAGAAGATTATTTAATCAAATCAATATAAATTTTGGAGTTCTAATTATAATCTAGTGTATTTTTGGGGGAATAATAAGTATTTTTATGTTCTAAATGGTATACCTTGAAATTTTGGTTTTACTATTAAATTTTCGTGATTAATGTTTTCTTAATAGTATAATTGTTAATTTTATCGATGAATTATCTAAACCTATCCTAATGATTTTGTATATGTTTAATGTACAAATATATGATGAATGTATAGTTCTATGTTTTTTGATTTTTTGATCCACTAATGTTCATTCTATTGATTCATACTTGAAAATTTTATCTAAAATACTCTTAGTTTGGAGAATAAGATATGTTTTTTAAAATTAATTAAACGATTAAATAATTATTTTAATGTAATTAGGGTTCATTATTTTGTTATTCTAGGATGTAAATTAATAATATAAAATTATTAATATTATATTGAAGCCATCTCCTTATTTGTTTTATTTTATCTATGGAATTTAAATATATATGGTTTTTTATAATTAATATTATCTTTATCATGTTCTATATAAGGAATAATCATTACATGATATTTTGTGTTCTATTAAATTTAAATATTTTAAAACCTGGAACCCTAGAATGTGTTATCTCAAGAGACCATTATACATTCTTTTCACTCTTAATATGTGGATGTTTCTTTGACCATCTTTCTTAATGTGGGGTTTCCACAAATGTATTCTGAAATGTTAAACCTCTCTTAAAAATACAAAATTCAAAATTTCAAGATAAAAATTTACATAATGGGGGAGAATTCAACCTCTATAATTTATTATTATTGAAAAAATATATTAAATATCATACATGGTATACCACATCGAGTTTAAACAAACAATAAAACATTATTATTTAAATGTGGACAAGTTTTCTTTATAAAAAAAAACACTGTTGTTGGATTATATTAATGATATTTATATATATAATTCGGAATATAATTTTTAATATTCATCCTCTTTGTTTTATATACAATATATATAAATAAATATAATTTTACATAAGACCTTGTCCAAAAATGTTGTATCATTTTTAATCAAGTGATTCAGTTTTATTTCATACTCCACACTATTTAAATATTATTAAACCATAGAAAAATAATAAATATAATTATATCCATATACATAGATGTTATTATGTTAGTTTATCTGACTACATCCATATATAATTCAATCAAATGGGAAATGTATTAATTATTGATTTGTGTGGCGGACTATCGCCTCACAAATAGATGTAATTTTTTTTCAAACATCAACTCTCAAGACTGGTTATAATGATGAAATTAGGTTTATATATGATATTCATAAAATATATATAATTTTTTAAACATATTATATAATTTAATTATTAATTATTTATTCCCAAAAAAATGATAATGTCGATTGTGAGGAAATGTGAATTATCACCTCCACGAAGCGATGTGTATAATTTTCAACACCACATCACACGGATGAAACATATATGAATATTTAAATGTCTAGTAATATATTAATTATATTATTGAAATTATATAATTATAAAATTATACTTACCTTTTTACATAATTTTCATTAAAAATGGATACATTACTAATGTGTACATATAGATTAATATCTCCATTATTATAGAGTAGTTAATTTTTCATAACAATAATTTATCATTTGATTTAAAAATGTTATTAATGTATATAAATGATAATTATTACCTGAATATTATTCTTTATATGTAGTAATTCTGATCTCTATAACCATGTTTTACTTACAAAAGACTTTTAGGACATTGGTTCCGAATATCATAAAAATATCAAACATAAACATAAATGAATAAGTAATTGTATGTAATATAGAAATCAGTGATGGAAAAATAATAATTAACATAAAAAAGGTTCCCAAGAAGGTATAAAAAATATATATTTATTATTCAAGAAGATTAATAATATACATGATGATTCAGACTCATGGTAAGGGACTCTTTAAGACACAAAGAAACTGTATATTGAATGTTTTAAATATTTTTATGGTAAATATTTACCTTTCATGTACAAGTTTTAAAATGGGTTTTAACAATATATTAATATTTACATTAATGTTTTATAACGACTTTTTATTTAATTTCCCTATAATGTTTTCAGAAATAGACCTTTTTCATGTTTTATGTATGGGAATTCTCAAGAGAATTTCCATAATATATGTCTCACTTCATCATTTTAATTATGTCATGATAAGATTATGTGTGATGTTAGTTATTATAATCTTAATTTTTATTTACAATTTTTTATATGTACTCATAGATTATAGAGATAATATATTGATTTGATTAATGGTCACATCAATGATATGATATTTGTAAAGACTTTTTTTTGAAAAAAAAATTACAAGTTATTTTGTGTAAAACTAAAAAATAATTTTTACTCATATAGGTCATGACTATATAATTCCTAGAATCATAATTCATAAATGACTTGATTCATATTTTATAAAATTATGTTGTTATTTTCAAAGATAATGGTTTCTTAATTATGATCATTGTGTTTCAATTTTAAAAATTTTCAATAAAATTGAAATGGTATTTTGATATCAAAAATTTATATTCTTATTATATTGAAATATGTTTTGAGATACCTCATAATTAAAAAATTATGAGCATAATTGTTTTTATATTATATAGTATTGTAGAATTATACACATGGTGGCTCAGATAGTTCTATGAAATCCTATTACAGATTTTCATGGGGTGAACCATACAATTATGTGAAATCCTATTAAAGGTTACTATGGGGTGGCCCAGAGAGCACTGAGTAGGAAATAATTATCATAAATGGTGGGTGCACCTAGATATCACTCTAATATATTGGGTAATTAAAATTTTGGATGACAACGATATAGTTTTTCAAATTTACATGGTTCTAAAAGGGGTATTATGAATATGATGATCTAAGTCATTAAGACATATTTTCATAAATATCTATGGGATTTAATGATTTTCCTAGAAAACAATATAGTGTGTTTTTCATTTTTAAAATGTTAATTTTATATTCTCTATGAAATTTTAAGAAAAAGGAAAATTAAAATATTATTTCATTTTTTCATGGGAATAAGAATTTCATTATTTTATTTTTATTGTTTCCATTACTAATCTATTAATTTTTATACCATGTTATAAAAAACAATTTTATAGGGTAATGGAAGAGTTGCTTCAAGGATGAATACATGATGAAACTTATAAATATTTTTCATGATAATAGAACATGTTTTATTTTAAAAGGGTATAACTTAGTGGGAAAATGGATATAATGTATACATTCTGACTTGTAATACATTGGTTTACAATTTATGAGGTTTCCATATGTCCCTAAAATACTAAACTTAATAGATCGATGTGAAAATAATGTGATCTCTAGATTTTAAGAAAAATTTAATATGATTTGTTTAAATAATGGTCCCTATAGTGGGGAAAATCCTAATTTAGCCTCTAATAATTTCACAAAAAATTCTAATAAATGGTGTTATATATGGAAAATAAAATTTCAATAAAGAGAAAATAATTATTAAAGAAAATATCACCCTTTGGAGTGATTTAACTATTCCATGAGTGATTATACCTACAATATTCTATTATATATATATAAAATACAACCATGGTCTAAACAAACACATTAATGATGAATTATATATAAAATTATGTTTATTATTCCTGAGGATAATATATCAACATTAAATTTCACATGGTTAATGAGATATCACCATCACACATCATTAGGTGATCAATATATCAACTCCACAGGTCATCTTATTAAATAATACATTTTCCAAACTAAGGACAAGGTTTATTGAGTCACTCTATATGGATGATGAATAATTAATCACATGTTGAGAATACACAACCATTTAAATGATCACATGGACAATATATAATCTTCTTACAACTCAAGATGATAAGGAACCTCTAAACCATCACATCTTGATGGATTTCATGACAAGTTATCAATTCCCCAAGTGGATGAAACATAAATGATATCATAAACAGAATTAGTTCATGTGAAACATGTAATATTATCAATTCTGAATAAATACAACCAGTATCACATATACCATTATCGGAAAACCATCGATATAAGTTCTCATGTTATTGATATTTATTAGAAATATTTCCTCAAGTGGAAAATACAAGACATGGATAACTTGCATGAGTAGATAATGGACCACTAGAAAACTAAAGTGGTCAATATACAAAATGAATAAATACTCAGAGGATATTAACCACAATATTTATACCTTATGTGGAAATTTTTCCACCAATTAGTATTCGGTAAGTTGATAGTACTCCTCCAAAATAAATCTTCATTTGAAAATAAATCAAAACATGAAATTTCAATGTGAATAGTAAACTGATAGTTTATTCAAATCAAGGACAATTATATATCACATGTACCCTTATAGTGAATTATATACCAAAAATGTGTTTCATATTTTCTATCTACAACCATAATTGAAAACAATTCAATAGTGTAAGTTATATGACTCACATATTAGTAATATATTAATTAGATTTTATATGATTTTAGAGTATAATTAATCATTCACAATTAATTTCCATATCCATTTGGACATTATAACAAGTAACCAACCCACATAAAGATCAATTACTACAAAAATGACTTCATTCTTATATCATACAAAAAAATAATTCCATGGATAATAATAGGGAACTACCATAGGCTTTTATGGTCAATTTTAATATATAGGATCCCATTCCTGGTCCTAAGATAGGATTCCATAGTGAATCCCAAAAAATAATTGGTTTCTAGTTCCTAGTTTAGTTTTATAAAACCACACATAGGACCCTCATATCTAATGAATTCTATTTATTACAAATAAAATTAAAATATATATATATATATATATATATATATTTTAGGTCAAATAAAATCATGCAATGCATCCTATATTTCATATAATAGTACAAAAATATTTGAAAACAATCACGATGGAATAGAATCACATTTTACATTTTTATAAAATTATACTCATTAATTTTCACCAAATAATTCGTTTCCAAACTAGAGAAATTGTCCAAATAGTGAAAGTCCATGATAATTGGAATATTCCACAATAACCACTATAAAATGATAAAATATTGAATTAAATGAAAAAATAACGAATGTGAATAGTATTCTTTATTAGTAGTGATATTTTGGGATAAAAATTCATTTAATTTATAAGGATCAAGATAGATCTAATTGGGTGGAAGGGAGGAGAAAAGGGGATAAGAAAAGGGTTCTTTTAATATGGGTAAATTTAACAATCACCCCAACAATAAATTATAATAATATTTTATTAAATAATTTATATACATGATTTTAAAAACAATAATGATTCCATCGGTTTCCCACCTAGTCACCACAAGGTGGTATGTAACCACTAGGTACACTCCCCCTATTCATTAGCTAGTTAATGGGCTGGGTGGAGCCAACCCGATGAAATTTTATTAATGAATTATTAAAATTTATTCAAAGTATGTAAAATACAGTGAATCCATAAAATGAAGAGATCAATTCCCTTAAATATAAACTTAATCTAACAATAAATGAATAATTTCAACCTTATACTAAAGTATGTTTTCTTTAGTGCGATCAACCTATAATTGGTGAACATTACAAATGATAATCAAAATGGGTCATCCAATAATGTTGTATAAATAGTTTTCACCAAATTTATAAAAAAAAAATTGAAATGAACATCAAAATCACAAATATATGTTATAATATCTATTCCTAATGTGTATGGAAGTAAAAAAAGAATCATGATAAGGAAATTATTTTCCATCACCTGGTAGGGGGATCACATGCTCATACAAGTGTCATAGTCCAGAATCCATTACATAAGATTTGGGGTTTCTCCATGAGCCAATACATTACTGAAAAGCATGAGTGAGTCACGTTGTTTTTCTATCATATAACTCTAAACATTATAATTTCTCTTATATTTCATATTATTAAATTTTAAATTAAATATAGTATACATGTGTGAGATTTAAAAGTTAAATCCATAACACATAGCTCACTAGGTTAAGCATAGTTGTGCTAAAGGATACAAACTATTCAGTTCATCACCATATGACTCAATCATGTTATACAATATGACTTACTGAAGTTTCATATATATGATATCACAATTTAAAAAATTGTTATATTTCCAAAAAAATAATTTAATAATTTTTTGATATCTTTGTTATACATAATGAAAAAAAAATATCATACTATATGATATCACAAAGATTCGTAATGTTCTATTTAATATCTCACATTTAATAAAATACTTCCTTGAAATTGTATAATTTCAACTTATATAAAATCATATATAATAAAATGCGAATAATATAAAATACTACCTCTTTATGTCATCTGGAAAATTGATAATGTTACCACCAATTTCCCTTTATATCACATAACATGTAATACAATGTTAAATTACCATTCAAAATGCCTCATTGGATATAACTATAATGATCAGTTTGAGTAGTTATGTCAATAAAACTCAATCCCTGGTCCGTCAACATATTTTCTTATTCCATTAGACATTGTATCACAGAAAAAATAAAATAACTAAATCTATAATTTCATGAAAATAGTGACTTATAAAAAATCAGTAATGGTACTCAAGATATAATTGGATTTGGTCTGATTCCCATCAAACAATTTTAAGTCTATACCTATATTCACATTCTGTAATATATATATATATGTGTTTATTTTAATATGATATATTAATTAACAAAAATATAGTAATGATGGAACACTTAATATGTAAAAATAAAACTTCTTCTACACACATTACCAAAATTACATGTAGAAACTAATGTAGTTGATGAATAAAACTAATATTATTCCTATAATATATGATCACTACACATTATCCTCACTTACCATGTTAATACCATCATATGTACCTTCTATTTATGGCCATATATTTTATCAATCCATCAAAATTATGGTCCAAGATATCATAATAATTACGAAAGTTGGACAAAATATCATATGTGTTCAGATCAAACCAATGATATGATCAACATTATACAAAATCTTCAATCGTCAAATAAACATAATGTATTGTGTAAAAAAATTATTGCTGTATAATAGTTCCCATTCAAGGTTTTTTATCATCCCCATGTTTTGTGGACTCTAAATTTGAACCATGATCCACTAATATACACATGAAATAATGTATAACACTCTTTTTTGTAATGAATAATCGGTTATTCAGTAAAAACATACCATTTATTGACTTATGAATATAATTCATGTGATAATGAATGATTCATACACACACTAGACAAAAAATATATATATAACATATTATAATCCACCAAGAAAACTGGTTAAGGATAACTCCACATTATATAATGGGAAGTTAATTATAATTATACATCATAAATTGCATATCAATTTATAAATATATTTATCTATTATGAAATAATGATATACTCTATATTTCATTTTATATTATATGATATATTTTATATTATTAATCACATTATTTTTATTTCAAAATACATGAATAAGTGCATATATAACTTTTCATATATGGAAAACAACTATATCATCATTATGTTTGATTTACAGTGAAATATATTTTTAAATTTCAGTAAATCTCCATGTGGTTATTATTTCATAAATATCTAAACGCTTGATAAAAACAACTATCTGAGCTCATTAGTTAGTGAAATATTTTATGTAATCCATTTTAAATATTGGAGAGTCTTGGAAATTATATTACTTCTATTCAAATAATAATAAATATTAAAAAACTTAACTCCATAACCATTAATTGTATGATGTAAAAAACATCTATTGTATACATATAACTCATTTAATGATCAATATAAAAAAATTTCAAGCCTTTACAATTACAATTTTCCTTGAAATCATATCGTAACTATAGTAATTTTTTTAAAACATATCCTTTACATTATATCCTGATCTATATTATGATAAAATGATATATTCACTTTGTTGTGGTTACTAAATTTAACTCTTTAAAATTTTCATTACCATCATACCCTAAACCATTTAATAACTTTAGCTGAAATACACATTCAACTTTGGCTGGTCTAAGAATTTATTTTTGTGCATTAATCGTTCAAAATCGAAAAAATTTCCACATTACCCTACTAAAAACAATATTTACTTACATGTAACATGATAAGGGAAAAAATACATCATGTTTATGAAAAAACTCATAGTTTATTTTATTCTAAATACTTACATAATAAATTATTTTTATTATATTATATATCATATTCTACATTTTTATAATATTTACAAAAATAATGATTGTATCAAAAATGAAACTATTGGTAATGGTATCATGTTCCTATATGTTTTTTAATAAATATTTTATCCAATAAATTAAAACATTTATAATTTCATAATTTTTATTTATATTATATATTTGTATGAATAATAAACTATTTTTATCAAAACATTTATCTCATTTCTCAAGAAACCATTTTTTAAACTCGTCTCATAGTATATTTAATAATTTGACCCAAAATACACTTCATTTATACAAAATTTGTTAAACACCAAATAAATTATTTTATAATGGTCCTAAATTTTATATATCCTTGATTTATTACTTTAATGAAAAAAAATTAAACTCTCATTATTTACTATTTTATCACTTATGATTTTTAATATCTTAAAAAAAATTATAAAATATACAATTTTTAAAATACACAAAAAAGTATTTGAACTTTTGAACATCAATTCCTTTGGTGGAATCTCAATTTGTTTTCATAGAAACCCTCCATGTATTATGGGTAGTACCTTATCAAATGAATTTTTTTTATAATGAAATAAGTCTCATCCTTTATTTTCACAGGTTTAGTCTGTGTTGTGGACACTCCATGATATATTTTATTATCTTTATAGTAATAAATATTTCATTAATCCTTTTAAACTATTATTTTTGAATTTTATATGATACCTCCCATGTCTTACTATTTTTTTTAAATAATTAGTAAATAATGAATAATTTTTAACTCATTCATGTTATAGTTCGTAATAAATTTTCAGAACCATTCCATTCATCATTTTTGAATGGAGCCTATGAGGAGATCAGAACTAAGAGGGGAACCTAATATCACTATATAATTAATATAAGAAATAATATTGAGACCATTAATTTAGAATGATGTTCCTTATAATACCTTGAACCAAAATAGAGGCTTTGAAACCTCATGATTCGTATGATTTGTTTGTTCTTATTACTATCCTTTCGTAATTTATGTCATCATGAAAGAATCTATGGTCCAATTTTTATTTTTTAATAATGTATCAACAGTCAGATTCTTGAGAGTATAGACATATATTGAATCCCTCAAGTGCATGTCATAGGAATATATATGCATTCAATGAATATATTCACTAGTCATTGTTATAGGAAAGGGGCTTATCTCACACATATATTTTCCTTATTTCCCTATAATTATTATTAAATTATGTAACTAGTCATGGAATCTAAATACACTTAGCTTTTTCATATCCAATATAAAAAAGTATCCATTTAAAATTATTATGATGTAATTATCTATAATAATGTCTTTTATTATATCCGTATCATGAATAATATTTATTTATTATACAATTTTATTCAATGAGATGAAAATAAAATAATGATATGTTCTAAAGTGAATACATCCATGATTGGGAATAGAAAAAATATTTCAGTATGTATATTTACTTCTTTTGTGGAAAATTAATAAGTTATTTTGGTAGGGATTTATCATAATTATATCATATATTAATATTGGATAATTCTGTAGAAACATTTCACAATCCATAATATGGATAATCCCAACTCTATTCCCCTAGAATTCTAACCCTTATTGTTTTCTATCTATGTGTAAAAAAATTATTACTGTTTAATTTGGTTTCTTAAATATTACTATCAACAACTTCTATGATTACATCCATAAGATAATCCTTTGGCACCAATTTTGGTATAACGTTACTGGATCCGATGATTAATATATATACATGTTTTGGATTTTGATGGAATCAAGAATAATGAATTTTGATGAATAGTTTATATAAAAATATCACCTCAAATTATTCCCTTTATATAAGAATATTTATATTTATTCAGTTTGGAATCATATTCATTTCACAAAATATTTTTTTAAAACTATAGTGATGTGAAAATCTTTACACAACCCACAACTTTTGTTTCTAAAAAATTTAAATACAATTAGATTTAAATATATACAAATGAATAAATTGAATATGATATATAAAAATATTTTATATAATTGTTTCTTGTTATTTTATGTTAATTATTTTTACATTAGTAATCTTAGTTCCATATATAATAAACCACCACTTTTCTAGTATAAGGAATTAGTCTCCAAAATAGAGGGAAGTTTGACTCAATGTCCCTCAACCTAGGGATACATTACTCAACACATACCACTATTCCATACTAATTCAAACACCAAAAAATGTGTAAATCATAATTAAAAACATAATTTTTGTTCATGACTCGTATCATATTTCTATCAAGGAGGAATAAAACAATATCCATTATCATATATATCATTTAACTCTGTATATGAATATATAAAAATTAATAAACGACTTTAACATTCAAACTATGGAATACAGATAATTACAAATATAACAATTATATATATGAACTAAATATAAAATAATAAAAAATTGGATGATTCATTAATTTAAACATAACATAATATTTTTTAAATGATTAATAAATAAACAATTATAATTGAATTTTAATTTAATTTTTTATGGGAAATGTATATAAAAAAACATAAACAAATTATATTTATTAGCTAATATAAACCCTTTTATATTTTTAAATATATGAAATTTAAAGCATATATGTGACATTTTAATTAATATTGATATTTTATATTTGAAATTCTATAATGTTAAAAAAATTTCTTAACATAAATATCACATATAAATTGTATCTAAAAGATTATTCAAATAATTTTTGAAACTATATTAGATAGGGGTTTTATAATATCTTAATAACTATTTTTTATATTTTATATATTCAAATTAAACATTTATACAAAATATAATCTTATATATATACACATTTTAATTTAGCATTATATAAATTTGAACCAAAATTTCACTTAGAATTTCCATATAATAATTTTATATATAAATTATAACAAACTCAATATAATTATGAGTGTATATTAATGATAAAACATAATATTATAGAATATTTTTTACAAAAAATAATGAAAATTAAATTATTTAGATATAAATAGTTAATAAATAAATAATTTTTATACACTTTTAAAAATTAATAAATTAAAAAAATACCATCAATTTAAAGTAATGATATATTGATAAATAAAAAAATATAATGTATAAAATCATTTTAAGAAAACAATTATCTTCTCAAATAAAATTTTATGATATCCTATGAATCATATAATATGATTGATAGGGAAACATCACTTAAACCATGCAAGGTCTATTAGATACCCCTAATCAACCATAATGTATATCATTGTTTTTGATAAGTTGAATTCAAGAGTCATTGTAGTTTTATGGAAAAGGAATGAACATGACATATATTAGAAAGCATCCATAAAAGCGTTATTTATTATGTATAATTCTATATATATTAATCATATTCTACAGATCAGCTTAATAAAGCTAAGGTGATACAATACCATGTCTTTAACCCATGTCAGTGCACTCTCGTCAAATATCGTATTCTGATTTCATACTCATTAAATAATACAAAACAATTAAATTTATAATAAGTCACAAGATAAAATATCTTATATCCTAAATTATAAGAAAATGGGTTTATAAAATTCACATTTCTATTTGATGATGAACAATATAATTGGAATTTTGATATAAAAAATTATTTTAAATATTATTTCATAAATAAAAAATTATGGTAAGGATATTATACCATAGAATGTTTTGTATTGCGTAACTACAAATTATTTAATAGTGTAAAAAGGTTTAAAAACCAAAAGACCTAAAGATATCTTTTCATTAAACAAAATCAAATAATCTATAAATATGTAATTTATATCTATTATAATCATTTTTTGTAATTTCATTCCTGTTGTATATAAAAATAATCACTAAATAAATACCAAATTCATCTTACATGTAATTATTCCTATATTTTACACTAAATCTCAAAAAAAAAGGATGGACCTTTATATCCTCTATGGAATGTCATTATCTCAGGGTACAATGGAGTATAGAAGTAGAGGGATTTTATAGAGAGATTGTTTTGTCAGCGTGTTTTCCTGTGGATCACAAAAACATTTAAAACACATAGTATATCATTCATTTATAGAGGCTTCAGGATTTTTCCTTTATCCCATACATTTACTCACGTGTTTCACAAATGTATGAGTAAATTTAATTTATTTAATCTCATGTAATGCTCAGTTATATACTCTCAAATCCAATATGTTGTATAAAATGGATAATTAATTATTCTATAGTTATTATTTATTTCGTCAGTACTCTTTAATTCAATAATTGGTTATTATTTATTAATATATGAAATTTAATCAAACCGTTTGATTCATGAAACTATGACTCAACCATATACTAATATATGACATGATCGGTAATATTTTATATGACATCTATTTTTAAAAAAATATTATATAACCAATATACTATATATTATCAATTTTTCAAATAACAAATATCATCAATGATGATACAATATATAATAATTTTCACTATTTCATGAATTTTGGTCAGATTGATTCCACCACAGACTTAATGACCCACCTAGTACGTGATACCAACCAATCATGTAACTGATGTAGTATTTCATCTTAAACAATTCTCCAGTAGCCTAACCATCTCCCATAACAACCTTCATAGAAACTTTGACACATTTAATGTATGAAATTAAATGAATTAATTTATTTTTACAAGAAATAAAACCAATTTTATACCTCAAAATGTTATTAGTTTGTTACAATGGGATACCATAGTCCTAATTAAATTACGATAGTTGAATAGTGGCCACTTTCAAAACTGGACAAGTCTAAGTCATCTATGATATAAGAATGTTTAGATAGATATTTTAATTATAAATGATCAATCAGTTTTTACATATGATAATAAAAAATGAATTATTCAATTTCAGAAAATACTACTACAAAATTGGGATAAATGTTTCTATTTAGTTGGGTTTTAAAATTTTTTAATATCTCATACACAAAGTTTAGAGTCTATTTCAATTATTTTTTAACATTGGATAGTGATATAAAAAAATCACACATCTCACCAAATACTGTAACATATCTATGGTAGTTTACCTCAAAATAAGTGACCCTAACTACTCTATGTTGATTATAAACGTTCTTTTCCCCAAGGATACATCTACATGCACATTTTAGTAGGATAACATAATGAGAATAAACCATAATTTAAGAGTAAAAAAATTCCTTTTTTTATATAAATTTTTAATATTTTTACAAGAAAATTTTAATACATATATTTTACCCAATTTCTTAGGCCTGCACATTAGAGAATCTACAGTAATTTAAGAGGTCTCAATGGTCACTCTAAACCCTTTTGAAATCATCTACATGTTTTGTGAGAATAATGGAACATTTATTATAAATGTGTTTATTAACATGATCTAGGGAGTCTATTGGAATCAAAGATGTATTCATAATGTATTTAACCACTTATTCATCATCCCAAAAATGTAGATCCTTTATATATAAGTTCTTAAATTCTTACACTTGGAAAGTAAATAATAATGTAGATTTTATGGTGGGATTGGTTATAGAGATCAGAGAATTAGGATCCATAAATATATATAATTGGTGAAAATATTTATTTATGGTATAAAATATAATATTCCCGAAGATAGTTTTCAATATATTATTTGAATATAAATTATTCTTTTGACCAATAAATACATTCCTTACCATAAAATTTTGAACATCACTAGGACTCCACATTTATGAGTGAGAATGCCTCATGTCCATTTCTTATAAAGTTAGTAGAAAATAGTGGAGAATGTATTAGTTAACAGTAAAAATAAAAATAAATTACATGGTAAAATTTTATCTAGAATCACTAAATCTCAGTGGAATATCAAGATATATTGAATTCATCATAGTAGAGTGGCTAGTGATAGACACATATATAATTATATGTTTGGAATCAAAAAAATTTAACCATGTAAAAAATTTACTATAGTCTATTAGTGAAAACTAATATCAATAATATAATTCACTGAAGTTAAATTAAGCTATTAGTGTTTTATAAGACATAAATATATGAAAATGTGTGATGTTTCAAATTCCCATTTTTCATTTTAAGGATATTTAATTTCATAGCCCTAACATTTCCATGAATAAATTGATTCCATTTTTATAAATTGAATATAATTATAATTGTGGGATTTATATTAACTAAAAAAGAAATGAAGCATTGAAATATAATATATAAGTGATGATTAATTGAAAAAATTAAAGTAAAGGAATGATAATTTCTAATATGGAAGCCAAATATGAACACCAATTAAATGTTATAGGAAAGATTAACCTATGAGAAAATCACTTATAATCCATATCATCTCGCAACAATAAAATAATGTGACACTAAATAGTATCACATATAGAGTAACTCATAGTAATGATGTAGCTTTATAAAATTTTGGATTTCAATTCATTACTTTCAGCAACATATCTTAAAATTTCATGAATCCTTCCCAAACCCCTATGTTTGGCATACATTGCTACATTAGGACCCAAGTCACTTATCCAGTATACCAAGCCTTGTTGATTATAAATACCTTTAAATGAAAACTTTCTTATGTACGACTTTTAATACATTCCATTAAGAAATCATGTTATCTCAATAATCTAATAAAATATATTTACTAAAAACTAATACCAAGAATACATCCTAATATGTTGAACAATTTTTATCACCAAAATCCCCTAGGTTCACAATTTCCTAATATATAGAAATATTTTAGTTCTGTTTACATAATGTTGAGTTCTTGGATCTCACTCATAATTTTATCAGTGTAGAAACACAACATTGGAACCCATTTAATGTTATTAAGACAAGGAATCAAATAGAACATTCAACACATACACAATTTTTAAAGTCCATAAAAATTTAAATTCCTATGTATGTTTTCAGTGAATAACATCCAATCCTCATCAAATTAATAAAACATTAAATAATATTAAAATTTATAATCATAAATGAGGACTACATGACATGATGTTGTGTATAAGGTGGAATCATTGATCATTTTTCATGTCATCAAAACCACGGGATAAAAAAAATTATACTTCCATGTATAACCACTTCTAATAGGATGTAATCACATTACCCTCATTGATCCCTTTTTATCTATGGAATACCCTTGTTCTATATATATAAGGTTAATTTCACATCCTCAAAACCATCCTTATAATTAAAATTCAATATCGTTTTATAAAAAACATTCCCCTATAAATTTTATAGGGTTTGAATTTGACCTTTTAGTATTAATTTTATAAAAGACCTTATTGGCACCAACTCACTTGAATTAAGACCCCAAAAATAAATTTTTTATAATTAATTCATAAAATACATGTGTAATACTTAATTTAGTTACATATCACATTAATTTATCTCTCTTAATAATGTATTATTTTGATAATTTAAATTAGAATATTTGAAATTATTCATTTCCAATTATTCCCTTTGATGGATGGGGTAACCGAATTAAAAATAAGAATGCATTCCAATGATAATTAGGGAACCAAAACCAAAGAAAATATGGGGTAATTTTAAAGAATATTACATTCAACCTGGATACTCTGTAATTACACAATATATCTTTACTAAATAATGGTATTTTATTTTGATCCAATAATAGAGACAATGATTCATTCGAAAGTTGATGTAGTATAAGTCAAAACAATTGCCTCCCTCACTCACACCACTTAGGAAATAACTCATCCATTTAATAAAGTCAGTTATAAAAATATAACAGATTAACACAAATTAGCCTTTTATTTTAATGAATACAATATAAAAAATTGATCACCTATGAAAATACCCCCCAAAAAAACTTTTTAGGTATAATTATTCTTGATTCCCATTTTGTGAGACCTTAAATGCCTTGGGATGAGTCACAATCATATAAACAAAATACTCTAAACACATTCATTAGGGATACATAATCATAAATTGTATATCATTCATCATTATGTGGAACTAAACTATGTGGGATTTAAATCACACCACAAGGACACATTAACTTTCCTTTTTATTGGCTAAATCCCAACTCCAACAACAAAACATTTTCTACCATTGAATCATTCCCAGATTAAACATACAATCACTTCCACTGAATATCCTAGGATATCCCCAAGAAATAATTATATTGAAAATTATGTAAGACCTGACCCCACTAGAGTCAACCAAATGGATTATATTTTAGATTTTCTTCCACCTTTGATAGAATAAAGATCTCATGTATCCTTTTAAATTTGGTTTCATGAGGAATTCCTACACCTTCCATAATATTTATTGGTTATGAGCACATAATTCACCCTATGAGTGATAATTTGTTGGTCTGAGTGGTTCCATTACATCAAATGGGCTAAATAAGATAAAACAATAATAGTTTCTAAACTAAAAATAATTAGTAAAAAATATATTTATAGAAGTAAAAGGATAATAAAATATAAAAACATGTAAGGGAGAAATATATTCTCACAAACTTGTTAGGACATCACATGTTTGTAATATGATGAAAAAATTAACTAAATTTTTATTAAACTAAAGACTCATATGAATATTAGATGAATTAAATACAAAAAATAGGTAGTGAAGGGAATCAATTTTTAATGCTGGATTTTCTATAGTGTAATTTAAATAATGTGAAAATTTAACAAAATAAATATTTTCATAAGAATTAATTATAACTAATCTTAAATTGCTCTATAATATTCAAAAATAATCTACTGTTCCTACTATCATTATCCAAAAAATATATTATAACTACTAAAAATTATCTCTATATATAAAATATTGGAGGATTATATAATCCTTAATTCATGGAGTAATCACCTAAATTATAATGGGTTCTATTAAATATGAAATAGATTTATCCAATTAATAGATGGTGAATAAATTATGTATTAAATCACAATGTAATAATAAAAAAATAGACGATAATATGACAAAATAATTTAACCCAACATGAAATGCATACCTTATTTATCGAAAACATATCACTCTTATAGGTTTAAATATTCATCATCAAGTGTTATTGATTAATAGACTAACTGACATTAGAGATAGAATAAATATAATGTGACTCCTTTATGATAGAATAAGATGAATACATAGTAAAAATTGAAAACATATAATTAAATTAATATCATAAATAGTACCAGTGATGATAAAATTGTAATATAACTCTCCACAGGTTGTAAACCTAGATCATCTCATAGACATGTAGTACCCTAAAATGGTTTGAATTTCAATATTTACATTTCCCAATATCATTCCTAAAATCCTGAGTGAAATTTTTCTCAACATACCATAAAGATATGTTATGTCCAATTCTATTAAAAGAAAATTTACAACACTCATAGGGAGAAGGAAATAGTCATTATCTATTTTATAATTTCAATAGAGATCCTTTATAAAAAAAATTGTAAAAAAACAATGAATTTCATGAATGTATCCTCGAAAATTTTGAAAATATTGTAGCTCTACTAAATTATAATTTTCAACATGAAATCAATCTTTCGGGATATGAATGAACATATAACCTCATCTCTCCATATATAAATGTCCATGTTGACAGATACATTCTCTTCATGACATAATCTATTATTATCTTTAGTTAGAAAGTAATTTTTTCTTTTAGATCTATTATTAGTAACATAAAAAAATCAATTACGACATCATTGTTTAATGCCATTTATGATTATGTATGGAATTTTCATGCATTTTATACTTCTTCTTATTATATATTGAATATGTATTTATGGAAAATTTTAATTTCATAATGGATGATGGTGCATTCCTCAGTCCTCATAGAGGGACCAAGATCCATAATTTTCTTCTAATGCTTTAGTCATAGTGTTCATATATTGATTATATAAGGTTAGTATATTCATGTGTATCAAACTCCATAAAACACTCTTGATTATAAAATATTAAAAGATTATTTTTTATGTTTAAAATAATAATATCAATTTAAAAATATAAAACCTAATATCTCTTATTATCCATAGTCTTCATAAATTTTGGATATATCTCAAATCCATTTAGAAATGATATATATGGCATGACATGATGGAAATAGAAACAACACAAAAAAACATAAAAATCATGTGATGGAGATTATTCGGATGATACAGTTTTAACAAAACCATCTTCACATTTAATAAATTAACTATTCCCCATATGAAATAATGCCCCATATCCTAAAATAAATTATTCAATCACATCAATATTAATCTATATATTTAGCTAAATTAATAATAAGCACAATGAAGTCAACCCCTCTAAATGGTCATTTCCCACTAACAATACCATACACTAGTACTCTACCCCATTCCAATAGGGTCTACTTATGCCAGGATTACATTTTATTCTCTATCAAATACCCTATATAGGAAAAAATTGTGCTAGTTTGGATATCATTTAGGTTTCCAATTTTATCCTCTTAAAAACCTGGATGCTGGAATATTTCATTGTCACTTTTCATTCTATTTTCACCTTTTTTTCTATCATATATTATCTTTTATGAACACAAAAACCCTAAAAATATGAATTTATATTATATATTATATTAAAAAACCATTTTAAAATATGTATACACATTAATATATATATATATATATTAGATATAGGGGGCTTGTAAATATCCAATAACATCTTCATCCACATGAAAATCATACCATTTATGCACCAAAAGTTCATACCTCAATATGTGAAACATCTATTTATTCACACCAATAAATAAAAGTTGATAAAAAATAAATCATGATGAAATATATAAGAATATATATATTTTTTAATTTTTTGGGGTTGAAGCCACAATTTATTATTTGCATAAGAGACCTCTTTTCTCACAACCCGTCCCCCAGGACTTGTGTCGTAACTACACCAAGCCCACCTTCCATAGGCCAGGGGTTGGTGACCAGCACCAAAGGCGTAATTCTCTAAAACTAGGAAGGAATTGCCTTTATAACATATAAACCCACACAACAGAGCCAACAGCTGGAACCAATACACTTGGTAAGACTGTATAATAAAATAGTGTTGAAAGTAAAAAAGGTCCAGCATACAAGCCCAACTATAACGTAAATAATACTGAAAGTACAAGTACAACAGATGAAAAGAAAAGCAGTCGATGGGTCGTCCTCTGAAGTTCCTAGCTAAAGATTAGATAATGATCACCTCCTCGACACTACAAGTTCTTCTGTCTCTTCCGTTTACTGACTCATCATATGATCCACCTCTGGGTATCGTCATGTCTTGATACTCTTATCCTTGATCAGCATTGTCTGTCATCTGAATCCAACACAACAAGGTGCGAACATAGCTAGTGAAGGGGTGAGTATAACGATACTCAGTAGGCACCCCGAGACACTCTAGGTCTCACAAAAATCCAACAAGTTTAAGCCACCAAGTATGAAATAAACAGATAACCTTAATTAGTTATACACCCATACATATACATTTGTAATCAAGTGATCCATCTCAATCATTAGGAAAACACATAAAAACTGACTCAACTCAACCAGGATTTTATTCACGTTATCGAATCCTCAGCTGTTGGAGAACACCTCCTCTATCGAGTGAAGTGGGACTACCATGACACCAAGCGTGCTTCCCACTAACCTTGGACTGCTGTGGTACTCCTCTTGTCAAGTATCGTGGGTCTGCCGCGTCACACAGAGGCACTCCCCACTGTGGGTATTTTGTGTCACCAAGCATGCTCCCCCTTGTAGCCTACAAAAGTACTCCTCCTGTCGAGTACCATGGTTCTACTGAGTCACCAAATGCATTACTCCACCATGGGTCTTCTGCGACACAATGACGTTCCCCACTAGGGTAGTAGAGTCTCTCAGAGTCAAACGGTCACAATTGACAGGTCCCAGCAAGCTACTAGGTCTTCGCACTAAGCACTCTCATATCTGGGAGGATTTTCTCCATGAGTTACTTTTTGATACTAAATCTGTCACAAAGTCCCCCGAAGAAGTATCACAAATTTCTTCCATGTCATAGGGGTCTCAACTTAATAGATGGAATTTCAATCAGACACCCGGTCTGTGAGTTATTATCCTTTTAGTCCCGGGGGTCTGGTTGGATTCATGCACAATCCAACCTAACCGTATCTCAACTATACCACAAAATCTAGTGGCAAATACTCAAAGAGACCATCACACTCCAACCAGGCCCCCGGGGGCATGGGGCTAGGAGGCCAGGAGGCCGGAGCGCTACTACTATGGCGTGGGCTGCAGAGGTTGCGGGTGGCGTGGTCATTACCTTTGTTGCCTTCTGTTGAGTCAATAAGGTTTTCATTATGAATTTTCAATTACTTTGTGTTTGGGGAGATTGTTGTGTCAATAATAAGTCCTTATGAATTTAACATTCATCCTTGTTTTGAAAATCACAAACACTATATCTCAAGGAATATCTCATTTTACCATGTGTTTTACTTCTATAAGGAAAAATTTCCTTCCCTAAGGAAATTTATCCTTAGCATGTTTTCATTGTTCATTTTTCATCTAAGTATAATATTTGGTTTCATTTCTAAAACCTTGGAATCATATAATACTTATATAAATATCATTCTGTTTCCATATCTGAATTCAGGTTCTGAATTCTATGAATTTAGACTCCGAACTCTTCTGAGTTCTGACTCCAACTTCAGAATATGAATCCTGATTACAAACATTCATGAGTTCTAACTCCGAATTCTGAATAAAAAATATGATTACGAACTATTATATGTTCTGACTCCGAGTTATCTGAATTCAGACTTTGAACTTTCAAAGTTCTGACTCCGAATTCTAATGAATTCTGACTCCGAACATTCTATATTCTGACTCTGAGTTCTCATGAACTCTGACTCCAAACATTCTATGTTCTGACTCTGAATTCTCATGAACTCTAACCCCTAACTTCCTAAATCCAGATTCCAAATTTCCTTGAATTTTAGGCTCTTTAAATCTATAGAGTTCAGGTTCTGAATTCCATAGAAAATAGAATCTAAATATCCTTGTATTATAGACACTGAATTCATTTTTGGTTAGACTTTGAAAATTTATTTTCTTACATTCTGAATATTGGATTTTGGTTACATAACCGTATTTTTCATACACATGTTTTTGTTATAAAATGATGTCATGAATTCAGTTACTAACAAACTGTTGTTTGAGTGACACTTGTATAGGTCCCTCCGAAATTCAAGGAAAAATATTTTCGTTGGAGGAGGGAGCCAACTGTTAGTGTTGTGCCTATAAATAGGAGCTTATTTGAAAAGATCACAATATTGTTCTATGGCACTATGGATCACATGATGTTGAAGTGATTTCTATTGAGAGACTCTCATGATTTGTGTGTACTGAACTTCTTGTTCTGATTTTCTTTGTACGACTCTGAATGTTGCTGAGTACATATGAGGGATTTCGGGGATACGAAGACAAAGTTTCCTAATACCTACATGTTGAGGGATTCCTTGATGAGGAAGATAGAGGTGCTGACTACCTTGAAGATGAGGGCTTCCAGGGATAGCAAGAAATACTTTGATCATCATATTGTGGGCTTACCCTGGTGTGGGTAAGACATAATTTCTACAAAGAATAAATAAAGGGACCATAATACAAGGTTGTTGAATACCATTATCTTTGGGTTAAAAGACTTACTACTTGTTATTTGTTTTGTTACAAGTTTTCTGCATCATTTTATTTGTTGAAAAAAGTATAACTATCATATACTTCCTTATATTTGTACTCTGATTTAGTGATATTAAATATTCTTTAAAAAAAAATATATCATTGTAAACATTTGATAAGTTTCATTTTTCTAGAACTATATTTCCGATGTTGCTTTCTCGGAATCAGTTTTCCATATTTAAGAAAGTTTATAGAACTACATGTTTTTTGAATTACTTTGTTTAACAATGTTAAACATAGCCATCTTTAAAAGTTCCATGCTATTAAAGTATACAAGTCACCCCACCCCCCTCTTGTATTTTGAGCATCGCTAGATACTACATATGATATCTATATTATTTCAATCCTACATTTGGTATTATAGAGTATATCATACTCACATACCATCTCAACAATTGGTATTAGAGCATTGGTTTAATCTGAATAAATCTCACGATTTGATTCAGAAGAGAATTCTTCTTCTTCTTCTTGGAATCAGTTTTTCATACTCATAATGTTCGGATTCATTTTATTTCATAGAGTTATTCTTGTTCTAACTTTTTCTTTATTGAGGAATATTTTCATGGTCTATAAAAATTTTTTATTAACAAGTTTTTGTGGAAAGAATTTTTTATTACGATGGAAGGAATCAATCTTAGTTCCATAGAAAATCTCAATCCAACAAGACCTCCCATTTTTTATGGGAATGATTACGAATATTGGAGATATTGCATGAAGACATTTATTATCAATACTAGAGTTGAAATTTTTGTTAACCTTATTGGAGGATATAAAATTCATAAAAAGGATGTTAGTACCTTTACTAATTAGGAAAAGCATGAATATCATCTGAATTATATGTTATGCAATACATTTATTTGTTCCATGACAAGAAATATATATATCCAAATTTCATCTTGTGAAGCAGCAAATTTTATGTGAAAATATCTTAAAGTAACACACTTTGGAACTTCCAATGTTATTAAAACAAGAAGGGCCATGCTCAAGGCTGAATACCATGGTATTAATTTTCCTAATGGAGAAGCCATATGTAAGGTGAAACAAAGATTTATGACTATTGTTAACAGTATACAATCCATGGGTGAGAACAGATTAGATGATGAAGATCATAGGGATAAGATCATAGACATCATAACCAATGAGTGGGAATACAAGTTAACTGCTATTGATGAGAATAGTAAATTTACTCATATTTCTATTGATGAACATTTTGGAACTCTTCTTCAACACGAGACCAGAATGAAGTGAGATGTTGATAATGTAAAGAAGAATAATAGGAATAGTAGTATTTCTTTTACTACAAATTCAAATAATAAGAACACCAAGACTATTGAGATAGTTACTATATCCAAATCTAAGAATATTGTTATCCAATCCGAATCTAGTTGAAGTGAATCTTAAGAAAATGATTTTGTCAATATTGCTTGAAGGATGAACAAGATTGTTTGAGAGATGAAATTTCAATCCAGATATTAGAAGAAGGAACAAAAAGATAAGAAAAATTCAGAAGTCACATGTTATTAATGCAAGAGAGATGGACATATAAGAACTGATTGTCCTATTCTTAAGAGAAATGAAAGAAATGAAAAGCATTTTGACTAAAATAGAATTAAGTACTTCAAGGATAATTCTAATAATGTATTGAAAGAAATTGAATCCTTATGTGCCAGGGGTAGTGACTCTTCAGATGAATCATCATATTATTAATCGTATGAAAAGAAGAATCTTGGTCTAATAGCCACAAAACCTATTGAAAATCATTTCTTGATGGCTAAGGTACACAATGGTGAATCAGTGACCAATGTCTCTTTAAATGCAATCTATAGTTATAATATATTCTATAACTCTTCTGATAAATAATCTTCTTCGAATGAAGATAATATTTTACCTACCTCTGAATAATTTTATAGGTTTGCAAAACTCCTTGAGATTGATAACTCAAAACTCATGAAAACCCATCATAAGGAAAAGTCTTGAAATACTATTATTACTATGTAAATAACAGATCATTCAAAATATCAAGATAAGAAAAAATTTGATTTTGAAAATATTTCAAAAAATCATGAGGAAGTAAATTCTGAGAAGGATAATCTTTCTAAAGATATAGAAAATGTAATTTCTATGAAAAAAGATTTCAAGACTAACTCTAGTTCAAAGAAAACTTTTTTAGAATACATGAAAATGGTTATAAAACTGAAATCTGACATTTTTTCCTTGAGGGAGTGTTTGTCCATCTTTACATTATGTAAGGAAAATTTTGATAAAATGTACTCTCAAATCTGACCACTAAATAATACATCTGGTTTTAGTTATAGTAGTTCAAAACCTGTTTTTAGTAACAATTATATTTGTTTCTCAATGTTCCACATTCTATACTAAGTGTTAGTGTAGTGGGAATTGGAAAAAAATTGTTCCCTAAACAAAACTTAGTAATTTGGATTTCATAAAGATTATTTTTCTATGAAAATGTGGGTACCTAAAATTTGGCTTTCTAAAATTTTCAAATCCAATAAATTTTGGGTTCGAAAGTCTAACTCTTTTGTTTTCAGGAAAATAGAGAGAATACCAATAGATTTACTTGGTACATGGATAGTATATGTTGCCGGTATATGACTGGTAATGAATATTACTTTGAATAGATTATCAAGATGAGAGGAGGAAATATAACCTTTAGAGATAATTCCTTGGGAGAAATTATTGGTATAGGTAACATCGTTATTCTTTGAAAAGAATTTATTTAAAATGTTTTATTTAATAATGGACTTGAGCACATTTTCATTAGCATAAGCCAATTATGTGATGAAGGATACCTTGTGAATTTTAGGAATGATAAGTGCTTAGTAGAAAATTCTAAGATTTTATTCTTTCTTCCCATAGGTATGATAATGTATTCACACTAAACATAGATGACCTTAGGATTAAAGATCTACCTTTCCTTAGTGAAATGTATGATAATTCTTGGTTTTGGTATAGATGGTTAGGTCACTGTAACCTTAAGAACCAATGAAAATATTTTATGAAAAGATTATTTAAGGATATACCAGAGCTTAGATTTGATTTTTCAAAATATTGTTATCCTTTTCAATATGGAAAACAACATAAATCAAGTTTTAAATAAATCATTGAAGTCTAAACTACTGATGCATTACAGTTAGTGCATGTGGATTGTTTTTGTCCTTCACAAACTGGAAGCATTAGAGGAATGTATTATATATTATTCCATTTTGATGATTATAGTATATTTACATGGGTCTATTTTATATCAAATAAAATTTATACATTTTCTTATTTTAAAAGTTTTAGAGCCCATGTTAAAAATGAGAAAAACCTTCCATTGAAATCTATTCATAGTGATCATGGAGGAGAATTTAAAAATTTGGATTTTGAAAATTTTTGTTGTAGAAATGACATTAATCACAACTTATCATCACTTAGAACCCCTCAATAGAATGATGTTATTGAAATAAGAAATATAATTCATCAAGAGATTACAAGAACCATGTTGAGTGAATATTTTGTATCCAGACATTTCTGGGTCGAAGCTGTAAGTAATTCTTGTCATACTATAAATCAAGTTTTAATTAGACCATTTCTTAATAAAACACCTTATGAGTTATGGAATTGTAGATAAACTAGACTTTCCTTCTTTAAGGTTTTTGGTTGCAAAATATTCATTCTTAATACTAAAGATAATCTTCATAAATTCACACCAAAACATGATGATGTAAATTTTTTATGCTACTCCATAACTTCTAAGGCTTATAGAGTTTTCAATAAAAACACTTGTACTGTTGAACAGACAGTTCATGTAAAATTTGATGAAACTAATCCTTTTATCTTAAAACAACCCCAACATACATCTTCAGATGTGTTTTCAAAAACTGACTATCAACCCTTGATAGAAGATCCATCTGATAAAGAAAATTCCCAAGAAAATGTTTCTGAAGCATTTACTAAAGAAGATTTCCTACCATATGTTGATGAACATGTTTTACAAAACCCAAAAAAGTTGTTTTTAAAGAATCATCCTAGTGATAGTATCATTTATGAATTGAATCAACGTGTAAGGAATAGAAGTTACATAAGAAATGAAATAGAGCATATTGCATTTCATTCCCAATTAGAACCAAAAAGCACTGATGATGCTTTAGGTGATGATGATTGGATTAAGGCTATACAAGATGAACTAAATGAATTTGAAGGGAATAAAGTCTAGACCTTGGTTGAAAGACCTAAAGAAACATCTCTTATCAGAGTACAATGGGTTTTCAAAAATAAGTTTGATGAAAATGGTTTCATAGTTAGAAATAAATCTAGATTAGTTGGTAAATTCTATAATCAACAAGAGGGAATAGACTATGAAAAAAATAATTTTCTCTAGTAGGTAGACTTGAATATATTCGTATCTTACTTACCTTTGTAGCATTATTCAATTTCAATCTTTTTTAAATGGTTGTGAAATGTTCTTTTCTCAACGGTTATGTTCAAGAGGATGTTTTTGTTGAACATCCTCCTAGTTTTGAAGACACAAAACATCCTGATCAAGTTTTTAGACTTACCAAATCATTGTATGGACTTAAGAAATCCCCTCAATCCTAGTATGATAGACTTACATGATATTTTCATCAAAATAATTATGTTAAGGTAAATGCAGATCCAACCCTTTTTATCAAGAATGATTAGAAAAATGTTTTCATTGTTCAAATTTATGTTGATGACATTATATATGAATAAACTCAGAAATCATTAAATGATTCATATGTGGATCTAATGAAATATGAGTTGGAAATGAGTATGATGGGTGAGTTTACATTTATCCTTAGTTTTCAAATTTCTCAATAACAATAAGGAATCTATATATCCTATCAAAAGTATATTAAATATCATCTTAAAAAGTATGGATACAACAACCCTAAGAGTATATTTACTCCTATTGGTACCTCAAATACTCTTGATCTTGATGAAGTTGGGAAACCAGAAGATCAAACATCTTTTATAGGTATGATATGAAGTTTACTTTAAATGACATCTAATCTTACAGACATAATGTTCTTAGTATTCTTATGTTCAAGATATCAATATAATCCTAAGTAATCTCTTTTAAAGGCACTGAGAAGAATTTTTCTCTATTTAAATGCAACCATGGATTTAGGACTCTTTTATACTTCTGGAAATGATTTTGTTTTGAAAAGTTGTTTAGATGCTCACATTTGTGGATGTAGAATGGAAAGAAAAATTCCATCTGGAAAATGTCATTTTTTAGTAGATTACCTAGTTTCTTGGTCTTTCAAGAAGCGACACTCAGTTGCACTTTCCACTACTAATGCATAATATGTAGTAGCTGAATTTTTTTGAGCTCAAGAGTTGTGGATGCAACACACACTCACAGAAAATGGTATGAGTTTCACCAAAACACAAATTTTGTGTGATAACACATGTGTCATTGCCCTTATTAAAAACCTTGCACATCACTCTCATGAAATACACATAGATATTAGGAATCACTTCTTTAGGGATCACATAAAAAAATGAGATATCATTATTCAGTTTATCAGAACGCAAGATCAACTTGCTGATATTTTCACAAAATCCTAACCCTCCGATAGATTTGAATACATCAAACAGATGTTAGGAATGATAATCATAAGGTAATTTTCCTTTTAAACATCATGTTGAATCAATATCCTTAGAGTAATAAACTAATTTTCATAGGCGGTACATTTGATTGTTAGTTTTCAAAAATTTTCGTAATGAAGTTTTCAAATGATTTCATAATGATATTTTCAAAAAATTTCGCAATGAATTTTTCAATATTATCCGTAATGAAGTTTTCAAAATTTTTCATAATGAAGTTATAAAAAAATTTCATAATTATGTTTTCAAAATTTTTCATAATGAAGTTTTCAAAAATTTTCTTAATTCAGTTTTAAAAATTATGCTACTGTAGTTTTCAAAATTCATCATAATAAACTTTTCAAAATATTTTGTAATGGAGTTTTCAAAAATTTACGTAATGAAGTTTTCAAAATTTTTCAAAATGATGTTTTCAAAATTTTTCTTAATGAGGTTTTCAAAATTATTCATAAAGATGTTTTCTAAATTTTTTGTAATGAAAATTTTTGTACTTGAGATTTTCGTAATGAAAATTTTTATAAAGAAAATTTATGTAATGAAAATTTTCATAATAAATTTTTCCGTAGTAATTTTTTTTATCGTAATAGAGTTATTTTCATAGTCATGTTATTTTTCAGAATCTACAGTCCATCAAGTAGAATATTACCTATTAAGAATAATCATCCTAGTAATCTGAAATATATGTTTCCTTTCCTAAGTTTTCGTTATCATATTTTACTTCCCGGTATTTTCATTGGTTGTTTAAGATTTTTCAGAATGTGTATTCCTTAAATTTGAATGTTTTTATTAAAAACCTCAAAAGATCAGATTTATGTTTTCTTTGCTGCTATCATTTCAATAGTCATATCTAACTAGAATATTTCTCAACCATTGGATTGTATTTAGACGTTCAATCGTCGCATCAAATTCCTTTATAAAGGACCCTAGAAGGGTTGTCCCACATCAGTTTTAAAGCCTTTACGTGCCGAAGCTTTTCCCCTATTTCAAAATCTCATTTTGAATCTTTCATTTCTTACTCAAATATGAATGTCTACTGAAGTTCCTTCTCAAGAGAAGTCAACTGTTAGGTTGATTTCAGAATGGAATATTTACAAAGAGAGGTTGGTGCATCCGAATTTCTTCAACATGTATGATTCCATTATTGCAAAGAATATCAAGCTGATTGGAAGGTAGAGTGTCTGTATATCAAATCCAAATTCTCCAGACTTGGTGTATCCAAATATTCATATTGAGTTCTATGAATCAGTTAGATTCCTTAATAAAGAAGGCCGAGAGTTGTTTTCTTTTAAAATCTATGGTAATACCTATGCTCTATCATATATAATTGCAGCCAGTTTGGTTGGAGTTCTATTTGAAGGGGAAGCTGAATTTTGATCCAATAAGTTGCCCGATATTGAAGGAAGTTTTTTCATGGTAAAAGCTATGGAGTATCTTGGACTATCAAATTTCAAGACTCCATATATTTCTCATTTGTCTATACATAATCATATCCTTGAATTTTTGGGTCATGGTTTTATCATTTTGAGAAAGGTGCTAAGGACACCTTGAAGAATAGCGACATGTATATCCAAGATTTTCTGGTGAATCTAAGGATGATCAATTTAATGAATAATACTCTCATTATGATTGAGAATAATAGGAATGGAAACATAAAAGCTCATATTATTATGTATCTGTCCATTATTTCAAAGTTAATAGTTCGGTGCCTTGAGTCATTCAACATTCCTTATTGTTCCAAGCCGAGGAATTGCAATGTCATGTTGGTAGGTGATGACACATTGAAGTGAATGAATATTGGTTTCACTAAACACTCCAATGAATTCTATGATCTACCATAGAAAGAGGATGAAGCAGTTCTAAAGAATTTAGAAGTGGCTGAACCATCAAAAATAGGATGAAAGAAGACGAAGTAGAAGGAAGTGGAAGAAAAAGAGAAAACACATATAGCTAAGGAAGCTCATTCTGTACCTCTAAAGCCCAATAAGAATAAAGCCTATCTAGATGAGGTTGTAGCCAAGTGCAGGGAAGAAAAAAAGAATCGGAAGGATGGAGAGCCACATTTTGGATTGGATCCTGCAGAATGCAAGGCTATGAAGGAAAAGACAGCTGATGAGCATGAGAAGAAAGCTAAAGAGAAGAAGTTAAATAAGAAGATGATTGAAACTGAGTTAGTGCAATCCTTTTTATGGTATACTGAAATAGAATGTATGAAAATTTCAGTACCATATTCCTTCCTTGTAGTAGGCTTACATGAGACTCTGGGGAAGAAGTTCATGACTCCGGAAAATTCCAAGCGAAGCTTGTTGATCAGAAAGAAGCTATCAAAGAAGTTAAATAAAAAGTAGAAAGCAGTGGTGAATCAAAAGATCTTATAAGGCAATTTGATGATTACCTTGAAAAGGAAAACCAATCTGATAAATTATAAATCCAGACCTCTCATGCTATATCTTCAAGGATTGATACTCCCATTCTAGATTAAAAAGCTGAAGATGGAGTGAATAAGCCTTATGAGGAAGAAAGTTATAACCATGATTTCATTCATCCTTAAGATGCTAAGGCATAAGCTCAGAGAGAACAAGTAGATGAGGATAAGATTGTTCAGCTATTTGATAGTGAACAAGAGTCTCCAGATGAGAAATTTGTTCCACGAATTGGTAAAGGTAAACAAGTTGTTGTTGAGATATCCACTAAATCTGTTGTGAAAAAGAGAGAAATTAGTGGAACCTCAAAGATGAAGCCTGTTGAGCTAGAAAAAGTGCCATCACCAAGAAAAGTCTCAGATTCAGAATCATCTTCACTTGGACATGATTTCATTGTCCACTCTTTGATGAAATTGGTTGGCACAATTCTGATCATTCCAAGTATTGACTAGAGATGTCAGATGCTTTAACACAGCATGAAACAAAAAATCAGATTCGGTGTCCATGGTGATGGACAACTGTGTCAAGCTGCACACTTCTTTCAAATCCTTCTTTATTAACTATGATGCACACAAAATGTCCTACAAGATAATGGTTGGATGGTCAATGATATTAGAGGAATACTTGAGAGATCATGACCATTTTCAACATGAATTTAACAAAGCTTTTGATAATGAAGATTGTAAAATCATGGATCTCACAAGTAGCTTTGAGGAAAAGCTAACTCTTGAACATAATACATAGATTCCATAAGTAAAAGATCTGAATGGAAATTTGTATTCTATTGCTCAATGTTGGAAAAGGGAAAGGGATCTTCAGATAAAGATCGAAGAGAAGCTAGTTAAGAAATATTGATGGATAAAGGATAAGGTAGAGGCTCTGAAGGCCTATGAAGAAAAGATCAATACTTTAGAGAAGATGTCAGAGGATCAAGATCAGATCCTAATGTAAGAATTGTTATACCACAAGAAGGTAATGAATATTATTACCATAGTGAATAAATTAATACCCAATGAAAAGGAAGAAAAATAGATCAAATTCGATATTTTGTTCTATTATTTCTTTGTACAAAATATTCCAATCTTAGTGAAATTTTGGTTGCCAATTTTTTTTTCATACTTTGTAATAATATTTCAGGTACTATAAATTCATTTACATTCCATCAAATTATTTTTCAAATTCACGAAGGGGTATTAAAGAAAAATAATACAAAGAAAATAAGAAATATCCCTAATTAAGGGGGAGTTTCTCTAAGGGGCAGTTTTCATTACGAAGTTTTCGGTATTCATGATTTTGAAAAATCTCATTATGGAAATATAGAATACGATCCTTATATATCCAAAGCCTATGGGGGAGTTATTCATATTCATTATTGTCCATGTGTAAAGGTAGATAGGATTTATTGTCTATGTCCTTTTATTTTTTCATAAGGATGTTTGTGCTTTCCAAAAAATAGGTGATTGTTGAGTCAATAAGGTTTTCCTTATGAAATTTCCATTTCTTCATGTTTGGGGAGATTGTTCAGTCAATAATATATCCTTATTACTTAAGCATTCATCCTTGTTTTGAAAGTCACAAACACCTTATCTCAAGGAAAATCTCATTTTACCTTGTGTTTTACTTCTATAAGAAAAAATATCCTTCCCTGAGAAAATTTATCCTTACCATATTTTCATTATTCATTATTAGTTCTAAATATAAAATTAGGTTTTATATCTAAAACCAACAAATCATATAATATATAGATAAAGAGAATTTTTTTATATATTCGAATTCAAGTTCCAAATTCTCTAAATTTAGACTCCGAACTCTTCTGAGTTCTAACTCCAAATTCTAAATATGAATTCTGATTATGATATTTTATGAGTTCAAATCTGAATTTTGAATAAAAATTCTGATTACGAACACTTATAAGTTCTGAATCTAAGTTCCTTGAATTCAGACTTCAAACTTTCTAAGTTCTGACTCCAAATTCTAATGAATTATGACTCTAAACTTTCTGTGTTATGACTCCTAATTCCCATGAACTATGAATCTGAACATTCTAATTTCTGACTCCAAATTCTCATGAACTATGACCCCGAACATGGAAAATCCAGATTCCAAATTTCCTTGAAATTCAGAATCCATAAATCTATAGAGTTCGGGTTCTGAATTAATTAGAAAACTGAATCTGAATATCATTATATTATAGACTCCAAATTAAATTTTGGTTAGACTCTGAAATTTTGATTGCGTACATTCTAAATATTGTATTTTGGTTACATAACCATATTTTTTATACACTTGTTTTTGTTATAAAACGATGTCATGAATTCGGTTACTAACTAATCATTTTTTGAGTGATATGTACAGAGGTCCCTCTGAAATTCATGGAAAAATATGATCGTTGGAGGAGGAATCTGACCATTGGTGCATTTCCTATAAATAAGAGCTCATTTTAAAAGAGATAAACACTGTTCTATGACTCTAGAGATTACTTGTTGTTGAAGTGATTTCAAGATAGAGACTCTAATGCATTGTACGTACTGAACTTCTTGTTCAGATTTTCCTTGTGTGACTTCAAATGTTGCTGAGTACAATCGAGGGCTTCTGGGGATAGGAAGATAGAGGTTCCAACTTCCTTGAAGTTTAAGGCTTCCTTTCATAGGAAGAAAGAGGTTCCGACTACCTTGAATTTTAGGGCTTGTGGGGGTAGTAAAACAGACTCTGATCATCGTATCAAGGGCTTCCCCTTGTGTGGGTAAGACATGAATTATTGAATGAATAAATCAAGGGACCTTAATCTAAGGTTGTTGGATACCCTTCTCATTGAGATAAAAGACTAACTACTTGTTATTTTCATTGTTACAAGTTTTATACTTCATTTTATATGTTGAGGAATGTATAACTATCTTATACTTACTTATATTTTTACTCTGATTTAGTGAAATTCAATATACATTAATGTAGAATCTTTATCATTGTAATCATTTGTTAAGTTTCGTTTTTCTGGAACTATATTTCTGGAATTTCTTTCTCGGAATCAATTTTCCGGATTTAAGAAAGTTTATAGAACTAGAGGTTCTATTAATTACTTTTTTGATCATTGTCAAACATAACCATCTTTAAAAGTTTTAATGGACTTTTTAAACGTATACAATTCACCCCCCTTAATCGACGGGGGGTCGTGCCATGTTTTTTTGGACCACACCATCCATGTTTAGAGTGGTAGCAAGCAATTCATCAAGAACGTAAACAAAGAATGAGCATGGAACATATTTTAAACATCCACTACCATAATACCCTCTTCAATTTCTATTCCCAACCCCACAGAGGAAATAGAGGGAAGAACATGGGGAGTTTTAATCAAATAAAGGATAATCCCCTATAACTTCCCCAAACAATTTATTCACATCCCTCAAGGAAAACATCCTCAGATCAACCTGATAATAAGGTGGTCCATGTTCTTTGTTTTTATAAGTAATGAATCAAGTGAATAAAATCATAAATAATTAAAAACCCTACCTTGTTAGATGTTGGTTGACATTGGCAAGAGAAGGCGGGCGTCGATTCGTTGTATATGAGCATGTCCTTTGTAGAAGGATGTTTTGAGGAAGATGGTTGAAGCATTTGACATTATTCATTGAATAAGTGTTCTTCATTGGAGAATATTTTTTCCAAGAGCTCCTCCTCTCCCCAATTCCACCAAATAAAATAGATCGCAAATAATAAAAAGTGATTCTTCAATTTATTATTATGAACAATTCCAATTGGATTGAATTTAATTGGCTTAATTAATTGATGTGATGGAAAGATTAATGGTATGTGTGTTGGCACAATTAAGGTGGAGGAGGTAAATATGATCTCCCTCATTAATTATGGGAGTTGAGGTTTTTCTCCCAATTAGGGGGGGGGGGTCAAGGGGTTTAATCCCAGGTTGTCCCCACCACCCTAACCTCTCATGGGAGGATATGGATCGTTTGGTACCCCCTACCATAACCTCTCATGGGAGGCTAAGGTATAGTGGTCCCCACATCTAACCTCTACATGGAGTTTTAGTTCAGGTTGACCCCACATCCCATCACCCTAAAGGGTGGTTAAAATAAAAATAAAATGTTTTTACAATTTTATTTTTATTTTATTCCTTCACGAAAAACCAAAAACTATATTTCACCCTTGACCAACTACCTTTGAGATGAAAGTCTACATAATTAAATAATGGGGCTGTGAGTTAAACGGTGCCCCCGTATTTCAATTTCGAGCACCAGTTCATAATTTAGAAAAACCATCTCTCACGTTTACTGAACATACCCAAACAAAATTTTGGAAATTCATTTCAAGCAATCAGAGCATTAGAATCATGCACCTTCAAATTTAACGGACTTGTAAAATTATCATATAATAAAAAAAATCACATGGGAATTCTAGGTCTTTGCATTCTCCCCACCTAAAGATTTACGTCCCTATATGGAAGAACTCAAACTAAGGGAACAAGTGGTGGTACTGAGCATGCATATGAGCCTCTCGCTCCCATGTGCTCTCCTGGAGGTTCCTGTGAATCCAGCAAACATGCACTATAGATATCGAACGTCCACAAAGGACCCGCTCATGTCAATCCTCAATCACTACTCAAACCTCCATAAAAGTCTCCCCATCATCAACGTCCATCTCTCTTAGGTCGATGATGTGAAAAGGATCGTGCAAATATCTCCTCGCTAGGGATACTTGGAAGACTTCGTGCACCCGGTGCAATTAAGTTAGAAGAGCTCAGCAATATGCCTCTCGCCAACTGTACTGAGGACTAGAGAAGGTATGATAAACCTCAATGATAACTTGCCGCCTTGGAAAAATCTCTACAAACCTCATCAAGGTGAGACCCATAGAAATATGTGGTGGCCAACCTCGATCTCTAGAGGTAACTATTTCCTGTCAGCATATGAATTTTTCCTGCTCTGTGTGGTCTTCATCCTCTCCTTGATGATTTTCACCTTCTCTGTGGTAGCTTGTACCATCTCTAGTCCCACTAGTGCTGAATCCCATATATCAGTCTAGCACAAGGGTGATCTTCTAGGTCTCCTGTATAACGCCTCAAAAGGTTCCTTCCCAATGGTGGAATGGTAGATGTTGTTGTATGAAAACTCCAACAAAGGGAAGTGATCCTGCCAGCTGCAACTGAAGTTGAGGACACAAGAGCAGGGCATGTCCTCGAGGGTCTGAATGGTTTGCTCAGTCTGAACATCTGTCTAAGGTTGAAAAGTGATGCTCAAACGGAGCTTAATCACAAAGCCTCCTACAACCCATTCAATATCTTGTAAGTAAATGTTTGTGATGATTAGATTCAATCGTCATGGGTACTCAATGTAGCCACAAAATCTCTTTCACATAGAGGTATCCCATGCTCTCTACTGAACCATGTTCTCCGATCGGTAGAAGTGGGCTCACCTGGTGAGTCAGTCAACGTTCACCCAAATATACTCATGTCCCATGTATGTTCATGGATGTACTATCACGAAGTCCATGGATATCCTATCCCACTTCCACTCTGGGACCTCTAAAGACAGAACCAAGCCTGCTGGAACAAGATGTTCTTCCTTCCCTTGTTTACAAGTGTGGCATCGAGAGAAAAACTCTGTAACTATTTTCTTCATTCCTAGCCACTAGTGCTGTTGTTGGAGATCCTGGTAAATCTTTGCCACTTCTAGATATACCGCTATAGGGGATGTGTGGAACTCCCTCAACACTTCATCCTAAAGTGACATGGGTACCATGGTACGTACTCTGAAGAGGATGATGTGCTCCACACCTTTAGAAAATCAATCAGGTGCCTGCCCTGTGTATATCTGAGTACGTCGATCCTCATAGTCAGTGTCCCCATGTTGCACCTCCCTGAATCACTGAAGAAGTGTGGGAGTGTCTGTAAGAGACTGAAGAAAAGCTGCTCCATCACTATCCACAAAGGATATCCGCAAAGCAACCAGCTACTGCATCACCTCACCTAGAAACTGTATACCAGATCTCCTACTGAGTGCATCTGCGACAATGTTACCCTTACTAGGAGTATAGACTATCTCGATTTCAATGTCCTAGAGAATATCAAGACAATGTCGATGTCTCTGGTTTAGGTACATTAGGATGAAGATATACCTTACACTCTTGTGATTAGAGTACATAATAAAATGCTCGTCCATCAGATAGTGTCGCCATATCTTCAAGGCGAGGATCAAAGATGCTAACTCTAGGTCACGGGTAGCATAGTTCTTCTTGTGTTTTCTTAGCTCTCGAGAACCATAAGCGATCACTGATCACTCCTATATGAGGACACATTTTAGTCTTGTCTTTGATTCGTCACAGTAGACTACATACCCTAAGCCTTCTTCTGGAAGCCTAAAGATGGGGGCACTAATCAGCCTCTGGCTCAGCTTCTAAAATCTCTGATGGCATATCTCCAACAGAAAAAAGGGTTTCCCCTTCTTCGTCAAGTCTAATAGTGGTGTTTCATCTCTATAGTGATCTGGAACAAATATCCTGTAGTAATTATCCAAACCCAGGAAACTTCGTACCTATGTCACACTATTGGGTGGCTCCCAAGAATGTACCACCTCAATCTTTGATTGATCTAATGCCACTCCAGACTATAAGATGACATGACCCAGAAATTAAACCTCTCAGATCTTGAACTGGCACTTTGAGATCTTACCATAAAGCTTGTTATCGTGGCGTGTGTCCAGTACTACATGAAAATGAGAGGCATGCTCATCCTTAGTTGTCGAGTAATTCAGAGTGTCATTGATTAAAACTACAACAAAGCGATCAAGGTATAGGTGAAAGATCCTATTCATGAGTACCATGAACACTGCTAGATTGTTGTTTAAGCCGAATGACATAACCAAGGACTTGTATCAGCCAAACCAACACCTGAAGGTTTTCTTCTATGTATCCTCGTCTTGTACTCTGAGCTGGTGATAGCGTGATCTGGGGTTTGTCTTCGAGAATCACCATGCTACATTCAGCTGATCAAAGAGGTCTTCAATCCTTGGTATTGGGTACTTGTTCTTCACAGTCACCTGATTTAGGCTCTGATAGTCAACACGAAGCCCCAATCTCCCATCCACCTTTTGGGAGAACAGAATCCGGGCTACCAAGGGAGAAACACTGGGCATAATGAATCACTTGCCCTGCAAGTCCTTCAGCTATACCCGCAGCTCACGAAACTCTGTGGGGAGCCATCTTATATGCTGGTGTAGATATCAGTGTCAACCCAGGGTACATGTCAATGTAATAGTCTACCTCTCTATGAGGAGGTAGTCCTAGGACATTATCAGGTAAATCATAAGTTTATTGGTCCACCACTACTAGATAACTTAGACTCTCCACATAAACAGCTCTGAGGTTAAGGCTATCCAACTAATAAGTGATCGACTCCACTCTCTTCTGACAATTCCAACATATTCTGTAAAATATCTCTCTCACTGGTGAAGGTAAACCTTGTCTTATACATGCAATCACATAGCAAATTTCACCCAATTTAGTCAATCTGAGCATGTACTGTAGCTAACCATTTCATTCCCAAGATGGCGTCATAAGACCTTGACGCCACTACTTGGAGATCCAAGACAAAGCTCTCACCTCATAGAGTAAGCTCACACTACCAGCACCAATGTGTTATTATCATGTCATATCCCGTAGGAGTATCCGATGGTAAATATCGGCCCAATGGCTCTATCAGAATCTCTGACCTACAGAAGAGGGTAGTGGTAATAGAAGAATGACGGGAAGCTGTGTCTATAATTATTTCAAATATGATGGAGTAAACATAGATCATACCTCACATAATCTCAAGTACACCATGATCATAATCCTCATCTACCTTGAGCTGAGCCGTCCCATATCCACCTAATACCTACGGTCAGGGTGGACCTCTTGGTGGTGGTGGAGGTAACATCTTGAATCGTTTCCCACCGCTAGATGCATGAAATGCTCCTCTACTTTTTCTTCCTGCTCCCTGGCTACTACCTCTACAGAATCTCTATCTCTACCTCGGTGGTTCTTCAACCATATGCAGGTCAACTAAATAGTGGGTCAGACAGTCACGAGCCATGTGACCTTGCCCGCCGCATGAGTAACACTACTCGTTCCTGAAATGTTTGTCTCCGCCTCAGGTGCGCTACATTACCGACTCTGAATCATGCTATCGACCACCTATAGGCTTAGTCCTATTCGACATCTGCAACATCTATATATTTCTAGTTGTATAAGACTCTAGTACGTTTTGACTAGGGGAGGATCTTGCTAATGGTATATGCTCATCAAGGAAACTCTCTACCAAGAGGTCACTTTATATCACCCCCATCTGCATCGATATGCTAAGTCAGATAACCTAATCCTTAATCTCCTGCCTGAGTCCCTGCTCGATGGTCCGAGCCCAGAATAATGGGTCCCACACCATATCTACAGCGTAGCATGAGAGGTCAGTGATCCTAGCAGAGTATCGAGTTATAGTCATGCTACCCTGCTTTAGATGAAGTAGCTCTTGAATGCGCACTGTACAAAGAGTCGCTAGAACAAACTATGACTGAAACAAGATTTCAAAGTCTTCTAAGTGAAGCGTCACCTCATCATGAACCTGGAGCATAAATCTCCACCATTTAACTGGTGCTTCCTAGAGAAGGATAGTGGCATGGATCACCATGGTATCAGCAGATGTCCCTACCAGTCTGAAAACCCTCACCATAGCCTCTAGCTAATCATCAGCCGCCTGTGGGTCCATCTCTCTCCTATACCTGGGTGGCCTATAGCACTAGAACTCATGCAACGTGCTCAAGCTGCGTTCAATGTCTACTGTAGGGGATGGTGGCATCGATGGCCCAACGGGAAAATGTTCGGATGGTGCCTCTGCTAGAAAAAAGCCATGCACCGAGGCATCTTCTCTCGGTGGGCTATATGTGCGTACAACTCTCCGGACTCTAACTGGCTATCTGCGTGGGGGAAACCTAAAAAGAATCAGATGTTAAATGGTTAAATGTTAAACCTGGTGAGCTGACCTATTGAGTTGAATTAAATAAAAGTTATGAAAACACATAGGTAATCAGTGATTTCAAGAACTGAGTCGGAAATCTGAAGTCAGGGACCTTGTGTATGGATATGTTGGCCGCCACAACAACACTAGACTCCCTAAATTGAAATCCATAGTCACTACACATAACATTATTTCATTATAGAAAAGAAATATCATATCCAATGTTATGTGGTACAACCGACTCATTTGATACCAATTTGTCATGACCCATCCCTTGGGGCATGTTCCGTGACTACCCCAAACATGCCTTCCATAGGCCAGGGGATGGAAACTAACATCCAAGGCATAATTCACTAAAACTAGGAAGGAATTTCCTTTATAACCTGTAAAAACTCACAAAAGATCCCACACCTAGATTAAAAACACTATGTAAAACTATATTACAAAAGAGTGATGAATGTAAAAAGGGAAATAATACAAGCCCAGCTGAAAACTACAAGAAACTAAATGTAAAAGTACAAATGAAGAAAAGAAAAAGAGTCGTTGGGTCATCCTATAATGTTCATACCTAAAGGGTACATACAGATCCCCTCCTGGCACTCCACAACCTTCCGTCTCATCTGTGTACTGAATCGTCATATGATCCACCTCCAGGTACTATCCCGTCCTGATACTCTCAGCCTCGATTAGCGTTGTCTATCATTTGAATCCAACACAACAAGGTGCGGCCATAGCCTGCATAGGGGTGAGTATAACGACACTCAATAGGGACCCCGAGACCGTCTAGGTCTTACAAAATCTCACAAGGTCAAACCACACTTTTTAAAATAAAATAATAATCATACTTAGGTATATACCAATACATATATATATGTTATCAAGTGATCCATATTAATAATGAGGAAAACACCAAAAAACTGACTCAGTTCAACCAGGATTTTATTCACATAATCAAAACCGTGTCTGCTGGAGAACTCCTCCTCTCTCACGTACAGTGGGCCAGCAGCGACACCAAGAGTGAATCCCACTACTATTGGACTACCGAGGTACTCCTCCTGTTGAGTGCCGTGGGTCTGTCATGTCCCACAAAGGTGCTCCCCATCGTGATTCTGCTGCGTCACCAAGCGTGCTCCCCCTCATAGCTTACAGGGGTACTCATCCTGTTGATTAACATTGTTCGGCCACATCACCAAGCATGCTTCTCTACCATGGGTCGGCCCAAACACCAAGGCGCTCCCCACTAGGCTAATAAAGTATTTCTGCGTAAAACAATCAGCTGTAGTTAGGTCTTAGCCAGCTACTAGGTCTCCGCACTACGCTCACCTATCCTTGGGAGGAACCACTCCATGATCTATTGGTCAATACTCATAATATCACGATGTCCCATGAAAAAATATCACAAAGGTCTGCCACGTCATAGGGGTCTCAACACAACAGACGACGCGTCAATCAGATTCCCAGTTTGTGAGTTATAACCCTTTAAGTCTCAAGGGCCTAGTTAGATTTGTGCACGATACAACCTAACCGTAGCTTATCTATAACCCAAAGTCTAGTGGGTTATACTCAAAGGGACCACAATGCTCCAAGATTTCTAGTGCAGGTGGAGGTTCTTCAAATGGACATTCGGTTCCAAAGATATAGCCAAAAGACGGTAAATGGTCGGAGTGGGCACCGGTCCAGTCCGACCCGGTCAGACCGACCAAGCCCGACCTCATCGGGGCAGACCTGGTTCGGGTTGACTCGGCCTGACCCGTTCGGTCTGGCCCGGCCAGCGAGGCTTTTTCCAGCAAGCTTCGAGGGGCCACAGAGAGACGAGAGGGTGTATTCTACCCGTGAGTCGGTGCATGGGCGGTTCGGCCCAGGGCACGGGGCCCTTTCGGCATGGAGGACCGTGGGGGTGCTGCTCGAGGAGGCTCAGCCCAGATTCCAGGTGGCACGACCGAGGCTAGTTCAACTGGAGAACGGGGTGGTCGGGGCTAGTGGATGGCATGACCAGGGCGGCTAGGCCAGGAGGCCAGGGCCGGTTCAGCCGAGGTGCGGCATGGCCGGGGTGCAGCGCGGCTAGGGGGCGGCATGGCCGGTGGGCGGCGCCACTGGTGGGGAGAACAGTCAAGGTCGGTTCAGTCGGGCAGCCGGTGCACCGCAAGGGAAACGCGGATCACATAGGATGTGGGTGGCTTGGTCGTTGCCTTCATCGCCTTAGTTTCCTTGTCTTCGTTTTGAAGAACACCACAAAGAAGATCAGTGGGGGGTCGGGGAAGGTTTGTCTAGTAGGAAACCTCTTCCTTTAGAGTGGTAACAAGCTGTTAATTAAGATCATAAACAATGTACGAGGATTGATGAAATTTTAAACTACAAATTCCAATAATCCCCTCATAAATTTCTCTTCGCAACCCCACAAAGGAAAAAGTGTGGAGAACATGGGTAGTGCTAATCAAATAATGGATTAACTCCTACAACATCCTATAACAATTTATTCCCAAACCTCAAGGAAAACATATGAGGATTAACTTGATAATAAGTTGATCTACATTCTTTGTTTTTAGAAGGAAAGACTTAAATGAATAAAATCATACTTAATTAAAAACCCTACCTTGTTCGATGTTGGTTGATGTTGGTGCGAGAAAGCGGACGTTTATTCATTATAGATGAACACATCCTATGTTGAAGAAAGTTATGAGGATGAAGGTTGAAGTTGTTGACGTTCTTCATGAAAGAATCCTTCTATGTTGGAGAAACTTCCTCCCAAGAGCTCCTCATCTCCACAATTCCACCAAATAAAAGAGATATCCAATAATAAAAAGTGTTTCTCCAATTTAATCGTCTGCACAATTCAAATGGGAATAAATAAAATTTTTACAATTAAGTGATGAGTTGGAAGGATTAATGGTATGTGCATTGGCACAATTAAGGTGGAGGAGGTCAAGTGTCTATCCCTCATTAATAGTGGGAGTTGAGGGTTTTCTCCCAATTTAAGGGGGTTTTGAGGGGTTTAATTCTAGTTGGTCCGCACCAACCTAACCTCTAATGGGAGGTTAAGATCTGGTGGTCCACACTTCCAACATCCACAAGGATGTTTAGTTCTAGTGGACACCACCTCCCAAAACCCAAATGGGTGGTTAAAATAAAAGAAATATTTTCACAATTTTATTTTTATTTTATTCCTTCATGAAAAACCCAAAAACTATCTTTCATCCTAGACCAACTACCATCAATGTGAAAGTATTCTAAAGAGAATACTAGTGTTGTGAGTTAAATGGTGCCCTCATATTTCAATTCCGATCCCCAGTTCAAAAGTCAGAAAAACCAACTAACACATTTTCTTAATGTACCCGAACAAAAGTTCTGAAATTCATTCCAGGCACTCCGGGCCTCGGAATCACGCACTTTCAAATTTTGCGGGCTCGTAAAATTCCAATATATTTAAAAAAATACATTTAAATTCCAGTTCTTTACATCTTATAGACAAGGTAGAGGGAGACCCATTACATGGATTGAATGCCCAAGGCCATGTGGCGTGAATACAAGGCATAAAAGCCCATTTTTCTATCCAAAGGACACCTCATTGAACATTACTATTACAGTACCTGTGCTACTATAGTACATGATATAGTACCATCCCTACTACAGTATCTGCAATAGTCCTTCCACGCTATAGTGTCGCTATTGCAACAATACCCTGCTACAGTGCTACTGCAGTCCCCTAGAAATTCTCCCTAGACTGAATTTTATCCTCGATCTTTTGGATGCCGTGTAGGAGCCTGTACCACTCGAGGACAGGCTCGTTGGCACTTATAGAATACTATAATAAATACCAATATTATTTCATAAATATCACTCATGATATAATTTTATTTTTAGAATCATAACTAACTTTTTTATATATATTCATGTAATTTATATTATAACACCATATAATATCATTTGACTCATAACTCAAGATCATGTTATTTTATTTTTTATCAATATAATATAATATTATATCTATCAATAGGATTTAAAGATACCTATATATCTACATTTAAATATAACCACAATAACAATGTAGCAATTTCATTTATGTTCAAATTATTTTGATATTAATGGTTTGTTGGAAATGCTATTTAAATTAAATTTCAACTCTTAAATGGGAGGGTTGTATTAATAAAGAACATATAATAATATTCAAGTAGATATCATTGTAAATTATTACTTCTTCAATTACCCATCCAAAGGTAATATGCCTTTCCTATAATCATATTTATCTTTTGAATAAATTGAATGATTATTTCCCTCTTTAAATCCAATTAGAACAATTTTTCTCATAATTTATTTTTTTTCTTGTTTGTAATTGTTTTTTGTAATTGAGAAAAAAAAACATTAAAATATTGTTATATTTTCTTAATTTTTACCAATGAATCCAAAGAGGAATCCCCCACTCATTTTAATTTATATCTCACATATATATACCATGAAAGAACTACCTAACTCTTTAAATATCAAAAAAATTGATCATAAATCTATAATAATAACTAATGGGTGGGATATTTTTTAGGATTCTAATCTAGGATCCCAAATATGTATTCCATGGTTTTGAATTATTTTGTTAGAGATCAAATATAAGTTATGTCATAATATAAAATATTAAAAATACAAATCAATTAATAGACTAAATCATTTTAGAGATGTTCAACATCATCATGATTTAATACAATTCAAAATAACATTATATTAGAGTTTCATACCCTAAGTAGTACCAATAAATAGGATTTGAGAAATTAATTCTAAAATAGTATTAAAACCCTATTGGGAATGGGAAATAAAATATGCTAGTAAAAAGAGTCATATAATTTTTATCAAATGTACATTAGTAAATAATAGTTTCTAAGAATCAATTTCAATAATAAAATCAAATGAATTAACCATTTTTAAACCCTAAAATATTTGAATAAGAATGATACTTTCAAAAATTCCACCTATATATCTATTATTAATGGGTATGATAGGTATCATTTTTTTTCAAAAGTATACATATATTTCATGTGTGTAAATGTATCCTAGATCAATGAGTTATTAAAAAACTTATCATATGTGAATTTAGTTCACATAAACTTCTGAAAAACCGTAACATATTTTTAAAAAATTAGTGAAGGAAATTGTTTTATTAAATATATAAAAAAGTAAAAATTATACCAGATATTCCTTGAATTCTAATAATTTATTTTCACAATTTTTATTTTAATGACTTCATCCTCATTTAAAAAATTTAAAATCTAAAACATCCATGTAATGAATAGTTAAATGTTGTATTTAGGATAAAAATTATCTGGATTCAACTATTATCAAACCACCTAAAATAAACTATATTACTAAAATAATCTATAATAATAATTAAATAATTCATTTTCCATCTGGAAGATAATTCATTAATGCCTTTATGATTGAATTTTATATTGGATTCTTGTAATGGTATATTATTTAAACTTATTTAGTAATGGATGATAAATTTTTCGATGTTATGTTAATCAAGATCTCTTATTCCCTATATTTTTTGCATCCTTTTGTAACCTTATAATAGAGACTAACTCTTTTTTATCATTAATGAATGATAATGGAGCAAAAAATATAGGAAATTATTTTAAATTTTTTTCTTTTACCACTATATATTCCTTTTTGTAGTTTAACTCAGTAATTATTTCATTAATTTTTGTAACCTTCACATCATCACCATGTCAAATAGAACCTTTTGAATTAGTAATACTAGTATTTTTATATAAGAACTCATCTTCCTCAGATTTTTGATATTATTTTTCATCAAAAATTTCAATAAAATTTTATAATAACTAATATACCTCTTCATTTTTCTCCTTCTTATCAAAATATTTGATAGATTTTTTTTTATTTTAGTGGAATCCTTATCTTATAATGGTTCTAGTGGTTTTTATTCACTGAAAATTTATGATTTCTACATAAATTCATCCTCGAATACCTCGAATTTATTCCATTTATCATTTAATTATATTATGTTAAATTGAAAATAAATAGTGTTTAATATTTTCTCAGGTCTTTAAATAAATTATATAATTAAATGAATTCGATCTCATTTATTTATTCCATTACCATTTCATTAATTAGTATTTTATATCTAATATTGGATTGCTTCATTTCCTCTATCATCCTACAAAAGGAAACAATCACATTCTTTTTCATTTCATTTTATAATCACCGTAGATAGTGATATTATTATTCCTATTAATATTTATCTTCTAAAATGAGGGGATCCAATTAATTAGGAAATTTTATGCATTCATAGAACATTTCATCTTTATCCTCATTACCTTTATTGGTTTTAATTTATTCATATTTGGTTTCTTATTCCACTTCCTCCTTCTCTAATTATTATTCTTTTTCTTCCAGAATCCTTCCAACATAATTTAATTGAATGTTATTAAAAATAAATTGTAAAATTCAACCATTTTTAGTAAAAATTTGGACTATCTCCATAGAATCCATGAGATATTTTTCATGTTCATTGATATATATACAAAATATGTAATATACCAGAAGACCATTTCTCTTAATCTACAATTTAAATCAAACACTTTATATATTTTAACATCCATCAAATAATGAAAATACTTGAATATCCAATTCACTTGTTTATATTCAGTGTAATTTGAGACCACATTATAACGGAATTAAATGGTGAAATATCTTTATTTATATTTGAATTCATCATATCCACATGAATATAAATTATCCAAAACTAATTGTTTATGTGATGACAATAAATTATGTTATTTCACCATTTTGGTAGATTACTTATTAAATCTAGTCTGCTTTTAGGGTGAAATTTCATACTATTGATTCTACATTACTTCTTCCATACATCAAACCTATAATAAGCACACACGTAAATATAAGAAAAAAATAATGAAAAATTAGTGTAATGAAAAATTATAAAAAAATGGGCAATAAAGTGTTAAACTAATCAATATCTATTGAAACATTTGTTAGTTTATAATATTCCAAGGAAATAATTTATATGACTCTCATTAGTGTCTTCATTTCCAGTGGGATAATAAAATTTTAAAATTTTTAGTTCCTAAATTATCACCCATTTGTGAAATGTAAAACAGTGGAAGTAAATCATTGATCACATGTGAAACATTGGAGAATAGAGCTGATCCTAAATTGAAAAGTAGGTATTAATAGTAATCTTATGTTCATTAAAAATAATTTAACAAAATTAGTTTATTAACTTAGTGATTCAAAGGAAAATGTAATGAGATCTGATAGAAAATATGATGATACAGGAAATACTATATAATGATTTTTTCTCTATGATGACTGACTCAACAACACATGTAAAATTATATAGATCATTATTTCCCTAATAATTAAATGTAATTGATATTAAATTTTTTATTTATTATTTGAAAAAATTCTAGATACCTAATCATCATGATTTAGAATGAGTAAATAATAATAATTCATATTTTCTTGATATCCATTAATTTAGGATAATAAAATATGTAGTTCATGAGTAAATTATTTCAATTTAACGATGTTCAGTTATTTAAAATATATTAATTCAATAATTTTATAGTGAATAAAATTTTATCTAAATCATTTGGAATGATATTAAATACTATTTTTTAATGAGATAATATATAATCAAAACATACAACACACAACTCATAGACAATAACCACTTTGTCCTTTCAGTTTAGCCAATCATCAATGACTATTCATCTACAAAAAAACACCTCATAGATGAGATAATTAATGAAAAAAAGCAGATAATATTTTATAATACATATAATTATTTACAATTTCTGAATTAAAATTATATTAAAACTACAAATAAAAATATTGAAATGTAAACCTATATACAACCCTCGCCCTAGGACAAAACCTAAGCTCCTCCCATAGTTGAGTGATTCTCTCTAATTTTGTTGAGATTCCCTTTTAGAAATAATTTATATCACCCATAAATATCAAATTACAATATGTTTAAAACATATATAGATATGGTAAGAGTGGATATTTATAAAACATTATTTTTCCTTCATGGAACAACATAATAATTCATTGAAGATTTGTACTATGTTTTAAGGTCCTCTACACAAATGTGGTGTGATGGATTTAATAATACCATGTGAAAATAAGAAAAACACCTCAATAAATAATATCACAATCTCCTTTACATAAATAAGGTATTGTTAAATTTTAATGATATAAATATATTTTCAATATCAATTATTTCATATTGCATCTTGAGTGGAATAAATATATCCTTCTGATGAGAAATATAATATTTAGGAAATATGGAATAGGATATTATCATAATGGTTTATTCATATTAACCTTATAAACATGCTAGTCAATATCGGAAACAACATCTTTAGATGTTGTAACAAACTAACATACATCTTCTCCTTCTTCATGAAATCTAATGTAATTTAATGCACAATACTCTTAGGCTTCACCATAGATGTTGGGGATTTCATCAATCCTCATTGTGGAATAAAGAAACATTGTTTTTCAGGACCCCCCCAAGGACTATGTCATTGCTACCCCATGCCCTCCTCCTAAAATCTTGGAGGTAGAGACTAGTGTCGAAAGATTTATCCTCCAGGTTGTAGGCATATACTGAGTACCTCTACACAAGCACACTCACAATCCCAACACACAATTTTGAGAAGGAAAACATTAATACCAAAAAAACAACCATTAAGACTAGAGGTAATAAATATATGAAAAATAGGGTAGAATATAAACCCAGAAATATAAAATATGTATACAAGTTTGTACAATTTCTATAATAATCTATCTAAGGAAAAATCTATCATAAGGGTAGGTATAGAGTAGTTTCCCAAAGTAGTACGAGTATTCCACACATGTCTGATATCACTAAGAACCACAGAGTCTTGTACTATGAAGGCCTCTGTCAAAACGCCAGTTTTCTGTACAAGACACGACACCTTAGTGTGAAGCCTGTGATGAGGAAAGTAACACTATATTCAATATGGACCCCAAACCACAATGAATGACACCAATGGAGAAGAGCGCACTATGAATCTTCATCTCACATAGGTATAACATAAATTATGGAATGAAATAATAGTTGTTATAAAGGTATACATTTGGTATATAGAGTGACTCATCCCCTGATGAGTCACTATGGTCTATCAAGACACTGAGGTCTACTTGTCTATTATACCATTGAGGACCGCTCATCTATCGTACCACTGAGGTCTACATGCATCTTAGGCCACTGAGTTCCACTCGGCTACTCGGACACTAAGGTCTCTTCATCTACCAAGCCACTGAGGTCTACTCAACTACTGGGCTACTGTGTCCCTCTTTTCACCTCCTTCCTGTCACATCTAGCCACATGATTTCTACCTGAAAAACACATGATTATGTGAGAGTATATTCTCAATCCATTAGACATATCCCAAAGTTCACAAATACTCACTTTGTGTTTTTCAAACGGACCACTTCTTTTCAAGGGTCCCAACAAGAGAAAAAACTCATCATTCGGATGCATAGTTTTGATGTTATGGATTTTTTATAAAAAAACTGTCGGTTGGTGTTTGGCTCTGGTCCGACATTGGACTGACCCAACCTCGATTTAACTTGGTATTTGGGGCACAACCAGGACTGGCATAGCCATGGGTTCAGTCTGTTGTGGTGGCCTGTATCATTGGGTGGTCAGTTCTAGAACGCCTGGAATAGGAAAGGCGTCGTACCCCACTAGTTATGTTTCAGTATGTTTCTCGCATGTTCCAGTTGGAATGCATCCCTCAAGCTGGGTGAAGTGGTGTGCCTTGCCGCGTCCCCTCGAACCACTATTGGCTATTTTCAGTGTCCTCAATCCCCCACCCATGGTGTATGTCGCGGGCCCTCTTTGTAAATCAACACCGCTTTCCATTGCCAACAATGAATGTCATTGGCCTTATCTTCCACCTTTGCAGCATGCCACCCAAGAACAACTTTGGTTGTTGAGCTATGACCATCCATGCACCACCTAAGGATACATACCACGGTCCTCCTCCACCATCGTGGTACACTAAATACCCTTTATACCTTCTTCAATATCATGACCATCGATTCATCGCCTCTACATACCATTGTGGTCTCTGCGAAGACCACATATCTTTATCAATTTGATCTTAGGATTCTTTTCGATTTGTTATGGTGGTGATGTTATATGATTCATATAAATGGGGGAGGTGAGAAACTCCCATGAAAACCCAAGGTTTATGGATTAGGCCCTATTCTTGTCACTATTGATCCATCCATGTCAGAATTTAAGGGAAGATAAAAAAATTAATAAATAAAATCCTTGATTTGACAAGGATTGTCTTTCACAAATAATTTCCAAAAAATTAAACCCTTCTCACATTTAAAATTCATAATACATGAATCTTTTTTTTATCAAATGATTCACCCTCATCATTGAGATTATGAAACAGGGAAAACAATTTAATTTAACAGACACCCTACCTTAAGGTTGGATCATTTTTTGAAGATGATATTACGACTGGGATCGTTGATTGTTGCTTTGGAACACCAAATTTCTAATATCAAAGAGATCTTCGATTGTTCCAATGATCCTTTATTTGATTAACACATTAATTGGGGAAATTGACTAGCAAATTTTTTATTTCACTGCATTGCAGCATCTTTATGAAATAGTGATTATGTTAAACTCAAATTGTGGCAACATTAATGTACAATGAAATTTGTAATTTAAATAAAATAAAATAAATGTTTATTTTATTAGTCCTTAAGATAAAAAATTATTAATTTTTTGAAGTACGAAAAATAACTTTACCCTCAACCCATGGTGGTCGAGTTTAGGTCCTTCCATTGTTAAGGTTGTCATTCCTGATGCAATAGTTCCCTCATATATTTAATTCGAGCAACCATTTAGAAGTTTCCAAAACTACTAACATGTTCTATATAGATTAATCTAAAAAGAAAAAAATCTTATTCCGGGATCACCAGGCCTTGGAATAATTTTCTCTTTCATCACCTAGTCTCTAAATAATCCGATTAATTTTTTTAAAAAATACATGGTATCTTCGGTCCATTACATTACCCCCACAATTAGGGGATTATGTTCTCGTAATTGAAAATAAGGGCTAAAAAACAAACATGGGTACTAAGCCTCGATCATTGACTCTTTCTCCCATGTTCTCAACTAGATATTATCATGCCAACTACAAAGATACACTAGAGAACAAACAATCCACAAAGGACCTGACCCCATCGATCTTCAATATCAGTCAAGAACACTGCAAACGTCACCCCATCATCAATGTCCAACTCTCCCTAATCGATGAAATATGATAGATCAGGAACACACTCCTTAGTCATGATACATGGAATACATTATTCACACAGAGCGTCATGGGGAGAGAAATAAGAGGTACACCACCTTGCCTACTCTACTCAAAATCTATGAAGGTCTGATGAACTTGGATATTGCTTGCCCTCTCAACCAGCTGTCTGTAATCCTCACCGTGGTTAGACCCAAAGGAACACATGATATCCATCCTCTAATTCCAAGGGCATTGGTCTCCTTTAAACCTAATATTTATTCCTAGATTGTATAGTACTCATCCTCTCTTGGCTGACCAACACCTTTTCAATGGTAGCTCATACCATATTCGGACCTACAAATACTGAATCCCCTAGGATGGCCCAGCAAAATAGTGACATGCAATGTCGCCCATATAGTGCAATGAATAGTTTCATACCAAAGGTGGAGTTGTAGTTATTGTTTTATAAGAACTCCACCTGAGGTACATGATCCTTCCATCTGAGATCGATGTCCAAAATGCATGAAGGATATAATGTCCTCTAAAACATTGAGAGTCATATCTGTCTGACCATCCCTCTGGGGGTTTAAATCTATGATCAAGCGTAGTTGAGTGCCGAACGCCTCTTTCATTCCCTTCAAAAATGGGGATGTTAATCTTATATCTTGTTCTGAGGCTATCATCGACGGGGATATAAGGAGAAAAAATATCTATTTTATGTAGAGGCATCGAAATATATTTACTGAACCCTACTATTAGATGGTTTAGAAGTGGGACGACGCGGTGAGTCAGCCAAAAATCACCCAGATGGAATTGTGCCCTATAGATGAACAGTGTAAACCCATACCAAACACAATTGAAATACCATCCCACTTCCACTATGGCACTTCAAGCTGTTGAGTCAAGACTCCTAGAACATGATTATTTTCTTTCACTTGCTGACATTTGAGGCACTATGAAACGAGCTATGCTACTACTTTATTCATCCCTGACCACTAGTAATAACATTTGATTCCTTATTACATATTGTCATCTCCTCTTCGTACCACCTAAGGGGAATTTTTGAACACCCTCAGAACCTCCTGTTGAGATGCCATGGGAACAATGGTGCACCCTCTAAAAGGATCGTGTGCTCCCCACCTATCCAATGTCTATCAGGATCCTGTCTTGATTATTACTATGGATGTTGGGCCTCACAGTCATCATTCACATTTTATGAATCCCTAAAATTCTATTTGAGTGGGGGAGTGATATTAATTGACTAATGATTAGATGCTCCATCACCATCAACATGGTATATCTACATTGCGACTAACTACTCTGACGCATCACTCATCAACTACAAACCAGATCTCTTATTGAGATAATTCTCTACCAAACTCCCCTTACCATGAGTATAGGATATTTAGAATTCATAGTTGTAGAGTAACTCTAGCCACTACCTCTACCTAAAATTTAGGTTCATCTAAGAGACTATTTACCTGAGACTTTTGTGGTTAGATTTTATGGTAAACCACTCACCCATCATGTTGTGCCTCCAAATCCTTAAAGAAGATACCACATTTCCTAGATCCAAGTCATGTGTTTTGTAACTTTTCTCATGATACATCAAATTACAAGAATAGTAGGTGATCACCACTTGACCATGCATCACAAAACTACCCTGTCCGGTCCATGATTGGTCAAAAATTATACATACCCAACACCCTCCTCTGGTAGTCTCAAGATGGGGGGACTTGTCAGTCTCTGCCTCCTCTCCTGGAATCTCTGTTGGAACTTCTCCATCCACATGAGTTGTTTTCACTTATGTGCCAAATATGATAAGGGTTTTTCTTCAATGGATATGTAGGTCACTAACCTTTGGTATTACCGAGCCAAACAAGAGAAACTTCATACCTCAGTCACGCTACAAGGTGGCTTTTGTGTAAGCATCGACTCTATATTTGATGGACCCACTAAAAATACAGCCTCCTAAATGAGTTGTCCCAGAAATTGTAATTCTTGATTCCGTAAGTGAGATTTATTTAGCATCCCGTAATTATTTTTCCCTCATTTTGTATTCAAAGAAAATTTTCATGTGTCTAGTTTGCTCCTCCTCAGACGCTGAGTACACAAGGATGTCATCAATGAAGACCATGATGAACTTATCTAGATAATGATGGATGATCGTATTCATTAGTCGCATTAAAACTATTGTGGCATTTTTTATACCTAATGGTATCTCCAATAACTTATATTGACTATACCGACATATGATGTTTTACTTTGGAAGAACCTCCTCTCGTACATGATGTTGATGATCACCTGATATATGGTCTTTCTTCGATAACCATGTCACCCCCATAAATTGATTGAAGAGGTCATAAATACTTGGAATTGAATACTTTTTCATCACAGTCACTTGATTCAGGTGCCAAATGTTCATGCACTACCTTAAACTCACATATGTGTTCCTCAAAAAAAATATTGGGGCTACCCACAGTGAAACACTGGGTCTCTTGAAGCCCTTATTATGAAAACCCTCTAGTTGTACCTTAAACTCATGAATTTACAAGGGAGACATCCGATACACTGGTGTGGATATTGGTGACATCTGAGGGTATAGATCAATGAATACGTAAACCACTCTGTGAGGGGGTAATCCTAGATCATCCTCAGGAAGGATGTCTTCATACTCATCCACCACTATTGGAAATTGGGGACTATTCTCATCCAACCACACTAAGGGTGAGACTAGAAAAGTTGTTAGTGATCAGCTGCACCATTATCTAAGATGATATCTCCAATTATATATGAAATCTCTTCTAACCGTTGAATGGAATCCCTGTCCCATTCTCCTGGATCCATCACACTCTTCCCAAAAAACAGTAAATATGAGCATGAAATATAGATAACTAGTTCATACCCAAAAAAAGTCTTAAATCCTCGATGTCACTACTATGAGATCCAATTCGAAGCTCTCGACACCCATAGTGGTCTCACACTACCATCACAAGTGTAAAATAATAGAATCCCCTCCGGTAAGAGTCTATATTCACAAATATTAAGGCAACGACTTCCCAAGAATCCCTGAGGTCCAAACAATGTGTGTGGAATGTAAAGAGTGGCTATAAACATTATCAATCATAACTAGAACAAAGGTGGATAAGACATAGATCATACCTCTAATCATCTATTTAGTGATGTGGTTGTTGGGATTAATCACATGTAGGTACCCTCACACTTTTCCACCATCCCCCGAAGCCTATGGTAGACCACATGGGGGATGGTGGTAATAAATCAAACCTCAACCCACAACATGATACTTTACCTACTCTCATTCTACATCCACTTATCTAGGGATCACCACGCTCAAACCTTTACCACTACCTCAGTGGTCCCTCAACCGTATATCGATCATTTATGTAGAAAGTCAGGAAATCACGAGCCATGTTCCCTTGCCTACTTCATGATTATCAACCCCCCTGATGACTCCCTCCACCCTATGGGTCCTGTTTAGATGATCCTACATCTCGAGGCCATTCCATAAAATGAATGGACCTCTTGGGCACCTGTCTCTACTTCATACTACCCACAATTGAAGACTCTACCACCTTAGCTCTAATGGTTTCTCTTGTAGATCACACCTTCTCTTATAGGACAGTGTCCATGAGTAGGGATCACTTATAACCCCATCCAGAGTAGGGATGCTAAGTGATACCATCGATGCCCTGATGCCATAGCATAGTCCTTGCTCAAAATATTGATCATTGAAGAATGGTTCTAACACCATGACCATGAAGTAGCAGGAATGTGTAGTGAATCTCACTTATTACTCTCCAACTGTCATGCCACAATGTTATAGATGTACTAGTTCCTATATGTTCACTATGAAAAAAGATGAGGAAAATTAATCATCTTTTCAGAGGAACTCAAAGTTTGTCCAGGTTACGTATTCCGTGCCTAGTTTCAATCACATCAATCTCCAACATCTCCCTGCTAAGCCCTGATGATTGATTGAGGTTAATATATCCATCTAGATGACTAGAATTTTCACCAGAGAGAAGACATGTGTAACCGCCATTAGCTATTCCTATGACACTTAGGGGTCAGTCTCACCCTTGAACCAGAGAGGTCTCTACCTCTAGATGGTTTTTATGGCATTCATCCTATGTATGTCCTATACTAGTAGTGATGCTAGAAATTGTTGACCAATGGTTGTTGGAAACACTAGTTCACCTCCCAGTGGTGTCATACCCACTAATGGTCCCTATACTATTCACTCATCACTAAGAATACCATCCTCAGGGTCATGCACTGGAATCCTCACTGACAATGTACATGGTGGAATTATGACACTGATCAAGATGAACTAGGGTCAATAGGTTATTCCTGGTGAGAAGGCTCAAGAAGAACATGAGGGAACACTCAAAATCCAATATGATTCATGAAACTAGTGGTTTCATGTACCAAGTTGAAACGAAATATACATGTTCCTAGTGTATGAACATTTCAAATAACATACCAATACTCGACTCCTGGAGCCTAGAAGTCAGACTAAAAACATGTAACAATGATTCCCCAAACAAAACAATAGTTTCTTAGTCATTAACATAGAACATACCACCCCAATGATACCATCCCACTACTGGAAATGGAGGATATACCAATGGATTTTTTCAATGGTATATGAAAACTGTTGGAATAGGGATGTTGATAGGTCTTTACCCAAGGGTTTCAATATACCGTTGGAATAGAGTATATTAGATGATTTTTAACCCCTAGTTATATAGAACCATTGGGATATGTGACGTTTTAGGAAGCCTTTTCCAATGGTTTTAAAAAACCATTGGGAAAGTTTTCCCCTAAAATTTTTGGAAGCCCCAATCCCCCATCCACCATATTACATCCCGAAATCGTGGGACAAACATCTCTCTCGCTCAAAAAAATTATTCGAAACTTCATCCAGATATGTGTTTTGTCTTCACTTTAAATATTTAAGTGGTACCTTATGTTCAATGTTTTCCATCAATGTTTTTGTTTTATGTTTTGATTTGACCTAAACCATAGGTCTATGCGCTATGGTATACCCAATAATTGTAATTTGATTTTTTGTTTGATTTTGTTCTAGAATTCAAATATTTCATCATGTTGAAGATCATTTAATTTTACAGCTAAAATATACATATATGTTATTTAGTAGATATTATCTTATAATCCACAGGGATTAGATACCCAAAGGAATTATTGAGACCCTTTCCTTTTATGATGATATGATGAGCGTATGATAATGGGAGTTTTTGTGTAGACCCTTATGACTGGAACTTCTATTGACACATAGTGCTTAATCTATCAACATTTCACTATGATATATCAAAAGGATTGATAAAAAATTATTTAGTGTGATGATTAATATAACTATGTTCGTATTCAACAATAATAGGAGAATATAATTGGACCACATGTTAATATTTAAATGTCATAAGATGTGTTTCATCATCTATATCAAGAGTGCAGTCATTAGAACCTGGTCAAAATTCGTTAGACATGGATGAAATCATATTGATTGTGATGGAGGAAAACTAATGCAACTCCTTGGTATGTGATATCTTTTTGTATGATAGGTAACATCACAATGTTAGTTGGTTTAGTGACTATTTCACCACTTAATGTGATGGTTCCCATTGTACAGTTTAGTGCATAATTTTCAAATATATCATTTTGTGGGTTAGTGTTTTTTTGATCAATTAAATTGTTTTCACCCATAAAACATTTTTATGGGATGGTTACCATTCATTATCACATTAGGAAATGGTCAAAAGATATGTTGTCTGTTCCATGGGATTGTGAAATAGAGCTTTCCAATCATTAGTTGTCCATTCTAGATAATATTTTATGGTAAACAATTCTTAGATTGTATGACCATGTATAAAATGGTAAGGGAAATATGATAGGTGATTGTTTACCCATGTTTTTATGGATTTTTATTTTTGATAAATGTTATCAGGTTGTTCAATTATCTAGGGATTATGTATATAAAAAACTAACCATCATTTAAGGATTAAATTTTATTCACTATGCTTCCACTTCCAGGGGGCTGTGCTGGTTGGGGTGGGTTGTGCAGGGTGGGGGTGTTGCTGGGGAGTGGGGCTATACAGGGAAAGTATGCTAAGTGAGGTGGGTGTGGGGTGAGGGGGTGTACATGTGGGTTGGGGGAGGGATGTGCTGATTGGGGTGGGGGAGGGGGGGGGTTTGCAAGTGGGTGGGTGTGTATTGGGCTTTGTTGATCTGCATCTAAACTGTAAGTGATGCGTTTATTTTAATGTTCAGCATCTACAATTTTTGTATTCTGTTTTGATTTGGGTGTGTATGAATTTTGTTTTCTGGTTGATTTGGTGTTGTGTGTTGGGCTTTACAGTGGGACACATATAGTTATTATAGTATGGTTTAGGTCTATAGGGATACTTGTTAAAATGAATCAAATGTGATTCAAAATGAATTAATGGTTAATATCATCCGTAAATTTTCATTTCCTAGAAGGAATGGAATTGCTGGGTATTTTGTGTTAAAATCATCCATATTCCACATGATTCAAATCATGGTAAGATTATGTGATGATGTTGTTGAGATCAGAGAGAAAACTCATACACTTCAGGTTGTTTATAGTGGCATGGTTAGTCCTGGGCGATAATTGGCTTCCTATGATGATTATATTAATATAAATTTAGCGTCAATTAAATATGGTTCTCACTATATGTTGTATATTATGTCTCTTTCTTGCCCAGTACACTCTTTTGTGATGGTGGGGTGCTTTTCACTACCCTTGTTGGCATGTGTAGACATCAATAACAATATTATATAAGTCAAAAGTTAAATTTAGTAATATTTTTATCATTGACATACTTTATTATTAATATAAAATTTAAAAATAAATGATTCTGTCTATACTTTATGAAATTAAAACTTCTTACAAAGACATGAACAACCTATTAGTGTAGAAGCCTAAGCTTTATCCACCCATAGGGTGCGCTTGACATGGGGAACTAATTGGGTAAGGAATGTAATGACCAAAGAGGTTCCAATAATGAGTTATTGAACACGAGTGAATGATTTGGGATACCTATAACATATAATGGGAATTGAGGCATGTGACTCTTATATGAGACCAAATGAAAATTAATAGAAATAAATTTTAATTTAATTTTTGAGTACTTGTTCTTTGATTAATGATTTAGAATTCCTTGAAGAAACCATCCAAGGATTCATTTTAAAAATATAGATTTTAATTACATATAGAAATCCCCTTGGATTCATGATGATTTGATTTAGAATACCTTGAGGAAATCTACCTTGGATTCAAAGTGATTATGATTTAAGAAGCCTTGGGGAAGTCCAACTTGGATTCCAAACTAGAGGCCTCTCTCTTTACATTGGGTGGGAACTCCTTCCTCCCTATAAAACCATCTGAAGTCAGTCAATTTGTATATCTTTACATTATTTTTATAATTCACTACATCAACTAGATACTCCATCCTTTATCATTTATTAATTATATTTTCTATTAAACTTAAATCTTATTGAATTGTTTATGACGAAATGATTTATAACAATTATTTTTACAGAATGGATAGAAGTTGGGTGAATGAAACCGATTGGATCTCAAGTGATTTTAAAAACAATTTGGAGAGATTATTAGATTTTTCATTTCACAATGCTTTAGATAGTGGTCACATACAATGACCATATTCCAATTGTGATGGTAGACCTTGTTTGAGCTGTGAAGAAGTCAGCGACCACATAACAAAATCTAGTTTTCAAGAAAACTACTATGTGTGGTATCACAATGGGGATAAAATGAAATCTCAAATTGTGGATGATCAAAATGAAAGGACTCAAATTGGTAATTTGTTAGATAACCAGTTTCAATTTATACGTCATCATGAAATAGAATATATTCCAACCCAGGAAGACTCCTATATAAGCACACATGATGTGTCTAATGAAAATGATGATGTTTTTAGGGTGAAGAAATTGAATGATTCTCCCACGACTCCACTATATCGATAGTGCGATAAAATGAAAAATCTATAATTTTTAATCTGATTGTTTCATTGGAGAACTATGTATGGGATTTATAACACATAAATCGATTACATTTTTACTTTATTAAAAGATTTACCTCTAGATGATGCAGATATTCCCTCAAACCAAAATATGGTATAGATGTTAGTTGAGGAACATAGATTTTCAAGAAACAAAATTCATGCTTTCCTAAAATATTGATGTTTATTCTTGGAGGAAATTGCTGAATGAAATGATTGTATAGAATATGGCACATCCTGATGTATGTAAAAAATCTGATGGAACACCATCACACATTCCAGAAAATGTAATGTGGCAATTTCCATTTATCCCTGACTCCAGAATATTTTTATGTCTAATGAAATATCGATAAAAATGTGATGTCATGATACCGAGAGAAATATGACTAATGATGAGTGGTTTCAACCTATAGATGGATTTTCATGGTATATATTTGATGCTCTATATCCTTATTTTGCAGCTGACGTGCGTAATGTGAGGCTGGGACTTTCATGGGATAGTTTTAATCTATTTGGGAAGATGCTTACTTCGCACAACACATGCCTAGTTTTTATACACATTTAAAATCATCCCACATGGTTTTGTTTGAAAAAACCTTTCACTTTCATGAGTATACTCATATCTGGACCTTGTGATCCTAGAATTGATATTTACGTATACATGGAAATTTTAATAAAAGATTAGAAACTTATTAGGGATGTGGTTGTGTGCACATACGATGCATATTCAAAAGACATATTTCAGATGCATGTTGTGCTTATGTGGACGATCAATGATTTACCATCTTATTCAATTATGTCTAAATGGATAATGAAAGGATAACTGTCATATCCTATTTGTATGAAGAATACATGATCTAGAAGACTGAAACATCGCTGTAGTTTCAGTTTTACGGGACATCAATGATTCATTCCAATAGAATATCCATATAGAAATAATCGTTAATGGTTTGATAATACCATAGATACTGATGATATACCTCAGCGTATGTCTGGAACTAATGGGATTAATGAATTGAAAGATTTCAGTTTTTCATTTGGGAACGGTCAAATGAAATCTTGAAAGAGAAAGAATGTTTCAACTGAAACTTGTTACTATTCGAAGAAGATAAGTAAATTTTCTGATTTTCCTAATTGGTCAACCAATTTTTCATGTCATTGCTTAGACATAATGCACATTTAAAATAATATATGTGAAATGTTTCTTTTGATACTTCTAAATGTTAAGGGAAAGAAAAAATATGATTTACAGTCTCAACGTGACCTGGTGGATTGGGGCATTAGACCAGATTTTCACCCGATGTGTATCAGTGAAAATAAATGACATGTTCCATGTGCTTATTATGTGATGAAACCTATGAAAAAAAAATTTCTTGATATATTAGAGACTTTTAGTGTTCTTGATGGCTATTCAAGAAGCATATCTAAATGGGTCAACAGAAGAGAGTTGAAGATAAAATCTTTGAAGACTCGTGATTATCACCTTCTTCTACATGAGATGATTCCAATAGAAATCTGTCATCTTTTTTCCATTAATTTATGGTTACCTTTTAATTGGTAGTTCCATTTTTTAGAGATCATTGTGCTAAGAATTTGTCCAAGTCATTCTTGCAAAAACTATGGATAGATTCCCTATTATTTTTTTGTGAGTTGGGGAAAATATTTCCTGCATCATTTTTCACATACATGCTACATCTGACTGTCTATATTCCCACTGAAATACTTCTCAAAGGACCTATTTATTTTCTATGATTTATGCTCTGCCAGAGTCTATCCTTGTGAAGCATACATTAGGACTCACTCCATCTGTACATGGCTTTTGTTCTGTTTTTTCCGATCTATCTGCGCCAATTGATCAAAATACTGTAGTTATACTTATAAAACCCAAAAAAATTGTTACACAATTATTTATTTTCATTATAACATGTATTGATAAATAGTAGTTTTTATTTTCAAAAAAGATAAATCTACTGATAGGAGGCCGGGCGGGGGTGTACACGCATGCGTGCGGTGTAGAACCACACCACGCATTTGATGGTGGACTACAATAAAGATAGTCATATGATTGAAAAAATAGGATTGCAATGTATGGGTTTTTTTGTGACGCTTTCCAAATACTCTGGCATCATTCCTGTCAGCCCACTCTCATTGAGACAACTTCCAAATGAAGTCATAGATAAATCTTGGGTAGAGATATGGGTAAAAAATCAGTTTTATATCATGTAATATATTAATTTTTTTTACATGAATTAATATTTTGGTTTCAGCTGCGGTTTAATTTCTTTGATGGTGAGGGTGCACGACCAACACATCTAAATGATTTAGGCAAGCTTTAGAGAGCTTATAAGTGTGATTTGTACATTGGATGGCATGATAGAGTTGGAATAGAGTTTTAGGTAGTCCCTGTCGTGGATGATATTCCATTAAAACAGTATCGACAATTTATTACTCATTGGTCAACTATCCAATTTATGGTATTAATCAAATTAAAAGTATTTAAATGAAAATTTTCATGTTTTTCATTAATACTAATTATTGAATTTTATTTAAGACGCATCTATGAGAAATAAGAAAATCATTGATGCTAAGAAATATGTTCACACATTGGGACGTACTATGATGCGAGATCATGAGAGACAACTGGTATGAAAGTTTATTATCATTCTTTATGACCAGCACTTTCTATTGCTTCCTCCGTAATTTATTCGATTTCTAAAGTTGTTATATAATTTTATTTTTTAAATTACTAATTTTTTGTATCCTTATTATAATTATGGTTTCCTATATTCAATGTTATTGTAGAGTTAGAAATTGAATATGGAAGTACATGCGCCTCGAGCAAAACAGTTTTTCTCGACTAGAATGATGAAAGATGGAAGTGTGTTTAATGAACCAACTTAGCAGCAGATAGTATGTTTTACTTTGTAGTTTTAAAATTTTATTTTATATTTTTTCAACTTAATAATCACTTTATATTTGTAATAGGCTACATTAGAGGGCCTTGATGCCCAAGAACCTGATAATTTTGGTCCAAATAATCACTTACATAATGTGTTGGCAGATGAGCACCCTAGTAGAGTAGGATTTCGGCCTCAGAATAGTATAGTTAATATGAGCTATTGGCCCTCCACAGGTATGAGATATAGTTCCACTGAGTTGAATCAGGTTAAGGCACACACAGAATAGGCTAAAAAATGGCCACATACATAGCAACACAGTCTACTATAGAAAACACTACATTTATGAAATGTTTGGAAGCTTTACATCCAACACATTCACCATAGGTCAGCCATGCTTGTGAGGAATATATGTTATCGATGCGTTCTATATATGATAAACCAGGTGGAAGTTCTAGTGGTGGTCGACATGATGGCGAGGAGGAGGTAGAGGGGGAGGAGGAGGAGGGCAAGGAGGATGCCAAGGGGGAGGTGGAGGGCATGGAGGAGGCCGAGGCGGAGGAGGAGGGCGATGTGGAGGCTGAGGCTAAGTATGAGGGTGAATAGGAGGGTGGGGACGATGATGGGGACGATGATGAGGACGTGGGTGAGGGTAAAGATGATGGTGATGACATGGATGGTGATGAGGGACACATTAATATTTTACATTTTTACTTATATTACTGACCATTGATGATTATAAATTTGGTGTACCTGAATATATGAGTTATTAGGTAGGTCACATTATCTTCATTTATTTATCTATAAATAATAAAACTTGATTTGATGATTTGCTGTGAAAACCCCATATTTTAATGAAATTTTAATTTTATAGAATTTGATATAATGAATTTATTCATTTATCCTTGAATGAATTTTCATAGAAAATATGTAAATACAATCCCATGAACATGGGACAACCCCCTAGACAGCCCCACAGTCAGCCCACCCACCCTCCTCCATAGTCCCCGGACAACCCCCCCTGTAGATAGTTCCCCACCATCCTCCCTAGACCCCAAACAACCCCCATCCTCCTCCATGGACCTCGTATAACCCCCCAAATAGCCTCCCCACCCTTCTTCATGGACCCCAAACATCCCCCGGATAACCCCCAGGGGAGCCCCCCCACCCTCCTCTATGGACCCCAGACTACACCTGAGACAACCCCCCCCCCCCCCCCCCCCCCCTCTGTCCTCCCTGGACCCCAGACGACCCCTTAGATAGCCCCCCCCAAATCCTCCTCCCTCAACCCCGGATCCCAATCTATGTTATTTTCAAGATTCACAGTAAATCCCAACAGAAAAGAGGGTTTTATAGCATTAGAATAAGATGAGTGAAGAGTGAAAACCCAAATCAAAAAGAGGAATCAAGGAGAGAATTAGACTCACCTGGATCATCAATCCGCACTTGAACGCACTCAAAATGCCAAAGTGATGTGTACGAGTCATCCCCGCCTGAAACTGAGGCATGGTGTGTCTGATACCACTAAAAGTGTCACACTTTTATTTTAAATGGAAAACATTCTAAATGAAAACAAAAACTGACATACAGAAAACCGACCAAACAGATTTAGATTGTGTTGAGACTTTAGCACAATGATCTATGAGTCATTTCTGACGTATACAAGTCAACCCCGCCTCAATCTAAAGCACGCTGTGGCTGGTACCATTCAAAGTGTATCATATTTATTTTAAATGGACCACATTTTATGTGCAAAAAAAATACTAGCATACAGAAAACCAAAAAAACTCATTTGTATTCTATTGATACTTTTTACAATGATCAATGAGTCATTTGTGACATGTAAGAGTCAACCCCGCCTCAACCAGAGGCACGGTGTGGCTGGTAGCACTCAAAGTGTTTCACTTTTATTTGAAATGGAATACATTTTTAGTGAAAAAAATGTTACATACAGAAAACCAACCAAACACATTCAGATTGTGTTGATACTTCAACACAACAATCCATGGGTAATTTTTGACATGTATGAGTCAAACCCTCCTCAATATGACACACAGTGTAGCCGGTACCACGTAAAGTGTCTCACATTTATTTGAAATGGACAACATTTTAGGTGAAAACAACAACTGGAATACAGAAAACCAACCAAACCCTTTAATATTAGGTATATTCTTCAACAAAACGATCCATGGGTCATTTTTGACATGTACAAGTCAACCCCACCTCAATCCCAGGAACAGTGTGGTCAGTACCACTGAAAGTGTCTCACTTTTATTTGAAACGGACAACATTTTAAGTGAAAAAAACATCTTTCATATGAAAAACTAACCAATCACATTCAGATTGTGTTGATACATTTGGAGAACGATACATGGGTCTTTTTTGACATGTACAAGTCAACCCTGCCTCAATCTAGGTAATGGTGTGGCTGACACCACTCAATGTGTCTCTTTTTTTATTCAAAAAGACATCATTTTACGTGAATACAACTGCTGACATATGGAAAACTGGCCAAAGGAATTCTAATTCTATTTAAACTTTAGAAAAACGATGCATTGGTCATATGTGATGTGAACGAGTCAACTCTGCCTCAATCTGAGGGCCGGTGTGGCCGACACCACTCAATCTGTCTCTCTTTTATTTGAAATGGACAGGATTTTAAGTGAAAACAAGAACTGGCATATGGAAAATTGACCAAACACATTCGTATTGTGTTGAAACATTTGAAAAAAGTTCCATGGGTCATTTTTAACGTGTAAGATTTAACCCCACCTAAATATGAGGAGCGGTGTGGCCAAAATCACTCAAAGTGTCTCTATTTTATTTAAAATGGACATCATTTTAAGTGAAAACAACAACTGACAAATAGAAAACAGACTAAACACATTTAGATTCTATAGAAACTTTAGGAAAATGATACATGGGTCATATTTGACGTGTACGAGTCAACTGTACCTCAATCTGAAGCACGGTGTGGCCGGAACCACTCAAGGTGTCTCTCTTTTGTTTAAAATAAACATCATATTATGTGAAAACAACAATTGACATATGAAAAAAATGACCAAATTCATTCGAATTCTGTTAAAAATTTAGGACAATGATCCATGGGTCATATGCAATGTGTAAGAGTAAACACCACCTCAATCTGAGATGCGGTGTAGCTGGGACCACTCAAAGTGTCTCTCTTTTATTTAAAATCGACAACATTTATGTGAAAACAACAACTGACATACAGAAAAACAACCAAATGCATTTTGATTGGGTTGATACATCAACACAATGATCCATGTGTCATTTTGGACATTTATGAGTCATCCTTGCCTCAATTCGAAGAATGGTGTGGCTGGTACAACTCAAAGTGTTTCACATTTATTTGAAATGGACAACATTTTAAGTGAAAACATCAACTGGAAAATGGAAAACTTACCAAACACATTCGAATTCTGTTGGTACTTTATAAAAAGGATCCATGGGTCATTTTTGACATGTACGAGTCAACCCTACCTCAATATGAGGCATGGTGTAGCCGGTACATCTAAAAGTGTCATTCTTTTGTTTAAAATGGATACTCTTTTAAAAAACAACTGGCATACAGAAAATCGACCAGACACATTCAGATTGTGTTGATACATTAGGAAAATTATCCATGGGTCATTATTGACGTGTAAGAGTAATCCCCACCTCAATCCATGGCATGGTGTGGCCGACACCACTCAAAGTATCTTGCTTTTGTTTCAAAAGGACATCATTTCAAGTGAATACAACAACTGAAATATGGAAAACAAACCAAAGGCATTCAGGTTCTATTTAAACATTAGGAAAACAATCCATGAGTCATATGTGACATGTATGTGTCAACCTTGCATCAATACAAGGGCCGTTGTGGCCATCACCACTCAAATTGTCTCACTTTTATTTGAAATGGACTTCATTTTAAGTGAAAACAACAACTGTCATATAGAAAACAGACCAAACGAATTTGGATTGTGTTAATACATTAGGAAAAAGATCCATGGGTTATTTTTTATGGGTACGAGTCAACCCTGCCTCAATCCTAGGTATGGTGTGGCTGACACCACACAATGGGTCTCTCATTTGTTTAAAATGGACATCATTTTAAGTGAAAACAACAACTAACATATGGAAAACCAACAAAATATATTCAAATTCTATTGAAACTTTATGAAAACTATCCATGGATAATATGTGACATGTACGAGTTAACCCCACCTCAATTTAAACCATTGTGTTACCGGCACCACTTAAAGTGTCTCTATTTTGTTTATAATGAACATCATTCAAAATGAAAACAACAATTTACATATAGAAAACATACAAAATACATTCATGTTCTATTGAAAATTTAGGACAATGATCCATGAGTCAAATGTGACATGTACAGGTCATCCATGTCTCAATATGAGATGCGTTGTGGCCAGAACCACTCAAAGTGTCTCTCTTTTGTTTAAAATGGACATCTTTTTAAGTGAAAACAACAATTGACATATGGAAAACTGACCAAACACATTTTGATTCTATTGAAACATTAGGAAAAAGATACATGGGTCATATGTGACATTTACAAGTCATTGCTGCCTCAATTCAAGGCGTAGTGTGGCCAATATCACTCTAACAATCTCTCTTTTGTTTAAAATGACATTAGATTAAGTAAAAACTGTAACGCCCCGACCCCAGCTACCCAGAGCCGGTGCATTACTTCGTAACATTGGCATGATCCCAAAAGATCAAGTCTCGAAAGACCGATTAGTTTAGTAGCCTTGGAAACACTAGATACATTCATAAACGTTACATTACATCATAAAGTGAAAAACTACAATAACAAAGTCTCCATAGTCCACACTCATATCCTCTTCTGACTATCCCTGCAGGTCATTCATAAAATACTTCTTCACATCCTGGAAAATATTAAAACATTGAAAGGGGTGAGCTCAGATGCTCAGTAAGGATAACAATAATGCGGAAGCTTTCATAAATAAACATTAACATTTAAGGCAATGTATAACTAAAACAAAAGCCTTTTAAACATGAACTTCAACATAATATGGCAAAAGTAAAATGAGATAATGCCATTTACTTCTTCACATGGATATTCTACTGGTCGAATAATCACATGCAATATCAATAACCACTTTCATAATGAGGGAATGTATAATGCCGGACATTCTGAAACATTTTGTCAAGGCCTCGGCCAAGACGTCTAAAATGATTAAGGCCTCGGCCAAAACCATAAATCAAATTGGGAAAGGGCCTCGGCCAATTCCACGTCTAGTTGTCTCATGAGACCTACCGATGCATCGAGGAGCTATAGCGGGCTCCACCCGTCACTTATTAAGTCCAATACATTCCTCATATGAATAGGTTTAAACATTTCATAAACCATAACATAATCGTATCACATAAAACATGGATAAAGGAAAAATAACATTTCCACATTTCAATCACAAGATATCAATACAACACATTGATATAATAAAAATGCTTTCAAAACCATTTTCAATACCAAAATAAAAGAAAGTTAAAACTTTGTATTTATTTTTCATTAAAAAAAATGATGGCTTGTAGAGGAAGCCGAAACTCAAATAATGGTCACGGCGGTGGAGAAGTCATTGTCGCCGCATAAGTACGGAAAGAAAAACATTCCCTTTTGTCGTTTAGCAAAATGCTTCGTATAAAAAGATTCCTTTTGAATAAACGTAAAAGTCAAAGGGGTTTATACACCGTATAAAAGAAATTTGTGTATAAAACAAAATATGCCTCAATGAAAGGAGATTGAGACGAAGTCCATAAAAAGATCATTTTTAAAATAAAATAGATATATTATGTGTATTCACTATAGGTACACATAAAGAAAGTAAAAATACAAAATAGGACATAATAACATCATGACATAATTTGAAAGTAGGAGATTAACCCAAAGAATGGAAATTGGGTTAAGAAGTTCCCTTACCTTGTGTCCGACTTGACTCAACCGTTCTTTAACCTCCTGAATAATAAATTAGAGTTAATATATACCTTATTAAGAACCATTTTCAATTTCATTATCCTTATTATATCACTTATTACAATGATATGAACATTATGTAATTATTTAAGTTAATAACGGTCGTTTTGTCGATCTTTGGTACTTGAGTCAACAATAAGCTTCTTATAATTACAAGTTGTTTATGTGGTGAAATATCCATTATATCCAGAATTATATTAATGATTTAGATGTCATATATATCTTATATATCCAGTATATACATTCATTTATAATATTACGTAACATTTAGAGGTAAGAAATGAAATGCACCGTTCATGGAGACGGTAAGCCGTACGTACGCATGAACGCTACTTTCATTTCAATTTCATATTTAATGGAACTAAATAATAATGATATAAATGTATAATATAATTCCAGTATAATATAGTGTATAATACCATTTACTCCATCCTTTATACATCCCACATATGGCATTAACGATTCAAATCACTTTGAGGGGGCGGTAGTCCGCACTTCCTAAAATGAAATTATCGCGTTTTACCCATAATGGAAATCATAAAGTAAGCCATAAATGAGAAATACAGAAGCATAAGTAAAACATAAACACATTATATATCATATATAAATATAGTGACATCTTAATGGCCACCTTTGAAGGTGTTATATGAGTGTTGAACAATCATCGCTTCGTGAGGCAGAAATTCGCCATCCACAGAAACCGTATGTTCTTTAACCATTTGATGTAGGTGTGTGTAAGTTTAGATCTAATCCTTCTTATAACAACATCCTAGTATATTGAGGATACTGGTGTTGTTACAAAAGAAATGAATAAAAAGAGTTTATGGGGTTGGAGAAGAAAAACAAAACAAAACAACATTATAAAAGACATTACCTCAAAATCGGGTAACTCTTTTTGATTTGAGCCAAAGGCTTCCTTGGGAAGAGTTCTGCCCAAAGTGAGGCTTCTAGGAGTAAGGGAGGAATGTTGGGAGAGTATTTGGGCAGAGGTTGGCCGAGCCAAATGGCTTGAAAGTGTAAATGAAGTGGGAGAGGTGGGGGCCTTTTATAAGTGGAGAGGAGGGGCACTTTTGGAAAGATTGAAATGTTACATTATTTCAAAATGCTTTTCGGATTCTAAAGGTCCCACACTTATATAATTCGAGGATAAGGTGATAAGGGTTCGAAATATCCTCATCCAATTGGCTTTGGACAAGTGTAAGCCTTGGATTTTGCATTATCGTCCCATTTTATTTAAATCGTTAAATAATGAGGTCATCACTACATCATCATGATGTCATAAATAATTTAATTTATTTAATGTCTAAAAATTATAAAACAAATACTATGATGTAGGAAATCGTTTTATCTTTCTAATGAATATTTATAATCAAAATTTGGACTTGTGTAACCCCACTTAAAAATTGTTTTAGTAAAACAATTTATGTTAGTGTCATTTTCACTTTAACATTAAATAAAAGGTAATTTATGTTATTTCCCAACAAAAGTGGATCCATGGGGTCCCCAAGTTAGGCCATGGCTTGTCTTGGTCGGCCATGACACAGCCAATGAGGTTGGGACATGTGTCTAGGTCATTTAATATTATTAAAGTATTATTTATACCTTAAACCACACTAATTACCACTAATCGCGATTAAAACTTAATAAGTTACTATTCACCAAAAAATTATTTTTATCCCATTGAACCACATTTTACTTCTTAATGACAACCATGTATGTCGGATTTTTGAAAATCAAATCACAGAAGTGGTAATATTTCATTTAAACGAAAAATCAGTTATTTAACAACCACTTAGTGGTTTCACTATTCATCAAAAATTGAAGTTTTTCAGAATAAGGCCAAAATTTCACCCTAAGCTATAATTGATATTCCGAATTGAAAAATGATGTCTATTTTACAAAATTCCAAACATATTAGTTGCATTAATTAATTTTATAATTAATTCCCGCTGTCACAACAAATAGCGTGTTTTTAAGAAACAATTTATATCAAAAGATTGGCAATTGTTTATGTCCAATTTCAATGTTAAATTAATTCTAATGACCACCATTGGATAAAATGGTAAAAATATATTCTAATTATACTTTAAAACCATCAAATATTATAATTTATCACTATAAATTATTTTGATTAAAAAAGTTGTTTTAAGTATTTTTCACTATTTATAAAATTTTAGAAGTTCTCAGAAAAATACCAAAAATTCAACATAGGCTAATTTCGATATTACGAATACAAAAATGAAGTCCATTTTGACATATAAAATTTATAATATTTCAAAAAGAAGGTATTACTATTCATAACGGCTACTTTGATTAGTCGCGGTGTTTTAGAACTCGAAGTTGCGTACAATGCAAGCTATTGTATTACTGAATGAGAAGCGTATCGTGGAAGCTCGGGGTGTTACATTCTCCCCTCCTTCAATAAATTGCGTCCTCGCAATTTGAAATTTTTCTTGGAAAATACAAGGTTGAAAAGAGAAAATACCTTTGAGGAAAACCCACATCGAAAATAAGGTTAATAAATATATAACATTAAAAGAAAGCAAGATAAGTACAAAGGTCACCCGATATAGCCCATTATAGGATTCTATGAAAATATGGATATGGAGGAGAAACAAACCATCAAGGTCTGATGGGGAGTTATAGAAAACAGGATTAGGAGAAAGTTTAACCACAAGAAAATCACAAACTTGTGATTGGTTAAACGGCCATTGAATCCCTAGTTGGAAAAGTTAACCGACAACATTTTTGTTTTAAGTTACCTTTTATAATGTTGAGGATTTTATTTAGGAGATTTACTAAGAACGTAAGGGAATATACATACTTGTTATGTATACTTTCATTCATTAATGAATTTTTACCACAAACCCATCTTTTACTCCAAATGGTAACAGAACTCAAAAATATTCTATTTATCCTAATTGTATAAGGTACCAAAGGTATACCATTTAGATTAGTAAAATTATTTTGTAATAACCAGGGACTTCCTGTAGGCTAGTGGTAGGAAATAAAGGCCTGTCGCACTTTGATTGTGGGTTCGATTCCTACAGCTTTGTCTGACGCGACGGTTTATGCCCCACCCTGCAGGTTGTCCTTTTCCTAAAACTATAGTATTATAATACTCCAAAAATAATCTTCATAAATTTTTTAACCTTAAACCATACTATCCAAAAATCAACTTAATCCACTCCAACCTTTATAGTTATCCAAAATACCTCTGTCCAGACTTTCTCTAAAAGGTCTCTTAATTCCAAAATCAATTTATCAGATTCCCCAAACAAAGAAATGTTTCTCTTATTGTCACATACCAAAAATATGATTACCTTAATCATATTAAAACCTTACTGAAATCAAAAAGTAATGCAGTACAATCCATATATATATATTACATTATTCTTATAACCAGAATATAATCCTTGAGTCCAAAAGCACCAATACATTAGTTATTCTGCTTCAACTGTAGTAATAGCATAAGATTGTCCTTGATCCCTTGTCCTTTTCTGAGGTAAGTTTCCTTGACGCTTAGGACATTCATTTGCGTAATGACCCATTTCTCTACAATTGTAGCATTCAACTTTGACAGCCTCTTTCTTTCCCTTGCAATCACGTGCCTGGTGACCTTTTTCTCCACATTTATAACAGACTCCCATTCCTTTTAGGCAAGTACCAGGGTGATTCTTCCCACAATTATCACATAATGGAAAATCCTTCTTTCCCTTTTTCCCTTTATCTGTCTCTTGTTCCACCGTTCTCTTCTTCTCTTGCTTTACTTTGTTGTCATAAGACTTAGAGAATTCCTTTTCTGTCTTGATAGCACATGAGACTATATCTTCGTATGATGAGAAGGATTGTGATACTAAAGCACGACGGAGAAATGGTTTTAACCCATCAAAGAAACGATCAATCTTACTTCTTGGGTTACGTATGTAATCTGAAGCATACCTTGCTAACCTTGTAAAGTTAGCCTCATACTTTGCGACATTCTCGTCCTCTTTCTGCCTCAGACTCAGAAATTGCCTTTCCATATCTGCTCGATGGTCACGAGGAAAGTATTTTTCTAAGAAAAGCTCTTTGAACTCCCTCCATTCCATATTCTATACTTCATCATCTTCCTTTGTGTTTTGAATCAATGACCACCATTGATCAGCATCTCCAGTGAGGCGGTAAACTGCCATGATAACTTTTTCCCTTTCACTACTCCCCAAAGCCTGAAATATTTTCTCTAGGGAATTTATCCATTGCTCGGCTACTAAGGGATTTGTACTCCCATTAAATGTTGGTGGTTGTTGCCTCATGAAACGGTCTAGCATTGATCCTCCACGTTGCGGATCAGGGTGCTCCATACGAGTAAGGTTGTTATTCATAACCTGCGTGAGTTGTCCCAGTATGGTAATAAGTTGATCAGCACCAGTTGTATCTCCAGGTCCACAATAATTATCTTGAGCAGGAGGGCAATCCCTACACGGAGTTCGTGCATTGATACAGTTTCCATTCCTTCTACTAGGCGCCATTTCTAAACAATGGCATAAACCAGATTAGTTTATGAATCAAAATACATAATTCCATACTTGTATAATACTTAACATAAATTGAACTATTTATGGATATAATCCATAATCATAAAAAGGTTTTATTTGAGGAAGTATATACTCATAACCGTTCATAGTGGTTTGTAAAGAAAATGAGAATTATCCTAAGCATATCCCCCGGGAGTGTCGTAACCAAGAGTGCAGCAAGGCCCGTTGTCGTGCACCAATTCCCGTTCGAGTCTAGCTCAAAGCGGTGTTTTCGGGTTTTACCCCTAGGTACATCTGTGCCAGAGCCGCCTCTACCTGCTCGTATCTAGACAGGTATGTATTGCTCGGAAAACTCATAACATCTCTATAATACCAAAATTCTAGGAAGTTCTTCTATACTAATCCTCAAAGTCTATCTTTGGGCTATGTGCTCTAATCAGAGTTTATCTAAATCTAGCTTCCAAGGTTAGTACTAAACTGCCTCTGATACCAACTGTAACGCCCCGACCCCAGCTACCCAGAGCCGGTGCATTACTTCGTAACATTGGCATGATCCCAAAAGATCAAGTCTCGAAAGACCGATTAGTTTAGTAGCCTTGGAAACACTAGATACATTCATAAACGTTACATTACATCATAAAGTGAAAAACTACAATAACAAAGTCTCCATAGTCCACACTCATATCCTCTTCTGACTATCCCTGCAGGTCATTCATAAAATACTTCTTCACATCCTGGAAAATATTAAAACATTGAAAGGGGTGAGCTCAGATGCTCAGTAAGGATAACAATAATGCGGAAGCTTTCATAAATAAACATTAACATTTAAGGCAATGTATAACTAAAACAAAAGCCTTTTAAACATGAACTTCAACATAATATGGCAAAAGTAAAATGAGATAATGCCATTTACTTCTTCACATGGATATTCTACTGGTCGAATAATCACATGCAATATCAATAACCACTTTCATAATGAGGGAATGTATAATGCCGGACATTCTGAAACATTTTGTCAAGGCCTCGGCCAAGACGTCTAAAATGATTAAGGCCTCGGCCAAAACCATAAATCAAATTGGGAAAGGGCCTCGGCCAATTCCACGTCTAGTTGTCTCATGAGACCTACCGATGCATCGAGGAGCTATAGCGGGCTCCACCCGTCACTTATTAAGTCCAATACATTCCTCATATGAATAGGTTTAAACATTTCATAAACCATAACATAATCGTATCACATAAAACATGGATAAAGGAAAAATAACATTTCCACATTTCAATCACAAGATATCAATACAACACATTGATATAATAAAAATGCTTTCAAAACCATTTTCAATACCAAAATAAAAGAAAGTTAAAACTTTGTATTTATTTTTCATTAAAAAAAATGATGGCTTGTAGAGGAAGCCGAAACTCAAATAATGGTCACGGCGGCGGAGAAGTCATTGTCGCCGCATAAGTACGGAAAGAAAAACATTCCCTTTTGTCGTTTAGCAAAATGCTTCGTATAAAAAGATTCCTTTTGAATAAACGTAAAAGTCAAAGGGGTTTATACACCGTATAAAAGAAATTTGTGTATAAAACAAAATATGCCTCAATGAAAGGAGATTGAGACGAAGTCCTTAAAAAGATCATTTTTAAAATAAAATAGATATATTATGTGTATTCACTATAGGTACACATAAAGAAAGTAAAAATACAAAATAGGACATAATAACATCATGACATAATTTGAAAGTAGGAGATTAACCCAAAGAATGGAAATTGGGTTAAGAAGTTCCCTTACCTTGTGTCCGACTTGACTCAACCGTTCTTTAACCTCCTGAATAATAAATTAGAGTTAATATATACCTTATTAAGAACCATTTTCAATTTCATTATCCTTATTATATCACTTATTACAATGATATGAACATTATGTAATTATTTAAGTTAATAACGGTCGTTTTGTCGATCTTTGGTACTTGAGTCAACAATAAGCTTCTTATAATTACAAGTTGTTTATGTGGTGAAATATCCATTATATCCAGAATTATATTAATGATTTAGATGTCATATATATCTTATATATCCAGTATATACATTCATTTATAATATTACGTAACATTTAGAGGTAAGAAATGAAATGCACCGTTCATGGAGACGGTAAGCCGTACGTACGCATGAACGCTACTTTCATTTCAATTTCATATTTAATGGAACTAAATAATAATGATATAAATGTATAATATAATTCCAGTATAATATAGTGTATAATACCATTTACTCCATCCTTTATACATCCCACATATGGCATTAACGATTCAAATCACTTTGAGGGGGCGGTAGTCCGCACTTCCTAAAATGAAATTATCGCGTTTTACCCATAATGGAAATCATAAAGTAAGCCATAAATGAGAAATACAGAAGCATAAGTAAAACATAAACACATTATATATCATATATAAATATAGTGACATCTTAATGGCCACCTTTGAAGGTGTTATATGAGTGTTGAACAATCATCGCTTCGTGAGGCAGAAATTCGCCATCCACAGAAACCGTATGTTCTTTAACCATTTGATGTAGGTGTGTGTAAGTTTAGCTCTAATCCTTCTTATAACAACATCCTAGTATATTGAGGATACTGGTGATGTTACAAAAGAAATGAATAAAAAGAGTTTATGGGGTTGGAGAAGAAAAACAAAACAAAACAACATTATAAAAGACATTACCTCAAAATCGGGTAACTCTTTTTGATTTGAGCCAAAGGCTTCCTTGGGAAGAGTTCTGCCCAAAGTGAGGCTTCTAGGAGTAAGGGAGGAATGTTGGGAGAGTATTTGGGCAGAGGTTGGCCGAGCCAAATGGCTTGAAAGTGTAAATGAAGTGGGAGAGGTGGGGGCCTTTTATAAGTGGAGAGGAGGGGCACTTTTGGAAAAATTGAAATGTTACATTATTTCAAAATGCTTTTCGGATTCTAAAGGTCCCACACTTATATAATTCGAGGCTAAGGTGATAAGGGTTCGAAATATCCTCATCCAATTGGCTTTGGACAAGTGTAAGCCTTGGATTTTGCATTATCGTCCCATTTTATTTAAATCGTTAAATAATGAGGTCATCACTACATCATCATGATGTCATAAATAATTTAATTTATTTAATGTCTAAAAATTATAAAAAAAATACTATGATGTAGGAAATCGTTTTATCTTTCTAATGAATATTTATAATCAAAATTTGGACTTGTGTAACCCCACTTAAAAATTGTTTTAGTAAAACAATTTATGTTAGTGTCATTTTCACTTTAACATTAAATAAAAGGTAATTTATGTTATTTCCCAACAAAAGTGGATCCATGGGGTCCCCAAGTTAGGCCATGGCTTGTCTTGGTCGGCCATGACACAGCCAATGAGGTTGGGACATGTGTCTAGGTCATTTAATATTATTAAAGTATTATTTATACCTTAAACCACACTAATTACCACTAATCGCGATTAAAACTTAATAAGTTACTATTCACCAAAAAATTATTTTTATCCCATTGAACCACATTTTACTTCTTAATGACAACCATGTATGTCGGATTTTTGAAAATCAAATCACAGAAGTGGTAATATTTCATTTAAACGAAAAATCAGTTATTTAACAACCACTTAGTGGTTTCACTATTCATCAAAAATTGAAGTTTTTCAGAATAAGGCCAAAATTTCACCCTAAGCTATAATTGATATTCCGAATTGAAAAATGATGTCTATTTTACAAAATTCCAAACATATTAGTTGCATTAATTAATTTTATAATTAATTCCCGCTGTCACAACAAATAGCGTGTTTTTAAGAAACAATTTATATCAAAAGATTGGCAATTGTTTATGTCCAATTTCAATGTTAAATTAATTCTAATGACCACCATTGGATAAAATGGTAAAAATATATTCTAATTATACTTTAAAACCATCAAATATTATAATTTATCACTATAAATTATTTTGATTAAAAAAGTTGTTTTAAGTATTTTTCACTATTTATAAAATTTTAGAAGTTCTCAGAAAAATACCAAAAATTCAACATAGGCTAATTTCGATATTACGAATACAAAAATGAAGTCCATTTTGACATATAAAATTTATAATATTTCAAAAAGAAGGTATTACTATTCATAACGGCTACTTTGATTAGTCGCGGTGTTTTAGAACTCGAAGTTGCGTACAATGCAAGCTATTGTATTACTGAATGAGAAGCGTATCGTGGAAGCTCGGGGTGTTACAAAAACAACTATCATATGGAGAAATGACAAAAATTATTCATATTTTGTTGATACACTAGCACAATGATCCATGGGTTGTATGTGATGTGTACGAGTCAAAACTTCCTCAATTCGTTGTGCGGTGTGGCCGACACCACTCAAAATGTCTCACCTTTATTTGAAATGAAAAACATTTTAATTGAAAATTACAACTAACATATAGAAATATGACCCAATGCATTAAGATTCTATTGATACAATATCACAATTATCCATGAGTCATACGTGATGTAAACGAGTCAACCCTGCCTCTATCTGAGGCACAGTGTGGCTGGTATCACTCCATGTGTATGACTTTTGTATAAAATGGACATCATTTTAAGTAAAAATAACTGGTATACGGAAAACCTACCAAACATATTAGGATTTTTTTGATACATTATTTTGGGGTTCTTAGCCTCTAATTTTTTAATTAAATCTTGTATGTGTTATAGAAAATGAAAATTTGTATGTATTCTTAATTCTGTTTAACCCACCCCTAGACACCCCCACCCCTATGGACAGCCGCCGACCCCTGGACACCCCCATGCCCCGGGACACCCCCAACCCCATGTATGTCATATTATATATGTGTTGTATAAATTCAAAATTTTGTACACAACATAATTTATTTTGTTTGTGATATCGATTCATAATTCATAATTCATTACATAATTCATTCTGCATGTATTTAATTGAGAATTAAATTATGAATTCTGTATTGCAATGGTTAATTAGGTTTATATACATGATTATAATTTTGGTACATTACATTGTTATAAGAGTCTCCTTTTTTATGTGATTTTGTATTCTATAGATGGATTTTTTTTTGGAGTTTAGAGTGTATAAAGGTGTATGTATTTGAGTGTGCAATTGTACAGATTTTAGGTGCCTGGCCTGCCAAATTCTGGAAATACACTATACCAACAGTTTACTAAAACTGTTGGTATAGTGCTCTATATATTATTACTAATGGTTTTAGTAAACCATTGGTAAAACATGAAAATGATAGTATTTCCAACGGTTTTACAATCTATTGTGAATACTTAGATTACACTACCTTTCCCAACGATAATACTAGAACCGTTTGTAATGTTCTATCACAACACCTTACTTACAAACGGTTTGGCAGCCTTTACCACTGGTTTCAAACTGTTGGTAAAGACTTAGCTTCTAGTAGTGTTTTTTCAGGATTCATAGCTCAGCTCCCTTGTCATGACTACTCCAAGCCCACCTTCCAATGGCTAAGGGATGGATACTAGCGCCGAATGCATTATCCTACAAGTGGGATGCATTTTTCGAGTACTTATACGCACACACCCTCTCAAACCCAGCCAAAATACTGAAAGAAAACATGCATTCCCATAAATAAACTTATAAGGGTTGTGGTGAAGGCTTTATGTAAAATGGAAAAGAATAAAAACCCAAAAAAAATCAACCTATAAAAAAGTGATTATAATTTCTTTTATAATCCATCATCCAAAAACCCTACACCAAGGGTAGGTGAATAGTAGCTGCCAGAAGCCATAGGAGTACACCTCGCTTATTTGATATCACATGGCCTCACCTGGTCCTAGACCATCATGGTCTCTGTCAAAACATCACCCATCTGCATGTGACACGACACTAGTGGGATAATGGAATTCATGGGTGAGTAACAAAATACCAAGTAGAGACCCCAAACCACAATGAAAGGCCACAATGGAAAAGTTCATGCAATTAATAATGAAATCCAAATGGTATAAACCAAAATATTGAATTTAAGATTTGTATTCATAAAGATGAATATCTTGAACAACTAAGGGACTCATCCATGATGCATCACAGATGTATGTTGGGCCACTAAGGTCCTCTCATCTTTTAGGCCACTAAGGTCCGCTTGGTTACTGGACCATTGAGTTACACACGACTCTTGACCACTATGTTTTGTTCAGCTACGTGGACCTAGATGTCTTTTCTCTTGGAGGACCACTATTGTCTATTTGCCTACCGAGACACTGAGGTCCCCTCATCACTTCATTCATGTCACATCAAGCTGCAGGATCCCTACTCACAGTGTGCTTGATTTTAGGAAAATCTATTCCTCATTTCATAATTCATATCCCAACATCCAAGAAAACTCATTTGTAGTATGAAAAAGACTATCTCATTTTTAGGGTCCCAACTTTGCAAATGGATCATCAATAAATAATATATTTTAGATGTTACAGATGTTTTAGAAAAATGGGGTTTGTTGGTTCAGGTCTAGTTTGACTCAATTAGACTGACCTCACCCAACCCGTCCCAACTTCCAACGGCCAAACCCACGTCCAAATTGACCTGGATCAGACACGGTTCGCTGGGACTAGCCTAAACCAGTTGGGATATGGGTTTTTCATGTTGGTAGGGATGGTTAATCCGCCCAGGACGTAGCATGGGTCACCTCCCACCCGTAGTCCAGTTTGACCACATCCCTCTAGCCGAATGACGTAGAGTGGATCACCCCATTTTCTCACTTAGACACTAGTTTTTGCCATCATCCCTAATCCCGTACCCATGGTAGATGCCACTATCCCCCTATTCATGCCGACAGATGATTCCAGTGTCCTCTGATCATGGCATGTGGTAGGTGTCATGGTCCCTCTCCTTCATTGGTGTGGGTTTCCCGTACACTGAAGTGGATATTAGGCCACATCCTTTTAGTGTGGGCCTCCTCCACTGATCTAGTGTTCAATTGATGTGATTCACCTTCTGCACCATCACAAACATCAACCGGTGACCTCTTCTTGCCACTGCGGTCTACACCTATTCCACCTATTATCATTGCTGTGATCATAGGATTCCTTATTGGTTGTAGCAGTGGTGAAGTTTAAGGATGACAAGAATGATGGATGCAGTCACTCACCTAAAGACCCATAAAAGATGGATTGGTCCCTTTTCATGTCAGACTAGGTCCTTCCACATACGAATTTAATGGGAGATAAAGGAAGAATTATATCAAATAATAAGTTTTACGTGGATCTGGATTCTCTATTAATATAAAACAAATTTAACCCATCTCGTATTTAGCAAGAATTATACATGAATTATTCCATTAAACTAATTAATCACAATCATCATGGATATTTTGGAACAGGGAAATATATTTAATTAAATAGACATTATACACCAATGTAGGATCATTCATTAGATAAGATCACACTTCTTCATTTTTAAATTATTTCTTTACAATTCCAAATATACATGTTCAATGAAATCCTCTATTTTTCCAATGATCCTGTATTTAAATAATCCATTAAATAGGGAAAACATGTTTTAGGGATTCTATGACAATACGTGCATCATTGTTACGCTGATTCATTTATTAAATATTGTTCATATCATGCTTGGGATGAAGCATCGTTACATTGAAATGAAATTTGAAATTTGAAATTCAAATAAAATAAAATAAAAGTTTATTTTATTTTTCCTTACGAAAATTCTTTTATTCAATGTTTTTAAAATTATGAAAATTTACTATTACCCTTGACCTGCATTGGTTATGGTTAGGCCCTTCTTGATTTAACGACATCCTTTAAGATGCAGTTGTTCCCTCATCTTTTTAATCCATACACCAGTTTAGAATTTTCCAAAACTAATCATGTGTATTATTTGAAATAAACAAAAAAATAAAACAGTTATCCGAGCTCCCCTATCCTCAGAATAATGTTCCTTATGAGAAACTGGTCTTAAAATAATCCCATATAATTTTATAAATCACATGGTATTTTCCAGGTAGTTACATTACTGATCTACAAAGATTAATTTATGGTGGGACTCTATTGAATGTAGTAACTGTATAAATGCTTATATTTTTAAATCCATGAAATAATATTCATTCATAGAGAGACGAAATTGAATTCAATTACATCAAGGGAATCTTCACAAAGCTTCATAGATTTATAATAAAATAGACAACGGTTTAAAATATCATTTGTAATCATAGATCAAGCTTCTATAACCAAGGAAATGGATGATCAAGACTAGAATTGAGGAAATACATACATAGTGATACAAAAACATAGTGTGTCTAAATGAGATGATAAATATGACTCCATTTCACCAAACCTATACATGAATTTAAAAATAGAATAATTTACATTGTGGAATGTCTTCAAAAGAATTAGACTCAATTAGTGGGAAAATATATTATTCTCTATGTTGTGGAACTTGAACAAACATTATAACCATTAGGCTGACCACATCCAATACCCATAACCCCACCAGAAAAAAACATTTCTAGTTCATCGAGATCAATTTCTCCATCTCGCACTAATAAAACAATGTAACCCTAAATCATGTAAAATCCATAATAACTCATTATAATGATTTGGATTGCATAAATTGAGTTTTTCCATTCAGTACTACCACAATCATATCTTAACATTTCATGAATCCTTTCCCAAAACAATATGGTTAGCATGCATGGTGAATTTTTATCCCTTGTCACTTCTAAAGCCTTCCAAACCTTGTTGTTTAGAAATACCAGTAAATGCGAACATTTGGTTTTACCTCTTTTAATATGTTATATTAATAAAATACTATCTCTAAAAGATATAATAAATTTTAATTAATGTATCCTACAACCTAGAATGACTCATAATAACTTGAACAATGTTTATGTACAATATCCCTTAGCTTCATTCTTTCATAATAGGTAGACACATTCTAGTTCCCATTTTAATATTTCACGTTCTTAGTTCTATCTCATCATTTTATTGTAAAGGAAACACAATTTTGGAATCCATTTCTAGTTATTACCACAAGGAATCATATAGAACATTCAACATAGACACATGTGTACTAGTCCATAAAATGTAAATTCCAATGTGTGATTTCATTTCACCATATCCATGACTCATAAAAAGAAAAAACAATAAAAAATGAGAAAATTTATTATCATAAGTAACAAATATATTTATATGTGTTTTTTATCAATGGGAAATATTGAACATGAGTCTTGGAATCCACACCATGGGCTAAAACATTCATTATTTCATATATAACAATTTCAAAATTTCTGTAACCACATTGCCCTAATATATCTCTTGTGATATAAGGAATTACCTTGTTCCAATTAGAGAAGGTTACTTTCCCTTCCTCAAACACATCCATATGTTTAAAATTTAGTATCATTTTTTAAAATTGATTCCCTTGTAATTTTGATAGTGTATAAATTTACCTATCAAATTGAGTTTAATAAAAGAACTTATTGGAACTAACCCACCTAAATTGAAACCCCAAATTTAAAATTTTGATAACTTATTCCTATAATTTACATGAAATACATCATTAAGTTACTTATCAAATTAATTTATCTCTCTAAATAATGTATCCTTATGATAATATAAATTAGTCTCTTTAAAAAATGATTTATCTCTAATTATTCTCTTTAATAGATGGGATCAGAAATGTACAAAAAATAATGTTTTCCAATGATAATTATGGAATCAAACCATATGAAAGTAGTGGGAGTTTTTTAGGACTGTTTCATTCATCCTACGTACTCTATAATGTCCCTTTAAATCATTGATTAATATTGGTATCCAATTTCAGTCCAATAATAGAGACAATTTTAAATCTGGAAATTGATGTGGTGTATGTCAAAACTATTTTCCCAATGAATCGCACCACATTGGAATTTAGATATCCATATTATCATGACTAGATATAAAAATAATATATTAACACAAATTAGAATTTTATTTGAATTAATACACTACAAAAAATGATCACCGATGAAATATCCCTACCCTAATGCTTTTTAGTTATAATTTTTCTTGTTACCAATTTTGTGTGACATTAAATTCCTTGGGATGAGTCATAGTCATAGAAAATTAATACTGTAAACACATTCATCATCGATATATAAACCTAAATTTTATTTCATTCCTCATTAATTGGAATTAAACCATGTGAGATTTGAATCACATTGCAAGGATTCATTAACGGACCTCTTGATGGGCCAAATCCCAAATAAAATATAAACTAATTTTCTACCCTTCAATAATTCTTAGATTATAGGAAACTCCAACATACACTCACATCTATTATATATTCTATGGTATTCCCTAGAAAAACTCCAATTATTTTAAAAATTATATAACACTTGATTCCACTAGTGTCAACCTAATGGATTCTATTTTTGAACATATGCCTCTTTGAATAGAACGAAGCTCTCTTGTAACCTTTAAAATTTAGTTTCTTCTTGAATGGGTACATCTACCTAAATGTTTTGTTAGTTATGAGATAATAATTTGACATATGAGTGATGATTTGTGGGTCCTAGTGGTTTCATTTCATCAAATGGTCTATAAAGATAAGAAATTTATAGTTTTTGAATAGAAAATAACTATTAAAATATAGATATTTTAATGTAGAAGGTTGATAAAATAAGGATCAATGATGGGAAAAATTCAATCTCACATAAATTTTAGGACATCACATGTTGTTTAGATGATGAAAAAAATATTAAATTAATTTTATTTAATATAATGACAGACATGAATATTATATGAATGATATAAAAAATATTCTGTAAGGGGAATAAATTTTTAATGATTTCTTTCCTAAAGAATCGTATAAGATCACTTTTCAAATGTTCGAAATAAGTATTTTCATAAGAATAAATTTTAACTGATCTTAATTTTTCAATTATTTTCAAAAAAATATAGTGTCCAAACCATAATGATACAGAAAATCTAATATAACTTCTAATAATTTAGTATATATCACAAATATAAGAGGATAATATAATCCTTTTTTCAAGGATTAATCACCTAAATTAAATTGGGTTCTATTCACTACGAAATAGATTTCTATTATGATTAGAAAGTTAATAAAATGTGTATTAAATAAAAATATATTAATAAAAATGGACTATCAAACATAAAAATAAATAATCCAAACATGTAATACATAACTTAGGTAAACAAATCCACCTCTCTTTTAGGTTAAAATATTCATTATCAATTGGTCATTAATGAATGAAGGAACCCACATTGGAGATGGAATAAATAAATATTGACTCATAAATGAATGATTAAGATGGATAAATAGTAAAAAATGAAAATGAAAAATTAAATTATATTCATACATTTTACAAATGGTTATAACCTGGTAATAAAACTCTCTATATATAAAATCCCTAGCTCTAATCATGCACATAAGGTCCCATAAAATATGAATAAATTCCCATATTTACATTTCCTCCAAACATTTCAAGATTATTGAGTCCAATGTTTCTCAACATCCCTTGAAGATATAATAATGAAAGTTATATTAAAAAATATTTCCAATACTCATAGGGAGAAGGAAATAGTAACTCAAAATGGAACAATTTCTTTTGAGATCCTCTATAAAAATTTGTGTGAAAAATTTATGAATTTCATGAAACTATCCTCCAAAATTTTTGAAATATTTTAGCTTTACTAAATTACTATATGAGACATGACATCAAACTGTCGAGACGTGAATGAACCTTTAACCATATCACTTTATTTATAGAAAACAACATAGAATGATAACATTCTATCATGAAATAAAACTATTATTATCTTTATTTAGAATGTAATTTTATCTTTTAGATATATTATAAGTTGCCTTAAAAATCCAATTTCCACATCAGGGTTTAATTTTATTTATGATTAAGTGTGAAATTTGCATTCATTTTTTCCTTTTTCTTGTAATATAATGAAAATTTATTCAATGAATATTTTAACTTCACAATTCATGATAGTTCATTCATAAACACTTCCAGAGGGACCAACATCTATCATTATCTGCGCATGATTTATTTATATTGGACATATATTGATTGTATAAGGTTATTGTAGTCATGTGTATCAAAATACATAAAACACACTTGATTCAAAAATAGTAACAGATGATTTCTCTCTAATTTCTAATCAATATATCAATTCAAAAATATAATATCTAATATCTAATATTATCCATATACAACAAAAATATTGGATCATTCTAAACTCCAATTTGATATGATATATCAAGAATGACATGAAAGAAAATTAACAAACATAATTAATACCTGAAGAACATGTGATAGATAAGATCCAGAAGGTATTGATTCAAAAAACCAACATTCACATTTAATAAATTATCTATTATCTAAAATAAACAATTTCCCAAATCATAAAATTAGTTGTTTAATTACTTATTTATTAATATAAATGTGTAACTAAACTGTTAATTAGCCCACTAAAACCAAACCCTCAAGATAGCCATGTCCCACCAACACTACCCCAACCAGTATTCTACTTCATTCTACTAGAACCTATTTATTACAAGGTTACATTTTCTCATTCAAAACTGACTCTATATAAGAAAGTATTGTTCTAGTTTGGATATCATTCAAGTTTCATGTTTTCTCCTCCTGTAATCTTGGATGCTGGAATATTTTTTATTACTTTTCATTCTATTTTCACATTTTTTTTCTAGCATATTTAATCATCCCTCAATACAAAACCCAAAAAATCGTATATATATTATATATTACAACAAAATCCTATTAGACGATATATAAAACCCAAATATATATATATATATATATAATTGGTATATAATGTTTTTAAATAGCCAAAAACATTCTCATCCACATGAAAATATCAATATCTATTGAAAAATGATTCATACCTTAGTATGGGAATAATTTATTTAAATTTTCTAAAAATTACAATTGATAACAAAATATTCAAAATTATGTAGAAATATCTTCTTAATATATTGAAAATCAATATTATCTCATTAATTTCATTCATGGAATAATTTTATTTTCAAAAAAATCACTCAAAAGTATATCAATATTCATGAAATTTATATTTTAACACCTTATAATATCATTTAACTCATCACTCAAGATCATATGATTTTTTTTAATATAAAGTAATATTATATCTATACATAGGATTGAAAAAGACATAAATATCTATATATAAATAAAACCACAATAAAAATTATCATTTTCATTTATGTTTAAATTCATCTATTTGTAACCGTTTGTTAGAAATGCTGTGAGAATTATAATTTAAGGTCTAAAAGGGAGATTTTTATTCATAAAAAAATTAATAATATTAATAATATTATTATAAATGATTCCTCCTTCAATTAACCATCCAAAATTATTACCCTTCTTACATTCATATTTTTCATGTGAATATATTCAAAGAGTATGAACCTCTTTTAAAAATATGAAATTTCTTTTCTCATAATTGATACTTTTTTTAATTTTTTTGTTTTGGAAATATTTTTTGTAATTAAAGAACCATAATTAATATAAAAACAAATATTCAGTTTTTCCACTTACTCCAAATAATCTAGAGATAAATCCCCCAATATTATTCATGGATATCTAACATAGATATATCCACCAAATAACTAACTCCTTATTTAAATATAAAAAAGATATATCATAAAAATATTTTAACAATTAGGGGGTATATTGGTGTCTTATGATTAGAATTTGGTTTCCTAAAAAGGTATTCTACCCTTTGGAATCATTTAGTGGGAGATAAAATATAATTAATGTCACAATATTAAATATTAAAAATATAAATCAACCAATGGGATAAATCAATTTATTTATGTAGAACATCATCATTATTTAATATGATTCAAAATAAGGTTATATTAGTGTTTTATTCCCTAATAACTACTAATAAATATGATTTGAGAAATGAATTCTGAAATAGGATTAATGCCATATTGGGAATGGTATATATAATATGTTTGTAATAAGAGTCATATAATGATTATAAAAGGTATATTACTAAATAAGAGTTTTTGAGAGTCAAATTTAATAAAAGAAATTATATCAATAACCATTTTTAAATAGAGAAAAAATCAAATAAGAATGATACTTTTAAAAATTACACCTATATGTATATCATTAATGGGTATGATAGATAAAATAATTTTAGAAAAATTATACATATATTTCATTTGTGTCAATATATCCCATATTTGTGTGTACAAAAAAATATTGTCATTTGTGAATTCAATTCACATTAACTCTGGAAAACCATAACATGTTTCACAAATACTAGTAAGGGAAAAAAATTTATTAATAATATAATCAAGTAAAAATGATACCCCTATTTATTCAATTTCAATACATCTTATTCTCTCGTTTAATTTTAACAGCATCATATTCATTTGATAATAATAAAATATAAAACACCTATGTAATGATTGGTTGAAATTTTTATTTACAAAAAACAAAAATGTATCTCGATTCAACTATTATTATACCTCATTAAATAAACTATATTACTAAAATAATCAATAACAGTAATTATATAATTCATTTTCTATCATGAATAGAATTCATTAATTCTATTATGATTTAATTTTATCTTGTATTCATGTAATGGTATAATATTTCAATCTTATCTGGAAATGATGAAAAATTATTTGATTTTATATTAATCGTGTTTTCATATTCCCATTTTTTTATTTTTATCGTCTTGAAAACATATTATAATAGATAAAAACTCTTATTTGTCATTAATGAGTGATAATGTAACTAATATTATAACAAAATATTTTATATTTTTATCTTTTACCAATATATATTCCTTTTTGTATTATAATAAAATAATCATTCATTAAATTTTAGTAAACTTCACATCATCTCTCTAACGTATGGTACCCCATGGATTTGTAGTACTAGTATGTTTATAGGATAACTCCTCTTCATTGGGTGTTTGAGAATATTTTTCATAAAAAAACAAAACATAAATTATAATAACTTCTATACCTATTCATTTTTCTCCTTATCATTCAAATATTTGATTGATTTTTGTTTTATTTTGCAAAATCCTCATTTTTTTCTAGTTTGGAGGTTTAAATTCAATGGAAATTTTACGCTATCACTCTAATCCCTTCCTAAACTACCTCAAATTTATTCTCTTTTTCATTTTATTCAATTATATTCAATTGAAAATAAGTAATGATTACAACATTCTCATGTCTTAATATATCTCCCTTTTTAAATAAATTAGATAATTAAAATAATTCGATATATTTTATTTATTCCTTCCCTTTCATTAATTATGATTTTATCTATAATATTTGATATCATCATTTCCTGCATCATCCAATAAAAAACAATAATCATGTTCATTTAAATTTATTTTTATAATCACATGAAAGAGTGATATTATAATTCTTATTAATATTTATCTTCGGAAATTAAGGGCTACAATTCATTCGGTAATTCAATGAGTTCATAAAACATTTCATATTCATCCCCATTTCTTGTGTTAGTTTATATTTCTTCAATATTGGTTTCTTACTCCACTTCATACTTCTTTTTTTATTATTCTGTTTCTTCTTCAATCTATGTAAAATAATTTAGTCGTAATATATTATAAATGGATTGTAACATTTCATCATTTCTAGTAATTTTTTAGGCTATATTCATATAATCAATGAGATATGTTTCATGTTCATTGATCTATATATCTAATGATACAATGGACCACATGACCATTTCTATTAATATATCCTTTAAATAATACTATTTATATTTTTTAACATATATTACACCCCGAAAGCAATTCTCAAAACAATTCACTCATTGTTATTCAATGTAACCGTGGTTACATAATAAGGGAATTAACTGGTGTAATTGCTTTATTTATAATATAATTCACAATATCAATATGAATAAAAATTATCCAGACCTAACTGTTTATTTGACACCAATTCATGAATATATTCCACCGATGTGGTAGATTCTTTATGATATCTATTATATATTAAGGGTGAAGTTTCATACTATTTATTCTAAAATACCTCTACCTTAAATAAAAATAATAACAACCATATACCTAAAACAAAGAAAAATAAATACAGAAAAAGAATACAAATGTAATATTATTACAAAAAATGTGAAAAACGCATTGAACTACTCAATATGTGTTGATAAATTTCTTAGTATCTACTATTCCATGTAAATTATTATAAAAAATCATTGACTCTTCTCTGTCTCTTCATGTCTAATGGGATAATAAAATTTTGAAATTTATAGTTCCTAAATGATCACACAGAAGTGAAACATAAAATAGTGGGGGATAATCATTAATCCCATGTGAAACATGGGAGACTAGAAATGAATCAGAACTAAAAAAGAGGTATTAATGGTCATCATAAAATCCTTACAAATAATTTAATGAATTATTTTATTAACCTATAGATTCTAATAAAATTTAAATGGTAACCAATAGGAAAAATAAAATTAGGGCAATGAGTCTATAAAAATGTTTTCCCTATGAAGAGTGACTCAACACATCACTCCTGAAAATACATGGTTCATTTTTTCTGGATAATTTAATTTAATTTAAATTAAATTGGTGAATTTTAATTATAAAAAATTCATGATTCTTAATCTTAATGATTCAAAATGAAATATTAGAAGAATTGTGTATTTCTAGATATCCATTATCGGAGGATAATAAAATATTTATTTCATGAATAAATCAACTCAATTTCACATGGTTTTGTTAAGTATAATATAAATTAATTCCATGATTTTATATTGAATAAAATAATTTTTTAATAATATTGAACAATATAAAATATTATTTTCGAACTATAGAAAACATAAACAAAACATACAACAGAAACCTCCTTAAAAACAACCATTATCTCGAGTTCATTTATCCAATCATCATTGACAATTCATCAATGAATAAAAAAACCACATATATGAGATAATTAATGAAAAATAAAGTAGATAATATTTAATAACACAATTAATTATTCATGATGTATAAAGTAAAATTAAATAAAAACAAGAAATAAAAATAAAGAGAAGAAAACCTACCTACCATACTCACCCAGGAAGATACCCTGGCCCCTCCCAATGAAGAGTAATCCCCTATGATTTTGTGGAGATTCCATTTCTATAATAATTTATAGCAAACATAAATATCAAATTAAAATAGTTTTAAACACCCTATAGACAGGGGATGACAAAATTATTAAAAAAACATTATTTTTCCCTCTCATGGAACAACAAAAACATTTATAGAAGATTCATAATTTCTCTTAAGATACTCTACACAAATGTGGTGTGGATTGTTTAATAATTCCATATAAAATACTCAAAACACCTAAAAATATAAAATCACTAGGTCATTTATATAAATATGGTCTTGTAATATCCTTATGATATAATTAAATTTTCAACATCAGTTATTTTTACAACCTATAGAGAGGAATTAAACCTTCTATGCTATGAAAAATATAGTATTTGAGAAAGATGAAAATTGATATTATCATAATGATCTATTAATATTAGCCATATAACTCACAAATCACTAAAAGAAACACCATCTTTAGATTTTATAACAAACAAACATACATATTCTCTATCATCATGAAATATAATGTAATTGTATGCACAATCCCCCTAGACTTTACCATGTATGTTGGAAATTTCATCATTTTTCAAAGAGGAATAATGAACTATTGTTTATCCTGACTCATCCCCTAGGGACCATTGCGGGACTACACCCAAGTATTCCTCCCAATGTCAAGGGGATGGAGACTAGTGCCAAATAAATTATCATGAATGTTGGATTCATTTTCCATGTACTTGTACACATGCACACTCACAACCCCTACACATAATGTTGAAAAGTAAAACAGGAATACAACTAAAAAACCCCTGAAATTAAATTTACATGGTTTCTGTAAGCTGGACCAGAATACAATCCAAATAAAAGTCAAGCTATAAAAAAGTGATTTCAATGTCTTTTATAATCCATACAAAGAAAACCCTACCTAACGTATTGGTGAAGAGTATCTATCAAAAGCCATATTAGTGATCCTTGACTATCTAATATCCCTATGAACTACCTGGTCCTAGACGACCAACGTATCTGTCAAAACATCTGGTGTCTGCACATGTCACAACACAAATGGGTAAATCCAATGCTAGGGTGAGTACTGCAACAATATGTATAAACACTAAACCAAAAATAAAGGATACAAAGGAAAAGTGTACACTAAAAATTTTCATATCTCCTAGTTATAACCTAAAGTATCAAAATCATGATTAGATGTCATAAAGATAAGCATCTGGTATGACAAAATAACTTCTACCCGATGAGTCACAAAGTATATCAGGCCACTATGGTCCACTCATCTGTTGGGCCACTATGGTCTATTTGGCTAAAAGACCACTAAGGTCTGCATTTCTATTAGCCCACTAAGGTCCTCTCATCTATAGGTCCACTGTGGTCCATTCGTCTGATGGTCCATTTAGGTTCACTTTTCTACAATCCCATTGAGGTATACTATTTAGTTATGTCACATCATATGAAGTTTCATTATTCCCACTCTCGAAGAAATGTATTCCGAGACTATCGAATAATCAATCCATTATTTTTATACCAACATCAATGGAAACACACATTGATAATTTTTAATGGACTACCTCTTCACAAGGTTCCAACTCTGCAAGAAGATCGTTATTCGGACACAAATTTTGAATGTTATGTATGTTTTAGTGAAAAGTGGTTGATTGGGTTTGGGTCCAGTCCAACCTAGGAGGACTGACCTGACCTGACCCTAATTGGGGTCCATCGACCCGAATAACATCTGACCATGTCAGCATAGACATGGGTCCAGCTTACTTGGGTGTCCCCGACCACTGGGTGGACTGTTCTGGTCCAGAGATAATGCGATGGGCATCATGTCCCACTCTTTGTCTAGTTGGACTGCATCCCTTCAACTGTGTGAAGTGGTTTGGATTGCCATGTCTGCTCGCGCTGCCACTATATGTTGTCGGCAGCCCCATTCCCCCACTCGCGACTAATTCAATGATCCCCCATTGAATTATTCCACCATCGATATATTCCAATTATGGGTTCCATGGTCCCTCCCCCCCCCATCATGAAGAACTACCCCTACACTACTATGGCTATTGAGGAACGACATTCTGTGCACCACCCGCAACCTCCAATTGGGGTCCTCCTCTACTACCATGACATGCCAATGAAATGAACCTCCTTTTGAACTATCATGACTATCAATCTGTGGCTTCTTCTTTCCACTATGGTCTTTTCTAAGACCATAGATCATCATCGGAAAAATGTTAGGCTTCCTTCTAGGTTTTTGTGGTGGTAAATTTCAATGATTCATAAGAATTGTGGAGGTCTGAAATTCACATGAAAAACCAAGGTAGGTGGATTTGTCCTTTTTCATTTTGGCTATGATATTCCCAGGTAATAATTTAAGGAATGATAAATGATCAATTAAATCAAATAACAGATTATACATGGAAGTATATTCCTGGTGAATATCTCAAAAATTAAACCCATAAAGTAATTAGAATTCATGATCTAGGAAACATTCCATTCATCAAATGATTAAATCTCTTCATAGAGATTTAGAAAAGAGAAAGGAAATTCAATTAAATAGTTACCCTATCTCAAGGTAGGATTAGTCATTGAAGAATATTTCACTGCTTCTTTTATCTATTATTACATCAAACCTCCCAAAATAAATGTTCCAAGAAATCCCTTATAGATCCAATGATCCAATATTCAATTAACCCATTAAATGGGGAAAAGTTTTCTCAACACTTCTATTTTAACTATTTTCTACATCGTTATGATGATTTATTTATGAAATAGTGTTTCCATTATTTTGTTATTGGAGAGTCGTTACACTTCAATAAAATTTGAAATTTAAATAAATTAATATATATGTTATTTTATTTTTACTTAAGGATTTTTTATTAAATATTTTTCTATATTAATGAATTAACTTTTTTCCTCGACCCAGGAAGGTTATGGTTAGGTCCATCCATAGGTAAGGACTTCTTTCCAGATGCAACGATGTCCACAAATTTTTCATTTGAGCACCCATTTAGAAGTTGCCAAGGCCACTAACTTATGCTATACAAATTAAACTAATAAATAGTCAAACACTAATTCTAGGAACATAAAACATTAGAATCATGACCCTTATGAGATCCTAGTTGTGAAATAATCCCATATGATTTTAAAAATATTAAATGTAATTTTTGGGTCATTAAATTTCCTTAACCATTTTCTATTTACATCCTCGCAAGCCAAATCAATGGCTAAACAAATGGGGGTACTGAGATTGGATCTGAGCCTCCCACACAAAAGATCTCTCTGGGAGATTCCCATGCTACCACTGAATGCACACCTGAGGGATAAAACTATAAAAAATGACCCAGTCATGTAGATCATCACTCCCTCCAAAGAACACTGCAAACGTCTCCCCATCATCAACATCTTACTCCCCATGTCAATGACATGTGATGGATCATGCATGTACCTCCTAATCTATTATACGTGGAAGATATTATGAACCTAAAAAATATTTGGGGAGAGATATGGGAAGAACACCAACTCACAAACTCTGCTAATAATCTAAACATGTCCAATGAACCTTGTAGATAGCATGTCCCCCCAGAAAATTTTCTGCACTCCCCATCGAGGTGATATCCAATGGAACACATGGTATCCATCCTCAAATTCAAAGGGCCTCTATCTCCTATCAACATAATATTTATACCTACTCTGTACTGTTCGTATCTTCTTTTGGATGACCTGAATATCCTCAGTTGTTTCCCATACCATCAATATACATATGAGTGTCAGCTCACCTGGGTCTACCCAATATAACGATGACCTGCATGGTCTCCCATATAATGCCTCAAATGGTTTCATACCAATGGTGGAGTAATTTATATTCTTTTATTAGGATTTATCTAGAGGTACATGATCATCATAACTATGAATGACGTCCAAGATGAATGTATGAATAATTTCCCCGAAAATTTGGATAGTCCTCTCCATCTAAAAATCATATATAGTGGTTGAAAGCTATGATAAGTGTAGTTGAGTCCCAAACACCTCTTGAAATTCCTTCCACAACTAGGATGTAAAGCATCTTGCTCGATCTAAGACAATCGTCGATGGGACACTATGGAGTCGAAGTATCTTTTGTATGTAGAGGCGTCCCAATATATCAGTTGATCCCTACATCTAGATGGGTAAAAGTGGGACAACATGGTGAGTTTTTCAAAAATCACTCAAATGGAATTGTACCCCTAGATGTTTAGGGTAATGATGTCATAAATTCCATCAAGAACTGTCTCACTTCCTATATGGTTCTTTTAATGGCTGAGTCAAGGCTCTTGGAACCTAATTCTCTACCTATACTTGCTAAAATGTGAGGAACCATGAAAAAAACTCTACTACATATTTCATCATCCATGTCCAAGAGTGCTGACATTGAAGTTACTGGTAAATATTTTCTATCTTGGATATACCACCCAGATGGATGTGTTAAAATCCCTTATAACATCCTTGTGTGATGCCACTAGCACAATAGTGCACCCTCTAAAAAGGATGATGTGCTCCCACTCTATCTAATATCCGTCCGGAGCCTGTCTTGAGGATAACTAAGCACGTCGGGCCATACAAAAAACAACCACATTATATGGCTCACTAAAAGAATATATTATTGGGGGAGTGATATCGATCGACAAAAGATAAATTGCTCCATCACCATCTATAAAGGATATATGCATCGTGACTAGTGCCTCTCACCCCTCACCCAGCAATTGAAAATTGGATATCCTACGGAGAGTTTTGGCTACCACATTCCCCTTCTAATGAGTATAGACTATCTCAATGTAGTTGTCTTGGAGAAACTATAAGGACCACGACTGGCTCAAATTCATGTCCTTGTGGTAGAATATATACTTGAGGCTTTTTGTCTTGGAGTAGATGGTAGACCACTCACCCATATAATAGTGATGTATCATATTTAAATAAAATACCACTACTGTTAGATATATGTCATGGTTCATGTAATTATTCACATGTTTCCACAATTTCCATGAATCCTAGGTGACCACCTCTTACACCTACATCTAGACACAACCCTGTTCGGTCCTTCAGGTGTCACGAATTTCTACATACCCAAAAACCATCTCCGATAATAACAAGATGTGTGTATTCCTCAGTCTCTCCATCAGCTCTGGGAAACTCTATTGAAACTTTTTCATCCACATGAGGGGTTTTACCATCCATGTCAAAGATAATAATGGAGCTTATAACCTAGAAATTTTTTTCGTGAGCCTCTGGTAGAACACATCCAACCCCTAAAAACTTTGTACCTGAGTCATGCTTCTGGGTGGACCCCATGTAATAATAGCCTCTATCTTTTCTAGATCCCCTTCTACTCCAGCCTCCAAAGTGATGTGTCCTAGGATGTAGACTTCCAAAATCCATAATTGACACTTCGATAGATTCCCATAAAGCTATTTCTCTCAGAGTATATGCAGGAATATCTACAAGTGTGTAGAATACTCCTCCTCAGATGTCGAGTACACAAGGATGACATCAATAAAGACCATGATGAACCGGTTTTGGTAATGATGGAATATCATTTTTATTATACCCATAGACACTAATAGGGAATTGGTAATTACAAAAGGAATCATTTGGAACTCACAGTTTCCATACCGACATTTGAAGTTTTCCTTTGGTACATCATCATCCCATACATGAAGCTGATGAGAGCTTGATCTATGGTCTATCTTTCAGAACCATGTCATACCCTTTAGTTGATATAAGAGGTCATAAATCCTTGGTAGTTGATACTGGTTCTTCATGGTCACCTAATTCAGGTTTTAAAAGTCCATTCACAACCTTAATCTCCAATCGGCATTCTTGGAAAACAATACTTGGGCTTCCTATGGTGAAACAGTGGGTCTCATGAAGCCCTTTTTCTTCAAATCCTTCTATGTATCCTTAACTCCCAAATCTCTGTGGGAGAGAACCAATATGATGGTGAGTATATAGGTTCCGTATCGAGGCATAAGTCAATTTCGATGTCAACCTCCCATTGAGGGGGTAATCATAAAACATACTCAAGAAAGATGTATTTATACTCATCCACTTATATGGAAATGTGTGGAATATACTCTTCTGTCACACCAAGCGTGAGATTTTCCAACTAGTGAGTGACTAGTGGCACCGTCCTCTGAGATTATTCTTCCTGTGCTAATAGGGTTTCTTATTTGTAGGGGAACGGTCCAATCCTCGTAGACAGACCATAGTTATTTGAAAAGATAGTCAATATGAGGATGAACTGTGGATAACCATTGCATATCCAAGATGACTCCGTATGGCCCTAACACATCTAGAAAGAGATCCCAACCGAATCTCTCACATCCATGAGTAGGATCACAATTCTTACAGTAGTGTGTAATAAAAAAATACCCTCCTGTAGAAGTCAGTAATCATAAGGATCCTGTGAATAACTCAAACAGAATCTCTTTGCTATGAACAAGGTCTATGTCATGATATGAGGGACTAGCACATGTATCAATAAGAACTAAAGCTAAGGTGGAGAAGACATAGATCGTACCTCTAATCATCTATCCAGCATTATGTTTGTATTCCTTCATCACCTGTAGCTGGCCTCACCCCTATACACCAGCTCCCAGTGGTAGTGGGGGACCACCAAGGGGAGGTTTTAATAGTAAATCGAACCTCATCCCACTGCTTGCTGCTCTTCTGGCTCCCTTTCCATGTTTGATTAACTAGAGATAACCTCTCTCAAACCGCTTCCTCTACCTTAGTTGTCCCTCGACTGTCAGCTAGTCATATATGTGGTTAGTCAGGCAATCACAATCCTTGTGCCACTGCCCGCCGCAACAGTAGCATTGCCTACCCATATGAAGACTCTATCTTTACTAGGGTACTTGTACCATAGATCTTACAATATGAGGTCATCCCCTGAAATGAATAGTCTGCTTTGGATGCTGGGTCTACTGCCTACTACCAACAGCTGAAGAATCTGACACCTGGGGTCTAATGCTATCTTCTTCTGTTGGAACATGCTCTTCTAAGAAGCTCCCCATGATTTGGGAGCGCTCCAACACCCCTACCAATGAAGGGATGCTTAAAGAATCCATGGATTACCTAATAAGTTGAAAAATTACATGCTCAAAAGCATGATACCAGGAGAACGGGACTCCAACCATTTGTATGGAGTAGTGAGAATGCTCAGTGAATCTCACTGAGTACTCTGCTACTTTCATGACACCCTCATATAGGTGTAGTTTCTTCTATACGCACACTAAGAGCATATTTACTAGAAAGAACTAATCCATGAAGAGGATCTGAAAGTCTGCCTAGGTGAGGATCGCCTCATTATTTGTCTTGATCTTCAAGCTCCCCCATCTCTATGGAAATCATTAGATAAGGCTAAAGATGAAGATCACAATCTAGTCGATAGGCATCCTCACCAGACATTATAATTTTTTTACCACCTTGATCTAATCATCGACCACCTAGGGGTTAGTATAACCCTTTATTGAGGGAGGTATATGACTTTTGAAAATGTGTTAGGCACTAAGCCTACGGGCATAGTATAATAGTCGTGTAGGTAGTAACAGCTGACTAACTGGTGGTGGAAATGCTAAGGCACCACTTTGTGTTGTCATCTACAATACTGGTCCCAATATTATTTCATCATTGCTCGACATACCATCCTCATGGTCACAAACTCGAATCCCCACTGGGTGTCTACTTGGTGGCATCCTAAAACATATCAAGATGAACCACGATAAATAGGATATGCCTAGTGAGCTAACCGAAGAAGTACATGAGAATACATGCCAAATACATTAAGATGCATGAAACCATTTTATTCATGTATTGAATTGAAAAAAATAATTTATTGCCTGATTGTTTGGATACGTCGGCTGCTGCACAAATACTAGACTCCCTGAGCCTAAAAGGAGAACTGGAAACATTTAACATTGTTTCCCCAAAGAAGACCACAAGGTCTCAATCATTAAGGTATAACTGACCACCATACTTATAGCAATTTATCACCACCCTTCTCCGAGGTCCCATTTCGTGACTACCCAAGCCTACCTCACAAAGGATAGGGGATACTTACTAGCTCCAAAGGAATTATCTTGTATGTGGGAGTCTTTTTCTCACTACTTACACACACACACTCACTCAATCACAACCCCATAACACAATTCTGAAAAGAAAAAAAACATACCACCAAAACAGCCACTCGGAGTAAAGGTAGAGGCTATAAGTAAAATGGTCCAGAATACAAACCCAATAAATTCAATCTATAATGAAGTGAGTATAATGTATCTAATAATCCGTAAGTGGAAAAACCTACCTAAAGGTTCAGTGATGTGTAGCTTCTACAAGCCATAGGATTACACCTCGCATGTCCGATCTCATTGGGAGACACTAGGTCCGAGCCACCAAGGTCTCGATCAATGATTCTATCATCTGTACAAAAAAAACATGTTTAGGTGATGCACATGAATTGGGGAGTAACACAATACTAGTAGGGACCCAAAACCAAAAAGAAATACCACAAAGGAAAAGTTCACACTATGATTTTTAAACTAACACAGGTATAACCTAATCTATAGAAAGAATAATTATATTTCACAAAGTTGATAATGTTGTACTACTAAGGAAATAATTCCTAATAATTCACTAATGTCTTTCAGGGCACTAAGGTCTCCCATCTGTCGGGTCACTAGGGTCTGCTCGGTAACTGGACCATTATGGTCTGCTCGTATTCTGGGCCACTATGTTCTACTCAGCTACCAAGATATCGAGGTCTACTCATATTCATGTACACTAATGTCTGTTTGGTTACTAGGCCACTGAGTTCCACTCCTAACTTCATTCATGTCATATCCATCAATAAGATTCCCTCTCAAATAACGCTTGATTCAGGGAGTATCTAATCCTAAATCCATCGGTCACTTCCCAAAATCCATGAAAACTCACTTGTAGTAAGCAAAAAAGAAATGTCTCATCGTGAGAGTCCCAATGCTTAAATTGAATGTCATTCAGTTTTATGATTTGGATTTTGTGAAAATTTTTGTAAAAATGGGCTGGTTGTGTCCATGTCTAGTTCGACATAGTTGGACTGACCAGAACTGACCTAGGTTGGGGTATGCCGACCTGACCCAGGTCCATCCTGACCCAGATCTGACCGGATCCACTAGGACCAACATAGATCAGAATTCCTTTGGGTCTATCCTACTAGGCAGGTAGGTCTGATCATCAGGGGACAAGGCGAGCGCCAAATCACACCTGCAATAATATTCACGGGTCGCCGCATCATGACATGGAGTGGCTCATTCCCTCTACTCAATTCACCACATTCTGTTACTAGTGGCATTGATCCCTCACATTTGGTGGGTTCAGTAATACCCCTTTGTACCCCATCGTGGAATCCTTTGATCATAGCCGACGGTGGGGGTCTTCAACCCTACCCACCTCTGGTGTACTCGACCCCTACTCTGTTATGCCTGTTGAGGTGTGGTATGTTGTGCACCACCAGTGGCCTCCTATTATGGGATTCATCCACCACCACAACACGCCATTGTCATGAACCACCTTCTGCACCACCATGGCCATTGTTCCATGAAAACTATTTTCCATTGTTGTCTCCACCTAGAACATGGATCTTCATCACCGCAATCGTTGGCTTCCTCTAGAGTTGTTGAAGCGATAATGGTTGATGATTCATAAGAATGAGGGATGTGGGAAAAAAACTTAAAAAAATAAGGTGGCTTGATAAAGACTTCATTGTGTCATGATTTATCCATACACATAATAATTTAATGGCAAAAAATAAATAATTTAATCAAATAACAGGTTTGACAAAGATCCACTTTTTCGATAATATCGCAATAATATAACCCATCGACCTTTTAGAAAGCATGGTACATCAATAATTTAATTCATTTAATAGTTAACGCTTGTAGTGATGATTTTGAAATAGGTAATGAAATTTATTTAAATATACACACTACCTCAATGATGATCCATTCATTAGAAAATATCTCACCACTACATTTTCCAATCATTGCTTTCCAATGACAAATCTCCAATTCAGATAAATCCTCAATTTTTCCAATGATCCCATATTTTATTAACACATTAAATTGAAAAAACATGTTTTATTGTTCTTTTAAGCTAGGATTCATCATAGTTATGCTAATTAATTTATCAAACAATGTATCTTTTATGCTTTGGTTGCAGTGCTGTTACGCTACAACGTAATGTAAAATTTGAATAAAATAAAATAATATTTTATTTTATTTTTCCATAAGAAAATTATGTTCTTATATGTTCATAAAATTATGAATATTTACTTTTTCCCTCAACCTGCATCGGTTGATGCTAGTCCATTCATTATATAAGGTATTAGTTATGAATATAATTGTTCCCTCACATTTTAATTCCAAACACTATTTCGATGTTTCCAGAACCACTCACATATGTAATTTTATTAAGAATAATAAAAGATAAAAAATTTATTTAATTCCAACAAGGCCTCAGAATCATGTTCCATCTTATTACCTGGTATGTAAATAATCCCATATAATTTTAAAATAATTACATGGTATTTTACGAGTCATTACATTATTTATCTCTTAAGATTCTTCCATGGCATGTCTCTCTTTAATGTAGTAATTTTATAAATTCTTATATTTTAAAGTCCTTATAATACTATATATTATCACAGAGAAAAATTGAATTTTGTTACATCCATGGAATCTTAAAAAAGCCACATATATCTTTAATCTTAGCAACCATGGGATACAAGATCCTTAGTAATCTTAGAACAAGAATCCATATGCATAGAAATGGATGACCAAGAAATTCATAATGCTTATAAACACTCATGAAGAATAACCATATTGTAACTAAATTTTATGATAAATATGATTCCGTTTCAAAAAACTAATGAATGAATTTATTAAAATAATAATATCCCTCATTGATGGTATTCCAAAATATTAAAATCTATTATTGGGAAATAAATTATTATGTAAATTGTGGCACTTGACCAAACACTATAACCATTAGGATGACTACAATCATCCACCATGATCCAACCAGTAATATATTATTCTAATTAATATAAATAAATTTCACCATATGTAATGATTTCCCCAAAATTCCATTAGTATTAACCCATTTTATGTGATCCAATGAACATCCATTTACATATATATATATATTGGTTATTGAAATCTTGGTCTTCTACCCCTATAGTGGCCTGAATGATTTTAGGGATAAATTTAAGGCCAATTATAATATGAATTACATTCGATGAACACAATACACCACAAAATGAACTGAAAATAGTATATTTTATCTTTAAAACCCATTGATAATATATATAAACTAATTAATAAATATATAAAATGTATATCTCAACAAAATGGTAAATTTTCATCCTTTTTAGTTATAAGAAAAAAATCATTCCACTTAATATAAGCCTTTGAATAATTCTCAATATTATAAATCTATAATAAACCAATCTACTGGTTAAAATCCATTAATTTTTTTTGGTGTCAATCCGGTAGAAAAAATCATTAGTGACTAGTCATTGGTGTCAATAGTTTTTATGTTTTTACAACAATAATCATTTGATAAAACCATTATAATATACCCCATGAGAAAAACATTCTTCAATGATAATTCTTCAAAATAAACCCCATTATGTGATATTTGGTAATTGGAAGACAATATCACTCAATCCAACTAACAAAAAATAAAACTACAAGATGAAAAAGAAAAAGACTATTAGACACAATGATTGAAAGACACAAAAGATATAAAAATAACATGTATTTTTTGGTTCAGTATTGTTCCCTAATCCATGGAAGAATGTTTATTTACTATTAATCAAATGAATAAAATTTTATTAACCTATTTGTTCCCAATAATCCATTATGACATATTCATTCCCTACATATACAAGGGTTCCCGAACAAATCATACAATCACAAATTTCGTATGATCATCACAGATAATTATCCCCCTCACCTACTCTCCAATAACAAGCCTTAATGCTACCAAGGACTCTAACATATTTAAATAGACTTTCATGTACATTTTCTGCTTTCAGAGAAATTTATTGATATTATATTCAGTGTATTTTCTAGTGGTAGGTATGTTCATTATCATGTTCCACTATACATTCAGGGTGGAATAGTAATGAACATATGCTGAAATATTTCTAACAACCAAAACTCTATATCCCCATTCAAGTTTCTATTCGAGAAGCTATATTGATTCAGAGAGAGAGTTGCAACAACACTATTTTAGATTTTATGATTTTGAGGCATCGCCAGGTGGATGTCATATTTTGTAATCCATGACACACAATTGATGTTTTATGTAGACCACCACACTATGGATGGAACAAAATCAATGTGTATGGTGCCTCTAATGAAAATTAGGGTTCTTGAAGGATGTGGAACCATCATTAGAAACCATCTGGGTCAAATCGTTGGGTGCTTTTTTGGATGCTGCAATATTGAAACCTCCTTGGATGCCAAAATTCTAGGCGTGAACCATTCAATATCCTTCTCAGTGCACAAAATATGGAACAACATCTGTATTGAATGTGATTCTACTACTATAGTGTTGTCCCTTTGTAATGGGGTGGTACTTCTTTCTTGGCCGATTACTACATGATGGATGAATTGTCTCCGTTTTCTCAAAGCAATAAACTACATTGTAACCCACACCTATCATGAGGAGAATATGGTTGTTGATGGACTCACAAATAAATGGGTCACACATGACATAACCTAGCCTGAGGAGCATCTAGATTACTTGCTTCCTTTTCATGTTAAAGATATAATATTATCATGTCTTATAGACTTCTGTAATTTCTCTTTTTTAAATAATATTTTCTTTTTTAATTTGACAAAATCCCCACCTTTTAAAAAATATAATGTCAACAATATCCCACATAAAATTAATTTAAAAAAATATCTACAACAATTGTCCTATAAACTACTACATAATCCCTTCTTTCCTAGAATTAAAATCAAATACCATCAGCATTCCCCAACTGTAACATATAGTCACCCAATTTCAATCAAGTCATAAAAATATCATAATTAATCATTATAAACCACCTTTATTCACATATCCATAGTGTTATAAACTATTACAATATACAATATTTATAAAAAAAATTCTATAGAATATTGATGAATGGGTATTAAATATGCTTCAATAGAGAATTAAAAACTAGATTTTCCACCATATGAATCCCACTCCATGAATAACAAAACATATTCACAGCATTTGATTCACTTATGAGATCATCCAATAACTATTTCATCCCCACTTACATAGTCAAAATTTCATAAAAGTGTCAAACAATACATTATTAATCAACAACTCAACCATTGGTTTATTGGTAGACATCCATGTCACCAAAATTCATAAAAAATTAAATACCTAAAAAATGTTCTATTCTTTGTTTCATTATCAACCCCAATGTCTATATCTATAAAACATTTTATCAGGATTATCCCTTCTAAGCTAATGTTTTGGGATTTTAAATCCATTAAAATATAACGGAATTAACATAAAATCTTCCCAATGATCTCTTTTAGTTTTTTTAAAAAATAATTATGAAACACAGAAAATTTACAAGGTATTAGCATTCACTACCCCCTAAATTTATCAATATTTTTTAGGTAATTAATATGGAAAATTTTCCATGAACATGATCCCATATTTCACTCATACTGACTTATATTTTTTATGTTTATATCATTTAGATGGGGATGTGGACACGAAACTAAAATATTACATTTTGAAAAGATCTAGAATCCCCTTGGTGTAATCTAACTATGAAATATACAAATTACCATAAAATAGGTCCTCTAAAATCATTATCATAGACATCCACATCTCTATAAAAATGATATTTTTGGAAAATCATCAGAAACCATCATTCGTTAGTCCATTAATTATTTCCATCAGTAAACCTAAAATAGAAATTTAATCAATACAGAGTAGAAGGATCACCACATAATCTTATCTGATGTCAATTTTAAAATTTAAATTCCAAAAATTACTATATATGAACCAACACTCCATAATGAAGTCATTAAATGTATTTTTATAGTACATTGGTTCCAACATAAAACAATATATAATATATATAATATTACACAATAGTATGTTGTCATTTTGATCTTATAATGTACAATAATACTCCATCAAAATTTATTTATCTAATTCTTCAAGAATAAATTTCTTCTACACATCTAACAACTCCAGTTTATATCCTTTAGAATCAACCACACCTAATAACATTAAAATATTTTTGTTATTAACTACTAAGTAAATGATTTCATTAAAATATAGACATTTGATTTTTTAGAGTCCATACACAATAATACTAGTCTTATAACTATTTTTATCAACTATATATTCCATTATTAGAAAATAATAATAATATTTTTATTGAACCTTGTTAACGGTGGGTCACATAATTATATCCCAAGTTTTAGAAAATCATGGGAATCTATTTCATCCATTATTTCAAAATACAACTATCATATTTCATTTAACATTTCTTCTATTCTAGGATTGTAGTATTTTTAATTTATTTTTGAAAAATAAACTATAATGTGTTCATATAACATTCGGAAATTTTTCTCACCAGGTAGATCTTCATGGATTTCTTTAATAGTTTATAACCTCTTGATACATAAAAAATTAAATTATGGACTCATAATGATCAATATTCTAAAATTTAGAAAATATCTGATTTTCAATAAAAAAAGCGTCCCTTTCTTCTAATAACTCTCTGATGGTTTGGATCATCTGATCCTTAAACTCTTAATAGATTCATTGTAACTTCTACAACATCCAGCTGTTTATCCATCCAATCCTCTACTTATGATGATACATTTATCCGATAATAATTTCCTTCCTCGTCTGATGAATTTTATATAATCGCATCATTGATGACCAAATTTATACTTATGATTACATTCTGTGAGATATTACCAAATTTAAAAACAATACTCATCATCGATGCATCCCAAAAAGTAACATATTTTAGAATTATACTCTTGTTTATCGACTATTTTTTATTCAATGTGAATATAATAATCTGTATTTAAGAAATATATTTGCGTTAATTAAATAATAATTCAAAAATATATGATTAAAGTTATATTTAAATTGGGGAGAATGAATATAGGTTGCAATACTATGTTGTGAAATTCATAGATTCTTCCTAAAACACCTTGGGAATCCCTGTGTGAATTCACATTCTTCTTAACCACTCCACTAATATCCTATTTATCCACTCCAAAAACCTATTTTTATTTCAAGTCATTATTTTTTTCAAATTGAATCCCTTTTGACCAAAATAACCTTCATAAGTCCCTACATTAATAATGTCCACTATTGTCTCACTATATGAATTTTATCTTCGGTATTGTATTCTTCTACCCCATATCACTTTATCAAATAATTATTAAACATGTCAATATTTTTCCTTACAAATGAATCACTATAATTTCATTTAGAATGATGAAATAATTTAATGTTGAAGAGTTACAATAAATAAAATCAAATTTCTATGGTCCCTAAATAACAATATGAAACAAACATAACTTTTAAATCATTGAAATTTTTCACTACCTTTATGAAGACTCCATAAACTAAATTCTAAATATTTAATCACTACATTTAACAAAATTCTTGTTTATAGAAATTAGTAATCCTTCTCTATCAATAACATTAAAACCCTTATAATTGTGTAGGCCAAGGTAGTCATTCCATAAAATTGTCTATGTTAATTATCTACTATGTGATGCTCCTTATGATGATCCTATAAGGTTGAGTATCAAACCCATCACTAATATTCTCATTAACGTGTCTTAAAATTAATTTTTTATTAAATTACTTAAATGCATTTGACATAATCCAAAATTACCCAATTACCCATCAGAAAATCAATTCATCAAATTATCAGTAATATATCCCACATAATATAACACTAGTTTTATTCCATTTCTTTTCTAAATATGCAAATCATCATTCCCAAAAAGGGGAAGATAGATTTTATCAAAATAATGAACCTTACAATACCTATTAATGGATTATATCTTCATTATTAACCTATCAAGTTTATCATATAATTTTCATATAGAGTTTATCTCGTATGTCTATAATATTTTATACGTACATAGGATAAGGAACTAAAATATACTATTTTGGGATTCATATAGCCACTGTTAGAGGTATATTTTTTAATTTCTCTCTCTTATAAATTAATGATTTATTGATGATTACTTTCTACTCAGAATGACAGCACATGGGAGAACCACCCATATAGTTACTCATTCAATCCCCTTTATAGTGAAATTTACATCTAGTGGTACACCCCATTTTCCCCTCATAGTTAGCATTAATGCAATATAACAGAATATCCTTCCAATAAATAAATTTATAGATGTATGGTCATGAATATCCATGAATGTAGAGTATTCTGTTCAACTTTAGTTACACATATCTATCGTAATGAAATGTCATACCATTGATAGTGAATAATGTAATAAAATCTACTGAACATAGTTTATGTTGGTCCCCATCACTAATTCTAATTAAATTTCTTTTATGTTGAAGTCATTTCAAGTATTATCACTATTTCATGCCCTCAACATTATTATGAAATTTAATTTCTCTACAAGAGTAGTTTTTTTCATTATCTTCTTGCTCTTATACATATCATAAATGGACATTATGAATTTGGATGCTTTCTTAATTTCCTATATGTTTTATACCACATTCCAATAAAATTACATGGTAATGAAAATGAATTAATGATTGTATATACTCTACCATTTTCAACAATTGTTGATTCTAGATTTTAACCATTCAATAGAAGATCATAGACCCTCTATAGATTGAAATTATTAATATACATTTTTAGAATTGAAATTCCATTCAACAAGAAATCTCCACATCAACATTACTCTCATCAGACCCAATAATTATATAACTAATAAACTCTCACTAGTTCTAAATAAATCATAAGATGACATGTCTATAACTATAGTACAATATTATATTTTATAGAAATGGGTAGAATGATTCTAGTAATCATTTATATATAAAAATAAAATTGTAATATATCATCAAAACTCATTCCAACCTTGATCAATGATAAAAAATTTCTGTTGTACAATTTTTTTTTTCAAAAACCAACCAGTGGATAAACCATTAGAGCTTCACATGACAAAGATAATGAATTGAATTAAACATTGTTCTATGATATCAAGAACATGTACTAAAACCACATCAAAGAAACAACACTAAAAAATGATACAACCAAAATAATATATGATTGACTAGTCGATGAAATGGTAAAATTAAACAAATTTAAGATGAATCAATGTTTTTTTTGCATAAATATTTTTTCATAATCCATAGGTAATATGACATTATTATTACTCAAAATAATAAAAAATTATTATAATGATTCATACATGATGGTATAATAAAAAATGATTAGGCTCTCTTGTATAGGAGTTCCCAAACAGTGAAACCATTCTCCACTGTCACCTAGTCATCTCAGGACACAATATACCTGAGTCATTCCCTATGAACATTCCTCTCTAAGGCATAGGGTTCCCACAACGTCAAATTTCATTGTTAGTAAAATATTCATCTAAATATGAATTCAATCGATATAAGTTCTAGTATATATATTGGTGATTTTTACCAATGGTGCATTATTATATTAAACTCTGTTGTCTATCATATTATTGAAAACACAGTGAGAAAATTGTAGTCTGTGATGGTCAATTTCTGTCTCTATTAAAAAGGTACGATATTCAAATATTACATATTTAGTAAGTTCTTATTTTCCTCCACAAAAAATTATGTTCATAGTTCATTTGAATTATAAAGATCTCTCTTACATAGATTTGGATAGTGTAATAATTAAACACAGATACATCCTCATGAAATAGGACTGATATTCCATGTTCGACGAAAATATGATAATTTTATGTCAACTGAAGTGTATGTTCAATATCTCAACCTATCAACATCAATCATACGTGTTTTTTCACAAACGAAAGGGTTTCGTTATAATAAACAACTATTTATTCAAGAATGATATCATTATCCTATTATTTATTCTATATGGGATTACGAGACATTATAGCATCATCATTTGAGACTTTTTTAACCTCCCATTACATCAATTTAGCATGAATTTACTAAATTGATAATATTTATCTTATGTTAATAATTAATTGAATATTATCTCTTTTGGAGTTATAGTTTATAAAGTAGGTAATCATTTAATATCATCCTTTAACAATTAAAATATTTATTTGGATGTGACAGAGAGTTGTTATAGTTTTGGAATTTAGGAATCATTTTATTATGTATAGATCCCTATTTTTTTTATCTTTTATTTAGTGGTTATTGGTCATTTAGAGTGTTCATTTATTTTGAGATTTCCCCATTTTGATCATTTGTGTCATTTTCAAGATTCTATAACATCCATTCAATTTTATTTTTCTATTCAATGTTCAAATTATTAATCATTGAATACTCCTCCTCTCATTGACAAACAATCACTTTCGACCTCTCTAGAAACACAATTGGATCACTTAAGGCTATATTATTAAGATATTAAAATTATTTATCATATTTTTTCTCCTTGGTGGATAAAATTTTCAATGTTATTGAATGGATAACTCGATAGTAAAAACCAAAAATATCATTTTTAGGTAAAAATTAATAATGTGATCAATATTTATACTCATGTAAATAAAATCATTCTTGATGGTTAATACATGAAGTACATTCCAAGATCCCCAAATCACTAATGATTTTTATATAATAGATTCTTGATTATAATTAATTGTTCACACATTGTGAAAAAATCAATAAATAGTTCATCCAAATAAAGTGAATCTCTAAAAATCCTATTATACATTTCTCAATGCTATAAAAAAATATGGGACATAAAAATATATTAAAATGGTGTTGAGAAACACCACTACCCACAACCTGATTAAATTGATAAACATCATATTCTAATGATAATGGATCATTATATGAGGTGTACCTCACCCTGTATCTTGATCATTTAAAATTTCATTTGATTAGCCACATCAAATTTATGAAATTAAAAATATATCCCTACTGACCTCATAGTAAATTTAAGACCGAATTACACTATTAACACTAGTATAAAAATATTCCTGATATATGATCACCAAAAATCATTCAATTAAAAAATATTATCTATATTTTATAAAACTATTCATTTACATATGATAAATGTTTTTTAATGTTATTACATTAAATATACATTATTCTATCATTATTCATATTCTCAACAATATTTACCATCACTCTAATCCAAAATACAAAATTTTATCTAGACTATATTTGAGAAAATATGGGTGGAATATATAAGACACACCTTGGGAAGTCCCCTCAAATTTAAAAAATGATCTTTATGTATCTATACAGATTATCTTCTTCCTAAAAACATTATTGTCTTCCTAGTTTTTCTAGTCTATGGCACGTTCAATGGCTTGTTATCATGTCTGAGGAATCATAATAATATATGATAACAATACATGGTTGAATAAAAACATTATCCTAGTAATATATCTCAAAAACATAAATATTTAATTTATCTTTACAGTTAACAAAATTGATTTCCATAATTATTCATAGATGGATCACCTATATCGATAATAAATTTTACCCCAAATATTTTTTATTCTGAAGTCAAATGGACATTGATTGAAGAAATTATCATTTCCCTAACATGGGATGGTCATTTTTAATTTATTAATATTAATTCAAATCAATCATTGAGGGATAAATTTATGTGTGTGAGAAATTTAATGATAGTGTTCCTTATAAAGACACCATATGACCATCTACGAACTAACCCCTACATAAAACAATGTTTATTTGGTTATTTTATTGAAATATAAAAACCGAAAAATGATAAAGAAGTGACTCACTCTAATAAATAATTGAGGACTCTATGATATCCTCTTAATCCAATATCTTAAAATATTCGTCTCCTTATCCATTATATTTAGCTTCTTCCACCACCTCAGATCCATCATCTTCAGTGAAGAGAATATAACTATAAATAGCCTAATAGAGAATATCAATATGATAAATGTTATCAATTTTATTTATAATAAATAATATCATGACATCGAATTATAATTTATGTATAAAAAATCATTGGATTATTAGAATATCTCATGTATTTTGTGGCCAGTTTTTGGACAATGTGATGAAACATTAACACATACCAAATCATAATACAAAATTAATGTAATTTTAACTATGTTCACACTGAGAACCACTGATCTCGTGTTTCTTATTACACATTGTGGTTTGAAATATAAATGATATAACAATAATCATCTAACATAGGAATATTTTTTAAAAATTATTTTATTATTTTATCTTCCAGTATGTGTACTATGATTTATAGATCATTTTTCAAGGTCTTATACTAATATTAAATATTTGTACGTGAAAACTATATAAACATAGATAAATTAGATCTTGATAGAAAAATACTAAAAAAATTTACTTGGAAACCCTCATATGGATTAGTTGAATTTTAAGACTTTATGACACCTTGATTGTTTATATGTATTCGTTTGATATAAATTTTATGTATTTAACATATTTCATTACAACTAAAAATGAGTCTAAATATACCGTGATATATTAAATGAATTATAATATAATTGATAGATATATCAGTATGAATAGGACGAAACATAATAATATATATAAATTTATATAAAAATATTTATTTAATTAAAATTTGTCGATTAATTCCTAAAAATTAATATTTAAATTTTAACAAATTAATTTATTGAGGAAATGGATTTTATAATGAAATGTATTTTTATTGATGATAAAAAATTTTATATAGATAATATAATAGTAACTATTAATTTTTTTTAGTTTTATTTATTTTCATTTAATTAAAAATAATTCATAAATTAGTTATCATGTACATTGGAATAAAGAAACTATTATTTGAAGTTAAGAATTGTTATTTTCGAATAAAATAGTTTGTATATTCCAAATTTTTTATTTATATCAATAAATAAAAATTTGTTTTTTATTATTTATCTTAATGAAATTTTTATTTTTTATATATTCAATCACATATATCCACACTCGACTATTATTTTTTACTATGAATAGAATGTAAACATAATCTGTTTTATGGTTAGTATGGATTTTTCTAAAAAATTTAATTATTATGTTTTGATTTGTTTTAAATTAACATCAAAAAATTATTGGAATTAAATGTAATTAAATTGATTCCTTGTTTTTATTCATCATTTACACATCTTTTGTTTATTCCTCATTTATTTTTTCTCAAAATGAATAGTAAAAATAGTAATAATTTTCTTCTTATAATTGCGTTTGAGATAATTTTACAGGGATTGAACTATAAGATAAGGGTTGAATTTCACATAAAAATGTTTCAATATTATTTTTTAAGGATACTTAAACATTATAGTACCTTAAAATTGATTTTTTTCAAGTTTTTATCACAAACAATAGATATTTACTATATTATTTCAATATTTTATTTAATTCCAAATGTGTGTGTCGTCAAACATATAAATGGGTACCTCTTATCCTCATTTATCCATAAAATAATGTAATTATATATAATCTATGTTTGGATAATAATCCTTCATTTATTCATTTCCGTCATTATTATTCTTGTGGTATTACCCTAAGACCATACAATGAGGACATTACTTGTAAAAAAAGGTGATCTCTTAAAAATGAAGTAATACTTAACTATTTCATAATTTATTTATTCTTCGAAAAAATATAAAAAAATTATAAAAAATCCAATCACAATTTATATATTATAATTAGAATACTATGTTTATATAATAATTATGCTATAATCATTTTCTATCTCATTTTCTTCAAAAGGGAAATGAATGTATATCTATTGAAAATATTTGGACTATCATCTCATCATAGATATATGATTAAATTTCCACCAATAAAACACAATGATTCTTATAATGTTGTATTTAATAAATATATATAGTATTTATGAAATAAATATGATTATAAATTTATAAATTTTGATTTATCTTTCTTTCCATCTTTTCATTTGAAAATGAAAAAAATGTTCAAATGTATATATAAATTACAATCTCTAGGAATGATGTTGTTCATATTTCTATCACTACATTTTATAGATTATCATTGATATGTCTATATTGTATATTTATTAAACTTATATAATTATTATCATTTTTTTAGTTATTGATCTATGATTAACATGTAAGGGCTATAACTATCTAAAAGAAACATAAATAAAAAACAATGTAGTTAACACCATAAAAGATGATTATAGTGAATATTTATTAAGGAATGGGTGATAATATGATTGAATTATACCATTAATGTGTCATTATTATCAATTATATACTGGTATGTATGTATAATAAGTATAATTTATTATAAATGATGTTAAAACCACATACAAAACAATTGAGACATTAGGTTGTGTATTTCTTTTCTAAATGTTGTTTTAGGGAAATATATGCCTTATTAACCACTCAAAATTTCATGTATTTTATATAATAATTTATTTATATATGTTATAAATAATATATTTATATTCATGTTATATATACATTAATTCTATGTTTTTTATCTTATGGTGTTTATCATTTAAAAGATATAATAATTAGTAAGTGTTTTTTATTTAAACCTATATTCTAACCAAGATCATTTACATTAAAATTTAAAATGATGAAATTATATTATATATCTTCAAAACCTCTATATATATTTTCATAACATATTTTTATTTCTAGATACTAATTTTTTAATTTAATAATTATCTATCTAAATAATCAAAATTGCTAACATATTTTTATATATAAATCTAAATTTGGTTCTCCAATCAGCAGTTAATAATAATATTTTAAATAAAATGTTTTTATAATATATATAATATTCTAAAATAATTAATTAAATTTAATTTCTCCCATGATTAACAATCAAAAAAATATTTAAAAGGAAAAATATTTAATTTTTTTATTGGAGGAACATTTTAAAAAAGTTGGGAATGGAATATTTGTTTTATCTATTACCACACGAAAGAAATATACAACTACAATGACCACCCTTTTATTTTAACATTACATTATATTTTTAAATAATTCATTTTAGAGAATCCATTTTCACAAATATTGTATAAATTTTTAGTTTTTAAATAATCGATTTATATATTAAAAGGGTATTTTCCTCAATGATTTTTTCATTAATATTTTAAGGGTATTTCCATTAATAACAATTTCAATTTTTGTTTCTCATAATTTACTGTGGTTTTGATTCAATGAAACCTTAATATTTCTTCTCTTTAGGGTGACTTATTATGATGATTAAATATTCATGAAACCAATTTTATATTTAAGGGTTAATCTATAAAGAAAAGTTAATTTTTTTCATGATCATATGGTATATATATCAATGGATTATAACTATGAAATTTGTGTTTCTGTTATATCCCTCCAAATAATTGTCAAATATTTATTACATTATGAAAATTTAATATAGAATAGATTTTATACAATACCCCAATTTGGAATCATCTTTGGTCATCCCCATAAATAATTAAGGTACATGGCATGATAATCCAAGTCCGAAGTTGGTACATGGGTGGTTAGAACAAGTCAAATATGTGATAAATTTCTTCTTATATTTCGAAGAATATTTATCTATATGGTTATTATTATGTCATAAATTTTATGAAACTCTTTACGATTCATCATAATTATTATAATATGATATTATGGCTCATGTTCAATAATTTCTCTAAGATTCAAATCTACTGATCTTCCAAATTCACATGTTATTATTAATTTATAATATTTTTAGTATTATTTTTAAAATTTATATTTTTATTGTGATCATCTTTTGATTACATATGATTATTAATAGATACCCTCCATTAATAAAATTCATGAGCTTATAAGATCACACAATACTATGTTATCTTTCCATTGGTTAAGAATATTCCTTTATGTAGGGTATGTATAATATTTTTTTTCTATGTGATTTGATATATTTTAGAGTTGTTTAAAATTGTTCAAAATATAATATGATTATTTGGGTAGTCTCTAAATACACTAAGCTATTATACTCATCTGGAATAAATTAGTGTCAGATATATTTAATATTCATATAAAATAATTTAATATTTTGGTCTAACTAGTAGGTATCAGAGGAGAGTTTAGTTTTTTTAGATATAGGGAATATATATATTTTTGGAAAAACATGTGGACATGTCTACGTGTAAGAAATAATAATGAATATTTGGAAATATTTAATTGTATTTTTTTATTGTATATTCATCTCTTTGTATGTAAGGAATGTGGTTGGAGCTATGTAATAAATGAACTTATCAGTAATAACAGTAAATGTGTAATCTTGTATATTAAAACAATCATCACTAGGGCATGATTACTGGACCTAATAAATCAATCTTGTATAAACAATTCCATGGTATTTTATTTGGATAAATCAAATTTTATTATTTATTCATTATGAATGAATTTAATTGATAATGTCCATGGATGAATTATATGAAATGTAAGGTTTTACATATTGAGATGATGATTTGATGATATTAAATATTATTTATTTTTTCATGATTATTAATCTTCTCAAAATGATTTTACTATATTATACTATGTTTGTTTTTATTAGTCATTGGAGTAAACTATTTGGAATCATGATAATGATAAATGTGATTGACAATTAAATGATTTTCCTCTTTGTAAAATAAACTTCAAATGATATTTAATCATAAAACATATGATCATTCATTATTTACAATATCAGATATTGATTAATTTCTTCAACATATATGATTTTCTATATTAAAAAATAAGATAATATTTAATACTCTGGAAAATTAAAGATATACAAACAATTGAAGAAATATTTTATACAATCCTAGATTTTAATAATTAATGAATAATAATCCAATGTGTTTTCTCAAAGGCATGTTAATATTTTAATATATGGGAAATAATGACATAAATTGATTTTTTGTAAAGGTAAATTTATGAGTTCGATGGAGGGAAATTTCGTTCATATAAAGGTACCATTAATAGTTTTATGTATTATGTGTGTGGAGTGTGGTTATTAACCTTTTCAATGCCAAAATCCAAGGGATAACTCATAGACAACAGATGGTCCTTCACAATGTCAATCATTAAATTTGATCACAATGGTTTAAGATCACTAATAATATTCTAAAAATATGACTATGTAATGATAGTATTTATAATAATATTATATATTAAAATACTTTTATTATTTTTTTGTAGAAATTTAATGTGATATAGAGAACTGGATACCACCTACTATATAGATCCCATATAAATTTATATTTAAGGTATGTTACCATTTATATTCTAAATCATCCTATAATCATTTATGGGTAAGATGTTTGAACTACTTTTTGAAATAAAATTGATTTAATTTTAGGGTTATTGATTTATATTAATAAAGCTTATTTCTAATGGATAATGTCAATGGTGAATATATTCTTATTGTTTGAATATTTATTTATGTCTTTTTAGACGAGTTTCTTAGTCTTCCATTAAATCATGTTGTTTAGATTTCAACTGAACTCTTATATTCTGATCCACCAATTTTAAATAATCTATATAGAGTTCCCTACATTTTGTTGTATGACACAAAATAAAAAATACTTGAAAATCTAGATAAGGAACTCATCTTACCTAGTGAATCTTTGTGAATACACCAGATATTTTCATTAATTATATTAATGAATCAATGAAACTATTAATTTATTCTACACTAGATAAAAAGTTCATAATAAATAACTAGTATCCATTCATGGTATTGATGATTTTTTTGATAAATTTTTGGCATCTAAACACATCACAAAAATTTACCATCATTTTGTATATATTCAATTATGGGAAATTGTGAGGTAATTCCAAAGAAATACTTTAATTAAATATATGGACATTATTTATTTATATTGATTCAAATTGGTTATACTAAATCCCATTATATCATTATTGATATAATAAATATATTCTAATATTATTCCAATCATAAATGTTTTGTAATATTTCAATGAAACTTTCTAATATTAACTATGATAATATATGAGCATGAAAAACACTTGAAAACTATTATAAAGACCACAATGAAGGGGAAGATATATTAAATATTTAAAAGATGATAATTCTGGTAAAAATGTATCATTCATGGGACTTGTGGTCAAAACTAATTGTATATTCATAGAATCCTCTAAGATTGAAATAATTGTAAAATAGTGTAGATAAAATAATGTTAATGGGATACAAAGTTTTATAGGGTAATTTTTTTTTACATATTATTTATGATGAATTTATCATGTTATTATAATACACTAAACACATTAATATGTAATTGAGTAATGTTTCTTTGGATAGATGAATTTGGAAAAAAAATTATAGTGTTAAAGAAAATATTGTTCAGTTCACATGTACTCACAATACACAATATTCGATGAGGAATTTTTATAAATTGTTATGCATCTAATAATGTATTGGGATCTTTTCATACAAGTAATGAATGAGTGTTTTATTATTCTATTAGTTAATTATAAGTTCATTTTTAGAATTACCTTATACAATAATTAGTTTTAATAGAAGTAATATTATCATAATAGATATGGATTCATTATATTTTTGGATAAACGTGTGACATTTATACAAATCATAAAAGTGATATATATATATATATATATTCACACAAAAAGAGTTCAATAAGATCCAAAGAATATATTAATATTTGATTAAATATTATGAATATTTAATACATAACCACCTTTTGAATGGGGTCATGGTGGTAATACATTGAATTGAAAGGATTATGAAATATTATCTATGACGAATATATAAAAAAATATTTTTTTATTTTTCATATGATGGATCTTGAAATAAGGAATGAAATAGATAAATAATATAATTATGAAATGAGTGTTTAACCATATATCCATGTGAAAATTAATGATGAACAAAGGGAATATGTTATGATATACAATTAGGGTACAAATGTTTGTGATCCTTTCCTTGATTTTCATAGAATGATGAGAATCAATAATATAATATATAAACGGATTACACAAGAATTCATGAAGTTCTTTAGGGATGAAGTTCATAGATCATCACAATATAATGATTATTGAATTATGAAGATATATAGTGGAAATAATGATCATGTTGTGGGATAACATGTTGAGACATATTCCCAAGTATGTGTCTTGATTGTTGGTATTCAAAAAAGAAAATGATTAATTTAAGAAGTATAAAGGGACATTACAACCACTATCAATATGTATATTGAAATGATAAGACATTAAAAATGATTTCATAATATGACTATAAAAGGCATATAATGTTCATAATAATCATTGGTATTTGGTAAATCAGTCTATTTTTTTTCAAACCATTATATTTGGAGATGATTTACCTCTTGAAAACACTCCCAAATATGCATTACGAATTTTTTAAGGATGCATGAAGTAAAACATTGTATTGTATCTAATTAATATCAAAGGTTTACCTATAATTTTTAGGGAAGTATTTAATAAGATCTAGATACAGAGTTTTTTTAATTTTTTCCTCTCATCCTCAAATAGATAGTAATTGTGATTGAACTATTGAAAGCTATTAGAAATGTAGTGATCATATTTTACTGATTTAAAATGTTTTTATGTTAAACACGTTACCCTTACTAAATTATATTATAACAAAAACTTCCACTCATGTATTTGTAAGGATCCTTTTTATTATCTATAAATAATGATTTATAGATCTTATAAATGATAGGATAACATTATATTATATTGTTATTTGGACTCATGATAGTAGTGGAAATGGTGGTGAATGTCAGTGTAATTCTATAGAACTTCAAGGAAATTGATAGTCAATAGAATACTTATTTAGATAATCATTGTTGAGATATATAATTCAATGTTTGTTAAAATTAATTCATTTGAATTTATATATTAATTATCTTTATAATATTTTTAATTAATGGAATAATGATCCCTAGGAAAATTTTCCCCTTTAATATTGTTTTTTAGTAGATAGGGTGTCTTATCATTTTGTACTTCCATCGATCCTAACCCAAGTGCATGACATGTACGATTTATCACTTTTTAGGAATTAATAAATATAATACATAAATGTAATGAACTCATTTGTTTTGTAACATTACCATGATCATTCATACGAAGAAAAGCTAGTATAAATCCTAGATCTTAGATATAATGTTTCATAATATAAGGCAATTCACTTGGTTAACTTTTTACAGAGGATTAAAACATTTAAGGAATATACATGGAAGCACGAGGATGTGATAAAATAAAAGTGTCATCATTTTTTGGTATCAATGATATAAGTATTCGAGGTAAAAATTTATTTTTATAAGGGGGGTGGATAGTGTAACACCCTAATATTTTATATATATTTTCTAAAAAAAATCTGATGTATTTGATAAAAATATTTATAAAGAAACATAGGTCTAAATGAGCAATATTATTTTATGGAATTTATAACATAACTATTCATTTATATAATATGACTATTATTAAAAAAATTATTAGAAGAAATTATTATAAATTTATATAAATTTATTCTTTAATTCAAAGGTGTTGATTAATTTCTATGAAATAATAATTAGACATTAGTAAAATCATTTCGTAATTAGAAGAAAATTTTTAAAATGAAATTTGTTTTTATAGGTATTTTGCATTTTTTTATATAAATATTATTTATCATAATTAAAATTTTATATTAATGAAATATATTGGTAATTTATAAAAAAAATTCATATATTAGTCATCTAATGGTATAAAATGAAGAAAAAATATTATAATAGTGTAATGTTATTTTTCAAAGATGTATCATTATATGAAAATGTGTTTCTCATCTTTGTTAGTTAAATAAATCAATCATTATTAATGATAATGAAATTTTTAGGATATTTTTCAAAACATTATATGTGCAGGGCCGGAATGTAATCTTACTTTGATTCTAAAAATATGTTTTTTTTTCAAAAAATCAATTTTTTTATTTTTGTTTTTATTTAAATATTAATATTTAACAATTATATGAATTTAATTTTTAAAAAATAAATTTATATTTCAAATAATCCAATTTATGATTTTTAATGAGTCCACATTAATTTCTATTCATAATTAATAGTAATGTATAACAAATTATCGGGGTTGGTGTTAAAACTAGTCTTCTAGGGTGTTAAACTAAGAGAAAATGGAAAAGATGACACTAAAACATATATAGATTATATTTGTAGTATATATTTAGAACATGAATTATCTTATATTATAAATAATTTACATTTAATTATAGTTTCATAATAATATGAATTTATATATTTTAAATATTTGATTAAATCCCATAATTGTGGCAACTATCACTTACAAAAGACCACATATTATCTCCCCATATAAACACAACTTGAGACATCTAGACCATTAAATACCATACCATATTATTTATTCCATTTCTTCAATATTTTATTCATTTATTTGATTTACCCTGAGACTATTTAAAAATGTTTAACGTGAACTATAAAGGAGGAATATTTAAAAAGATATAATTGTCCTACCCAAATCATTGTAAATATATATTTTAATTTACTTCACATTAATATATTTCATCTATCATAACATAATAAATAAATAAAAATAACTATAATGAGATGTTATTAGGTATATGGTATGTCCATTCTACACCACACTTATATAAAATGGGAAACTAATTTATCCCTTCTATGTAGGGGTCGACTATCTTCTCTATGTAGCAATTTAATTCATTTCACATAACTATCATAGAATATATTGTAATAATGATGAATATAATACCAAAATTAACATGGCTGTTAAAAAAGTTCACATTCCAAGAATAAGATAATAGTATAATTCATGAGAAATCAATAAAATAGTTCACCACTAAAACAGGTGGATTTGGAACATGATTTGGAATATAAAAAATGCAACATAGTTATTGTAGCTTCAAATTAATTAGCCCCTAACACACTCTAATAAATATAGATTTACCATAACTATGTCTATGGATAGTCAGGTGAACACAGATTAACCACAAATATGTGCAATTTGTATCAGTATAGGGTATTGAATTAATCGTAACTCATTCTTGTTGTGAGCATTGTTAACCATAAATACAATCATGAAAATCCTTTTAGTGATTACATAAAAACAAATAAACCCATTTACAATCATGGTGTTAGTTTCTTACTATATATATAGTCATGAATAATATTTCCGAGTATCGATATCCACATACACACCCATGAACAATATATTTTTTCAGAGGTAACCACAAGTATTGTCACACACACTCATTTTGGGCATAAAAAAACAATATATTTATCCTTGGAATACCATTATATACATTTATAACATCAAATAATGTCACACACTATATCATTACCACATGAGATAAAAATCGTTACCTAATTCATAAGATGGAGTTATTACATCGTAAATTTAATAATAATATTCAAAAATTTATATCTGGGTTATTCGAAATTTAATATAATCTTACATGAAGCATTATAAAAATAACCATTCTAAATGAAATTGGTGTCATGAAAACCATTCATTGAAAACTCAATAATCCATGAAATGAAAAAACATTAAAGGTGTCTTAAAAATATTTACAGTATATTATAAGAAGTATTATGGCTGTCGAAATATATGAAAAAATATTAATGATCACTAAATAAATCACTAAAAAAATCACTATTAAAATAAGATTAAATTTAAAATTTTGAAAATAATTGTGCCACCATAAAAAAAATATTTAAAAATATTTATATTATAAAATGATTAGAAACATCCATTTAAAAAATGTACAGTTTTAGAAAATATATAAAAATAAATTCACTAAAAATATCAATATAAATTCTGAATAATTCATTCTTAAAGTTTAAATTCATTATAATTCCCAAAAAAATCGAGAATTATTTATAAAATAAATTTTTTTAATTTTTAAAATATTTTAGTATTCCAATTTAATTTCAAAATAATCAATATAAAAAATAATTATGATAACAAATTTAAAAAATTTAAAGGTATATATATAATAAATAATTATCATATAGGGATTTAAAAAAGAAAAAAATTATATCTTTTTTTAATATATTTGTATAAGAAAATTGTTACTGGACACTTTAAGAATTAATCTTAAAATATTCTATTCAAAAAATTAATAAACATTAAATTAAAATAACGACATTAAATAATAGATCCTTTAAAAGTATATATTTTTTAATTTAATTTCTTAGTGGATGATAAATAAACAATCATTGAAGGAAAACTGTTATAATATTTTAACATAGATTTATTTAAAATAAACATCATAAAAAGATATGAAAGTATATAATTTTTTAAATAAGATGGTAAATATGAATTACATTTAAGAATTAACATAGTAATGATTCTAAATATATAAGACAATATTTAGGGAAAGGACAAAATATTTTCAATAAGGTGAATCTATCATTAAAGGGGATTAATTTTTTTTACAATGATATATTTTTCAAAATGGAAATTGGTGGACATAAATTAGATGAATATAATGTTAATTTTCCATCATTAACGAATAGTAATTACAATGAAATAATGTCTTATGGGTTAAGGGTCCATAAATTTTAAAATGACGATCATGTCGAAGTGTTATTACTCAAGAAAGGGAGTGGTGATGACAAAAAATCTTTCAACCATGAAGTCTAATTTATCAAACCACATTTAAAAAATTAATTTTATATAAATATAAAAACCCCTTTAATTAAATTAATATGTTTATAAGGAAAAATTATGAATTATTCAAAACATATTAAATATATAATGGTTCACAATTAGAAATATGCATCCAAAAATTTAATTTAAAACAATAAACCCTTCTCTATAATTTATGTCTTTCCCAATATATTTAGATATTCTTATATAAAAATAATATCTATTTATATTACCTATTTTCTAAAAAATTTCATATTTATATAAATTTTTAAATATCATTTTTATAATAAATAGTGGATTAACATGGTTATAAAAGTAGGTTTTTTTATATAATATCATTATAACATTAGAATAATGATATTATTTATATATATTTTTTGTAGAAAATTTTATTTTTATATATTTTATGAAATAATAATGAAATGTTATAAAAAATGAGATATATAACATTGTTGAAGCAGTGGTCTGTACAACACAAAATGATGATTCTTCTTTCTAAAAAAATGATAGGATCATAAATATGAAAATAATATTTTCATAAAAATAATAACTATATGATATATATATATATATAATTAGTCCCTAAAATCCATAATTATATCCTATGTAGATATTAAGTGGTAAAAAATTAAATACATGTCTTTTTAAATAGGGTAGCCCGCACAAACGAATGATCGATACTCTTAGATTTTTTTTAAACAAGAGGGGAATGAAGAAATACTATTTTTTAATTAATATAATTACAAATATTAATACTAATGATACTAAATAAATTATATTTACATTGTTATTATAGGTTTGTAAGAGAAATACAAATAATAAGAGCTTCAGGATTAAGAAATACATGTGATTCGACGATTGACATTATCTTGAAATTCTCCTCTTATATTAGGGCCTCATGATAAATAATGTCGAAATTAGGATTAAGATATTTATATAAGATTATATTATGATAAAAATTCAATATTTTATGGAAAATTAAAATGAAAACATAGGTTTTTAATGGGTCGATGTGTTTCCATTTTATATTTGACGTAATGGGTGCTTTTGTGAATGGCAATTATTTTAAAATAATGGGATGACACTCCTCAACTATTAATGTTTCCAAAATACTTATATATTTTAGTTCGTGGTTCTATATGGTCTATAAATAATATGAAATAAATTTATCCACTTTTCTAAGAATGTTTCATTTCTTTTATTACATTATTTATACATTTATACATTTTTGTTTTTTACTTCTGATACGAGTTTTTAACAATCTAAGTTATATTTTATTAAAAATATTTGGTATCCCATAACAAAAAAATTGGATTTTATTAAAATAAAAATTATATTTAAATATTTTAATTAAAATTTTAAAATTTATAAAATGATTTCCAGAATTAAGGCATTTAATATATAGAATTAATATTCGATAGAAAAAAAATTCATGTTTTGATCATTAAGTTTTATTAATCATATTTATTATTTTTTACCAATTACATAAGGGGTGATATAATTAATTGTTGGTTTTAAAGTATATTAACATCATTTTTGAGATGTGTTTAGTTTATTTTGATAGAAATAAATTCTACAATATTGAGAAAACAATACGTTCAAAATTACACTTTTTTCAATATTGTGGTCATTAAATTTTATCAAATAAATCATACATTCATGAATAAAAATGAAATTTAACATATTAAATATTGGGTAATATCTTTTATAATATAAAAAATAAATTTTATTCTATTTATTTTTTATGTTTTTTTAAAATTATTTTTTACTATAACACAATTAATATACTTTTTTAGTAAAAATTACTTACATTTCAAAGAATTTAAATATATGGTTTATAAATTGATTATAGTAATTTTAATTGGTTTATAATACATTATAATTATATAGTTACATAAAACGTTTTTAATCACATTATGTTATTATCTTATTATTAGAATGGTATTAAACTGATATTATTAACAAAATATATATTTTTTTATTATTCATATAAAATTGAATTACATTTAGAATGTCTCAATATTTCACCATAGAATAATATTGAAATGTGGAATTTTAAAATTTTTATCATTTTATAAAATTGATATTCTAAAATTTATACATTTATCTTGTAAATTAATATTAATAATAACTAATTCAAATGTTATATTAATATTTCAACCATAAAATTTATAAGTCATATACAATATTAATTTATATATGATTAATATATTTTATGTTTACAAAAAGTTTAATCATTCTTAATTGTTAAATAGTAATCAATATCCAGGGGCTTGTTTTAGTTTTTTATTATATGTATAGAAATATATCAAACATAATAGTAATTTTGAAAAACTATATACCGAAATATTGAGGTGTTAAATGTACAATTTAAATAAATCGTTTCAGTAAATATTAAATATATTTTTATAATGGAATATAATAATTTATCCATTATAATATCTCTTTATATCCTATATTAAGATATCATCCTCACAATCATTGGAAAGACTAGGAAAATAATTGTATAAAATATGATTCCATATGAGTTATTTCATACATATCTATAAAATCATCATTTCCATGATCTCGTTTCAGTCCAAATAATACGAAAATGGTTCGAATAATTCCGTTTAAAATAATTTTAAAATATTATATAAAAATATATATAATTAATCCTACGAAATCTTCTCTAATGACCCATTCATTTCATACTATTGTACTTTCAGTTCAACTATTATATAATTTGACCATCTTATCAGTTTTTAAATTAAACCAATGTTCTATATGGAAATTTCTAGTTTAGGTTCAATAAAATAAATCATCCTTGATTTTGATTATAATGAAATCCGGTATATTAGTTTTTATATAGAATATGATTAACCCAATCATATCCCAAGGGAGTGTCTCTATGGGTTAGAATTCCTAGATATACTTATCAAACACCAAAGTGATGATTGAGATGATACTCAACCATTCATATTAGGGTTATTTCCCCATGTAGTATATTTTCCACTTCATTGTACACATTTCCATATGTAGAATAATAATTTATTTTTATGTTGACAACAATATCCATACTTTAATGAAAATTTGAATCATTATCCAAAACATAAAATTATCCTTGGGGTTGTTACTAAAGCTATCACATAGAAATCCTTGAAATAACTATAAAAATATAAAAAACACTAAACTATGCTTTAAAACATACTATAGAGACATAGTCTAAACATATAATTATTTTATATCATTTAAATGAGTTTATAATGAAAAATCATAAATCATCTCATAATCCCACGAATGAATGATTCAATTTCTTTTAGGACTAGTTAAATAATAAAATCATTTTATGATACTCATGAAAACATTTATATATTCATACCCTTCTTGAATACACTCTTAACATCACATATGTTATCCTCATCACAATATCCTATGTAATTTAATAATAACAAAATTGGTGATATCTAATACTTATTCCATAATGATCATGAAACATAAAATATATGTCACATTATAAGTATATGATAAAACATAATTCTTGAAAAATCATAACATGACATCAATGTAAAATCATATTGATTTAGAAGAAGAATATGCATTGGAAGAAAGGAAACATAGAGAACATTTTTTTAACTATAATTAGGTCAACACATAGTCTTGTTAATGTTTCTTAACTATACATATGTCACACATAGTCATTTAAACATATCTTAATCACAAATATGAACAATATCATTGAGAATTAAAATTTAAAAATAAACTCATTCAATGTATTTTTGAACATATTTATCCATAATTACATCACATAAAATATTTATGAGTATTGTTTTCCTCAAATACAATAAGAAAGATTCATTGTGGTCCTAGTTAAACACGAACATACATGGTAAAAATATTTTTCAGCATATTTTACTACATATACATAGAAAAAGAAATAATTTTTATCATGGATAACTATAAATATTCTCATGAAAAATCATAGTGAGCATAACTAAATGAAAACACACTAACACATATTCATTTTAATAATAGATAACTATAAATGAAAACATGATCAGTGTAAATATTTCAATATATACGAATCCTAAAATAATGAATTATAAAAATTTATAGAAAACTGAACATCAAAATAATTATTATCCAAACATATTTGTTCAATTATAAAGTTATATCAGTTATGCATAAAAAATCATTAATTAAATCCACTAAAAATAAATGGCCTTCAAGAAAATCATTCCTAGAAGATTCCATAATCTATATAAATAATAAATTTTAATGGTCATTCAAAAATATCCCCAATATATCATATTGTCTATTAGTCATATTGATAGTGATGAAAAAAATCCATTTTATATAAGTATATAAATATCTGGAGAAATGATAGTAAATACATCATTCTAGGGGTTCAAAAAACATTAAAAAATTCTATATATTGAAACAAATTATGTTTTAAAAAAATATTTTCAAATTACCCATAAAAAATAATGATTATTTTTTAGAAAATCATTTTTATAAAAATAAATACTTTCAAATAATTATTATTAATGTTTAATTGTTTATTATTAAAAACACAATTATTTAATATACATTTAAAATCCAGAATTCCATTCTCAAATCAATAATTTACAATTGGTAAATATAATAGTATTCTATTTTATATTCAAAACCCAAAAGAGAATAATTTTTTTTTAAATTTTTTTTCATTATATAGTTTAATCTACTAAAATAATATTTATCATACAATTAGAGAAAAAATTATATTCAATAAATTTTTTTTTAATATAACCATAAAAGAAAAATATATTGTTCAAATTTATAATTTAATTTCATGAATGTACATTTAAATTTTTTAGAAAGTTTAAATTTTAAGGTAACTGAATTAATAGAACAGTGGGAAGGAAGATAAAGCAAATATTATTTTAGGATAACTATTATAATATTTTAAAAACCTAATATTGAATTTCCTTATCATAATAAATAAACATAAAACATACTTTCAAAGAATAAAAAATAAATATGAATTCCATAGGAGATAAAAAAATATTTAGGATTCTAATAATTAACTTAAATATTTTTTATAAGGGCAAAATTTGGACTTTGACGTGAATTATTGTTATATTGGTTGAAAATTATTCTTAATAATTATTTACATATTGAGACTGAATTTAGTCAAGATAATATGTTATATTTATACATTTATATTCCACAAATACGGAGTATAAATTACAATGAATAACATTTATATTGTGAATGGATCTAAATATGGAAAGAAGATGTTAAAAAATAAAAACCATAAATCAATAATTGGACATGAGTCAATAACGAACCAAAAATCCATGTCATACTTTGAATAAAATCAATTTAATGAGGGAATATATTATTTTAATATAAACACAATTCATAAAATTTATATGGTAAAATGAAATCATTAGGTCTTAGTATCCGCAAATTACATATTTTATGGGCTATAGAAACATATGTGTCTCGAAAAATTAAATTCGAGATAATGAATTGCATACCTTAATTCCTAACATTCACAATAGAGATTGAATATACTATATATAATATATTAATAAACTAATTAAGAACATTATTATTATATAAAAGTATTCATAATTTTCATTAAAAATTATTTTCATCAAGTATATTAATATTTTTTTTCCACATCGACTGTGAGTTATCTTCATTGTTTGGAAAAATATCATAATAATAGTGTTGTTTTTTATTCATCCCCTAGATATATATAATTTAAAAATAGAAAATTATTCTTTATTTTACTTTTTTATGATAGATTTTATATTTATTATTTCATTCTACAGGTGTTTTTGTAATGGTTCTTATTGAAAAAATTAAAACAAGTAGGTTTCAGTGACTTTTAATAAAAAGATCTTATATAATAATTAAAAATATTAATGTTAAATCTACCATTATAAAAAATTATTTACATATATATCTCTCTCATATAATCAGTATATATTTTTGCATATAGATTCATCAGATTATTTTAAAACATTTTTCGAGTGGGTGGTAAGATCATCCCAAACATCAACATGCCAAAATTAATGGATGAGTATAAATATGAAAGTGTTATCTTTTGATATAATATAATTCCAATATAATGATATGTATATTATTCATATATTTTTATGTTTTTTAAACTACATGAAAAATGAGATACATTACTTCAGGGAGGTTACAGTACACACAATGCATGGTTAATTATTAAATTTCTCAACGTATGATAAGTAATAATGGTGGGATATAATTTACCCATTAATAAATATTATTACATTATGTATTTAAAATTTATTCATTAATTAAATATTTATAACATGTAAATATAGTTTGTTGTTTAAAATTGAACAAGTCTCATTGTGTAGGCTATAGTCTGCAAAAAATGAACCATCGAAATTCATTTATTTCTATCTATGGATGGGAATGAATAAATAGTGGTTACTATTATAAACTCACCTATACATACTAATTTTTTTGTTCATTATATTAAATTTTTTAATATTTTATTGGAAGATATATATTATGAAGTCAATGTTATGGATTATGTAATAGTCACATTGGGACAATGAAAACTCTATAGATAGACTCATTGGAATAGGAGGTATTAGGATTACTAATTAATAAAATATGATTAGTAAATTTTTGTATAATTTTAATAGGAGGAAAATTTCAGTGTTTTAGGATGAAATTATATTTAATAATGGTTTTATGAATTATTATAATTGTTTCCCATTTACAAATTAAGAAATAAAAACTTTTCAAAATGAAAATTATTTTTTAATTAATGAAAATACACAATTCAAGGTTCAGTAGATCAAATATATTATAACATTCGATCTGGGGGTAACTTAATGTTGATAAATCACACGACACTAATTTTAACTTGTTTTTTAAAAAGAAATAAATCTTTCTACGAGATAATTTAATAGTTTTTCTAGATTTTTTACCTCGGTAATTAGCTTTTACCAAACTGTTATATATTTTAGTAAAAATATAATGTAAATCCTTTAAAAAAATATGGAATTTATGATGAAAAATTTATTAAACACATAATATTAATTAATTATTTAATTATAAAATATTTACTCTGATGTTAAACTATTCATTATATTGGAAAAAAGTTATAAAAAATTTTGTTATCATCACTGAGATTTCATAATATTGTTTCTTATAAATTTCAAGTTAAATCAATGTTAATATGTGAGTATATATGTTTATAAATTACTGTAATATTTTTCTAATACTTAATATTTATTAAATATAAAAAGTAAAAAATATATTAATAAAAATTATTTGAAAATAAAAGGTTTATCATTATCTTGGTAAATGACCTTTTTCATAGTAATAATAATTTAATGCCTAAAAATAAAGATTAAATTATAAAATTTTATTTAAAAGTATATCTATAATATTAATTCGCTTTATTATATTTAATGTATATATGTACTGGGAAATAAATTTTTTTATAAAATATAAAAAATTATAGCAAAATATTTTAATGCATCCAAAATGTTAAAAGAATATTTTATAAATTCTTCGTAGTATCCTTAATTTAATATATTTAATTAATAAATATTTATATTTTAATTTTTTTAAAAAAAATTTAGAGAATTCTTCAGTTATGATAACTTCATAAAATTGATTTCATTAGAAACATATGTACTTTTATCAATAAAAAATAATATAATAAATATAAAAAATTAAATTTAATATAATATTTATACATGGAATACATAAATGAAATTAATTTTTTAAAATAAAAATTATAAAAAAAAATTATAATATAGATTTAAAACTAAAATATAATATATATAAAGAAAAATACATTTATTGAAATATTCACTTTTAATACTTAAAATGTTATTAATCCTATTTTATATGATATTATAATTCATTAAAAATAAGGTATTTACTAGTGGTTTTATTATTCTAATTTTTATAATTATTTCTATTTTGTGGTTTGAATTATTTTGTTATAGTTTTTGTGGAAAAATATTATATATTATTAATTTAAAAAACATGTATTCCAAAATTGCAGGGTGTACCAATTACACTGACATATACTATTAACATTATTTGATCTCCCTACTTAATTAAATATTATTTTATCTATTCAACTAAAATGTATCAATTCATGAATAATTTGTGTCTAATTCACCTAATGTTATTTGATATTAATTGGGACAGTATTGTGTTTGACATAACTTGAATAAGAATCAACCCAAACACTTAGACTAATTATATTCTAATATATATTTAACTAAATCTAATGAACTGGTTAATAAGCATAGTGTTTGAATCCTTCCGTACATTTATTAGTGGTTATATGTTAACCCTACATAGTAAAAGTTATATATAGTTACACATTATAAACCCATCATAGAAAGAGAAAAAATAATAAATGACCCATGTTCTATTAAAATAGGTGTCTTATAAAATACTATTTTTAATCAATATATCATAATGAAGTATGTATAAATATTTCATTATACAATAATATGGGTTATATATTTCTTTTATTTTACAAGATGATGTTCCCTGTAATCACCATGCCAATTAATTTTTTACCCCCCACACATCCATTTCTGAAAAAAGGTTAGTAATATATTAATCAATAACATTGAATGACTAAATTCTATATTAGAGATTTAATTAATATCACACCACATGTGATGTTCCTAAAGAATTTGACATCACCCTGATTATGTGCTTTATAGTTTTCATCAAATTTAAAATCACGATGTACATATTATATATTTATAGTGATCTCATGTTAAAGAAACAATGCACATTATAATATATATGAACATAAAAATATTTTAACAGTAATTAGAATTCTTACAAGAAATACTCCCATCATAATCATATATTATAAAATATCACCATGTGAAAATATCATAAAAATTATCTCAGTGTCTAATAAGCCTATAATTAATAATAACCATACATCATATTTATGATTTTGTAATGATGTTTCTATATCATACATCAGTTGTAAATAATATTTTCATTTTATATTCTAGTATTAATTATAATGTTTAACTACTCTATTATTTCTATTTGACATGTATATCAACAATGTTTCCACATATATAAATTATAATATAAATCAAAATATAATAATAATAAATAATTTTTATATAAAATAATATATATGATATAATACTAAAATGTATATGATGATAAATATTTTAGGGAATCAACTATAAACTAATATAAATTTCCATTAGATATAAATACTAAATATAAAATATTATTACCTCTCAAATTATTTTTACACATATTTTTAGTTATGTAATTAATCATTTCACTATAATATTTTATGACATATATCCATCTAAAATCCTCATGAAATTATTTATCAGTAATATATGAAAGCGACATCTCCAACCACATTTGAAACTATAATTCACACTGATTTAATATAATTGAAAATAAATAGCGATATAGAGATTCATTTTCTCATTATTAATTGATTAACTATAATATCAATTAACCATATGTTTTTGGAAAATAGAACATATATATCCCTTGGTCACTTTCTTATCATCTTCTTCATATATCATTTATATATTTGAAATGAAATATACATTATTTATATATTTTTACTTCAAAATAAAACCATGTTTAATATTTTAGAGTATACTATAGTGTAAAATATATACAATATAAAAAATAAAAGGAAAATATATTTAATTAAATTAAAACATGCTATTTATGTTATAAATATACCCAATAAAACTAAAATGTTACATTGGGGAAAAAAATAAAAAAATAAAAAAACATGATTATAAATTTTAGAAAATTTTGATCTCCTAGAATTACTTCACAAGTGAACAACACTTTAGAAATGAAACAAATCATTACTAATACAATAATAATTTCATCAAATGAGTAATATATAACTATGCCAATATTTTATATAAATGATAAATTTAGGAAATATGTTTTATTTATAGGAACTAGAAAACCTATATGATCATTACAATTGTAATATGACTATTTAGATATTAATATACATGAAATGAATAATAAAATGGCCATCAGAATAGTAATTTTAGTATTAGAATAATAAAATAACTAATAAGTAATTATAATGACATATAAATTAGAGTTAACATTATGAAATTTTATAAATATAAATATTTTAATTCTGCAAATTTCTAGATAAAATTTAAAACTCATAGAATGTATATATATATTTATGATTATGTCTTCAATGTATTTTATCAAATTTTTTAATAAATGAAATTACCTATAATGGATAATTATGTTCATAAAATGAAATAATTTTGTGGTAACACCATTTTAAAATTTTATATATTTGATTTTTTTTATATTTTATGCAAACATCAAATTTAATATGATTAGTAAAAAATATAATTTTCATATACCACTTATTTCATGATACAATAATCATATATTAATGAACTGATAACTTAAAAATAGGTTTTATTGATTTTTTTAATTTATACAATTTATTTCTAAATAATATAAAAAAAATCAAACATCATTAAATATCTAATCTATAGAAAATTTAAATTATATTGTTGAAAGAATTTATTTCTCAAATATTAATTTTTAATAAAATAATAAATTCATTAGTACAATATGATGTTCAAAATCATGGGTTTTTATGTGAAATACCACAAGACCTCTGGCTTTCCTCCCCATACCACCATGTTTGAGGGCTAGTATAGTAGATCAAGAGTAACCCCATTTAAAGACTATACCATCTATCAGATTCCATGACATGAAATAAAAAAACTATAAAAATATTAAACAAAACTATCTAGAAACAAATAACATGGAATTGATTTATTTTTTGGGCAAACAACACCGTCATACTGGAGCACATGTCATCGATCACCCACTATTATGATCACGTATTCAAATAACAAAATTAAAAGTAAAAGATTGTCTAATCCCACTCCAAGGAACATCTAATCCCAAAATCAAGACTCATTAAAAGTTCTTATACGAGATGACCAAATAAAGCCCCATCCCAATTGGTACCTTGAAAAAGAAAGATAATCTCTATTACCCATGATTAGTGGCTTCTTGAGAGGGGTGTGAGTACAACTCAGTAAGGCAACACCAACATGGTCATGTACCAAACCATAAATATTCCTTATATGTTCTCATAATAATATCATTATCATGTAACATGAAATACAAATATCTGTGACATAAACTATAACAATGAATCAAATACAACTAGTGATAAAAAAACTCTAATAGGTCATGTGATTAAAAATCTTCCATAAACCATTGTTCTAGCTATTTTAGCTCAATGTTGTCAAAATAATCATAACTGATTTCATAAGTAACCATTATATTCATATGATAGTGAATATATATCTCATCACCCTCATGGAATTGTGTGTAAATGTGACTCATAAATCCTTAGTCCCCAAGTATGATAAGCATCTCACAAGTCAGAAGTCATTGAGTACTTATCAAAAATCCCAAGATATCATGAAACACAATACATGGAATCCAATAGACATCAAGTAAATATTCTACACAAAATATTTTGAATCATCCTATATCCAACCTATACATAAGTCTATCATCACAATTTTTAAATGTTATGTGAATCCCCCCCCCCATGTTCAATAATTTAATGATGTTCCAGGTGTAATTAACCAAGAACATAAGAATGAATTTCAATAAATTAGAGGTTGAATAATTTCAGTGAGAGTCTCACGTGTATATATATGGAGACTATACCCTCTACTAGAGTACCCAAAAAGAAATAAATAACTGATAATATAATAATAAGAAATCCAAATAATAGGCAACAAATAATATATCAACTATAAAAATTTAAATAGAAACAACATATTCAAACTCTAGTAAAAGAAATATATTGACCATCTAGATGATCAAATATAAAAATTAATAGATAACATGTACAATATGATCTACACCCACTCTAACACACATATCACCTTGTCTATAGGCTCATTGTTCACTCTCCCAATAGATGGTGTCATGAACCAGGCCGAAACGTCATTTGACACGGTACTCGACCTAGTCCGTAGTTAGGCATGAAGGGCATTCACGATCCCCTCGGGCTGGAAAAGGGCCCGAGTATCAAAAATAAAACATGGGAACGATTTATCTGAATATATATATAAAAAAAAAATTTGAATAAATTGATACTAAAATTATACAACCAAATAGACCCTTAGACCAACTTCAAATATAATGTTAACATCTTTAACTAAAAGCCCAAAAGAGACTACATCAAGAGAAAAACAATCCAACACAATTCTCCATGTGACATGAGGATTCACATCCCCATGCCACCGCCACCAAACCAACACGAGGATGCCACTGAAAACCTGAAACACTAATTCTATGTTCAAATCCTCAACCTATAATTCAGATGAAACAATATCTATATACACCCAAAGGAGTATATAGGGTGTGAGATAAAATCCCAATAGAATGCAACTAAGAAAAGGTTAAAAAAATAATTATTAAATGAAAAATACATTTGAAATTTAAGGGAATAATAATAAATAAGTGATTAAAATTTTTTATTGATTTTTTTTACATAAAACTAATCTAATGAAAATAACTTATATTGAAACACAGATACTCACACACACACAAACACAATTTCATGGTAATTAAAACATCACACCATGTGCCGATAGTGACTACAAGGAAAAAGAGGAGCACAAAACATGAGAGAGGACCTAAAGATACTAGTGAGAATTAAGACCATATGACATCACATCTTACTAAAAATGGTTTCGAAGCACAAAATATACATTCTCATGCCTGATACACTAATAGGGAAACACATCCAAAACCTAGTATTCTCCAAATATCATCCAAATCCTTTGTTACTGTGGTAGTCATCAATCTAGCAATATTAAACCAGGCCAACACCACTTTCGTGTCACTAGAAAACTAGTCCTAGTTCTCCCACCTAGTACCTAGACTTCCCATTTGGGCTCAATTAGTTTAGAGTTCAAGTCTTATGCCATAATCACATACTCAAACCAAACAAGACAATACGCACACCAAAACCACAATTTTCACACACAAATTCCATTTGAAATAGGATGCACACTAAATATATCACAAAACTAAATCTACAACACTTACAAAACCAATTAAATTCACTGAACAATCAAAGAAACCACTTTATACATCAAACACACCATTTAAAGAATTTATTAAACCACATCCACACCTTTTTCATGACTTTACATACCAAAAACATTAACAAAATTTAACGAAAATAATATTTTTCACCCTCATTAATCATTTAATAATATAATTCATATTTTCATAAACAAATTTTAATGTTAAAAAAACCTCTTTACACACTAGACTAACCCAAACCCTCTTACACGACCACATACACACAACGCTACCTTAAGAAAACAATCTGCATCATGCACGTGATTAATGAAACCACCCACAAAGTTAAATAGTCCATTACCTCAATTAGACAAACCTCCAGAAAAAAAACTTTCCAACCCATTTAAAAATACATCCTATGACTAAAACACCGAAATTTCCCCCAAAATCTCATTTAAGAAATAACTCATATAGACGCTTCCCCCAAACACCAAAACACCAATTTCACTTCTTGCACATCCTAATAAAGTAACTCCACAATTTATAAAACTCTAGTGAATTGTCTTACGTGGGTTTTCACAGCAACAATAAGCTCATAACATCTAAACACATTAATAAACAGATTAATTCATATTAACCCAATGTAAAAATTTATTCACACAAAACAAACTAATTATTAAGATGACCACCCAATTTAAAAAAACTAATAACTAACCAATGATGAGATCTCAATAGCATGTACACATATTATGACAACACACTACTAAAATATTTCAATTCATATAAAACATGAAGGAAGATCAACATTCGGCCAAAAAAATTAACTAATTTACACAATAAACTAATTAAAATTGTAAATTAATCAATAAAATAATAATTAAATATGAAACTGTATACCTCGATGTTGACCAACTTGACAAATTTGAATCGAAACACCTATCACAAAACAATTTGTCCCCCAACAACACAAATTGACACAAAAAAACACAATATAAAATTCATTGAATTCAAATCAAACCAATTGATTCCAAAAAACTCAACCCGACAAACCCTTTAATTGAGGAAACAACCAAAGGGTTGAAACACACCCACAGTGAGCTTGCGGAATGCCAATAGAGCCTAGAAAATGGCTAGTGGAGTTCCGCTACATTATAAAATCCAAAAAAAAAAGAGAAAGTAGGCATGGGTCCAGGTGGTGTGAGGTAGAGGGAGGCGATGATGTTCGGCGTATGGAAAGGGCGGTGTGGGTTCAACGTGAGGCAGTAGTCGCCAGTCAGTGTAGCCAAAGGGAAGAAGGAAGGCACTGGCTAGGGTCTGAGGGTGGGGTGAAGACATGGAGTTGATCTAAATGGAGGCTATGCACATGAGTGAGGAGGCTGGAGTAGAATAGAGTGACTTGTGAGAATGCTGGTGGGTGTGGTGTCGAACGGGAGCAGGAGGGAAGGTCGGTAACAAATTGGAGGAGGAGGAGGAGGTGGCAATCCAGCCACAAACTAGAGCATGACCGCTGAGGATTCTGGTGAGTGTGGTGTCGAATAGGAGTAGAAGGGCAGGTCGAAGACAGACTGGAGGAGGAGGTGGTGAGTTGGCCATGAACTAGATAAGGACGTGGTGAGGCCACAAAGTGGTTTATTGGGGAACGAAAAAAATGGGCCACATGGGAGAGAGGGGAGAGAAATAGAGAGTGAGGGAAAGAAGGAAAGAATAATAAAAGAATGTAAAAGGAAATAAAAAGACCTAAATAAAAATTTTAGACAAATGAAATTAATATTTATAATAATAATAATAATAATCCCAATAATAATAATAATAATATTATTATTATTAATAAGAAAACTCTAAATTAATATTATTTTATTTGTTTGTTATTTCATTTTATAATAACTTTAATGTTTACCCCACTGATTAATTAATTAACCACATATCGAGTGAGGAGCATGGTGATTTAGAGAAGTAACGATGCTTCGACTGAGCTCTGTCAGAGTGTCAGGTGCAGCTAAGCCAAATATTCATTTATCAGCAAAGCATAAAAACTCACATCGAACTCAGCACATACCTCTGCAAAAAAATTATGTCAGATAATGTTTTAAAATAAAAATTAAAATTAAAATCATTACCAAATTGCAAAGTTGAGGTGTGACAATTCCCTTCACCATGACATTTTCTGGCCCTAGAAAGTCCCGAAAGACTTGACCATTCCAAGAATCCAAGTAACATTTCGAAGACACTTAAAAAAACCACAATCAACCGAAGGTCAGGCACTCAAAATTTTCATGACCTAAATTTCAAAAATATCAAAACCAGAATCACTAAGAAAAATAAAAAACAACAAATAATTTACCTCCAAACAAAAATAAAACATGGAACACCCCAAACCCTAACATAGGGATCATCAAGGTCGCTTGATATCTCCAAGAATACCAGTCAAGAGACCCACTACCTGAGACAACCAATTTTACATGGTCATGATCGGGCAGAGCATAAATAAGTTTCTTCCCCACTAAGTACACATTGAAGATAGGATTTTACAAAAATATCTTTATATGGTGGTCTCTCTACCATATTAGTGTTCTCGCCAAACATTGGTTCTCCAAAAAAACAACTCACAAGACCATACAACCTCTAACACTAGCTTGACCCTCAATGTTCCCCATGTTTAACAATCATGAGAGGGGACATCAGTGAGACCTGCACTCGGCCTCCCAACCATTTTGAAATTTCCTAGCACCATGGAACCTGCACGAGAATTCTTAGTTTCCTTTGAGAAACAGTGACTTTATCCTTAATCACGAAACCAAAAACACAGGCCGATTGCATAGAAAACATCCCATATCGAAATACACTCTACCATATGAGATGGTTTTGATAGACGAAACTCCTATCCTATCAGAAAACTGGACAGGGGAGCATTAATCCCACAAGACAATAGCATCTCCTAGACGAGTACAAATCTAATCTATAACTGACCATAAGAAGGTTCATGGAGCATTCCCGCAAGCATTACAAGAATATTAATTCATCAAAACTCTTTAAGGACCAAGAGGAACTCCCACAAACTAAGACTGCAACATGGATACATGACCTTTATACCTATCACAACAAAAATTAATCCTTGAGAGGTGATACTACAATAATTAATTTTAAGATTTACCCATGCACCACTATGGATGTTTTTGGGACCAAACTTGCACCACATCCGATGAGTTTTGACTGTGAAAAAGCTTCACCTAGAGTCCAATGGTTGAGTCCCTAATGTCTGAAGCATCTACTGCCTCACAGTCATAAGCTGACCACCTATGAAAGGAAATTCCTCTGCTGAAAAAGCAACCCGCATACTTCCCCTTCTTTCCCAAGCGGCAACTACATCAACATAACAACTGAGAATTATAGGGAACAAAATATAGTTTCGTACTAAATACATTAGAGATAGAATATTGAGTGGTCATTCTGACACACAATATAATCTAATGGAAGGAGAACTCCAAGAACAGGCCCCTTCGGTTTACACTCCAAATTGGATGAGGAACCTTCATTTATTTAGGAACAACTGTGGGATGAGATTAGTATTAAGGATCTATATATACAACCTTATTCGCAAAAAATTGGAGTTCTTTCAATTTACTAGTTTAGTGTCTCTCCATAAGGCTAACTCAATACCACTTACACCACACAACTTTTGGAGTTCCTCCCAAACCAGAGACACTTCTAACTTTATCAAAGCACTCAACGATATCCCTCTGACCTCAATGTCTCTGTACAGTCGACACCACCGAGCCGAACCCAACATTGGCACTCCACTGGGGGTCTGGGCTAAGCCATGAACCGAGAGACTTGATGGAAACCTCTGGGATATTTCTAGATGCATATCCCAAACAAGAAACACAAAACATCCTTACAAAATTCCAAACACATCTCAAAACAGTCATCCACACCTCAGACATAATTCCAGTAATTCCAATTTAAAACATCAATTCATTCTTAAATAAAAACACCTTCTAGAGGAACCAAATACATTACAATAAAACCAAAAAATCTCTTTAACTCATTTCTTTTAATCATGACTCAAACCATTTTCCAATTTACAAAACTATTTAAGCACAAAAACCCCTTTTTGAGAAAACCCACTTTAAAAGAAACAAGAAGAATCTTTACAAATAAATCACTCACCACTGATATTCCCGGATGCCTTGCAGATATGATTTTTTATTCCACTCATGCACCTATCCACAAAATCCGCCAACTATTCTCTAATCACGTACACATGCACACATGATCACCCATAAGAATACCACTATCTAAAATAAGGATCTTCCGCTTTCAAGACAATACATTCCCAATATTCTGAATATACCTTTTTCCAAACCATTTCTAAAACTCAAGACATATTTTAAAAATGATTCCCATTTCCAAAATACCCCACGTCAGTTTTATAGGATCCAATACATTCTTTTATAAATTCAATTTCAGAAAATCAAATACCAAATTCCAATAGAAACTCACCCCAAAAATCAAACCAAAGACGCACATAAATAAAATATGCACAACTCCAAGGTCCACATTCCTTTTAAAGAAAACACTTTCACGACAATCCCAAAACGGATGAAAGACATTATGAATAGTAATGAAACTGGATGGATAACTAGTGTTCATGCCTATCCCGACTACATGGTTTAGCAGATCATTTCCTTGGCAAGCGCCAACCACTAGGAGTGTCGAACCATACTCTCGGGCATCACATGCGTCGCTAATCCATGAAAGACCGCGTGCAATACCAGTTTACCCTTACTATCATCCCCCATTCACAAAGAGGAAATCCAAAAACATAAATCCCAAACTACCACTAGTTACTCGGGGATTGAAACGAGTACGAGTTTGTAACGCTGTCCCTGCACCAACCACTCGAGTAAAGATAGTCTTATCTCTGTTCCACCTAACACCCAAAATAAAAAGAATCAACCTGCTCTGATACAATTTTGTCATGAACCAGGCCGGGTCATCCTCCGACCTAGTGCCTGACTTAGTCTGCGACATGGCCCGGAGGGCATTCCTGATCCCCACGGGCTGGCAAAAGTGCCCGATTATCAAAAATAAAACTTGGGAATGATTTACCCAAATAAATAAATATGAAACAATCAACAAGATGAATAAATTGAAAATAAAATTAGGCAACCAAATATACCCTTATACCATGTTCAGATTTATTGATAACAACATGAACTAAAAACTTAAAAGAGACTACATCAAGGGAAAACCAAAACTCGAACCCAAACCTCCATGGGACATGATGAGTCACATCCCCAAGGAACCACCACCAAACCAACACAAGGATGCCAATGACAACCTGAACCATCAATTCTATGCTCGATTCCTCAACATTTAATGTAGATGAAATAAGATCTACATACACCCAAAGGTGTATATAGTTAGTGAGTTTAAAACTCAGTAGGATTCCACTAAAAACGGTTCCACAAATAATTATTAAATCACAAATACATTTTCAATTTAACAGAATAAGAATAGTGAAGTGCTTAATCAATTTTAAGGAAAATAGATCTTAAGGAAAACTACTCTAAAATAAAACTACATAAATTAACACTCTCTCTCACACACACACTTTATTTGTAATCTCAGCATCACATTGTGTGCTGATAATGATCACAAAGCAAAAGAGGAGCAGAAAACATGAGCAAGACCTAATGATTCTAGCGCGAAGTGGGACCCTATAATATCGCGCCATGGTGAACAATGGTATAGAAACACAACAACATATGTTCTCATTTTTTGTGCCACTAGTACGGAAACACATCTATAACCTAGTGGTCTCCAAACACCATATGAAATATTAGTTAGTCTTGTAGTCATCAATCCAGCTATATGAAACTGGGTTGATGCCACTTTTGTGTCACTAGCACACTAGTCCTAGTCCAGCCACCAAGTACCCAAGATTCCTGTTTGTGCTCAAGTAGTTCAGATTTTATGTCTTATGTCATAATCACACACTCAAACTAAAAGAGACACTACGCATAAAAAAACACCATTTTCACACACAAAAGAAATTTGAAATAAGATCAAAACTAAAAATATCCCAAAACTAAATTTCCATCACATAAACAACCAATTAAAATAACTACACAATCCATGTAACCACTTTCAGCATCAAACACACCATTAAGTGAATTTATTAGAAAAAATCGACACACGTCACATGACATTACGTACAAAAAAAATATACACAATTTAACCCAAACCATTTTTCCACCCTTAATAATTATTTAATATAATAATTAAAATCCCTCTAAACAATTTTTAATGAGAAAAACACCACTTTACAAACTAGGACACCCAAAAACCTCTTACACTGCCACACACACACAATGCCACCTCCAGAACACAATCTGCATCACCTACGCGATTACAGAAACCACATACACAACTAAAAAACTATTACCTTGTTTAGACAAACCGCAAGAAAAAAACATGCTACCCCATTTAAAAATAATTATCATGACTAAATCTCCAAAATTTCACCCAAATGGTCATTTATGATAGAAATCATACGAACGCTACACCAAAACACCAATTTCACTTCTTGCACATCCTATCAATGTAACTCCACAATTTATAAAAAACTAGTGAATAATCCAACATTGGTTTTCACAGCAACAACATACTCATATCATCTACACACATTAATATACACATTAGGAAATATTAAACCCCATGTAAAAATTAAATCACCAAAAAAACTAATTTGTAAGCTAACATTACAATTTTAAAAAACATAAAATTAACCAGAGATAAGATATCTACAGCAAGTACACATATTATGAAAATACAATAATAAAAATTCTCAATCCATAATAATTTTCAATGAATATCAACTTCAAACAATACAAATTCATTAAATAAAACTCTAAACTAATTAAAATTGAAAATTAATCAATCAAATAATAATTAAACATGGAACCACATACCTCGGTTTAGGCCAACCTCACACATTTGAAGAGAAACATCTTCCGCACAACAATCACACTACCAACGACCAAAATTGACCCTAAAAACATGATACCAAACCATTTGTATCAAAATCAAACTAATTTCAACAAAAAAACATAACCCAACAAACCTTTGAATATAGGAAACAACCAAAGGGGTAAAACCCACCTGCAGTGATGGTGAGGAAGGCTAACAGAGTAGGGAAAAAGGCTATCAGTGGTGCGTTATACCCAAAAATCCAGCCATAAGGGAGAGGAGGAATGGTTCCAAGTAGTGTGAGGCTGCTGGTGGCGATGTAGTTCGGTGCAACGAATGGGTGGTACGGGTTTGGCACAAGGTAGCAGCTACCAGTTGGTGTAGCCAAAGGGAATAAGGAAGGTGCCGACTAGGTTTTAAGGGTGGGGTGTGGCAAAGGAGTGGATTGGAATGGAGGATCTACATGCGAGTGAAGTGGATGGAGAGGCTGAGCGCAACAGGTGAGGAAGCCGGTGCGGTTGGTATAGAATGGAAGTAGGAGTGTGGGTCGGCGAAGGACTGGAGCAGGAGGAAGTGATTCGGCCACAGACTGGAGCAGGAGGTGGTAAGGCCCTGGGTATGTTTACAGGGGAATGAATAAAATGGGCCACACGGGAGAGAGGGGAGATCAAGATAGAGTGAGGGAATGAATTTAAAAAATATTAAATAAAAAAAATGAAATAAAAAACCTAATTAAAAATGCAAACCAACCAAAAATAATATTTATAATAATAATAATAATACAAATAATAATAATAATAATAATAATATGATAACTCTAAAATAATATCAGTTAATTTGTTTGTTATTTTATTATATGACCACTTTATTGTTTACCCAGCTGATTAATTAATTCACATCATACTGGGCGAGGAAATTGGTGATTTAGTGAAGTGGTGTAGCATAGACTGAGCTTTTCCCGATTGTTTGGAACTACTAAGACAACCATTCATTTATTAGCAAAACACAAAAACTCAGGCCAGACTCGGCCCACACCTTGACAAAACAATTATGTTAGATAAGGTTTTAAGATAAAAATTAAAATTAAAATAATTACTAAATAGTTAATTCAGGTTGTGACAGAAGGTAAATTGATTCTTTATCCCGACCTATACCTATATTACGAGATTTGGTATCAGGTACCCAAGTTCCATTCCCCCCTAAATAGTGCATTATCACAACACATTAAGACACTAAAAACATATTCATGCACATAATAAATAATATTAATTGCACATTTATTTAGTAATATTAGCAAAAAATAAGTAGTTAATACATATATACCTTATATAGCATATAATAAACATGCACACAAAATAAATAACAACAATGCTCCAAGATATCATGTGCTTGTCACGTAATGATGTGCCATGTATCTACCCACATCAGCTACATGATGATAGAATAATAATATTGGATGGTAATAGAAATCAATATATCCATAATATAGAGATTATGTATCCCGTAGTCCTCATGGAATTATGTTGAAACATTTCTTAACAATCCCTATAAATCAATTATTGTATGATGCTTCCAAATCATTTGAATTAATTTTCTACCCACAATTCACTTGGAATCATGAAACTAAACATATATAATTATTTAGGCATTGTGTGAATCCTTGATAAGGAATCCATGTAATCACCATATCTTTACCTTTATTTTAGGTTTATCATATACACCTTCATAAGTTATGAACACGCTCTTTTATAAGGGTAAATCATGTAACGGTTTACCAATTTCAAGGACCATGTACAATACCCATAAATTCATGGTTTGGAACACAAGGAAATGATATCATAGAATAACATCATGAGTATTAATAGAAACATAATGAATTATGTGTTCATAATTGGTCATGGAAAAAATACTCACATTAAAAATCGTGTATAGAAAATAAAAAATGGTATCACGGCCCACACACCCACACCCACATGTGATCATATTCAAAAATGGAAAATATATTATTCTAATATATGTATCAAATCATGAAAAGAGTATAAATTTAAATAAATCATGACGTTGTGTCATGAGTTATAGAAAATTACCATGGGATAAAAATAAAATATGTTCATCAGGTTTCCTTTAATACACATAGAATAATCAACATGAATTGTCTTAGAGGACTATATAACACAAACGTAACATGTAGTCATGAAATAATGGCTTAAGGTATTTGGGTCTAAGGTAACACAATAAAAAATCAAGGTTTAAATGCTGTATAATCTCAAATATGATATGAGTCCTCAACCATCAATATATTATATAAATCCAGTTCACTTATCTCCTTGAGTCCATTGACACATTGTCTAAATATATTATTCATCATTCCATTATTTAAATAAAACATATAAATCTTGATTAATTAGGCCTTAATATTTATTCTTAAATAATTGTAAATTTTTTGATATTTTTATTATGGTTAAAAACCACTTAATACATGCTAAAAGAAATATATAAATACCAATTTGTAGAGTATAGAAGACCACAATCCTCAAAAAGTTGTAACTCCACATCAATATAATCCCAAAAAAATATTTTGTGCCACCCAATTCCATTGGGATATTCTAAAATTCCATGACGTCATGTGTAGTTGAAATGTATTACAATTAATTTAGTCAAACAAAATTATATGAAATTTATTTAATATTTTAACACACATCCAAGGCAATTTCATGCTAATAGAATGACTTATCGCATGTCAATTCATAGATAGAACCACAACCTACCACCCATGGGAGTTTTATTACATTCATCTAAAAAATAAGGAAAATATACATCATGTCGAGAAACACAAAAAAAAAAATTAATATTATATATTTTAACAAAATAATAAATCAATTGATGACAGTCCTTCTACAATGTTATTTTTGAAAAAAATTCATTCATGACGATGTTACATCCCTACTGCATGTCGATAAACACATCATCATCCTACGAAATATCTTTCAAAATATGATAGAATTTATATATTATTTGTATAATTAAAACCAATAAATGATTATATATAATACAATGAGAACATGAAATCCCAATATTATGAGGTAAATGAGTTTACCAGAGAAATACAATACAATGAATGATGGCCGAATCGATGGAGGAATAATATTAGAGGTGATATTGAAAACAAGAACCTCACATTCCTACTAAGAAATATATGATTTTATAAGGGAATTGGATTTATGGGCTTTAAAACAAAATCATACCTTTAAAATATATTTTAATCATCCTACTAGAAATAGAAAATGTGAGAATTCATTTCACATTGTGTGTTTTCATGAATGGGAATTCAGTGGACCCTGATAACCATTTTCATAGAATGATTGTATGATTCATGCAATTAATTATTAGTATAAACCTTTTTTGACCCATATTTATTTTTTAAACCATTTCATTCCACCCAATAAATCTTCTTCTCATGATGAATAACCTATTCATAATTTATATAGGCAGTTCTTGCCCCTACTAGTAGTCTCGGGCCCCCAGCCACACCTCTGGTGGCCTCCTGACCACCTGAGTCATCAACCAAGCTTATATACCCATTCGAAATCACAATAATAGTATTTTTAAAAACTAATAACCTTGATCGTATTCCAGTATCTAAAAAATAACAATTAAGAAAATGAAAATTTTAAAATTCCTTAGATAACGTGAAAATATAGCAACACAAGAAATAATATGTTGTTTCATGTTTTAGAAGCCTAAAAACATGATATTTTATTCAAATATGATTCAAAACGTAAGAAAATGTTACTTTTACAATTATTCTTTCAAAAATAATAATTTATTCAATATTTTCATTAAAAAATACCTCGCCTTCAAGTATAAATACCACATATTTCATCGAATGGAAGGCCACATACAATTCCATTATAAATGAAAATATGTCAAAATATAACGTATCCATAGACTCCTTAAAACAATAAAAATCATTATTATTCAAACCCCATGCCTTTTGGGAATTAGCATAGGCGCACCCTTCTATAAAGGGTTAACCCTGAAATCATCTCTTTTCATTTTTATTTCACTTCTCATGTATACTCTACCAATATATATTATTTTCTATACCTTTATAAATTATTGTATATTACATATTAATTTTATTATAGTATTATTTGCATTATAGTAATCTATTATTAGTATATATGCAGTATATTCCCCACATTTGATGCATCTTGATAGTGGTTAGTTTCATCCGCCTAAAATGTTGTTGTCAATGCCTTACTCGTTACCATAATCATTGATGATTTGAAAAAAAATTAGAACAAAAAATTATTGAATTTTAAATTTTTTATGATGTTTTATTTATTTTTTATAATTTATCATTTTTATTTAATCACCACAAATTCATTAAAATAATTTTAAATAATTTAATGAAAACATAAAATCAAAATATCTAACCATTTATTACAATGATTAAAAATTAAAATATAATGATTGTAATAGATCAAGTGCTCTAATAAATGTAAAACATTAATTATTTATTGGTATTTTTATAAAAATAATTTTATTAGAATGTTTCCCTATGGATTTTTTATATAGACTAGATATATGGGGACTCACTTGCCAAACTCATCTTTATTGTTTTTGTTCTCATATTATTTATTGTCACCATAATTATTCCATGTTTTTACTAATTTATTTCAATATTGATTCCATTATTTTCTTATGAGTTTATTAATTATTCTAATTTATTGAAATTGTTTCATAACTACCCACATGATTTATGATAAAGAAAACGTTTTTGATTTCTCCCATTGGTACATCTTTTGTTTATTTATTCTTATCTCTAAGAATTATCTTCAATACATTCATAATTTCACCCTTACATTAAAACCATTAATTCTTTACATTATTATCATTTATGTATATTATTTTTGAATTTTTTAGGATGTCACTAAGGAATTATTTATTTTCTCAAGGATTTATCACATGGATAATATATATCAAAAATTTCTTTCTCCTATGGAATATAAGATTATTGGAACATTATATTGTTCTAACAGAGATGGAATTATATAAACCTCCAATATTATGGGTAATGTGATATATCCCATTATATTATGTGTTTTATACATGAATATTAATTTATTAATTTACACAATTTTTGAAATAAATATGTGTACACATATGTTATCCATGGTCACGAGTAATGGTTGGTTCAAATCATATGAGTTGGATTTGACCACAATTTTATGATGTTTCATAATGAGTAATATTCCATTTTCCATACCTATATCGAATTATTACCATAATATTTATAAGATGGCCATTTTTATATGATATGTTGAGGATTATTATACTCACACATGTAATTTATTACCTAATGGCTCATGGGTTTCATCTCATCCTTCTCATGATGTGTGTCCATATATGATTATATATATTGTGAATCCTATAACGAATAATAGGATGATGATATTTAAAGAATTGAATATTGTTTTATGTTTTATATATTATTATTATGTAAATAACTATAATTCCAACGATACTAAGCCTTTTTATTTTGTATTGTGTTATTTTCTAACTTGAAATAATATAATAATTATGTATGACAAATAATGATAATAATATTTTTATCAAATCATTTTTTTCTTATATTTTGAATTATTATAGATAAAAATAACATATTATTAAATTATTGATATTGTATCTGAAGACATTATAAATTATATATACATGTGAACAATTTATTTATTATTTATTTATTTACTTATGTTGTCATCTAAAATTATTTATTTTATAAATTTATGTGAACTATGATAAACCATGAAAATAACCCATGTGATGGAAAACAATATAATTACTCTTATTTTACTGATAATCAAATGGGAGTTGGAGTTCAAAAACACAAGTTAATTCTTTACCACTTATCACAGGTCATAAATAAAATCATTAAAAATGTGAATGATCTTTATATATCCCAGAATGTGAAATTAAATGTTAAATTTATTTCTACACCTATTAAAACTTTTATTTAGTGGACGATATGAACCATCTGTTGAGGAAAAATGGTAAAACACTATAGAAATAATCTTTTTCACGTTTTAATTTCCTGAGTTGATGAATTTTACTCTATTTCATTTATTTTTTTAAAGAACAACGAATCAATAGTGGACATTGATCTATATTATAAATCCAAAGGATGAAGTTGAAGTTGTGAATTGGGAAGCCCCTAAAAATATTTAAAAAAATTTATATCCCCAAACAATATCATGATAATATAGATGTAGTATTTTTTAAAGAATATGTAACATGATATTGAGTATAACATAACCTAAAAGGTTAATCATATGAAATCCCAACCTAGATCATAAGATAACAGCTTCGAAACCGGTGACAAAATCACCTCAAGAATTATTCCTGTATGCCAAAGGATGATGACTTATAGGGTGTTTTGGTAGGAGTACAGTGAGGATAATATACACTCATGTTCAGAGTTTGGAACATTAGTAATAAGATAACAATAAATTGTGGAATCATAATGAACAAAAAACCAATAGTGAAACAAATAAATCAGCTAGATAGAGTAAATAAACTGGAAGAAAATATATCCAATATCATAAATGAAAATAATGTGGATCATGACATTCAGATACCTCAAAATGTAATATATAAGAAACAGAGTAGGGGGGATATACAACATGGGATAAAATATGAAAAAAAAACCAAAATATTTCTCTCATGGAATCATGGGAATAATATTAATCCTATACTCCAATACTCAGAACTATCATAGGAATCATGGATTCAAATAAACAACCTTACCCTTTCCCCTAAATTCATCAATGATTTATTTCCTTGTACTAATTAGCATCCTGAATAGTGTGAGGAATATAAGTACTAGGCCACCACAATTGGTGTCTCATACATATTTTCCGTGAATATATAATGAAGTTATAAGAAGGAAATAATTTTTAATTAGAATGAAATATTTAATACCCATGTCGATCTGAGTTCCCAATGGGAAACTCGGAAGATACCAACTACACCATCCTAAGTCATAATATTTCATATTGAATACCCATTTATTTATTATTTTTAAATATTTTAAAATATTATCTCATATCCAAGGTACCAACATTGATCATATTTATATATGGTATGTTAATTTCATCTATCATTACTCTTGAAAAGGAAATATAGAGACGTTTTTATCTATTAAAATAAATGACTAAGTCAAATAATATTTTTTTGTATAGGAAAATGATTCACTTAAATTAGAAAATAAATTAATTTAATTGAAAAAGACACTCTTCCATGGAATTATATATAAGGAAATGATGTATCTCCTCAGGTGTAATATTATACATTCATCCCACAAGACTCACAAAAAAATTCCTTAGTGAAAACAATGTATCCTCTAGATATTTTGTAGTGTCAGTAATCTATGATTCCATCATTGATAGTAAATTTTTGGTGACCATCTTTCACTCCTAGAATAATAATTTGTACTTACCGTAGAGTAAATCCTTAGAATTTCATAATTCCAAACCATTTATATCTCACATATTATAGTAAATCAATTGACTATAGGGAACCCATCCATGTAATTCATATAGTAATTAATGTATATATCATAACGTGATGAAAATTATTCACAAAGACACATTTTATTTAATAATAATGATAAATCTGTCTATGTAGTACTTAGTAACAACACATGAATCACCATTGAAATTTTATATATATTGGAAATTGAATCTATACCTAACCCTAAGATAAACATCACAATTAATTGAATTTCCAATTAATTTTTATATAATATGTCCATAGAAACTGATACTATTTTTTAATCACATATCCTAGGGTTATATTTCCCATTTTTCCATAATTCATCAAATAATATTTGTGTTTCCCACATCATTTAATTATCATTTACCTCCTAATTACAAGTGAAAAGGATGACACCACTAAATTTTACTATAATTATAAGAAATTAACTGTTATCTTATAAAATATAACATCACAACATAAAGGATGGTTTTACAAGGGGTTATAAGCCATCGTCAATTTTTATAGGTGTTTTAAGACATATAAACATAAGATCCAACATTTTATTTTAAAAAACATTTTTTAGGATGCGATGCTCGAAATGATAAGTGCACTAAAAATAGACCAATTTATAAATAACAATATTTTTCAAAAAAACCTGAAATAACATACCATATATGCTAAATTGGTGAGTCATCCATTTTTTCTTCTAATAATATATATATCAAGATAATTCAATGAAATATATTACAACGTAAAAATAAGGAAAAAGTGCTTGAATGGATTTAGTATTTTGTATGATGATATAATTAAAGGTAGGAAGTAAATGGATTATATGGATTTCAAGGATGGATATAACATGACTGATGGATAATGATTCTAAGATCATGTGAATAATTTCACTCAACACCATGGTGGTGGGGATTTTTAGATCACTAATTTGTGTGAGGTGTTTTTCATTGATGGGAAGGTTAAAGTGTTAGGATATATACATACATAATTTAAAAATGATCATTTTACCCAAATTATCAATGGAAAATTAGTTTCCCATAATGATAGAAAACCATGAACATACCATGAACCAAAACAATTTTAAAACACCAACCCCTCAAAGAGTTACTATGCATGGTTTATCAAAATGGTTCACCAATTTTGTGAGTTACTGCATAAGTGGAACTACACATGTATCTAGGTGCACAATATGTAAATTCATGCCTAGAATATGCGATTAACCTCTATAACTCATTTATAGTTTTTATGATGACCATGAAACCCTCATTTACACTATCTTTGATCCATCATCATCTATATATGAGTCACATGTTTCATTCACATTGCTACTACTAACCATGAACCTACCCTGTTACTCATATTATTTCCCCACAATATGAGCTCTATGCTAAAAAAATTCAATGGATGATCTTGAATCCATTAAAATCTATTAATCAGTTACATAATAATAATAATTAATTATAACTAAATATTAAGAGTATGTAACTCTATATGAATTTTGTGATATTAAAATCTCCCCTCCTTAAAACAACTCATCCATGAGTTTCACTTATTATGGTGATATTACATCATCTATGAATAAATCCACCCACTGAGAATTTACATTTCCTTCTCATTCAATTTTTTTTGTAATAAAAAGTAATTTTTCCATAGAACCCATAAATTGGGACCTGGCCATCGTTGAAAATACTTCATGCTTCAATCAACATTTCATTTTAGATGATATTTAATGGAATTTTAATCCAATTAACCATCATCATCATGATTAAAAACATGAGATAGTTTCAAACAAAAAAGATGTAATTGAGGTAAGTATAATATTTCATGCGTGGGTCGAGACCTATTATTTAACTTAAACTGATAGGATACTAGCTAGATGATATTTACAATATCAAAAGTTCTGACATAATTAATAGAACGAATGAGTTTTATTTCAATGAATATATGTCAAGGTATAGATGAAACACACAAAAATACATGATCACCAATGTCAAATTATTTATATTGTCTATTAGAATCTACATAATACTACATCACAAACTAGGTTGTAGCCATATACATCCTGATAAGTTATTCTTTCTCCAAATAATCCTAAACGAGATGATGACCCAGTAACACTACCACTTCTTCCTATTACTCAATCATGGGTAAACTAAATGGCCTACACAATAAATTTTATTAAGGATCCATATATATAGTCACATTGATGATTTTATTATAGGATACCAATGAAATAGATATGTGTTTATTATTATAGATTTTTAAATCATGGACACATCCATGGTGTATGAGCTATAGAAACGGTATCATATGTTGGGAATAATCATTAATACACTAATGATAGGTTATATATTGTAGTACCTTTGAACTCAGATCCGTAACTGACCCATTCAATAATCAAAGTGAAAGATGAGTGTCTCTATAAATTATTATAGTGAGTGAAACTATTTTAAGGAAAATAATCTCCCAAATATATATAATTTCGTTGTCTTCTAATGAAAATGTCTCTCTGATGGGTAAAATTTGCATGAACATCTTCCATCAATCTATGAATACCCATACTAAATCATATCATGGAGATCACCAAAGTAGACCCATATAAAATACATAGTGATTTCATTCCATTTTAACTTAGTTATTGGAAATAACTATAAAACACATTATAGTCCCTGTTGTTTCACCTTCACCTACTATCCTGTAGAAAACCTTTTAACAAAACCATTTCCCCCCTTTTCATACTAGGATACTAGTACTGGTAACATAATTTAAGGTACATCTTCATATGGCCATGGTATACTACTCAGGAAAAAGAATAACAATCCTGAATAAAATCCTCTCATATATCCATAGGAACCCAAATATGATCATGAATTTATGTGAAATCATCCTCAATATAGTTCTAACTAGGAAGTGGGTCATTTCCAGAAACATTCTCCCATATAACCAAACCCTCATAATTAGAGAGCCCCAACATCTTTACTATATTTAGAAATGACGAGTTCACAACTAAATCTATACTGATAGATGTCACGTGATGCTCATATTGAATATGTGCATATCATAGAAGGGGGATATCAACATCCAATCCATACATGCCTATTGAAATGCCTGTGTATGAGTCCTCTCTCTTATATAATATAAAAAATAATTTTTTAATAGGAATATATGTATGAATAGAGTGAGAGTACTAATTTTTTTCATCCAATATTCACTGCATGAGATTCTTGTCACACTGTGTAAATGTATACTTGAGGAATTTCTGGTCTATGTTCATTGAAAAATTCTCTTCCAAAAATGGATTCCTCCAATAATGAATTGAAAGTACCATAGCCGTAAGATCAAGATAATTCATTAAGAAATTCCTCATGTGAGGCCTTATTTGATGTGACCTGTATTCACGAACTCAATATACCTGGATGTGAGTTTTTCTCATTTGGGTTCTTATTCATCATCATAAATTGTGTATCCTATTATAGAATTAGGTAATATTAGGATTTGGGGATGAACTCTATCTTCCATTAATCTATTAATTGGATTTTCAAATTAATGAGATAATATAAATTGGAATCCTTTCATGATTAATATTATGATTAGTTTTAAAAGATGATAGAAATAATTTGTAAAACTGTTTTTATATCCATCTATTTCCTAGAAACTACTTATTTCAAAGAGTATCATGGGATTCCTCTTATGAAGCAATGCCTATCACCTTCTCTAAGTCAACTGATACTCTTGTATCGAGATAATGCGACCCTAGAAGTGAGCCATATTGATCCAAAATTGGTATTTTATTATCTTATCATACAGTTAGTTCTCCTTTATTTTTCTCAAAATAATATCAAGATTTTGAGCAAGCTCATGTTATGTATGTTAGTTGAACAATATGTTTTAAATAAATAATACCACACATGAACCAAATATTATTGGGAAAACCTAATTCATCCAATCTATGAAAACCGTAGATGAATTTACAAGACAAATATACATAAAAAACACATTCATCCATAACAACTATAGAATTTTTCTAATTCTATGTGTAATGTTCTAACATGATCCTAATGGTATCCCATCCTAAAATTAATCTTGGTGAAAATTCATTCTCCTTGGAACTATTCAAATAGGTATTCTATACGTGTTTTTGGTTACTTGTTCTTGACCATAATATGGTTCTATCGTGCATAATACTTGGAAATCCTAAGGATAATATACTCTTTCTTAGTGAAAATTATAGTGAACCTTATGGGTAAGTAATGGTCTATATGAAACCCCTAGATTCCAATTCCTACAACTACATCATGATATCCCGAAACACTATAATATCCTTTATATAAGGAGGAATTCATTTCATTGATACTCCTATATGTTAGTGAATAATAATATATACCACTCTATTAGGTGGTAGTCTAAAAAGTTCAACTTGAAATATATCCATTAAAATATATAATATATGTGGGAAACTAGACATCCCCTTTCTAGGATCAACCATATAAAGTCTAGAATTCTTAGTTGTTACTCTACTTGTCCCATGATGCTTGTTTTTATCTTCACATTCCTATACACACAATTCACCAATGAGAATATTACTATCACCCACCTGTTTTTTAAGTGACACCCATCAATGATAATAATACATATATTTGTGATATGTAATAATCTATTCCATGTTGATAACAATTTCAAACCTTTTAATAATGAGGATAAAGAGGTTCTATAAGAAAATATAATCACATTCTTCAAAGATTAACTCATTGAATTGGTGTACACATTCCAATCGAATTTCATTTGGTATATCGAGTGTCATTATGCCATATAAATAATTAATTTTGAAACCAAATCTCTATAATATAAAAAAATTACATAGGAGTGGGAAACAGTAGTATCCAATAAATTTAAAAATAGTGTATATGATATAAGGATTGTATCTATCACCATAGTTAGACCATCATTATGATCAATTTATATAGATTGCGTTATATATGTCTAACACTTTTTTTTATTCTGAGATAGATCCTAATTACCCTATGAAGGAATTCACTACTAGATTTTTATCTTCTATTCCTGACTCCCCCATCCATGACCACCTCCTCGATCTAAACATTCACTAATTCTCAATCTCCTTACTTAATCTTGGGATGATTACCCACCTCATGAAAGTGGTGTTAGTGTATAATCAATAGTACTAGACATTGTAGGAATGTATCTACATAATAACATATTAGGACTCATCTTTCCAAAATCATGACACACCACTAGGTCCTTAATAGACTTGGTATTCATTTGGTCAACTGTACTAAACTAATTAGATACCACCTGGTGACTTGAGAAGACACTTTATTTACTAATACCCCCACAAGAAGGCTGAAATAAAAAATTCTTGCCACTAGTCGATGTGGCATTTGGTATTAGAACCAAAAAACATGTATTACACCTTGAACTTCTCTAAAGAGGAACTTAGTAAAATGTGCATGATTCACTTTCCAGAATATGGAAGTCAAATGAAATACTTTCAGCTATTATTGGATTTTATTCCTCATAAATTCCTAGATTCCCAAAAATTTGATAAGTAATCACCGATGAGGACTGATTAGAAGATTTATAAATTTATTTTTATCATTTATAGTTGTCCATAATTAATAACATGTTAAGGTCCATGTTTATAAAATCTCAAGATATTTTCAGATTATAGTGTATTGATATAATATTAATCTAGAAAATCTATAGGGACACACATAATGTATATATACCTATGAATATCATCATTGGTATCATTCAACCACCATTTCTCAAAAGAATATCATGGAATGTATATTGAAATATCTACTCTCATCTTAGGACATGTACTGAGATATATGATGATCAACGAAATTTCCTCCATCTAGTACTCCACATCCTTTTCTCCACAATCCCCACATAAACATGGGTAGATTCCACTAGTTAAAATCATGTGTCATGTAGGTCATTGTAATGGAAGGTTGTGATGCTCATTATATATACTACTTGATTCCTAAAAATTGATCTCATAATTGGGTGTGAGTTCCCTAGTAGGGAATAATATGATGTAGATCAAATGTCACTATAGAGGTAATGCAAGTGGCTTAGATCCCACCACCTCTATAGAATTGATGTGACTGCCCTTCGAGTGCATGACTTGGGGACATTATGGTGGCATAACATTACAAATGAAAAGTGCATTCCTGAGATAATAATTGATTGTTATTCAAATAGGTAATAAAAAAATAGGACATGTAGAATCCATCCTATATTAGTGTTAAACCTTTATTCATTCCCTTATAGCCTAGTTTGGGAAATATATTTGACCAATAATAACCATATGATATACTAAATATTTCACAATAATAAGTTATAGTTAGGGTAAATTACTATATATTAATGTTAGGGGTTCTAATATATAGTGTTTCAAATCAATGATATATAGAAAAAACATTTAAGTTTCATTTTAGATCAATATTTAATAGTAATGCTTACATTTTAAAATTAGAAATCATTTTATAATATGTGATTATTTTATTATATTGGGTATCCTTGCCAATTGATAATGGCCCATTCAATTTTTAAATTTTTTTGTCACCCATTTAGTCATAGTAATAAATGGTTCATCTCATGAAATCAATGGTTCATGGATCAAACATGTCATAACTAGTTAATTAATGTGTAACCCTCAATATATATGAAAATATACCATTTTGATTCATATATAATCATTAATAACCAATTTTATATCATAATAAAAATAATACATGCTATCAAAATAATACAATAACATTTATCATAATAATACTATCAGAATCCTGGACTATAATAAGCTCATTGAATTTACATCTGATCATGGTATATAGATAACCATTCATCATAATAAACCAGACAAAAAACCACAACAATATTCGAAAAGTAAACCCATAATAAATAGATATGGAATGTCATATGCATGACATGTGAATTTATATATACCTTAAAAGATGCATGGGATGATACTAACATTCCATACCATTCCGAGGGTAAAATTAAATCAATATCATCAATAATAACCATAGTAAATCAGGTGTATTAGTCAAAGGTAAAATCATTGCAACTTTAATCAAAATAATATAGATTAGGAATTCACATCTTAGAAAATTTGGATTTTCCCTATATATGAGTCAAATACATTTAGGCCTCGGATCATTTCCAATTTAAAACACATTCCAAGACTCATATAGATTAAACCAAATAAAAAATATGAAATCGATAAAAATATATTCATACATCTTTGAAACAGCCTGAGATGGATAATTCATTAACAATAGTTGAACCTATTTCAACATAGACTTTAGTGCTTAACCATGTATGATAGAGGTTGTTGTCTAACATAGAGGGTATGTAATAGTATGTTCGGAATAATATACCCTTATAATCCTAGTGTGGAACAATAATAATATGAAAAAATAGAAGCATGATAAAGAAAAAACTAGTAGTATAATATTTAAATAATTTATGTATCATAAATTAAATAGAATAAATAATTTACAATGTAATGTAAAAATGAATTTGATCATGTCATAAAGATATATAATAAGATAATACAATTCATATAAGCTATTAGTCATATAAAACATTACATAAAAAATTACAAAGAGGCCTAAACCTATATCCCTTGGTAACATGAGCATAATCTAAGTCCTCTTTTCATGTACTCCATATTAATAAAGGAATAAAGCATCTAATGCTTGACCCTTAACTTTATCACTATATTCATACATGATGTCTATATGGGTACCAATTGGCTTCTCAATCATAGTGTGATATAAACAAACTCTTCCACCACCTTTGGATTTAAAGACATTCATTGGTGAATAAATAATGAAGTGTTCTTTAGGTGATAATAGTGAGAATAAATTTAATATTTCCCACCTCTGTATATCTTAGATCCCAAGAGGAAACTCACCCAATACCACCGACATAATCCTCATCTAAAATTTCACAAAATGATTACCCATTTATTATTAAATGTATAAATGTGGTCAATACCTATCTCATAATTTAATATTCCCCATGGATCATATCTATTTTTGGGATGGAAAATTTCAAATTCAATACACTTGTTAAAGGAAATATAAAAATTATGTCATGTATTTAATTATATTTCAAAATACAAAAATGTTCATTGTCTAAGACTATGAATCAAATAAATTAGTTTTTATTTAATTTAATATATACTTGATCGCATCCATGGAATCCCATATAAAGAACATAGATATCAATCGAGGAGTAATAATGATCCAATCACCTTATAATCCCATCCATGTAATCATTCATATGAACCCAAGAATAATTATATGATTTTTATAAATTCATTTCCCCATCAGTATGCCTTTTTATTCCCATGTAATAACCCAAAGTGGGAGTTGTGGAATAATAATAAGCACTTTCTTTTGAGCTTATCGATTGAATTCCATAATTGAATCCCAATTATCAGTCCTAGAATAATGTAAAGACACCCCCTTGTGTCCCCATCTATGGAATTCATATAAGAAACCATGTATCACTCAAAGCGTGATGAAAATATATTTAACAATTAATTTTAATACAATAAGATCGATGATTTCATCAATGGTGTTCTGATATCGAATCAATGTTTCACCATCAACACATAATATTGTATGGTCATGGTCTCTCAGTCTATTCATACCATTAAACATCACATTTAATTTTTTTCCATTTCATTTATATAGGATAATTCTTACTCACCTCAGAATGTGGATAATTCCCATATCCTAGGAAAATATTCCCTACTCATGCTTATTTAATTCTATTTGTTTTATTTTAGTCATCTCATTTCATTCATGTGAATATAATTCTAGGGAACTGTTGGTTCTCTTATCATATTTAGTAATTAACCTTAATATGTGGTTCTACAATGTTTTTCCTTCCATTATCAGTGATTATTGGTTTCATTGAAGAAATAAAAATAATCTCAAACATTTAATCTATGAAAAACTTCATTAAAGAGTATATTCTTAGAAAGACATGGGAATTCCACAATGATGAAATATATAAACCATTGTACATATTTGGGAAATTATGATACCACTTCCCATAGATGTGTAGTAGGTAAATCGTACATTGGTGGCCTCTAATTTGATCATGATCAAGAGAATATGATGAAATAGATGAATTTCTTGAAAATATGGAGAAAAATGATGATAGGATTTAGAATTATATATGGAGAGATAAATTAAATGAAGAAAGAATATTTATATATATATTTTTATTATATATCCAATTTGACTAATGTTTAGTTTTTATGAGTTGGAAAAAGTTGTTCTATCCAATAAAATGTCGAGTGGAGTTTGAAGCTCCAATGGGTGGGATTGGTTGTGCATAGAGGATATGTAAAGGGGGATAAAATATTTAATGTATGATGAGATAAATAATAATTTTACTCAAACATTTAAGGGTTCCATTTTTGGATGCATAGTTGATGAATCCATGTTTAAAACATGTGCCATCACTATCTGAATAAACCACCCCCATGCATGGTTATGCATCACAATTTTCCCATATCATACACCGACCCTATGGGGTTATATCGTAATTGGAACCAGTAATGAATCTTGGTGGGTGGTTTGAAATACCTTGCATATACCTTATATTATCCTTCTGTAGCTCCTTTGATGGTCACAACATAGACATGTGGCCACACTCAAGCATTTTTTAGACACTTCTATTCTTTTTATGGCGTACACGGTTGCGTCTCATTGTTACTACTAATCATGTTCCAACCATGTTCTTTATATTGTATTCTCCTAAAATAGGATCTCTGGGATCTGAAAAAGACCCAGAAACTATTAACCGTTTTATTATCCTTTTATTACATCTATTAGTTATGAAAAAGATTAATTTTTAAATTTATTGGGTTTATACCTTAATAAGGAATCTGGGATCCTACAAATTTCAAAACACATTAATAGTATGGCTTCAGTTATAAATTCATCAATAATATCAATATATGGATATATATATATTCCTATGTAATTTAAGGCCACATCTCCAAAAGGATATGGATACCCAATACATTAAGATTTATGGCTCAGTGGTCCATTTTGGAATCAATGTAATGATTGATATCACTTAATAATCTCATGAGTAGAGAGATAATAAATTAAAGAAATTATCTCATGATAGATAATAAAATAATTATGGAGGAATGAATTTCTAACCACTCACTTGTAAAATAAATTTAATTAAAAACATTGGTAATTGAATGAAAGGAATGACAAAACACATCCTAATGGGGATATAAATACAAAAACTCCATGAATATGTAAGGGAAATTGACAAGAAATCCAACATGATGGAAGAATGAAATGAACTTCTGAATTCCCATCCCATGGTTCAACACATAAACTATAGAGAACATGGGAAAGATTATTAGTATTACACCAATCCAATAGCCTATAAGGGTAATAAAAAATAGTAACTACATAATCTTGGGGATAAATGGAATGCTTATTCTTCCACTACCATTAAGGGGAAACAAGAAAATGTTATAGTTTTTATACACTTTTTTTCAATAAATATTGGAAAATTATTTACATTATTATTTTAATATACAATACATTATGTCATGTTTATTTCAAAGGAATAGTAACCCACATTCATTATACCTTGATATGGATATATCATTTAATACACCACGTTGTTATATCATTTCAACCCACATGTTTTATTCATCAATAGTTAGAATATGTGAGATGTTTTTTCATAATAATTTTTTAATATTTTCTGCCATTAATTATTTCATTATATATTCATCATTGATTTGCACTCATTATTTTTATATCACATAAATTTCAAGGAGAATGAAATTTGATTCGATATATCACACCATATAATTCTTTTGATTAAATAAATGTATTGTTATTAATCACTTTTTTAATGTACCTTATAAGTGTGTATATAATATCCAATAATGAATAATATCCTTCAAAAAGACTCATCTAATAGGTATAATACTACCGAAGGGTATACTATTGTTAAAGAATATACCGATTTACTTCATGACTGATTTATTTTCCGTTTATCATATATTGAGATAGAGTTATATATATAATTTATTTCTACACACACACATACATATGCAACGGTCCCTAAAATATGTATTGAATAATTTTGGAGTAATTAAAGTAACATTTTCATTAGATTATTTATTATTGGTTGATATTCATTATGAATCACCATTATATGAAGTAGTGATATTTTTATTGAAGATGGATGGATCAATGCGGTTTTTCATTGACAAATAAGAAATGAAAAAGGTAAAAATAATCAACAAGTATTCACTACCATGTATTATTAATTTTTTTGATCAAATTTAATGATCATAGAACATATAAATGGTAGATATACATTATAGATTTTATTAACTGATGGTAAAGAGATATGATAATGAAAACGGAGCCATTGGCTGATGATATTGACAGAATGTATAAATAATTATGGCATTAAGATATATAAACTCCCCTAGAATATTCCTGGGAATAATGAATAATGTGATTAGATTTTACCATGATAAGTATATTGTGGTATTTATTGAAAAATTTTTATATAATGTGAGAGAATTGAATAATATATACAATGTCTAAATAATTTACTCATAACATTTAGGAAAATGAATTTGTATTCAATGTATAGAAAATGGGTCATTATGGATACAACTAGAAACGTTATTTTGAAGTTCTATCATAATATAGGGAGTGTCTATAGATCCTAAAATGATAAATGAGATCTATGAATAACAAAAATCATGATATATAATATAGATATGTGGTTTACATAGTCTCATTTTATAATGTTGATCATTTTTAAGAACATCTTATGAATGTATTCCCCACTATCTAGGATAAAACAAAAGTTTGTAGAGATTACCTTGAATTATAAATGTTATTATATCTTTAATTAATTGAACAAGAGGATAATCCATACTTCTGTACTCTTACAACCCTTATGTGGATAAGAATTTATGATATACAGTGATACCTTAATGTAATTATTGGATTTTATAGTCATGAAAAAATGATAATGTGATTGCCTATGAAATTCAAAACCATATAAATCATAGAAAATAATATCTGATATATGATCTATTGTTGGTTGTATTCATATTCAAAATTGTTATTTAGAAGATTTATCTTTATAAACAGAACTATTACCTTACACTGATCCTAAGATGTTAAATTATATATTCATATAAATAGAGATCAAAATACTCAAATAAAAATGGTTATATATAATCATGGATTATAGATACACCATTTTTAACAATATTGTGAAGGAGAATAATGTGTATTATTCTATATGTTGAAATGATATAGAAACCTTATCACATATAAGTATTAATATAGATCTAATCATTATAGATATGAAAAGGATATACACGAGAATTATTATGGATGGAAACACATCCTTACTTAGTCAAATGGTACTCAAAAATACATTTTTAGAAGATTTATAAATATTATAGGGGGGATAAATAAAAAATAGATATTTATGACATAAAAATTGGTAAATCATTAGAGTTTAACATTGGAAAATATAGTTTATTTAGATTTGTGCCATAATTATTCACAAATTAGGGGTCTGAAATAAAAGAGTAGATATTAGATAAAGCTCATAGCTCAAAATTATTTATTGACCTTGGAAGAATGATGATGTATATGGGTATCAAAGAGAACATTTAAGGGAAAATATGTGTCATACAAATATTTTAAAAAAAAGGATGTGTTTGATAAAGTATATGACATGCAAAATCAATCCTAAAAGAAACCTGTAATATTAATATTTAAATATGATCCTTATAACCTATCCATTTTATTGGATGGTGTGAATAATAATAACAACACTATAAGAAATATATAATTATTTTAGTAAATAAATATTTAGTTATTAATTTATAGGACAAAAGTCTGTAAAATTTTGAAAAGTCCTTTTTTTCAAAAATAAGTATTCATAAAAAATTATTCTTATTTTGTATTGTGGTAGAATATTTTTAAAAATATATTGTACTATATGAAATTTTATTTGATAAAAATGATATTATATTTGTAATGTTCATATCAAAAATAAGCTTAGTGAATTTTTTGGATTTATCTGAAAAGATTGATTTCATAGTGAATATTATTGTATATTTTTTTGGATAATAATAATTTATATATTTAAATTTTTTTATTATAATTATAATTTTATATTATATTATAAAAAAAATAATTTATTTTAAAATAATCTAATTAATTATTTTGGTATCACCATTAAATTCATTTTTGATATAAGATTGTTTTTAGGCATAAAAATGTATTTTTTTCAATAATGAACATTTCATTCCATTTTACTAATTTAAATATAGTTTAATTTATTTTTATAAAATGAAAATAAATTTTGGATTCATAAATTAAAATTTATCTTATGCAGAATTCATGACATTTTTCTAGACATTTGGAATATTTTATATGATTTGTAAGTAAGCTCACTTTAGATGTAATATTGTATCATGTATGAAATATCATGGAAATAAATATTATAAAAAAATTAATTTTACAAAGGGAGTGAAAAATTAAATGTAATATAATAATAACACAATAAAAATTAATATAAAACATACAAATTATAAATAATTTCAAGATAAATTAGTAAATCATTTGTTGTTCCAACACATGGCTTATACAAGTGGAAAAGACAAAATTGGTTTCCTAAAGATAATATTTTCAACTAGATAACCTTTTATCTAAGTTATGAATACATATAATGTATTAATATTTATTTTTATGGGTTTGTTAAATTTATTTGAGTTATATTAAAATTAATTTTTCCAAATTAATGTACAATTCTTATGCAATTCTAGAGCAATCATATAAAATTAAAAATAAAATTTTAAATATGTTTTCATTCCATAGATATAAGTAAATTTTAAAATTAATTTAATTTAATATACTCTATAAAAATTAATATTTTTTTATGATGATCATTATTTACATTTTTTAGTTCTGAAATAATCACCTTAAATTGTTACGAAACATAGATATAGTGCTTGCACAAGTAATAAAGAAATAGGTAAATGATTTTAAAACAAAAAAATTATTTTTTGGGTGATTTTTGTGTAACATTAATTTTATAGAAAAATATAAAATATTAGTGATTTTTTAAAGAATTATATCCAAATTCCATAATTATCATGTTGTTTTCAATGTCAAATTTTGTGAATAACTATGAAAATGACATTAGTAGAGTTTGACACAAAATATTTCTTATAAAATTACTCAAAATTGAAAATATATATTTAAATGGTAGAATTAGGATTATAAATATTTTATAATGTCATATATTTACAATTTATGAGTTATTTAGAACCTTGTAAAGAAAAATTTTAACTCATTATAAGGGAACCCCTCTCATATTTTCTATACACTTCATTATCCATTTAATTCATCAAATAACAAGACAAATACATTTCTAACAAATATCCCTACTTTATTTTGGTTTTATTTAGGTCATTAAACTAACATTATTAAGTTTAAGGATTAATGTAAATGTTGATTCTTAAAGAACAAATATTAATTTAAAATGAATGATTCCACTTTATTTTTTATTTTAAATCTGTTAATTATTATTATAATAGGGTGAAATAATAACAGAATTATATTTAATATAAGTAAATAGTTTTAATTTAAATTATTAACATGCTCTCATATCATTTTTCCATCAATTGGGAAATGAATCATTCATTTGTGTATACGGAGGAATATAGTTGTGTGAACTGTTGTAACTCATTTTCCATCACCACATATTACAGATAGTTAAAAGGATGTATGAAATTTATATATTTTATGTTAATGGAATAACTATCATAATTTATAAATAATATATCATCTTCTTTCATACTCTTCAATACGTTGAAAAATTGTAATGTCACCATTCTTATGTGCGGGCTACCATATCCATGAAACCGTATGATTAGTTTTTCTACAACTCATAAACTGAATAATTATATATATATATATGTGTGTGTTTACTTAAATAGTTAATAAATTATTTTTGATAAATTTTAAATGTTTAATAGTAAAATAATAGTTACATTATCTTCATCATGTTCATTGAAAAATGGTAATATTACTCATGAGTATGTACGACATACGATCTCCCAGATTGTAAAGTAAATCATTTCTCATTAACATCATACTTGATTTTCTATAATGATATAATTGATATATTAAAATTATAATTATTCAATGATTATTATTGCAATGATTTTTGAATAATAACCATCTTGTCCATAGTCAATATAACAATGTTATTTTGGACATATGAGTTTTTTATTATTTTAACATCTGATGTGAACAAAATTGATAAAGAAATTAAAATATAACATTGTAATATATTAAATGAGATTATAAATTAAATTTTAAGAGATCATTTATAATTATAATAATTAATAAAATTTTATTATTCAGGAAAATGAAGTATTTATAAGATGAGATGGATCTGCGTTAAGGAAACCATTACTAAAAAACCTTGTTTAAAATGTTTTTATTAATTTTTTTTAATCATACACATCAATGAACGTATTAATAAAATTACATGATAGATCCATTTATATATAATTCATTTATTATGTCAAACTTATATCTATTTTTAATTTCATTCATTCATTATACAATGTATGTTTTAAAATTATTTACAAAGGAATAAATGAATGTTCTAATATAGAATATACAACATCAATGACTTTTCTCTCCATCATATCCATTAGTTTATATATTTTCCTTTCATAATATTCAATTTTTTCATTAAATAAAAACACTCTTCTTATCGTTTATATGTTTATTTTTCATCAAAAATATGTCTTTAAATAGAAATGGAATTTCAATATCTAAAAGTGATTTTCCTTTGAGATAAAAAGAACTTTTCAATGATTTTATAAAAAATTTTGTATGATAAAAGAAATTTATTCATGATATCATAATATGCCACTATAAGTGATGATATGTGAGATTATATAGATTATAAAATGGGTGATCCCACTACATCTTATATGATTGTTGACACTGAAAGAGCTTATTGGATTTATGAGCGTTATATAGATTATTTAAGGGGTGATCCCAATATAACTATAAAATGCATTTTGTAATGTTTCATATCATTATATGAGAGTAGTGAGTTAACCAGAGAGGTTTTCTCTATTCTTATAACTCAACTTCAATTATTTATTATATGGGTTATGGATATAATTTTAAAGTTTTCCTTAAAATGTTACTATTGTTTTCAATGGATTTTAATGTTTTACTTTTCACTAAAATTGTCGGTTTTAATGAGTACATGATTTTTGTATATTATAAAATAATATTGTGGAAATATTTAATTTTGTTTATGGTTTTTCATTTTTTTACTACAATCAAATATTTTATTTCATTTCATCTCATTCCGATCTTTTAATTCTCATCCAGTGTTTTCAATTCATTTTATTCAATTTAAAGGATATGTATAGACATAAAATACGTAATTTTTAAAATCAAAAATACATTTCAAGAAAATAAAGAATGTTTTATCTTAATGGACATTTTTTTGAAAAAATAGATACTCTGAGAATGTTTATTACTTTTAATGTTTTTTTGTTAAGATTTATTTATAACCATATTTTATAGAACTATAAATCTAAAAATTACCTCATGATTATATGAATGTGAATTATAGACTAAAGACAATATATTATTTACTATTTGACACAGATTATGTATGGAATTGATGATGTTGGGTTTTACGATTCAATAGAAATTATGATATCATGATGTGATGTTAATTTATGTTTTATGAGTAACATCATGGGTTTATAATTCTATGATTGTTTATAGGTTTTGATAAAAATAACCATAATTTTGAATTTTGAATTTATAAGATATAATATTGATTAATGATAATTTTTTAGGAATTTATTTAGATTGATGTATATATAACACATAGGTTTACTATGAATGATTTTTTGAGGGTAATTATATAGCATTACTGTGGTTATAAGCTGATGGGTATGATATATCCTTTGAGGATACAAATTTAATATCATACCAAAGGGTATATAAATTTTAATAGAATGTAATTTATTATTAGCTAAAAATGGGAATAAAATTTGTATGGTGACTGAGTGATAAATATTATTTTTTAATGAAGCTCTCTCTATTGGGAATTTTTTCTGAATAATGTAAATAGAAATAATTTTTGTTAATATAGATTTTAAAATTAGGAATAAACATTGATTTATAATTTAGAATTATATATGATTTTATTTTTGATAATAACTAATTCAAGTTATTTATTGAATAAATTATCTTATCTTAAATAATATATTATTTAGTTATGAACACATTTTTTAAGAGACTGTACTAGTGATTGATGTTATTTAGAAAAAAATAATAAATCAATTTCAGTAGAATATGTGATTAAATCATTCAAATTATTGGGTTTCAATAATAGGTGGGAATATTTTAATGAATTTTTAATGGAGTTATTTATGGAATGAATTAGTTTGAACATGTGTCTTACTATTTAATTTCAATGATTAAAGTATTATTTCATTTAATAATTGTCTATAAATTTGTGATATTATATTACATTGTTCTAATAATTTCATTTTTTATTTTATTAAAGTATGGAGTAATAAATTATTAGGCATTTATAAATTATTTTACCTATTATATGTGGATTTTCATGCTTCAGGCATGAAAAAACCATCTTGAATACACATTATTATATAAAAATATGATATATTGAGGAAAATTGATTAAGGGATGAAATTATATGTTTTTTGTAAATATATTTCTTTATTCTTGTGGTGTATGTTTAAAGGAATTTATCATCTCTAGGAAATGTATCTTGAACTCGAAATTATATAATATTATCTTCATTTATAATAAATCGATTATCTTTTTCACACATTAATGATTTACAGTTTTATAGAAATTATCTTTCTCATAATCATTCACATTCCCTAATATCAATTTACATCATTAATTAGAGATTAATTATTTTTCCATGGCCATATTATCACATGAAAACATTATTGAACTATTCATAAACCCAATATATGTTATTCTATATGACCTTATTATTTCTATTTTCATATTTTCAAAATAAAATTTTATTTAAATATTTTATGATAAATATATTAAAAAATGGTATTTTAAAATTTCAAGGTAATAATTAATGAGGTTTATTTCAATTTTTTATAACAAAATTTATACAAAGTCCAATATAATAAAAGTCACTCAATGTTTTAAATGAAGGATATATTTGACAGCTTGTATGACCTACTACATCGATCATAAAAATATGAAATATTAATATTTAACTATCTTTTTTATAATATATCCAAAAAATTTAAGGATATGAATTGGAATAATCACATTATAAAATTTATATATTTGTCAAAATCAATAATAATATATTTCTCATTAACAAATATATAAGTAAAAAATTTTTAGTAATGCATTTCTAGTCTCATATGTACATTTTTTTCAAAAATGTTTTTTTATTTATTTTCATTAGAGAACATTATTACTAATTTCAAGAAAATTAATATTTTAATTTATTCAAAATTATATAATATTCGAAATCATATTATTGAAATAATATTAGTGTAAAATGATTGGATTTTTTAAGGAATTTATTTTCATTGAATAGTGAAAATAAATTTGTTAAACATCATATTATATTAATATAATACTTATTTAGTTATAATTAATTAATTTTTCATAGTGTAATAAAATTAATACTTTAATTTTTGTTTGATAATTTTTTTGGGATTAAAAAAACATTTTATACTAAAATTTAATTTTCATTACTTTTTAATATTTTATGTAAAATGAAATTTATTTTCACATGTAGGAAGTTAATTCGAATAAATATAAATAATTATGGGATTAATAAAGTAAATTGTTTCCATGGATTATGTTTTAATATTTTTATGAAGTGTAATTTTGCTGAATAGTTAAAAATTTGTTTTTTATTACAATAAATTTTATGATATTGCAATAAAATATGTATGATTTAATATTTTATTTTACATATATATACTAATATATGATTGTATACTACAATTATCCTCCTAAAATAAATCAAAACATATAAATTTGAGTTTATTTCATGATAAAAAATTATTATTATTTTCATTACTGATGTAGTTCTTCAAAAACACTCCAAAAGTCAAATTTGGTGCCCTAAATGTAATATTTGATAATAACAATGTATTATGCATACATTTATTAGTATAATAATCTATTAATTATTAATTATATGGATATATTATAATTTTTAATTTATATGACCTGTGATATATCCATATTCTTATGTAATGATTTCGCAAGGCTCATAATGAGAAAATAACATATCAAATCAGCTTTTATGACAAAGATGTGAGTAATTATATATATTAAATAAATAAAATTACTTATATAGAATATTTTTACTGTTTAATTTTTTTTAGTTTTGAAATAGTTACCTTAAATTCATAGGAAATTTTGACATAGGGCTTGTGCAGGAAGTAGGAAATTCATGTAAATGATTCCAAATACTCGTAAATTAATTTTTAGGTGATTTATGTTAATAAAAAATTTTAGATAAATATAACCTATTTCAGATGTTTGAATTTTTTATATTCTGATTTAATTATTATGATTATGTTCTCAATGTCAAATAATAGGAATAGTTATTAATATGACATTAATAATATTTTATGTTAAATATAATTAGTAAAATTATTTAAAAACATAAAAACGTTGAAAGGGGAAATTTACTATTATTAATTTTCTAAATAGACATCCCATTGAAATTTAAATTCTAATTATAAAATCATAATTAAAATTATAACACATTAATATAGAAACTAATTTTACCACAATTAAGGATAAAATCATATAAATATGGGGTTAAACCAAAATATAATTTTTAGATTTATTTATATAACTAAAAAAATTTCATACAGTGATTATATAAAGAAAAAATACTCATCATATTATAATTAATTTTATTTTTTAATAATTTTACATGAGATAGATATATATTATTTAATAGTATTTCATGTATTTCAAAAAATTACATTTATGTTATTTTATAACAAACAATATCATATTTAATGATATAAAACGAAAAAATTGATATATAGAAAAATTAATGGAATATGATTTCAAATAAAAAAAATTCAACATTTCTATGTCAAGTATCATTTTATTGTGACTTCCCATTCAGTTAAAAAGTAAAAAAAATCATGGTAATTGTTAAAAGGGTAAATGAAAGGGGGGTTAAAGAAGTGTGATGGGGAAGAAAAAAATGTTCTAATCTTGTCTAAATTTTATTTTATGTGATTACTTTCACACATAATAATTTTATATTATAGTTATTTCAATTTTTTCTATTTAAATATTACAGCTAATTTTTAAAAATTTCATAATCATTGAAACTATAAGAATACTTCATCCCTCACATATAATAGGGAACCCCCTCTAATATCCCCTCCACACTTAGAGATACATTTTATTCAAGGTAATAATAACAAATTCACGTCATATAACCCATCAATATGTTTTGTAGATTATATTTTTAGAATAACTACAGTCATAAATGTCTTATGTAGTAATGAAATAGAATTAGACAAATATTATTTATAACATTAAACTAATTTTTTAGTTTTATATAATCATGTACCTTATTTTAATTCTTATTATAACATGTTGATAAAATCACACTGCTATATGACATATATTTAACCATTTTTAAGATAATTTTACAATATTTTTTCATTTTCTTCTTCAATCAAGTGGGAAATGAAAGAATTGTACTTGTGTACTATGGACCGTTACCATTTCAATTAATGTAATTCATTTTCAATAAATACCTAGCAATGATGGTTATAATTATGAAAATAATTTATATAAATGTTATTCATGAAACAATTATCATTATTTATAAAAAATATATTTTCAATATTCTCAACATTCCATCCATTAAAAATGGTTATATTGTTCCTATATAGGGGTGGAATACCATGTATATGAAGTAATGTGATTTTATTTTAATCATCAAATCATATTGATGTTATATATATTTATATAAATATATTAAATATATATTATGATTTAATAATAATTCTATAAATATGAAATAATAATTTCTTTCATTCCACTATTTTATTATAAAAATGACAATGTTTCTCATGCGTACATATGATATACCATCTCCATGATTATAATGTATTTCATTTTTTAAAACAATATTTCTTTGTTTGTTTTAAAAGTATAATGATATATAATAATTATATTTATTTCGTGATTAAAATTATATATATTATTTAATAATTACCAATGTCACATTGTCAACACAACAAAGAAATTTTGGATATATGTTCTGAATATCATGAAATTTACTAATGAAAACTTAACTGATTTAGTAATTTTATTTAACAATATAATAAATAAAATAAATGGACTAATAAAATTGAAAAAATTATAAAATTAAATAAATAACATATTTTTAATATTTTAGAACATAAATAATGCATTTGATGTGTAAAACATATGGTAAGAGACACTTTAACATAAAACCTTGTCTAAATATCATGATGATTTATTTTCTATAAATTTTCATCCCTAACAATATTCATAATATTATTTGATAGATGCATTTATATAGATTAAAATGAACTATAAATTAAATTTTATGTCTATTTTAACTTTATTTAAATTGTTTGTAAAGAAATAATTTAAAATGGATCATTTAGAAATTATTTACAAAATAGAAAAATAAATGTTTGATTTATATGTATACACTATAAAAAAAATTGCATCACTAAAAATCAAATTTCATTTGTTTAATAAATTAAAATATTCAATATTTTCATAAAATAATAACTACACTACCCATTCTTCTGAGTATTTTTATTTTAAAAATTGATCATTAAATGGAATAGGTATTTTGATATCAAATTGTTTTACATTTTTGTCCAAAAGAGTTTCTCAAGCGATTTACTATAAAATCACGAGAGATTACAATATGTTATTAACTATATGTTACTTGGTTATTGTAGATGTAAATTGGTGGTCTTGATTAATATTATATTATATGTGTTATTGATATAACTTATATAATGGGTGACCATGATACAACATATACAATTGATGAGCCCTATACGAATCTATGATGTATTGGGTACTATTCATTAGCTTCATATGTAAGAGTGGGGGGGGGGTCTTATATATTTATCATTGATCGTATTATTTATTATATATGTTATGAATATAATGATATAAAATAACTATATGGGTTCTTTTTATTTAACATGGGTTTTGATGTTATTCTTTATAATAATTTTTGTTCTTTTCCATATTGATACAGTTAATTTCATTTTCTCAATTAATTTTTTGATACATGTAAACATTTTAATATTTTCAATTTCTTTAATGGATAAATTTATTTTTGATATTATATGTCACATTTTAATATTTTTTTACACATAAAACATTCTCAAATTTATTTTGTTGGGTTTATATATGTGTAGGAATATTATAGAAGTCTTGTTGAAAATTATTTTGATTATTAGGTAAATAAGACATTTATTATTTTAAATTAATTCAATTATGGGAATATAGCTAAAATATTTTCATTTCAACTCGAAATGTATGATATTTTTATATAAAATGTATGAAATAACTTTCAGAAAAAATAAAAATCAAATGATCTAGATGAATGAATACAAGTGAATTCTTCTCTAATGACACTAGATGATATAATGTTTCACATTGAGTCCTTATATAATTATAATTTCTAAATAGTTAAATATAAATCATAGTACATGGTATTAAATAATTTGAACGAACTATGAGGATAATATAATTCACAGATGAAATTATTAACCATACTTATATTGAAATAGGATAACATCACAATATATTTTATAAACAGTATTCCAAATATTTCAAAAGGAAATAATCTAATATGTGTTATAATAGATCATTTTACAAAGGTTGGTCACATAAAAGTAATTTTACATGTCATGTAAATTTATTTAATATTAATGATATATATAAAATATTTTTATAGACATCATGGAATCCATCTATTGATTTTATTTGATTAAGATCCAAAGATAAAATCAAGGTTTTAAAAAAGCCATCATCATTCCATAAAAACTTTGTTGAAAATCAACATGACCTATCATTCCATGAATGATGGAAAATATAAAACTAATATGATAAAAAATTAGGATTTGATAATATATTACTTAACATAATTTAAATGATGCTAGAATCAGTATCTTGAATTATAGAGTTCTCATAGATTAATTTCTTACACTAATGAATTCAATTGTTTCCTAATTAATATCTCCATTAAATGTAGTAAATTACAAAAAAATATTGGAATGATCATAGAGAAAATTTGATATTGGTATTGAGAGTTCAAAAATAAATGGTACAAAATAAAAAATATATTTAGGAACATATCATATAAGTAAGAGGTTCTAAGAAACGTTGTGATAATAATTTTCAACATGTCAAGGGGATTTATGTTACGGATAATTTTTTCATTTATATACACCAAAGGAAAAGATTTAGGAGGATCAGTAAGAAGGTAAATCTATGACCTTGAAACATTAGGCACTTTAATATTTATTATCGCCAAAAATGATGGGGCTTATTGACTATAACCAACAATAATCCAACCTAAAATCCATGAAATATCATATATATTCCTTGTGATGAATTGTATACTAAATTGCTCAGATAAAAAAATTATACATGGAAGATTTGTAGTATTATATATAATGTGATGATGAATCTGTTAAGATACTGGGTCATAGACTCAATGGATTATGAAATAAGATAACTCACATTCTTACTGTAATATAGTAAGGCCACATATTTGAAGGAAACATTAGAACATGAGGATAAAATGAAACTGATGTACCCTCATCTATATTCAACCTATAATATTATATTAAATTCAATACATAGAATTTCTAATGGTTTGAATAATATAATTAAAGTTACTTTGTTTTCCCCTTGCAGATTTATAAATTATTAATTCATATATTTACAAAGTAAGGAACTGAGAATTTGTCTGATTCCATGGCCTGGCATCCAAAGACATAATATTATCAAAATTAAAAATATATCTTATAGTACATGAGATTAGTTTCATAATGAATATGGGATAACTCTTATATTAAATCGTGTCTAAGAAATATCATACCAAAGTTGAGTTTGAAATGCATTATTTACCCTAGGTGCCCCCTAAAATAGTTTTATATGGTTCATTTGTATATCTTTCTCATTGGACACATATTCATTGAATTAATTAAAATTTTAATTTAATTTTTAAAATATTTTTTATTTACTTTAAATATACATAAATGGTCATTTTGGAAGGTTTGGTGTCGTATCCTTGAGACTATCAAGAGCTTATCCACCTCTTTTAATGACTTTTGAATCACCATAGAGGATGATAGAACTCTTGATCAGGGAATAATATGAAAAAATGAATAATACTACTTCTTTTAATCGTGGAAAGGAGTTTTATTCTATAAATAATGATATAATCTTCATGTTTGACTCATCAATTTGGTGATTTTTCCCATTCTGGTTAAATTTATTTACTAGATCAATTCCTTCCTGGGATATTTTCCAATTTTAGCCTTTTATGCACATGTGTACTAATTTATTTAATTATTATTGAGTTATATAACCCATGTTATCCCTATTTTGATCTCAATCCAATAATTCTTAGAAAGGATAGACAAAACTGGGTTCTTTCTCCCCCACCCTCAATTTCTTTATGTTCTTCACCTGATGGACCCCATGGTCCATGCTCTACATTTTCATGTTGTAAATACCCCAAAAATACCACTAGAATTTTGATTAATAAGAATGAGAGGGATGAATTAAAGAGATATGGGTGTTTATATAAATTTAATGGGATTTGGGTGATCATTTTGATGATCAAAGATAAAATCCACGAGGGATGAAGGACTGGAGGAATGCTAGATGTGTGATTAATCCATGATGACAATAAAAAACATATTCTTAACCACTAGATAGTTTAAGTTAACATAAAAAATACCAGATCCAATTATTAAACACAATATGGAGGTTAGATCTATAGAGGAATTCCTGGATTTTAAATGTGGTGTTTAGATCCGGATTTATTGGGAAATATAGAGAAAAAATTGTCTATTGTGATGAACACATAGTGTCTAAACCATATGCTATTATGGCAAGTGTTTATGGAAATTATAAAAATTCCTTGCCATGTATACTCACTAGATTCTATGTAACACCACCTTTAGAGGATGAGTCATGTGGAAGAGCACAAGGCCATGAACATGACAAATTCCAGCGTATATGGGCATGAATAGAGACACATGTGGCACCCAATTTGAAGTTTCACACCATGTAATAATGTAAATGAACGTGGTATGGAATACACAAACATGACCTAGAACATGGTTGGGACACCATGTGTCATGGGAATGTCATGTAGATCCCACATACATCATGCATCCCTACATTGGTTCTGAGAAATGTACCTCTTGGGATATGACTGGGAGATTCAGTGGGACCACAGACAATGTGGGTCACCTACGCCACCTAGTAAAACATGGATCCATTTTAGAAATCTTCAATAATCCATATATATGTTTTTAACTCTAATTTTCACTAGTGAATAACCTATACTTGATTTTTTTTTTCATATAGAACATGATGGTTCAACAATTGTTGTTTTTTGGATACAATATGAAATTTAATAGGAACAATATTTATTTATGATACAAATGATAACTACATTGATCAGGAAGAGGATCACCAGAGACAATAGTATGGAACCACCCGTCATCCTGGGCATGTGACCTCTACAAACTGAGTTCCCCCTCAATTGTGTAGGATTAAGGTTTAGAATAACTATATTTGAAACCCATATCACTCCAAGGTGGAGGTCCTCAACCTACAGAGGGAATCCCCTATAATCTTACTCATGGTTCATCAACTTACTACCTAGAACCTAATATATAATATGGTGTAGGACCTCATAACAGTTTAGCATAATCCCACTGACACATCAGGGCCTAGCTCCTCTATAGATACATTCTGAGTATAACCCTTTTTTAGATACAACATAGGTCTTCCTAACACTAGAGTAGGACCCCCCCATCAGATTAGTCATGGGTCCTCCATAGATACATACATAGTGGAACCTCCCTAATGAAAAATTTAGTATATCCTTTACTTTTTTTTGTCCCATCAACATTGAGACATAGTGGAAAGGCATGTGCCTTCATAGGGTATCCTTTGGGAAGACACAACAGATACCTGACCACATTGACAGAATTTTAGAATTGTTGGATACACCTTTATTGGGCTAGGCTATGAGAAGGATACACTCTTTCTCTCTCACATGATGTTCTTTCAATATTCATATATACATATAATTGTATCATATACATTGTTTTATGTTACTATAATTCCATGGGTTTCAAATACATATGTGGTATGCCATTTGCTTTTCAATTTTTCCTTCTAATTTTTGGATGACTATAATCTCATACTATGGGTGACAAGTACTCAACATGTTGTCAATATATGAACCACGTTGAGTCCCTTATTCATGGATGAGATTACTATCCCAATTTTATTGGGATGATTTGGCCAATTATAATGATTTATAAATATTTTTTACTATCTACTATCATCCATTTTATTTTGGTATCTTACTTTTACCCCCAATAATTTTTCAAGGAATCGTACTTGGATTGTATAAACACACCAAAAAATTGTCTTTTATAACATGTGTTGTGTCTTATGAAGATTAATAATAGGTCATTGGTGACTTTAGAGGATCATAGAGATATAGGGTGACTGGGACAATGTACATTTGACATAGATTTGAGGCTAGCAGTTTGGCTATCCCAGTTATTTCCTTCATTGTTTTTGAAGGTTAGGAAATATTTCTTATTAGTTGTGTATTTTATCCTATTTAATTTTAAATTTTCATTTCCATAATTTTGTACAACTATTGATTTTGAATAAATTGATTAATTTATAGTTGTTGTGTATTTTTACATATTTTCATTCTAAACATATGAATTGAGATGATTGGGTATGTGTATATAACACTATAAGAATAAAATACACATAATATTTGTGAATTAAATGCTAGTATCCATCCCATAAAATATTTAGGTGGACATGGGGTAGTTGCAGCTTAAGCCCTGGATTGGGTTGGGCATTGAAGGATTGGTATTAGTGGTTGTTTGCTCCATGGGATAGTTCTTGGAGTAGTCTAATTATGTGGATTTTGTTGGGATTTAAGGAAATTATTACAAGGTGTCTCAGTTACTTATTTTTGTCTAGATAACTACGTGTTGGTAAAAGTGGCCAACCTATACATTCACTAGGACCAAGACTACCTTCTGGACTACTCATCATATAGAGACATTGGTTTCAAAGATCAATGGTACATGCATAATATAGGATTGAGTCTTTGACCTTCCTTCATGATTCATCTTCACATTATTTATATATATGAATATTCTCATATTATCTTGTAACATCTTCATTAATATTTACAATTCCTCCATAATGATAATCAGCAAGGATACTAGTTTTTGATTCTGATAAAGATATCATGAGAGATGAATCCTCAGTGTAGGGTTCATGCCATGAGCTTCTTCCTCCATTTGGACAGGTCATAAAACCTCTACATTTTGAGTAGTTGATCGTCATAGCAGAGCATGATGAGGATGAAAACATTCTTAATGCACTCCATGAGGTCAAGCCCCAGATGCTATAGAGGTTATGTGGCAATTAAAATCCACTAGAATCATATGATTGGATATATTTTTTGGTCTATGTGTTTGTCCTCATCCATATATTGATGGATGAGGTGGTTACATGGTATTACATTCTTTTACATGAAACTATTAGGCATGGGTGGAGTATCATTACCTGGATACATGATATGTTGACATAAATGTGGACCAAATTCTAGTTGTTGTAACATGAGGAGTAATTCCAACTTTAATTATGAACGGTTAAAATTTTGAAACATTTGGAGTTTTAGAATGGAGGGATTATAATTGATTTTTATACATCTAGGTACACAAACCATTAACAATACTCCCTTGGCATATCACGGGATCGCTAATTATGAGTACATAATTTTAAAAGTGAATTTTTATAGAAATATGTGCCATCATACTTCCATTTTTCATCTCCACATATACTGGTGTGTTGTAATAGGCATGGAGAAAAGGAGATTCTTTCTAGAAGGATTCTTTGAAGTCGAAGATGGTAGTACGAATCACATTATTTAGTTATCTAAAATAGATAGCAGGTACCAAATGATTGGATATTGATGCATGAGATCTCCCCATGACCATACATATGCATGAGATTATAAGAAATGAAGAGGGCCCACTAATCATAGAATGTCGGTGTAATTATTATGTTGTGTGATGTAATAAGGAAGGAGACATTCGAACCAAACATGTCATGGTGAATAGGTAGATAGGTGACATAAATCAATGGTAGAAAAAAAATCCATAATCAAATATCTTTAGAGACAGTGTGGAGAGGCATCTAGGGAGGTGAAGCGGAAGAGGATTATCAGAAGATGTGGGGCGTAGATGATACTGTGACATCATTTCACCACCACCACCAAGAAGACTGTGCCAATATAAGGGAGCGTGTGACTTGGGTAGTAAACAACTGTACATTTTGGAGGCTTATGCCATGTGATGAATGATATAATTAGATGTAAGATATATGTTTTTATAACATTTCATCAGTATTATTTGACATCAATTCTTGTAATTTTTTCATCTCTATACTCCAAGTGTAATAATATGAGATCCAAGTTGAGGGGTCATCCTAGTAGCATTGCCATGAAGTTCCTACAAGAAAATTCTTCTTATGTATCTTTTATCTATAAATAGTGTGAGATATCTACTGGTGTAGAGTGGATCACATGGGAAATTTAGGTCATAAAAATGGAATCATATGATATAAAATTTTTAATGGATTGGTTATCCATGATCTAGTAACATATTTACTTTCATCATTAATGAGTCAGATTAATTCTCACTAATGGTATGAGAACCACCATTATGGAAAAGATTAATATTGTATTAGGATGAGTGTGTTCTTCATAAAATAGGTATCTTACCACACCAATTAGTTGGAATATATTGTGCATAGTTCAATGGGATCATCTTGTATTTATATTCATTTAGGTAAATAGGTTCCTATAGACATCATCCATAAGGAGGTTTTGGGACTACCTCAATGAATGGATAATGAGTGTTGCATTAACATTCATCCAAATAACACTCTGATATGTTTTTTCAAAATATTATATGGACCCTATTGATATCATGGTGTATCCATTTTAGTTAGAAGACATTCAAGAGAAGGGTTTCATCAGCGCTATTGTATCTCTATGAGAAACACTAATATTCATAATAAAAAAGGTGGAAACGTTTTGTAATCTCCTTGTAGACTATCATTTCTTAAAGAAGGCTAAAATAAAATAAAAGTAAATATTTTTATGTTTTGAAGACCTCTTTGACCAATTTTTAGACAAAAAACGTTCTCAAAGATTGATATCAGGTTTAACTACACCATGTTGATATTTTATGAGGCTGGTATCTATAGGATAGAATTAAAATGTTTCTACGTACACTATGAGTTCATGGTGATTATTTTTGATAGAAAAAATAATACATTTTTAATTATGTCATGGATTAAATAAAAAATATATCTATTCATTGACAATTTTGGGTTGATTTCGTTAATGACATACTCATTTACTCTGTATCAAAGGAGGAACTTGAAGATCACTTGTGGTTAGGTATAAATTATTTGAGAGCGCTAGATCTACGATAATCTTTATAAGTTACTGTTTTGAATTCATGATTTTAACATTCTTTGGAATTCCATTTCATAGATGGTTTATCCATGGACCTAATGAAGATATATGAATTTCATTTTTAGTTTCCACACAAGGTTGTGTCATAGGTTCAAATGTTTCTTGTCTTTGTTTGGAATTACATGATGTTTTTAGAAGACAAGTCCAAGATTAATGTTCCATTGAATATATTTAATTCGAAAGGGAAAATGATCACTAAGAAAAAGAAGTGATATAGGTATTTTGAGGATTTGAGGCTAAGGTTGATGTGTGCTCTTATGTTGAGATTATCAGAGGACAACGTGGAGTACATAATGTAATTCAATGCCAAGTTAAATGGTATTTGTATCTGGCTGATACATTAGTAGAAAATTAACACATATGTGTTAAAGGATTTGATTCTCCATGATCATATCTAATCAACTGATGAACTATAGTGAGTAGTGGTATAATTTTTCGGAACGATACAAATGCACTGTCTTTTGTAAGAGCTCTTGGTGGTGTACACTGAATGTTAGAGACTCAAGTGGGTTTTAATAACGATTGCATTGATCTTAAGTGAGAAGTGTTGGTTGGATTTCCAATAGGCATGTGACATAAAGATATTATGTAGTTTATGGAATGTAAATGTTGTAGTATATTCCCTTAGAAACAATTCCTTAGATTGTATAGTGTGCATAAGGATTCCAAGAAATTGGATTTTTTATAGTTGACCCTGGTGGAGTATGTGTGTAAAATGTTTCCATAGTTAATGGTATTGAATCCATTTATTATTGAGAGTTTGAGAGATTCCTAGTTGACATACATTGACTGTGAGGTATTACGTGAAATCATATACATGGGGGATTCACGAGATGTTTATTATGAAAGAGGGAATTACATCATCATTTATGTGGGATGGACGGTGGTCCCCATTACAATGATAGAGTAGGTGATGAGAGACTTCCACATATCATAACAAGATTTAAATATTGACAAGGGGAATATGTACATATGAATATGTAGGTAGTTTTGGTTCCCCAGAATGAGATGGAGTGTAGCAGAGCTCGTCTATTGGTGCCACACCTTTCAACATGTGAAGGCTGTGCAATAGGTTCTTACGATTTTTTTGTAACCAAATTACACACTAGAGTGGATGTGGGATAGCATATTCAAGAAACTTTTGATAGAAATTCCCAAACATTGAAGAGGCATGATTCCATCTATATGATTTTTGATTGAATGATAAAGTCAGATAATGTCCTTATTGTTAGTGAGCAGAGTTCGATAGAGATTTCTGAGCTGTTTTGAGTATGAGTGATCATTCTCCATCATTGGGTTCCATTGACGATTGTCTAAAATCATGATGTATATTTTACTTCATGGTTTTATAGAGGCCTGTAGAAGGAATTTAGGACCCAAATTAGGATAAGTATATCTTTTTAATCCTAGCTAGAAGGGAAAATTAACCACATTATCTATGTATTGGAATTTTTGATGAGAGATTACTTGAAAGACATCAGTTTTACCTAGAAAAATTATATTCACTTTGTATAGATTGTGTACAACAATAACTACCATTATACCTATAGCATGTAACCATTTGAGGCATTTTAAATGAGACCCTGGATGTATAATTTGTGTGAGATAGATATTGGAGAGATATATCTTGTGGGTCTAGAGATGGTGTGGGTTACGAAGGAGAAGGTCCATGTCATCCGTAATCCAATAGTGATTTCATAACACAGCGAAGAATAATATGAATATCACTATCAAATGACCTTGGAGTTTGATCTAGGAGACAAAAATTTTATATTATGCTTCCAAATGATGAGGATTGTGATGGTTTGTCCGAGGATGAAATCTATCCCTAAGGTTCATCAAGCTATTTGAAATTTTGAAAAGGGTCGGGGTGGTGGATTACTACCTCACCCTACCCCGAAAATTGAGATGGTTCATGTAATCTTCCACATGATGATGTTTAAGAGATACATGAATGAAACTATGTACATCATTAAATATAATGAGATGGATATCAAAGATGGAGCCACATTTTTGGAGAATAGAGCGGTGATTAAGGATTGATTGTATAGTAACATACATGAAAAAACCATCCCCTTGGTTCGCATGATGGGGATCCATTGAAACATGGAGGTAAGTTCCTGAGAGTAGGATATCCAAATGTTGGCTGGATACCCTGAGTGGTTTCATTAATTTCTCTTTTCAGTGATTAAAATAATGATGGGAAGAATGATGTAGAGGTATAAATGTTTTTCTAATATGATATTCAATTATTTTTATTATATATTTTTGGATAAATTAATTGATATTGAATTTTTGTATGAATATTGGTCTAGCGAGAATTAATTTATTAAAAATATTAGAAATATTACAGATTAAATGTGAATAGTTTTGTAAATAAAATTTGATAAATCTTAAATGCAATATTGTATCTTAAAAAATAACATGATTGATTTCTGGAATGTGTTTTTTATTATAAGAGATAACTAAAATAGGTCAGTGTGGGGCATCCATATATCTCACCGATTAGATATACATTCAGAGAATTAATTAAATGATTTATTTAATAAATTTATTTCTACAAAGATATTTGGATTGAAGTTGAATATAACATATTGGTGATCTTCACACTGATATATTCATAATACAAGGACCATAATGGGCTTCACCGCATCACCGTTCATTTTTAGAATCCCCTAATATGATGATGAAACCATGGGCCAATTAATATTAAAGCACATTGAATGAAATTAAATACATCGAACATTAGAGAGAACATTATTCGATGATGATTGATACAACATTCTGGTAGGACTCATTAATAATTATATTATACCAATTTTTATTAAATTGATTGAGTAGATTAATCACTGACTTGGACCTACAAAAACAATGGCCTTTTCATGCTCTCGTGTAACAGTTTAATTGATTAATGCATGATTTTATAAGCTGTTTATCCCCATTGTGGGTCATTGGAGAATAATTCTTGGAATCAATTGAAATTTTTTTTCATTCCCACCAATTTTTATGGAGTTAATCACTAGTTGGAACCCTCATTCAGGGTCCAATATTACCGGGAAGTACTAAGATGGATCAAACCACTGGAATCATGATGAATATTTCTGAAATGGATCAACAAACAAGGGGTGTTTACCAATAATACAATGGATGTGGGTAATATATTTTGTGATCATAGAACAAATATTTAATGAATGAAGGACAAATGTCACATGAGACGTACGATGAAACTCTAAATACCAATGAAAACAAATTAATGCATAATTAATGGAAATAAATTATATATCCCAACTAGATACAATGATTTCAAATAGTGTTGAGGTGATATATACAACGGAATTGTTGGATTCAAGACACATAGTTTAGATCTTTATTTATTCAAAATCTGTCAACTACATATTGTATACCTTGATGAACACATGGAGTGTTCAGGGGATAGGTTTTTGGGAATTTATATGTATGGCTTGATACAAAGACTTTTTAAACACCATGTACCACTTCCTTGAGTTATGTAGATGTGTAGATGAACACATGGCCTGAAACATTCCATGTTCCCAAGTACCCAAGCATGAACATAGAGGCAGGAGGCACTTTCTATTAATACTCATTTCTTATACTAAAGTACATGGATTAATGATGTAATAAAAAATAATGTCCAAATATACAGATAAGACCATGGGTTACATGATAAAACCACATAGACCCCCCCCCCCCAAACACCTTATATCTCTAAATTGTTGCTTACCCATATACCTATCAGGACATGAATAGTTGATGGAGTTGGAACATAAGCTATATGGGTCCCCTAACACACTGTGTACCACTTTCCCCCTTCTGAGGAAACATTATACATATTTAATCACTTAGTTTAAACTCATATTATGACCCACATGTATCTTATCATGAGTTTTTTCCATGTATAACATGATGATTCCAACCTTTTTGGATTTTTGGATTCAATGTGAGAAATTCATAGAATGAAACATATTTAGGTGATGCCTTGAGACAATAGTGATCTGGATAAGGATAAATAGAGAGACTATAGTGAAATCCCCCTCCCCATCAACATGGAAATGGTTCGTATACCAACTGATGGTACCACTTCCCAAAATTGATCGGGTGTGGGTCTTCGATGACCAGTGTGGAACCCCCCAGTCCCAGAAATGTGTAGGAAATCACCCAACAAAGTAGAACCCCCCCCCCACAAACATTAGTCTAGGGTGGATCCTCTAATTATTTATTGGAACCGCCTTATTAGATAGGGTTGGGTTCTTATATCATTAGAGTAGAACCCCATAACACATCAAGGTGTGAGTCCCCTATTGATACCTACTAATGGAACCCCATATTGGATATGGAATGGGTTCTTCTGACAGTAGAGTGGAAACACCCATTAGCTTGGGTACATGTCCTCTGTGGATACACACAATTGGAATCCCCAGATACACTAATGCATGGGGCCTCTTCATCGGGGTTTTTTCCACTCAACAGTGCAAATCAAATTTGAGGCATGAGCAATCACAATATTTCTTCTAGGTAGATGCATGAGATGATGTGAATCAAAGATAGACTATCTAAACTATTTTCGAATCATTTCCATGGATGAGCTACGATATAGAGATATCATTTCAGTCTCATTTGGGATTCTTTTACTATGAATATATATACATTTTTATCAATACCTGTGGATTTGGTTAATATCCTACCATGGATTTTAATGATGTCAGAGGAATTCCAAATGATTTCTATGTTTATATAATTTCAGTTTTTTAAGGTTACTATCAATTTATAGGTGGAAAATTATCTACATGTAGCCCATCTACAATCTGTTTTGATCGCCTTATGCTTGGATGAGTCTACTAACTATATTTGTTTGGGTTGATCACATCCTTTCCACTTATTTCTACAACTAGTTTTCTAGTAAATTTATTACCTTTCATTATGTATCTATTTCTACTACCCATTATTTTTTTGATAACCCTACTAGGTATGTATATACTCAACCATACATGTAGTTTTCCCATAATTGTCATGTCTTATAGAAATGAAAAATTGGTCAATGGTGACTTCATAGATGCTTTGGGATACATATTGATCAAGAACACATATAGTGGTTATAGATTAAAGGCCATGATCTAGGTTCGATCATTAGTTTACTATATAGTTATTTGAGGTTGGATCATATTTTTGGTTGGGTGCGTAATTTTCTTTTTTACTTTACAATTTTCACCTTCATACTCCTATACCGCAATTATATTTTTTATTCATAGTTTAATTTCTAGTTGTTGAGTATTTTTAACATTATTTATCACAAAACATCTCTAGTTTATATGACTATTTTATTACAAATAGGTTTCTAGGAAAATGCCTCAATGTGATAGTTGTGCCTTCAGCACTGCCCGCCCGCTACAGGACTAAGGAGGCAGGCTCAGGGAAGTCGTCGCACATGCCCAGTTAGGGTCATGACCAAACAGTATGGATCCAAATATTTATATATGTTATTGGAATTTATAAAAAACATGTTTTCCATATTTTGGAATATATAATAGTATTAAACACATTTAGAAAAAACAAAACAAAAAATAATATTTTTATTTATCAGGAACAAAAAATTTTGGGAATAAATATTATTACTAAATTTGACACTATTAAAAATGTAAAATAAAAAATAGATATAATTGGAAATTTTGGATAATGTTTCATCCCATAAAATTATCACATTCCCAAAAATCATACTCGAGCTGTAGAAAAATATTATTAATGTAATCCATATTTCAATAATTGAATAATACATAATCCTGAGAAGAATTAATCTAAATTTGGAATAAAAGAAATAATTATAATTATATTAAATATAAAACCAACATAATTACTAGAATTGTAATTTGAACATTATGAATAGTAGAATACCAGTTAGAATAGTCATATAACAATTAAAAAATTAACATAACCAATAAAACTATATAATTTCATGTAAATAATATTTGACCTAAATAAACTATGTATATATAAATATTATAATAACATAAAATACAAATAAAATTTCAAAGTCATAAAATTTATTACAATATATTTGAAAAAATATATTTTATTGTATTTTGTAAAAAACCAAATTTTAGTGTTAATAATTTAATTTACATACGTTAGAAAAAAATTTTGATAAAGAGAATTTATTTTTTAATATCATCATGATGAAATTTTCTATGGATGATGTTTTTAATTTTTTTTGAGAAATATATACTTTAGGTGGACAATGAAAAATAATTTTTATAATATTTCATGTTTTATTATATAATAATGATTAGATTATTATTTGAAAATATTAAATTCATGATCCCTACCCATCATTAATACAATTATATAAGTGATTTATTTAAAAATTAATAATTTTGAAATATGAAACATAAGTTTCTAATTTTAAATAAAAAATTAATGTATTCCATAAAAAATATTCATTTTTTTCATACTTTTGAGGAAATTAAAACATTTGGTTGTACAATTTTTTTTAAAAAATATAAACAATATTATTCTAAAAACATATGCATAATAATTTCAAAAATATCACAATTATAAGTCTTACATTGAAATTAATAAACTACTTAATATTTCAATTAAATAATACTCTTTCTCTCAAGTATAAATATCCACCCACATATTTTGGGAATCCACATGCCATAAAATTATCAAATCCAAAAAAGTACTCAATTACATCAAACTAAATCACCATATATCCTTAGGTATTATCTACTATCATCTATCCCCAATCCTTCTAGTCGATATCAATGTAGTCAAATTCAATAAAGAGGTAACCTCATAAACAACTCTTTTTATTTTTATTTCTCTACTTCTTTATACTCTCACGGTGATTTTTAGTTTAATACAATTATAATACACTAAATCAAATATATTAATATAATGAAGATGTTTAATTTAATTTATTAATCTATTTATGTTTTACATACAATCTCTCCCACTATTTTGACAAATCCATTTATGGATTAGTTTCATCCACTTATAAAAATTTGGTCAATGTTTTACATATCACCATATACATGTATTGTAAGAGTAAATTATTTATAATTAATAAATATGCAATTCTATATATTTTTATGTATTTATAGTTAGTTTTAATAATGTATAAATTTTATCGAATCAAGATCTTGATGTTGAAAATAAGATAGGATAATTTAGAGGAACATGATGTAAAACTATTTCACCATTAACGATGAATATTAAGAAATAAAGTCCAATGATCACAATTTATTAATGGTGACCATAAATATTATAATTAACCTTTCCTTTCATTTTAATACATAATATATTATTATACAGATTACTAAATGTTAATATTTTAATTGGGACTAATATTTTGGGGACTCTTAAACCTAACTCTTCATTTAGGATTATATTCTCTTCTTCAACTTCATCAACATAATTATATAGAATAAATTATAATGAATTTATTTTATCCTTAATTACTTTTTATCTTCAAGTTATATTCATGTTTATACTTCATTCTAATGATTTCATATCTACCCATATCAAATTTTTAAAGATCCATGTTCTCAAAATATTCAACTGATTATTTTATATTCATTTCTTCTTTCCCATTATGAAATATGATATGCTCAGTGATAATTATATATTATCATGAAAATGAAAATAATTTCACTTCTCATAACCTCCATGTATAATATTTTAAACATATGAAATCACTATGGAACCCATTCATTTTTAATGGACTCGGATCATGCTTATGGTTAGTATAAATTTATTTTTCCATGTGGCATGAATGATTATTAGAGTATTAGTATTTGATGAGTGTGAGTCGTATTATATATTGGTATAATTTAATGGTAATTGTTTTATATCTCATGATATTTTTTTGTTTGAACATGAATTTTTTTTTTCACATTTTATAGAATGATGATTTATGTATGCATGTTATCTGTTAAAATTATAATAGCATTGTCTACAATATCTGTAAGGGATTTTATAATTATGTAATTATGTTTCAGTTTTACATATATTTCACTTTATATTCCTCTTTTAAATTATTATCTCATGATTATAATGCAAATCATCTTCTAATCAAAAAATGATTATTATTATTATTTTCAACCATGAAAAATATTTTTCCATGCCTTATGTTCCTTCCCATTTATTCCACCCCATTTTAGGATTTTTGACCACCCATTTCATAATTTCCATTCTTTAGGGATTATTCATATTATGACCACTATGAATGATAATTATGTTTCTATTCAGGTTTAATTAAATTATTTATTTTGTGTTTTTATTCATTGGGATTTTAAAAAAATTCCAGTTAGTATACAATTATATTTTAGATTGTATTATTAATATTATGTTTTTTAAAAAAAAATTCATTAACATACATGAATGATACATGTCTCTATAATTAAATTTTTACTCATAAATATAATTTATTTAGTAACCATTTAAATTCCCAAGGATTTTTAATATAAACATAGGATAGTACACCTAATATATGAGATGATATATTTTATTTGTTAACTATAATGAATTATACTCATTTTATATTTTACTCTACATAGTTAAAAAACCACTTTTATATGGTTAAATATTATATCATATCAATACCTTATGAATTTATGTACTTTAATATAGTTAATATTATTATTAAATATATATTGTAAGATTTTAATCCCAAAAACATAGGCCAATTTTTCGAATTCATCATAGAGAATAGTTAATTGAAAAATACTCTTTAATTGTTGTAATAATATATTATAATATATATATATATATATATATATATATATCTCTGTGTGTGTGTGTGTAATTTTAATTTATGACAATTTAAAAAATAAAACTATAATTAACCTTTTATAAACAAACTCCATAAATTTGTTATTGATGAAACAAAAATTCATAATAACCTAATTAAAATTAATATTCTAAAATCTAAATGATTTCATTAAACCAGAAGTGTGTCTATTTAGACTGTATATTTTAATGTTTTACTTTAACATCTCTTATCATTTTAGTTGGGTCATATAAAAAATTCCAAAAATATTACATTAAGGAATAAGGTTTTGAAAACTATATCTCAGACATCAAATTAATTGTGAGTTTTTATGAGTAGTTATAAAATTAACTTCATTATTTCAATAACCATGAATATATAATTCATTTTAATAAAAATATTATATGATTTTATTGTTTTAATTACTTTAATTTTAATTTTTTATAATATAAATTATTAGGCATAAAAAAATTTTATTTATCTACAATTTTATAAAAAATAAGATCATAAAAAATTTAATACATCATTGAAAAAATAATTCATGATTGGGTTATATATAAATTTGTAAAAGAAATCATAATAACATAGTTCTAAATTATGAGACTATTTTTTATGGTATAAGGCACCATCAAACATTCATGGATTGGAAAAGTTTTTATATATGACATAACTTCCATATAAATTTAGATTCTTGTTAAATATAAAATATTATTCTTTGAATGCCATGTTTCTTAGTTTATTATCCAATAGATATTTGTTATTAATATTACCAATGAAATTCAACACAATCATAAAGCTTTTATAAAATCTTTTATGAAATTAATGATGAATTTATCATGTTTTAAAAATAATTATAATAATATATATTTTTTATGTCTATATGTAGTAGGATATATAAAGGACATATAATATCATTAAAAAAATTTAAAATACCTACATTTCCTAGAATATGTCTCATAATTTCTAAGGAATGTTGAATATTACATGAATAGTAAATTCATGTATATTTAGACAGACATTAATTCATGATATAAAATAAATTTAATATTATTATCAATATAATAATCAAACAATGTAGTGGAAAATTGTTGAAAAATATGTTATATATATAACGAGTAATTAAGAGCAGTTTTTATGGAAAAATGTAATAAAATGTAATTTTTGGGTGTTTTAATTAAAAATGTTCTATGTTAGTATTCTAATATATCATTTTCCTTAAATATAATTTTCTATAAATAATATCCTAAAAAAATTATATCATTAATAAATATTCCAATATTTATTACATCTATCTAATGTTTTTAATTTCATAAAAAGAATAATGAAAATAATCCATATTTACACATAGTTGATTCTAGTGAGGTTTACTGAGTTGAAAATATATGGAACTATCTGATGAATTTGAAGTCGTATGTAATTAAATATGAATATTGTTATTTTAATAGACATAATTATTAATATTTATTATCCAATTGGAAATAGTTTTTTGTATGGGGGGAGTTGGAGGTTTCAAAGAATCATAATATTGGAAACTAATTAAATCTTGAACATTTGGTTATGTGCAGTTAAATGCCAACAAAATCATGACAGTAGTACATGAATGTTTTAAGGGACTTAACATTATATCAACCACTCACCAATAAGAGAATGATGGTGGGAACTAGGGAAATAATTTCCTCCAACAAATTTATGCTTGGCACTTGAGACTATGTACAGTCCATTATTGAATATTTTAAAATTGGGTGATATAGACCATTGAGATTTACATAAAATTTTCTCTTCCTCCCTAACGGGATCTTACATGGAGAAATCAACCTCCCCTTCAGATATTCCATGATGTTGTCTCTATTATAATCATCTCATATATAATTCAACTATAATTAATATATTTTTCCTACATTTATTATGACAAAGCATAAAAGAATTTTAATCTTTAGTTTCCCTCAATATATCACCATTCCAAATTTATATCCTACTGAAGTGGATATAGTTAGGGTTATAGATTCTATATGATTGATAATTATTTTCTCTATTATCATTAATGAGTAAATAAATATAATCTAAATTTATATAATCCCTAACATCTCTTGATTGTTTATATCTGATGATGTACTGCATGTTATGAGAGATATGATACATATGGGAAAAATATAGAATAAAACCAAAGCGTGTAATCACTTGTGTTGACAAATTAGAAATGGTTTTAGACATATAATGGAAATTATAGATGAATTGGAATGGTTCAATATTAATTGATGTTTGTGGAATTGTTGTCATTTCATTATTTTTTTGAATTATAAAAAAGGTATCATTTCATTTTCTGTGAGTTAATTGATATTTATAGAGACCATTATAAATTACACATATATTTGTGGAGTCCAAAAGTACAATGGAATAGTTTTATCATTATCTTGATTTGGGGAATGTATAGATAATAGTTTTTATGTATTGTTATATTGTGAAGGGAAAATATGGGATATCATGAGTAATTCCAATGGTGTATGTGATTGTGATGGGGGCATCTAGAGATAAGATGATGCAACGATCTGTGGGTATTGCAGAATTATGACGACGTCATATTATTTCTATATTTATGGCGAGATATTTTTCTTGATTGTGATTTTTCATTGATAGGTTGGTTGGATAACAATCATTATTTTTATTTAGATTGGAAATTCATATATTGGGTCAAGATAAAACTAATATACTTATAAATATTGAGTACATTCAAGCTGGTTAGATACCTACATTGTATCATAATTGAAATTGATTATGGATATGTTGGATAGATACCTTCATTGAATTTTAATATATAATGGGTAAATTTTGTTTTATTGGAGACCAAAATAGTATAATGATTGTGATTGAGTATCAATCGTTTGGGGGGATAAAATATTAGATTATTAAATGAAGAAAATATAATAGAATGATTAATTCATAAAAAAACGTTTTATTAATGTTTCCTTTCATGAGGAAACTCTATATTAATTCACAGAAATTGTAAAATGTAGATTCATTATCTAATGATAAATGGTTTTTATCACATGATGACGTGACATATTATTATATGAATTTTATTTACAGTATATAATATGGTGAATGAACCATATGTATATTTTATTATTTTTAGGTGGAATCAGAGTTATCCTATAGAGTATATTTATCACACCATGTCATGAACTGAATCTGGTTGCTATCAAAATTGGCACCCGACATGGTCAGCAACAAGGCCTGAAGTGCATTACCGATCCCCACAAGTAGGAACAAGTGTCTGGGTATCATAAAATGAAATTTGGTAATGATTTACCTGATATTATAAAATATAAAACAAAAAACAAGTCTAATATAACAAATCTGGTTTCCTAAAAAAGAACTATCATTTACAAAAATTCATAATTGAATTATATAATTAAAAAAAATTCTCAATTAATATAAAAAATTATGAAATACAAAATGGATATACAAAGAACCTATTCATTGATAGAGGCACTTCCCTCAATCCATCTCCCCAACAATGCATCACAGAGTACCACTAAAAACCAAAACAATCAGTAAAAAATCTTTACCCATGACTGTGAAACAAATAAAGAAGTCATCCTATACCTAAAGGTGTAAGGTTTGTGTGATCCAAAGCACATTAGGATGTCACCACTAATTTATTCCATGGGATATACATGGAAAGATGAAAGTATTGTCTTATTTCATAAACATGAGATACTATTTGGAATTTTAAAGTGATGCAACATTAAATTAAAATAGTTTTCAAGTGGGGTGATTTAACGAATAAAAACATTTAAAATAGAATGCCAAAGCTATTGAAATTTCAAGACAACCAAAAATTATTCCGACGGTAAGCAATAAATATATAATGAGCTGAATCAATGAGAAAATAACCCCTATGTACTAGCTTTTTGTGGGTCCCAGGTACCTCATATATTAGTGAAATTAACAATACAAATATCTGTTCTCATACACATGAACCACAAGTAGGGATCATAACTATAACTTGGTTTTCCCCTAACTTCATCATCATCATCATTGTCTAGTAAGTGTTTTCATCATCAAACATGCTATATGAAAATGTGGACAAACCCCATTGGATCAATAGCATACTATTATGTGTCCACCAACTTAGATACCCATGTTTTTTCCCATGTTCTCAAACAAGTTCCACAGGTTATAAAATAAAATTTTCAAAAGAAAAATCCACTAAAAAAATCACACACCCTCTGTAAATAGAACACACATTTAATATACTACAATTTTCATTAAAATTCATTTTGAAATCATACTCACACAAAAACAGCCCACAACAGGTTTCATATCACTTTCATAATTTTAAAAATTCTTTGAGCAATTTCGTAAAATGTTTCCATGATAGTAAACATCATTTAAAATCCCATTCACAAAAATATGGACCATTTTAACAACATAAACCCACCCCAACAGTACATAAACATCCATTTCACACATTGTGTATAATCAATAACCTATTTAAAATATTCATAAAACACTTTCAAGAAGTATAACAATGTTTTGCACATAAAACCCATTCAAAACCACCCCTTTTATTCCAAATACCACTAAATATTACCTAAAAATTATTGGAATACCCTTTAATCAACAAATAAATATCATTAATATTTTATAAAACTTCCACAAAAGATATCACCTGAGATATATTTGAAGAATAAACAAATTCAAGAGAAAATGTATCATTAATACTGACTGATTAACTAATGCCACCAAAAAATGTTTTCCTCTCTAAAGAAAACATATTAAGAACATCCTATATCTAATAATATTGTATTCTAACTCATAAATAAATTCTTTCACATGGAATAACTTGCCTTTTGTGTCAAAACACCAAATTTTGGTGCCAATCTTCAACCGCACCACCGTTGCACCACAAGGGAGTGAAAAGCCACCTAAAACCACAATATTAGACCAAGAAACTCATAGATAAAGACTATGTAAGAACAAATATTTCTTTAAATTTCATAACTTCATTATAAGTGGAATAAACCCTTGGAAAATGGGAGGAACATGAGAGGAAATTCACTTAATTGAGAGATCTGGAATAAAAATCCACAAATATACCGGTAGATGAATTTTAAAATAGATAAAAAAATTTAGTGAGGTTCGAATAAGAAATATTAGGTGATGTGAGAACTTAAATGGATGGAATAAAGTAATAATTGAATGAGTTATTAATGAAAAAATTCACCTCTTCAAATCATGATGATTTTAGACATCCAAAGAAGCTTCCCCCTAATTCGCAATGAATATGCACACCAATGAAAAATAAGAGAGCATGGGGGTGTGCCTATGGTATGTGGGATCAGGTGATATATTAAATCAAAAAGAAACATAAAAATTGAATCATATATTAATGAATTAGAAAAATAAAGCAAACAATGCACTTTCAGACTAGCCCAAAACCATAATAAAAAACCAAATTCCATCATTATTAGGGATTCTTATGGGATCCAAATTGATATGGTAGATTTTATATACCTATGGATTCTAATTGGGAAGTGTAATAGTTGTTAAATTTTTTTAAAAAATAAGGAGTCATAAAATAAAGCTTTTTAAAAAATTTGGAAATGTGCTCACAGTTTGGCCCAATTTTTGAAAACCCACTATTTCTACCAGATTACCTGGGAAACCACCAAAACAAAGAAAGAATGAAAATTAAATAAAAAATAAATTTAAATTATGTCATGTATGTTACAATTATCCCCACAATTATAATTTACAACCATAGAAATCAACAGTATGGACAAAGGTAGAAACCAAACACAACCGAAAGGCCAAAATGGACTCCTTTGAAAAGTTCCCCATCCATCGAAAAAGCTACGATATCTCCTATTGATCAATCATGGATGGAATAAACTCAATATCCAGAAAATAATCCACTTTTCGGTAATTATCAGGTGCATTCCAAATCAATCCCAAACGAAACACTTCAAACACCATATGAACAAGAATAAAACATTTTACCCCAAAGAACAACAACATCTAACGAGGTTTCACTCAACATACACTAACTAAACCATTGTGCTATCTCTAATCCTAATGTTTATCCAAGGAAGATTATTGTAGTTGGATATCTCAAAATGAGAATACTTATTGTCATCCCAGGACTATAGATAAAACGAAGTTACTGATATGGGGAGACAGAAATGGGATCCCCACCATAAGAGACAACTTAAATTTTCCGAGACGGAATCGAGACAGTAACAGGGGGAGGCATGAATGGAATCATCGAAATAAGGGGTAGAATATCATTAGATTTTTCCAAAAGATCACACATGATCTCCATAATGGGTCACTGAACCATATGATCCAACCATCTGAACTGACTAGCACAGTTTGATAGGAAAAGACCCCAACATTTAATGAGTTGGCACGACAGCATAGTCAGTCTCCACAGTTTGGGAAATGATGCCTTAACCATGCCAGGAATTTTATCTAAATGGGAAACTTTCTATGAATACATATGATAAGGTTCATATCCATGTGGAGACTATTTGGTAGCTGCTGTCTCTTATAGTATGGTTTCCTAGGTTGGTGCATGGTTACTACTAACTATGGGAAACAAATGCTTTTCAATATACCGAGTCCAAATTTCTTCCTTTTCTCTAAAATAGCAAAAGAAAAACCAATATAATATCATAAACTCTAGATATAACATGTAAATTAGGTCCTCCTACCTCTATCACTAAATGGGAACAACTAGAATAATAAAACAAAACCAGAGGTTTAAAATATTCTTATAATTTATACTGAGGATAAGAGCTTGACTAATGGTTTGAATGTCCCCAGAATATCCAATGACTATGAACCATATTCACTCTGAGACCTACAGATAGAGATCAAATGATTGAATCATCTTGGGCCTCATAGGTAGTGATTGGAACCCCCCCCCATGGAACATTTCCTTCCAGTTCCATAAAAACTATACCCTGATCCTAGATGGGTTCACCAATACATAACACATTCCAAAATCTCATTACCATAACACGAAATTTAACTAAAACAAGTGCATAGACAACTCACACACATCACCCCTTGTATCCTCAGATGAGAAATTGAAAGAAGAAAAGATATATGGAAGCACTATCCTCTAAACTAATGATGTCATGATTTCATAAAAGGATTCACAATTCTGATATAAGAATGACTCACAAAATAAGGCACCACTTCACCTTTACTATCAAACGAGCACATGATATCTCAAGGCATCACCGAAAATGACCATTGTGACTGATATAAACAATAAATTGAAAGGGACCTTATGATAAGTCCCCAAAAAACAAAAAATTCCATCAAGTGGTCATAACAGTCACTCGGGACCAGATTTCCTACATTGGTGGTTTAACATGAACCCTTTCTTTGATGAGGCGATGAAGGACAAAAATACCCTCTTAGACACCATCCTCACTAAAACCACCGGACTACTTTCACATTTGAAAACATAGGTAACTTATGGAACTATGGTCTCTTTCAACCTCATGTGACAACTCTCCCACTAGCAACGGATCCACAAAACAATGAATGAAAAATGGTCTAGATTCAATATAAAATGTTCATGAAAAAGATTACTTATATTGATCAACTAGCGGACCATCCAACAGAAAAATAATATGGGATACACATTAGTTTTTCACTAACCCTAAATGGGAACATTTTACATAAGGAGACCACTAACTAGCCCTTTAACCTAGCTTACGAACCATACCCAAATGCAAAACAACATTCGAACAAGAGGGGTTCTTGGAATAAAAAAAACTGGAAAAAACATAATCTCTGAAATTATGTACAATGCACCATCCCAATCCAGTCATCAATAAAATATTTTTTCCCTTAAAATAATCCCTTGAAAAACAAATGCTTTGGAATTTAGCGAATCCACCAATGGTACCCTCTAGGCCGTACACATGTATGTTTATGTGCCACATCGGTACCCTCCTCATATCCCTCTTGGAAATCATACAGTCATTCCATTAACCATATATCATCCCATATAAAACCATGATTTTGGTCGCTCACAGAAATACCAAATGATAAAACAAAATTTCCTTCCACATTTCAAAACCAAAACATTCAACTTATACTTCATTTTCCTCATTACAGCTATCCACAAAATCAGAACCCAATTTACATCTTACAAATCATTTAAACCTATAAATAAATCATTCTATAAAAACACTATGAATTTATGTACATTAATTTCAAAACATATCAGCCCATTTCAAAAAACTTCTAATTTCATAACAAACTTCATTTTATAAACCATATTATAGTGAGAACTCAACAATTTTCATTTTAAAACATGATTTCCAAATTACACAAAACATTTCAATTGATCTCTAGATACAAAATCAAAATCCATTTCCAAACTCCATACATGACCTCAAAAAAATTTCATCCCATTGAAACACCATTCACTACCTTATAAAACACTATTGTATACACTTTTTTGAAACCAACTTTAATATAGTTCATGCTATCAAAAAAGGTGTAAACACACCATTATCTATTTAAAAAAAAACTCTAAAAATTCAGTTCTACCATTTCAAAAAGCAAACCATTCACTCATTATTAATAAATAATATCACAAAAACAATACACGTAATAAAATTAATTCATCTCCTCTATAAAACCAAACATCAAAGATTTTAGAACTAAAGGACACAAGACAATGCGAGGAGAAACTGGTTTTGATGGGTGACTTGGACATATGATTGGTGACTATACTCCAATCACTTCACCATCACAAAGAGTGTTCTAGGTAAATATATCCAGGTCCACAAGGCTTTCTAGGCCCTGTGAGCTCCCTGAAACCATCAGCACTGGTCTCTTTTCATTTTCCTTAATCATCATCAAAACAAGATAACCAAAGAACTCAGATAAAACCAGACTTCCCATGGATAATTTAATCAAATCACATGTTGTGATAGCCGGGAACTGTAATCATAATCGGAATTTAAAGCCCTACAAATTCTAACTCTACACTATCTCGACTCATCCCCAAATAACATGACCCAAGAGAACGAACCTCCATTAATACCATTTTTTCAGGTAATGAATCTTGTAATCATAAAAACCGGATAATGAAAAAGTTCAAGACAAGAACGTAAGGGTGTTCTTGATCTCCATGGGCTATAACAAGTGCATGTGTATCATAAAAAGAATACTTGGTAATGATTTACCTAAGATTATAAATAATAAAACAACAATGATGTCCAATATAACAAATCTAGATATTTTAAAAACAAATAATCTTTTAAAAAAATTTGAAATTGAATTACATAATATAAAAAAAATTCTCAAAGACTATACAAATTAAGAGACCCAAAATGTATTTCATAAGAGCCTCTTCAGGGAAGGAGTCACCACTCTCAATCCATATCCACAACACTCCATCATGAGGGAATGCTAAAAACACAAACCATTGGCACAAAAATTTTCACCTAAACCTACAGAAAAAATAACTCTGTCTATTTACTCCCAATGATGTATGTAAGGTTTGAGGAAAATCCTGGTAGCATGCCACCACTAATTTATGTCATGTGATAAACATTGAAATATGAAATGAATCCAAGATTTCATAAATATGAGACGCTATTATAAAATTTAACGAGATTCAATTTTAAATAACAATATTTCTCAGGTGCTCAACTTTAATCAATCAAATAATTTAATATAAAATTCCAAAGTTACTTAATTTTCTACTTAATCATAACATATTTCTAAAGTAAGACATAATTATCTAATTATAACAATCAATGGTAAAATAACCCCTAGGAACTGGCTCTCTGTTAGTCCCATGTTCTTCGTATCATGGTGAAGGTAACCACACAAAAAATTGTTCTCATGCTCACAAGAAAGTAGTAGGTATCATACCGATAACCTAGTGGTCCCCCAACAACTAAAACAACATTATCAACATTATTTATTTAGTGTTTTCATCTTTAAACATGCTACATGAAACTGGGACCAAACCCCACAAGATCACTAGCATACTAGTACACATCCACCACCATGATACGTAGGTTTCCCCCTTCTTCTAAAATAATATTCAAAATCAATAAAATACAATTTCCAAATGAAAATAATACTTACACATCACACACTTTCCAAACAGCCCACAAACATGTCACATAATCCCCTTTTAAACTAAAATTCATTTTGAAATCATACTCACACAAAAACATTCCACATCATGTTTCATATCCCTTTCACAATTCTATGAATCCTTTAATAAATATTGTAAAAAGTTTCTAAGATGGAAAAAATAACATAAAATCCCTTTGACAACAATGTAGACCATTTTAAAAACATCAAAACATCAAAACAGTACAAAAACGTCCTTTTCATACTTTGTGAAATTCAATAACCCATTTACAATTTTCATAAAACACATTCAAGAAGTATAACATGGCCTTGCACATCAAACCCATTCCAAAACCCCGTTTGGGGACAAATAACACTAAATAATTACCTAACAATAATTTTAATATCATTTCAACATTTAATAAATCCCTTTCATATTTAATAAAACTATGAAAAAAGATATCACATTAGTTACATTTGAAAAATACACAACTACATTCAAAAATGTAACATTAATACTAAATTATTTTCTAATGCTACCAAAAATTGTTATTGAAGAAAAAACATATTATAAACACAATAAATTAATAAATAATGAAATATAACTCAAAAATAGTTTCTTACTCATGGAATTATTATCCTTTTGTGTCAAAAACTACAAATCATGGTACGAAAGGTCAACATGAAAACCACTACACTACAAGGGTGTAAAAAGCCACCTAAAACAACAAGATCTTATAGATAATCACAAATAAAAATTCTAGGAATTGACCCAAACTTCTATAAATTTTAGAAAATCAATAAAAGTGGATGAAATCCTAAGGTAATGGGAGAAAAATGAGGGGAAACTCAATTAATTGAGTGATCTTGAATAAAATTCCCAAAATATACAAGTAGGTAAATTTCCAAATAGCAAAAAATGATGTTCAAGTTTGTATTAGACTAAGTATGTCATGTGATAACTAAAATGGAGGGAACATAGAAAAAATTGATATATTTTTGAAAGAAACAATTTACCTCATAAAATATTGACGATTTGAGACATCTTGAAATGTTTCTATTTTATTTACGATGAATATGAGTTCCAAAAAAGTAGTAGAGAGCATGGGGGAACTACCTTCTTATGTGGGAAAAGGTGAGAGTTAGAACCACAAAAAAATAAAATTTAATAAGATATTAAATAATTAAAAAATTATTAATGCCGAAGTTAGGATTTGGGAATGGCCAAAAATAGTAACAAAAAACCTAAATCCATCATTGATATGTTTTCCTATGGGTTCCAAATTGATGTGGTGGTTTTCATATTTTAATGTATTCCAATTGGGAAGTGAATGTGGTGTCAAATGTTGAAAAATTATAGAGTTATAAAAGAAATCCAATTTTTTTTTATTGAGAAATGGGTTCACTATTTGGCACAAATTTTGAAAACCCACAATTACCACAAATATTCAAGGGAAACAAACAAAAAAATAATGGAAATTAAATAAAAATACATTTTAAATAAGTTATGGATGTTACACACCATGTGTGTACATATCAATGAGTGTAAAAAATTTAGGGAGCATGATGCAGGTAATAGAAAGGCTACATTGACTAATTGGTTATCTATAGTTATATAATGCAGACCATAACCAATGGTTGAAAAATCCTTAAAATATATTATATTATTATTTCAATTAATTTATATTTTATGTTTATAAAATGTATATTATCAACTCATATGGTGGAAATTTCATTGAGTTATGGATTATATCACATAGTATAGGTCTCCTGTTTTTTTAAAACATTTGATGTAATTTAGTTATAGTTGGTTTGTTGTGATAATATATTTTTAATATTGTGATATTTTTTTGATGATTTTATTTATTTATAAGTATTTAAATTTATCTAATAGAGGTTATAGTCTACAAAAAATACATAAATAATTTCACCACTAGTGTGCAACCTCTTACACGTAGGGAGGCATTTCTGAGGTTGTGACACTCTGGGTTCTATAGGTTGTATATATAAATATATATATCATGGATGTCATATAACAGTTTTATATTATGTTTATTTTTATAATACACTTTATAAATTATTTTGTGTTTTTATAGTTTGATAAACACAAGAATTATTATATTTAAATTAGTGTATCAATATGACATTTTTATAATTTTTCATTTGGGTGATGATAAAAACAGACAATAGTGGTTTACATTAAAAATATGTTTATTTAGGAAATTTATTTTTTATATTAGTTTATATATTAACCAATAGAAATAATTGAATATCACTTTTTTCCGTATGTATAAAATTATGGGTTTTATAAAATTATATATACACAAATTTTAATTGAATAATCTATAATAATAATGTAGGGATGTGCCTTAGAGGTTGTATGAAACCAAAAGATATGTGACTAGATCCATGTTGTGGAAAAGGGCAGTGATATGAATTTTCAGGAGGTGTGTAAAATTTGTATGACTATTGATAATGTAAAATAACTTAAAATTAATAATTGAGTATCATTTCATAGATAGTGGAAGTTTCTTATATAAAATGTTTATTATAATATTCATACGTTTAGAATTATAGTCTAGTATTTATTAACATTAATGGTTATATAAGTGAAGATTCATTTATAAAAATTACTTTTTATGAGAATAAAATTTTTGTGGTTAGAATATTCTAGGTTGATCTATTTGATATTATATTTTTTATATTTAATATTATTTAATAAATACAAATATTTATTTTTTATCATGTTCTTGATCATAATAAATATATTTTTATTCATCTTTTTTTATTACTGAATAATATTTATATAAGTTTATTCAGTCCATTCTAAGGATATAGTTATTTATATTTTATTGGTGGACCACATAAATGAATTCATCCAACCTTCCCATTATATTTATTCTATTTCTCATTAAATTTCACAGAACTCTTTAGATGATAAAAATATAAAATACTGGTTAATAAAAGTCTAAAATATAAATTATAACAACCTGATAATCTTATTTATATATTTAGTTAATTCATAAAATGTTCAATGGCTTGCTTCACACAAAATATTGAATCCAAATGAATGATAAAAGGACGTTTATCCATTAAATTTTTTTCAAATAATGGATTGTTTAAGGTGAGTAAAAAAACATTATGAAATGTATATAAAAAAGAAATAATCATAATACATAAAAATACTTTTTTTACTATAGCGATATAATGGTGAAAAATTCAATGCATAAAATATATTTTATTTATGAAATTTTCTTTTTAGGAAAAATGATGTTTATTATACCATGGTTTAATAATTATTTAAATTTAACTATTTATAATATGAAAAATAAAAAATTTAAAATCCATATAATAGAAATTGTTAGTTAACAAAAAAATTTATTTTATTTTTAAAAGATACATATATCTTAAAAGAATATAATACTTGAATGTAATATATATTTAAATTCATTTTTGTATCTCTTAGAAGATGAATAAATTTTTTCATATTTTTAGTCAGTATTTCAAAATTACATAATGAGGTTAATTTTATTTTTCATCATAAAATAAACCTTCCATGGAAAATATTAGATACCTTTTTAAAGTATTTATTTTTCAATGAATGATACATTTTAGAATATTTCAAAATGTTTTACATTAAATGAATCAATTTTAAACTGGGGAACTAAATTGATTTTTAGAATTATATAAAAATATATTAATACATATTTTTATTATTTATTAATTATATTTTTATGAACAACTAGAATTCAAAATGAACTTTTTCATCAAAAATAGAATCTCAAAACATTGGATATTTTAATTTAAAATATAATTTTATGATATTTATAAATTTAGTTATATTAAATAGTTTCTATAAAAGTATTAATCACATAGAATGTTTTTATTATTGGTATTATTATATTTTTAGTAATAAAATAATTTAAATATTTAAATATTAATGTACATTAGTCAGTGTCAAAAGAGATAATCTAATTTGGATTTATTTTTTACGAAATAAAAATGACATATCTACCTTTAAAAATATATTTATTATGTTGAGAAGATATTCCAACATATCTCATCATAATTTACCCACCTAACTAACCTAAATCTTATTCAATTCTAATCATTACCTTTACTTAACAATCTTTAGCAATAATTTTACACCTTTTTAACCATTAAAGGAGTTCACAAACACATATTTCATGACACACACCAAGTTCAAAACTACCGTAATACTCAATAGAACATATATTATCAGGATCACCAATACAAATTTGGTAGCCTCTATCCTCAAAATATGGACTGCAGTCATTCATTTACAAGAGATACTTTAAGATAATATCTGTATTCTCAACCAAAGTACTTCAAACCCATTAACATCAATAATTTATCCATCATATCCACTACCATTGAAATAAAGTTTCATAGGTACGTAGTAAAATAAATATAAATAATATTAATAAACTCATTATACTGTTGATATAACCTGCAACTCCCTGAAATTATAAAATAATATAATTTTACTCAATAATGTTTTTAACACGCAACACCATTAATAAAAGAGAATACAACACCACGAGTCATTATAATATATTTCATTGAGAATAATTTCATCATCTTTAATGTCTAATGATACACTCAAAAATGAGTTTCTTCAATAGATTCTACGATATCCATGCCCTAGTTTTACTAAATAATAATATAATATTAATATTCTTATTTAATAAAATATTTTTTGTGTCTCCCTTATAATAGAGGGTATGAATTAGATTAACTATCAATGGAAAATTTTTATTTTACACTTTTTAATTAATTACATATTGATTATAAAAAGAAAAAATAATCATTGAAAATCAAATGAAACGTTTAATGGGAATTTTTTTTCTAAAAAACAGTTTAGTCGCACTTTGCACACATAACATCAAAATAATTTTTTACAAATTTTTTAAACCTATCTGAAAAAATATGTATAATTTTACAAATTTTTATATAAAAATCATCATAATGTGAATTTTTCAGATTTTTCAGAGATGTTTTATTTTTTGTTGAAAAGTAAAAACTGTTGAATTTTAACTGAAAAAAGCATTTTAATTTATATATTTTTTAATATTAAATTATAATTTAATTTATTCTCAATTTAAAATTAGTTCAATTATTTACTAGTTATTTTAATTTAGTTCATTTGATTAATTTTTAAATTAAATTTCATTTTAAAGACTCGGTTAACTTTTTATCATTTTTACATTTAAAAAAGGTTTTTCTCATCATGTATGTGGGATTAATTTTAAATTAAAATTAATCAATTTGGTTAATTGAATTTGGAAAAATAGATTTTATTGACCTCCTATTTTTAATGATCATACCATAATGTTTTTTATAATACTAACGAGTTTGATGTTTTCCTATAATAAATATGTATTCTGGGAACGTAGGATTAATCTATTTAAGTCGGATATGCTATTGGGTTAGACATCATTTTTTATGACACACTGAAAACATAAAAGCATAAATATTTCAGATACTTCCAGATATCGCACCATTATACAATCATACTAAAATATTGGTGAATTGAAAATATATGAGACATTGTCGGTCAACACACTAATAGGATGTCAAACTGCAAGAATATAAATTTAGCTATGTTTGAGACACCGCCACGATGTCACACTTCCAGACTAATACATCTAACACTAAAATGCTTTCCGTTTCTAACAAAATAGTGTAGGATACACCATAAGAACATAGACACTGCTAGAATATTGAAAATTTGGATATGTATGAGATTCCACTAGATATCATATAGCCATAGAAATATATCACTATAGATTGTCCCTGCCTTATCTTATGACACCATCAATTTTTTACATTACTTATTTTGATTTAAATTAATCTAATGAATATATTGATCTCATTTAAAACCATTTATTATTTTAATTATTTTAAAAAATAATTTCCAATAGTAATATTAACAGAACATATATTATGAGGAAGTAGCTAATTCAGAGGATCCTACTAGTTCTGTTAAAATTGGTGCACAAAAATTCATTCATATATATAATTAAATATAGAAAAAATAGTTATATAGAAGAAAATATACCAGGACATAAGTATATAGTGATTTCACTAGAGATATAAGAGATGAATATCTCACCTTCGACGAACACTCAACTATGGAAGCCAAAAATATCATCAAATCTATTAATGTTCTCCAATAAAAAAAATTCATGATAGTATATTATTCCATATGATTTTGAATGAACCTAAATCATTAATCATTGTTGATTCCACTAATGAGTCACAATCATCACTATGATAGACCAATTTCTTCTAAACTCTATACTTCTATATTTTGTTATTGTATCTACTTTAATTTCATATTGAGTAGTATGTGTTCTTACTCTACTTTACTACATGCACACTATCCTCTGCACTAAACAAGATGTTACTTGCTATTTTCCCAAACAGATTTCTAATTTTTTTATCCAATAGATAATACTGTTATAGGTCCATGTGTGGCCTGCATCTTTTTCCTCCCATGCATAATTATGGATCAAGTCATGCCTCACCAGGATAGTTCTAAACTACTATATAAATCCAATCCTTGTTTGGATCATCTATTTTATTTTTTATAAATATCGTGGTTGTGGGTGATCACCATGTGGAGTGGACTATGTGCCAACTTGAGACAGACCCCATAGTATTAATTTTTTAATTGTGTGTTTTAATTTTGTTTTACACTATTTTTGCATTAAAAATGATAATAAATTTTAACTACAAACAAAACTGACACATTTATAGTTTTTCATAATTCATGTTCAAATTTTATTTTTATCAAGTAAATTTATTTCAATGTCTTCGATAATATTATATATAATCATTCTTTGAACTAATCAATCTTTAAATAAATCTTTTCCATGATTTTGATATATATTGTACTACATATTTTGAAAAACATTTTTATATTTAAAAATTTATCAAATTTCAATATAATAAATTTTTATGGGAAATATTTTTATTTTATTAATTCACCCCCTATTGAGGTATTCCCTATAGCCAACATTGGGTATCAAAGAATTTTTCATTCATTGGTATTCATGTTTTCAAAAAAAAATTATTATGAATATAGTTTTATTTTAAATATCTCAAATTTATGTTATTACTAAATTTGTTTTCCATAATATGGATAATCATCAGGAAGGTTCTTTTACCAACATACCTTCTTTATTAAATTGAATAAATTATCTCTAATAAGAAATAAATATGAAAATGAAATGGAAATCATGGGTTTCAATATTTGGACTACAACTGAATATGAATATGTAATACATGATAGTGCTAGAAGAATATGGAATGATGCAACAGAATTAGAATACAATAGATATCGTAAAACTATGAATTCATTATATTATTCCCATGGTGGTGGTGAATTTAATATTATATCTTCTTGAAAAACTTATTTCAAAATTGGGGACACTTTTTCTATTTTAAATTAGGGAACTTAAAAAGATAATAAAATGAGTCTTAATATCTATACTATTAGATATTATAATATTTAAATGTAATATGATTATCCCATCTCTGATATATATCACATTTTTTATGAGATTCGTAATACAATGATCACGTGGGTTAATATTATTATACAAGGATCAAATAATGAGGTTTTTGATATGAATAATGGAAATATTGAGAGGCATTTCCTTGTTAATCATAGAATCATGTGATATTAGTAAATTAATAGTCAAGGAACTATAAGGTAAACTTATTTCATTAGAAGTGTAGATCGATGAAAACCAAGAATAGTATAAGGATCCTAAGAATAAGTCAGTAGCTTTTAAGAATACGTCCCCTAGAAAACTAAAGGTAAAATAGAAAAAGAGAATATATAAGCATCCCATTAAAGTGATATTGAATCAACCATTGAAATTGATAGAGAAATGTCTCATCTAGCCAAAAGGTATAATAATTTTAGTAGGAATATTTTGATATAGAAAACAAAACTAGATAATAAAACATTATTGCATAGGAAATGTGAAGAAAAATGATGATGATACAAAATAAGTTGTCTTCTATGAATGTAAAAGGAAAAATTATATAAAATATTAATATCCAAAGAAAATGTAAAAAATTAAATATGAAGATCATGACATGAGAAAAAATTTCTTTATAAGAAACATGGAGTGATTCAGAGATAGATCAACCGATTTGGACGCATAACATCAAAATAAACAATATTGTTAGAAAATGAGGTTAGATACATGAAATACCTATTGTATTATGTGTTTTTTTCTTATTGATATTGATAAATATGAAAATAAATATTACGATTAAAATATATCAATTGAATAATTATTTTAATACAACAATATTATATAATATAACTTTATTGAATTAAAAGATATGTATAAATGTATACAAAGGAAGAAATATCTAAATGTAAATAGTATGTTTTCGTTGATGAAAGAAAAAATAGAAAAATATTAAACATGTTAATGAAAATAATGAACAGAAACATTTATATTATAAATTTAATAAATAACATGAAAATATAACAAAATATAGAGAGACACTCCACAAAATTTTGATAAAAAATGTTTCTCCCAAATATGTTTTTGAGATATGATATGAACCTAAATAGAGAAGAATAACTAAAATTATTTTTCTTCATAAATACATACCTAAAACAGCATCCAATAAAAATTTCTCAAAAGGATCCAATAAAATTTTTATTTCTTTTATTCTACTGTCTATTTATAGAAAATACATTAGGAAAATATATGTTCTAAAAACCATTATTACTAACATTTTTATACAAAAAAATATTTTGGTATCAAAATAATTTATTGTTTAAAATCTATTTTGTTTGGAAAATTGTTGATGACAAACTGTATAAGTCTATGGTACCTACATTTTTTTTTCAAGACAAATGTCATGAGTCTATATTTTCTTCAAGTTCCTTAAAAAAATTAAGTATACAATGTCATCATTGGAAATAATGAAAAAGAAAAAACATCATCATAAGCCAGATTGGTAGAAAAAAATTATTTTTCATTTCTAAATTTTTAGTTACGGATGGATTAAAAAATAATCTACTTATAATTTCACAATTTTCTGATGATTGTAATTATGTTATGTTTGAGATTGATGCTTTTAATGTTTTTTTATTTTAAAATTGATAAAATTCTTACTACTTTTCAAAATGAAAATGATTATCTTATAGATTTACATTCATTAGTTATCAAAAATTTTCATTCTTAAATGCCTTGCATAAGGATTTTTATATTTGGAATAGGATACTAGGACATTAATATATTCACTGAAATTCTAAGTTCACTAGAAAAGGGTTGTGTTTGGATATACCAAAACATGAGTTCCCACTGATAAAGTATGCAACCCCATTCAAAAAGGGAAACATCATAATGGTTTATCCAATCCAAATAAATAAGTTTAAACTTTGCAACCTATCTTGTTGTTCCACATGTATTTGTTCAAATATTTTAGATATTCAATTCATAAAGGAAAGTACAATGATAATGTTATTTTAGATGTATATTCTTGGTATAAAATTCTACATTTTCTATATCACAAAAATAAATAATTCTCTTAGCTTTCCATGAATGCTAAATCAATAGAAAATCACATTGTTATTACAATTATATCCTTAATGAGGGGTCATAGATATGATATTTTGGGTCAGTATTTTGAGTAATTTTTCTCAAAAAATGCCTACACGCCAAAATTATATGTTTATAGGATACCCCATATTAATTGAGTTCATGGGAGAAAAAATCGAACATCACAACTGATATACAAGACCATATTAAATGCGTATAACATGACTAACTATTTTTTTTATGAAGTTGTAAATATAAGATGCTATAATATCAAAAGTTTTTTGATCAGACCCATTCAAAAAAATTACCCTTATGACTTGTAGAATAATATAAAACCTATAGTGAATAGATTTATAGTTTTTGGTTTCAATGTCAAATTATCTTAACACAAAGGGTAATCATGATAATATTTTATCCAAAATCGATGATGGAATTTTCATTGGTAACTCAGTTTATAGAAAATATTGTAATTTTTTCAACAAGAAGACTAAACCCAATGATGAAAATTTTGAGGTAAAATTTAATGAAACAGATCTAAATGATCTTAATATATACTTATAAAACAATAATATTGATTATTATTTTATGAAAGTAAATAAAAAAGGAATATATTTTTCTATAAAATAAGAAGAAAAATCATCTAGTTTTAAATAATTTCTAGAACGTAAACCTAAAAAATTATGAAGTGACTATAACCTATTAGTCTAGAGATATTATAACAATTATGTACCATACATTATATGTTTGTATAGGTTATCTTAATTTAGGAACCCCATCTAGAGGTTCTATTTGAAATCAGGTTGAACATTAATCATTCTTGTCTTAGTTTGATCCTAAGAACATCAAAGAATAAATTTATGATGAATTATGAGTATTAACAATTAAATAAGTGTAACATTAGTTTGAATGTAAAAAAATTGTGGGAAAATGTATGTAGAAACAAGGAACCATGAATATTACCACAAAATTGGAGTTTTGGAATAAAAATGATAGATTAAGAATATTGTTAGAAACAACAATAGAATTGTTGCACAAGTTTGTGGCCAGGAATAAGGGATTGACTATGAGGTAACCATTTCCCCTGTAGCCAGAGATGAATCTATAAAAATCTCTCTTTCATGTACAACTCATCTAAATTTCAAGCTTCATCAAATGGATTTCATGAGGGAATTGGTAAATAGTAATATAATTTATAATGATTTTCTAAAACAAACCCTTGGTTTTAGAAATAAACATTTTTCTAATGATGTTTTTAAAATAACATTATATTTATGTTGTTTAAAACAATCTCCTAGTGCTTGATATGATAGGATATTTAATTTTCTTGTTTAAATTTTATTTTTTCAAAAGATTTATTTGATCCCACCCTTTTCATAAAAAAATTAAAAAAGATGTATAAGTGTAAAAATCTTTGTTTATGACATTAATTTTGGATCATCAAAAAAATATCTCTGTTATGATTTTACTAAATTTATGAAAAATGAATTTGACGTGAGTTTAATTGGTGAACTCTACTTATTTAGTAGTTTCTTTATTTTTCAAATCAATGAAATAATTATTTTAAATCAATGAAAATTAATAATATATCTTTTAAAAAATATTAATATATATATATATATATATCTTCGAGTAGTGATGCTACTATGAGTACTTCTATTAAATTAATTTTTTATGAAATTAGAAGACTAGTGGATCAAACCAGTTATAGAGTTATGATTATAAAGTCTCCTAAACATGATTGCAAGTGGACCATATATTTTGTTTACGGTATATATGTCTGGTCATTTTTCAAGAAAACACAAATGAGTCACACCTAGTTATAGTTAAAATAATTATTAAATACCTCAATTATGGTCCCAATTAAGTGTTTTTAATAATAATGGACACAAATTTTATTTAGTAAGTTACTCTAATATTGATTTTAATGGAATAATGTAAGATATAAAAATAACCTCTAGAACAGTTCATTTTTTAACTAAGTCTCTAGTTTCATGGTGTTGTAAGGGGTTTTTTTTCATTGTTTACTACTAAATCTAAATAAAAAAACTATACATAGTTTCTATAAGGAACTCTGTGCATGAAACACACAATAATGAAATTTTTATATCAATTTTGAAATATCCCCATAAACAGTTACAATACAAGTATAATTAAAATATATATGAATCTTGTTTCTCATTCTAGGACAACACACATTGACATAAGAGATCACTTTTTGAGAGATTATTTTCAAAAAGAAAGATATTACCCTTGAGTTTATTTGTACAGAACATCATTTTAGTTGACATTTTTACCATGGAACATAATTTTGAGAGAATTTATCATATCAAAGATTAATTAATGAATGATAAAAATTGATAATATTTAGTTATTTATGTCATATCATTAGATCATCTTGCTATTGTAAAATTCATGCCATTTGATTAGTCAAACAATTTTTTATGTTATACCATTGGATATAAAATACCATTGGTTATGTCATACCCTTTTCTATGTCATGTACTTGAGTTTTCATTTAATTTTATTTCATTCCTTTGCAATAAAAATTCATTTTTCATGATATTTCAAATCATAGGTTTATTTCCTAGTTTTTTTTATTTTGTGAAACCGGATACATGTTTTTTTCTCAATCATAAATACTATATCAGGTATACTTTTTATTTTATAAAACCAAATATCACTAATGATATTAAATTAAACTAATTTAAATTCCCAACAATAGAAGAGCCTCATGCAATAATTGTGTGTCTCTCTCTCTTGATCCTAGTGCAACCCCTTCATCTCTGATCGTTCAAACGTTCTCTTTATCACCAACTAAGATTTATAAAACAATTTGATGGTTGATACGGAATCCTTATTCATAGTTTTCTCATATTAAGTCAAAATAACATAATAAGAATATTAAATATTCAAGTGTAATTTTTGTAGTTTACTCTGTTAATCTAGATCTTTTCAATCGAGATATTGTTACAAAAACATAAGTTGACTCAATGTGGTGGGTGCTGAGTAAGTCATTGGAACACAAGGTTCTAAAAAAAAGGGTGGATAGAGTGGTGTTTATCAAATAAAATTCCATTAAAAAAAATTATGGTATATGAATTTTATTAGAGCATAGTGATTAAAAAAAAAATTATGTTGATTGGATTAAAATTCTTTTCAATTGACATGTGTTTGTTTTTTATTCAATAAAAATGGATATGTATTCAAATCTATCGCATGATGGAGTCTCTTGATGATTTCTATCTATGTAATCTAGATTTTTGTGATATGTTTTTATATAAGGATTCCCTCGATGTGCTAAGAGAGAATGGTACAATAAGGAGCCATTATGCCTCAGTGTTGGAGAGAGAATGTAGGTCACTATTTACGTTCATGCAGCATATTCAATATCCAAGAAAGGGTATTTTGATGCCAAAATGTATCAAGATATTTATCTTATATTCCATATGAAATAAGGTCAAAATATTGATGTTTATATATATCTAGTGGTACATATGTTTGAGATCATCCAATCATCCTCCAGATCATATTCATTGATTTACCCAATGATTATTTATACTGTGTTAGAGGCCAATGTACTAGATCGTGATGATGATGAATCTGTTATAGGCAATGGTGGTTTGTTTATAAAATGTTCTATATGTTCAATAATAAATATATTAGTGAACCCATATCAGAATTATTGGGTTGGTGATAGTGAGAATTTATATGATAACTATAATCTAGTTGACTATTTAACTAGACGTAAGGCTGAATTCTGTCCAGGCTTAGAACCTGATGATGTTTTTGTATACTAAGATGAGGGAGAAGGTATTTGTGAAATAGTTAAAAATTATAAATCTGTTGATGTTGGGAGTGACCCCTTATTTCTTCAAATTTTCTTCCCTTTAGATTTAGATCTCATAGTTCACATAGGTGGAATCCAAAAAGATATAAGTTGGTTTAGAGTGATGAACAAGAGACTGAGGTCTCTAGAGGGGATCAATATAAAAGGTCCAAATCCCCTTGTGAGGATAACGAGTAAGAATAAAATGGGGAAGAAAATGATAATGGATGTGATAGATGTTATTTTTAACCTACTTATGATAGTGGTAAAATCATGATGATGGATGTGAAAATTTCTCTAGGGCATAAGGATGCACCTATTGAGGGGGATAATTCCCCATTTTTGGACATTTTTCATGAATCTATAGTTATGATTAATGTTGCGGATTGTATGGCCACTACATGTCATGATGTTTATAATTATTTTGTGGATGAATAAAAGAGAGTATATCTATTTTGGAACATAATTTTTCTTAACAATAGAAGAATAATATTATTGAGGATGAATTTGGAAATGAACAGTTATCTGTTTTAAATGTTCATAAGTCGCATGTGGACAAAAAATGTGGAAGGTAAGTCCACTATTATTGATTTCTGGGTGGATTTTGAGATGCATGACGAACCATAAATTGGTATAAAATATAATTTTATGCCTTATATGGTTGAAAACATAGTGAATGTTCAATGTTTAGATGGTTACATGAATTATGAAGTTTAGTTGTTTATGCTAGTGTGGTACCACCTACTACTGTAACATTTTCAGAAAATTATCTAGACCCTATGGATTAAGAGTGGAGAAAGTTCTGTAATGTTTTAATAATTGATATAATTATTGATAAACCTTGTGTTAGTATTTATGGTGATCCTATGGGATCCTTGATATCATAGGTTTCCCTAAAAGGTTTTTTGAGAAACATAGTTCTATGAGACCATTGATACATGGACCTTCTCTAGATCCACTAGTTGTTCAAATGTATATATCCACTCAAGATGACATAAATATTTTTTTGGTAAAAATTGATGTTTGTTTCTATCTAGTGTATAATGAATAAATCCAGTAGTTTTTAATATATCTGGGAAAAAGATAAAAGATATATATTTTTAATAGTTATTCAGCATCTCCAACATAAATTGATGCATCGGGTTTCTGAGATAGATATTGAGAATAAGTGGACCAATAGAAAATGGATATTATGAAGTCTTTCATTGATGAAATTAAAATAGAATACAAATATTCTTTGGCTGGTATCCTTAAAAATTATGTGGATACTTATTCAGATTCTTCTATTTATACTACACCTCATCATCTAGTGTTTCATATTGATTATTAGAGATCACTTGTCAGAGAAGAAGATACAGCAACCCCCAGTGGTCCCTCTAGCATAGAATCTACAATTCTATTAGAAATTGTAAGTATGTTTTATAAATGAACAAATCATGATCAAATTATTATCTTGAAATATGAAAAAGATATGAATGATGATAGAGAGACTATCACCAATTCCATCATGTTTTATATATCTTATATCTATACTAAACTTACGATGGGTATACATTTTAATGTTTTTCTATGAAATTTTAAAATCATCCGATGACTCAATACTTCAATGAAAAAACCCAACATCTCCTAGAGATGACCTCGGTCTTGAATAATTCCAAGGTAGAAATTTATGATATCATCACTGAAATAGAAAGGGGTGTCCAAATTATAGTGGATTTCATTTATCACATGAAGTTTGTTTCATGTCCATTTATAATAAGAGGTTTATTAGTCATCCATTCTGATTACTCCTCAATTATCTTTCATACCTGATGTTACTGGTGGTTCCCCTATACAAATGCAAGATAGTTTTCATCTTTTTCATATTAATCTTGAACAAATTTTTTACAGCATAGGTGGGTTGTTATTTTTGAATATCATCCCCTTTGAGCTCTCCCTATTAGTTCTCTAAGTGCTCCATTTACTCTTCCCCATGCTAATCCGTGCTCAGATATGGAGCAAGTGAAAGCCAATGATACATAAAAAGAACCCATGGACCAATCTACCAATCCTTATCCTTTTTTATTATTTGGATTAGACTATCCAATAATTGAATATATATTTACTATAATAATATTATTCTTATAATATTTAATGTATTTATTACATAGTTATTATATTTGTTTACTTTTTAATTAATTTAATATATAGAAATATTTTTATAATTCCAACCATTATAGATGTTTATACTTTTTTATGTACAAAAGGAGGAGAATTTTTATGGAATATGTGTTATAAAAACATTTTATGGAATATTTTTGAATGAGATTTTTTCTAGTACACGAGTTAATGAAAATTTTATGGAATATGTGTTTTGAATAATTTTACGTAATTATGTTTCTTTTTTATCTAAACATATAATCATTGACATAATATATTTTGAATATTTAAATATTTGAAATATATTCTTTCTTTTGATAATAAAAAATTTTCCAATTATTTTCGATGGAATATATATAAATAATTTAAATGATAATTATTGATTTATATATGGATCTTACCATAGATATCATGTTTACACATTTTTAATGCCTTTGATTACAATTTTTTACATATATAATATTCTTTTGATTCCATAATTTTTTTCATCATCATTTAAATCATAGTTTTAATGGTCACAAAATCATAAGTTTAATAATACTAATGAAGATAATGTTTTTCATTAAGAAATCTAAATTCAAAGATCATGTGATAAATTTATCTATGTGTGAGACACTGCTTGGTCAGACCCATTTTGCATGAATCACCAGCAGGCTATATCACATTGTCAGAATATGTCTGAGATACTTACATTTATCACATTATAAGACTATCGTATCACTAGACTAAAGAATTGAAAATGTATGAGACACTATCAATCGACGCATCTCCTGTATTTCAAGCCTCCAAACATAAATTTGGTTATGATTGAGACACTTCTAGGATGTCACACTACCATACTCATAAAACCAATATTAAAAAATTACCTAAGGTTGATACATAATCAAAGCATACAATTTCATTCTATAGACATCACCATAAAAATAAAAATTTGTTTTGTATTAAATAATTCTAGATGTCATACTACCAAAAAAAATTACCGCTAGATCTGGAAAATGCCTGATCATAAGACATCATGAATATTTTTGTTACATTACTTACATTAAATCAAATTCATATAATGGGTATATGAATTGAATTTAATGAAAAGTAATATTTTAATTATTTTACTTAAAATTTATAATAGAAATCATGTTCAAACTTCCATTAATAAGAAGAAGTTGATTGAGATGTTCCCGTTGCTACTGATAAAATTGGAGCACACACCCTTACGTAAATAATGAATAAAAGATAGAAAAAATAATTCTAGAGATCAAATGAGATGTGGCGGTAAATGACTAGAAATTTCATTAAATATATAAGAGACTAAATTCTTAGATACAATGAAAACTTGATTGAGGATGATAAAAAATTCCTTTAATCTTGTTCTCTCCCCTAGAAAGAAAAAAATTGTTCTGGGAATTTCTTTTTGATAATGATTTCGAATGAACCTAACTATTGTTTTATTGATTATCATAAAAAATATTCACATGAAACATTTCACCATACCAAGAATATCTAAAATCTACATAGATATATTTTGTGATATTATTTATGTTTTTTACATTTTGAATTTTGTGTGTCCTTGTTCTTCTTTAACACATTCACACTGTCTCCTACGTTAAACTAGAAGAAACTCAATATCATCTCAAACACATTTCCTCTTATCTTCTCATAGGGATAAGAGTGGTAGTGGTCCATGTGTATCTTATTTCATTTTCCTCCCATGTATGACTATGGATGTGGTTGTGTATGACCAGGATTGTTGTAAACTATTGTATAAACCCATTCTAGGTTATAAATCATTTATTTTATTTTATAAAACCTTTTTAGTGGTGGGTGGTCAACAAGTTGAGAGGAATATGTCTTTAATTTCGACTGAACATTTTATTTTAATTTTTCATCTATGAGTTTTACTTTTATTTTATTTACTTTTCCATTGAAACAGAAAACTATTTTTTATTGTAAATATAATTCATACTTGGAACATTTTTAATAATTTCTGATAATATATTATTTTGATAATCTATATTTATTTAAAAAGTTTCAATAAAATTATTTATTATTCTAATAAGAACTAATCAATTTTAAGAGAAATATTTATAAATAATAATATATATATCATCATACTTATTTTGATAAACTTTCTCATATTTAAGAATTTCAAGGAATTCCAAATAATCCATTATTAACCAAAATTTCAATTGGGTTCTCAATTCACCAATCTCTTGAGAGAATCACTCCAAATAATTTATTCCTTATTTTAAATCAACAAATTTAAAATATTAAATATGTTAAACATAAATTTATTGAAATATTAATTTTTAATGTAGTAAATATATGTTTTCAGGATTAAGGTAAAGTGGTTTTAAAATGGGTTATGCTATAAATATTAGTGTAAAAATAACCAATAAACATGTATTAAAATGAATTTCTAGACATATCATGACAATTAAAACTATTTTTTTGAAATTTTCATATTTTTTAATAATGATACATGATATAAACGTGGTTATGGTTGAATAATTACAATAATATGCATGTATGACACACACCTCACTTGTAAAAGGCAACCCTCTCTCCTCTTCGCTTCACAACATAGAACCACCATTCGTCAGCCAATATCATTCCCATTAACTTCCAACCACACCTTCCATCATCCCAAAATCTATATTTTGGGTATAATTATCACCTATAAGTACATTATTTTATAGCTTTGGTGGATACCCTGAGAAGAGGTTTCATTCTTCGACAAGTATCTTTATTTAATTTCTGTCTCCACCTCCTGTAGTTTTTTTTCTACAATGAAGATATAATAAAATCATAATACACTATATAATAGAGTTTTTATATATTATTTTACTGAAATTAATATGTCTCCACACAAATTAAATGGGTTACAAAATCATCGTTTTTGTGTACAACTGACTACCATCGAGAAAACCAATTTCTTTCATTTATTATTTTCTAAATCTAGACTGTTTGGTATTCCAATGAATCTAGATTATATATATCATATTTATAAAATAATTACTCTTATAGATTCATTATAACATATATAACATTTTATCTCATATATTGTTGGATATATGATGACGTCACTCAACTGTGTGACAGACTACTGCCTCATAAAGTAATGTGATTCTCCTTTTCCAAATGCTTCACATGGAATGCTATAAATATAAATTTAAGGATTATATGAGGTATAAGTTACAGTATTAGGAAATTTATTAAATTTTTATCATTTATAATATGAAAAATATATGATTTTATTTCTTTCCTTCTCATTCATGTATGGATTATAGCCTCGTCCGTGTAAGTGTGGACTACGACCTACATAATGTGATGTTACTCTATTTTCATCACCACACCACATGGATACTATATATAATTATATTATATGATATGTGATATATATATATATATGATATTATGATAATTATATAAGGTAAAATATTACATACCATATTTTTATAATGTTAATTGAAAAACAAAAATTGTATGTATGCATACATACGACTTACAATCTTGACCACTGTAATGTAAATCACTTTTTATAATAATAATTCATGATTAAATTTAAAATTTTATTTTAAGTAAAAATATGATAATTATATCAAGAAAAATGTTTATGTAAATTTTATAACTATATAATATGCAGAAGAAATAAATCATTCCTAATGAAACAAACATGAGAAAATAAGGAAATAGGCACCTAAAAATGACAAATGTAAACAAATTTTTTTTACCTTTTAAAAATGATTATTAAAATCCAATTTTTAAAATTTTTACCCATTAGAAAATCCATCAATGTAATATTATGTAATTCACAAAATAATTCCTTAAAAAACCATCATTACCATTTTTTAGTGAAAATGAAATGGTCTTTTTTACTTTTAGGTAAAATACAAAATTACCCACCATCATGATAGTAATTTCATTAAATCTTACATTTTAAGATTATAATGATACATTTAATGAAAATTTTATTAAAATGGATTTTAAATGACAACTATTTCCAAAAAAATCAATATGAAAAATATATTTTCTTCTAGAATGTTTTAATTATATTTTTATAGTATTTTTATTAATCGATGAAAACGACCCCTTATTCTAACTCTATTGGGTTTATGTTTATACAATAATTAATCTTCTTGTGTATGTTTTATGATTATTTTGACCATGTACAATATTGACATTAACCTCTATAACACCCCATAATGGTATGGAGTTAAATCACTAAATTACATGACTCATGTCACTAGGGTTCATCTTCATTTTGGGAGCCTACCAGATTAAAACTCCAAAATTATGTGTTCATGGAATGGAGTAATGATCAGGGTTGGTGACAATCTAGAAATCGTCTTAGGGTATGTGTGACTGAGGAAAAATCCCAATAGAATGGAAAAGTGAGGGCATATGTGGGCTTTCATTTTTCAGATGACCCATTTGGGCATGTGGGTGGGCCCTAGGGTGGGGAGCATGTATCTCCGGAGAAACTGGAGGTACCTAGTGGGCCAGGACCTAGTAGTCATGATATAATGGTCTATCTATGATATCATCATGCCCCAGTTGTCAAATTTTGTATCAGAGCTGGTACATATCCTTATGGGTGGTGCACTACCTAGGAAAGGATGTAGGGCCCACAACGAGAACGTTCTACTCTAGGGGGATGTAACACTAGATAATTACGAGGGGTTAAATAGATAAATTATATTAGTCATCACAACAAGGTGAATATTCCTTTTCATGAGCATACATTATTAGAAATTCACAGTATTGTGTGTGTGGCCTAGAGTAGTAATCATCTTGGGTGACCATCTAGGATGTTACCTAGGGTGTGTGTGAGTGAGGAAAAAGCACAATAAAAAGGACATCTATTGGAATGTGTGTACTGTCATTAGTACGATAACTCGTTCGAGAATGTGTGTGGGTATAGCTATAGGACCCACATTGAGGACAATGTGCTCTAAAGGGGGTGGGGTGATTGTAACACGTCATAATGATAAGCTATCAAATGATTGTATGTTATTACTCTCATAAAAAAGGTGTTTCATAATTTCTTGATTCTACCTTATTAGAATAACATAGTTAAGAATTCATGGGTTTGAGTAGTGATCAGGATAGGAGATGTGGTGGGTAGTTTCCCTAGGTGTGTGTGAGTGGGAACAACACACACTGGATAGGAAATGTGTTGGCTTGTGTGGACTATCATTAGTTAAATTCCATATTCTGATATGTGGTTGGCAAGTGAGATAGGGCCCACAATTTGGAAATTATGATCTTGGGCGTTGGTAAACGTGACACCATATAATTATAAGGGGATAAATTTCTAAATGATATGACTCATGTCAACATAGTGAATCATCCTTTTCGAGACCTTACCATATAACTCCATAGTTATGTGTTCTTGGCCTATAGTAGTTATTAGGATGTGTATCTATATTAGATGCTTCCCAGGGTGTGTGTGATTGATGGAAAATCACACTGGAAATGATATTATTGGCATGTGGGGACCTTCATTAGTTTTATGACCTATTCAGTCACAAGTGTGGGCCCTATTTTTGGGACCACATGGCCTTGGGGAAACCTATGGCACTTGGTGGCCCAGGACTCTCAACGACCCTATTATGGATGGGTGTTTATGCTGCAACCGAGGCTGAGTTATTAGAACTCCATTTTTTCATATTGAAGTCTTTAACTTCTTATTGAAATATTAAATTTCCTATAATCACAATACATTAATCATCCATTAAATATCCATATTTTTTTTATCATTGATATGATTATTTATAAAATTGTATACAATGTTAACATAGTGTATTTACATTGAAATTTATTTTTTCATCTAAGGAAATATTGATAAATATGTAATCAATAATAAATCTGGATAATTTATGATAAGTAAAAATGTTCATGAATTAAATTAATTATTCAATATAGAATTAATTCTTTGAAAATGCTTGAAATGGGATGTGAACCATTTATAAAAGGGACCTCTAAGGATCAGTTGTCTAATGGGACCAATCTACTAGTCAAGAATTGTTAATTTATGTTTTTACCCAGTATTTTATAGAACATCCTATGAAAGGAATTTACAGTAAAGATATCTTATTCATGGAAAACCTAAAATTTGATATTTAATCATTTACTTCATTCATAGATCAGTTTTTATTGTACCACAAATTTTCACTATGATATTATAATTGGATTAATTTCATTCTAAATTATTGATTTAGGGAATTTGTTTTTAGTTATTTAGAATGTCAAATTGACTATTACTTATCTAGGTATGAAAATGAGTTTATTGATTAAACGGAAGCTGTTTTAATTCATTTACCTTTCCATTGATTATGCTAGACAATTATTTAAATGAAATGTCTGCTCTGATATTTAACTTCCCGTATTTTTAATTCATTATTATTGATGCATCATTTATTCATGATGGGTTATTTTATACCTAACCCTTACTGATAATTTAACCTCACCATTATTTATTTTCATTACATATGATTCTAGAAAGATTAAAATGTATGTTACATAGGCATATCCTAGATAGAATAAATCTATTAACAAAATAATAATTTCTAATTTGTGTATTACAATTTAATACAATTTTCATCTATGTATCTATTTTAACAATACTAATAAATTATTCATTCATTCCGGATGTGATTGTAACAATGTAATAAAGAATTCACCTTCACTAGGCTACATAGTTCAAGGACACTATATGTTGTATTAAAAGATGCTAGTAAGAAACCATATGAACATCATTTTAATGAAAATTATTAGGGACCATAAATATATTATTGAAATTGAGGATAAGTATATAAAATTAGACTATGTCTTTATGAGGTAGATATTATGTGGGATTTTAATAAAATACATCCATGTATAGATACTACAAGTGGAATTAGTTCAAGCACAACTGTTCTTTGGGAAATAACTATGAAATGGGAGCATTTGACCAGATTTGATTGGTGTATTTCAATGGGCCTTACCACACATCAATTTTAAACTCTCTAGAGATATTCATAAGATTATTAAAATTTTCATTTCAATCCAATATGATGGATTTGAAATAGAGATATCCCCAAATAAGATATGCTTATGATTATGGGATTAACTACGAAGAAATTATTTCACTATTTTTTTGATTATAGATTATGTTTCATAATTTTAAAATCTATGATAGTGTATTCCATCATTTAGAAATGGCATGTAATAAAAGAAGTGAGAACCACATTAATTTATGTGTTCTAAAGAGTAATAGTGTTTATTAATCTATAGGTTTTTATAGAATATTTCAATGTGAAATATTCATAAAAATATTCTCATCGTACGAGGAAATAATGTCATGTACTAAAAAGATAGAGAAGTAATTATCTGTGTATTATGTATTTGTAGGGATGAAAGATATAAATAGGATTAAAGGAAAACATATTGAAAAAGGGAGGAAGAGAAAGAAGAATTTTCCCACATGGTATAATTTTTAATGGAAACACATTGGTACATGCCTATGAGGAAAAGGTATTTGCTTCATATTGTGGAAAAGGGGAACCATGCTCATTATTATAAGGGTAATAAAACTTTTTCCAGTGTTTAGTTATTCAACTATATGGGAAATGGGAAAAAATGAAGAAAAATTCCACAATATTCAAAGGAATATAAATTAGTATAATCTAATTGATCATGGTCAATCTTATGTTATTGATACAATCAAAGTGTAATGATTAATGTTTCTTGGAATATGAATCTATGAATTTATTCTTTAATGTATTTTAATAATGATATTGTCAATATAATTATATCTAAATATATAAGGGTTGTATTATCGTATAATTTAATTACCGATTTGAGATAATATGTTTGATTTTACTGAGGACAATGAGAAATAATTTGGTGTCAAGTGGAACTTCATTTAAAACTAGAGAATTAAGGAAATATTATATTTACTATAGTCCTGGTATTAGGATAATGATTTTGGAAATAACATATGAATAATATGGATAATTTTAATTCGATAGATCTGACTGCCTATGAGTTGATTAATGATTCATTGAAGAAGTCGATCATACTATTAGTGATGGTGTTGAAACATTTTTTGTATTTAAGAAATATATCCAAAATTTGGGTTTTATTTAGGTAATAATAATGAACTCATGTTTTAAATATGATTTATAGAAATTCATGTTATTTCCATAAATCAAGGGATTACATGTTTACATTATTCACATGTATGGTATGTGATTATTAAGAGATATTTCATGTTGTATGATATATTAGTGAAAAGTCAATTTTCTATTTATAGGGACATTTTTTCGATTGTTTTTTATATTTATAGTTTGGAAGGGTGATATGGTTAACCATATATGTAATGGCTTAACAATGAACATTTGATGATGTTTTTGAAAATAATTTAATATATTAGATAAATGTTTCTTATCGTATTAGTTTGGGAAAAGTTATAGAGATAGAAGGAATTACTTCTCACTATTTTATGTATCTTACAACATTTTAAAAGAAAATTTGTGTTCCTTCTGTATAAAAATAATAATTAAAGGATATTCATTTCATAATGAAAATGTTGATTTGTAAATTGGTCAAAGCACAACCAATGTGTGAAACTATAGTTATATATTATTAATGTATCAAGTATTTATATTTACTATTATTCTATGAGAGTAAAATAATACCTAAACATTAGGAATATGATCATGAAGCTAAAATTTCATTATATTTCCTTCATAATTGATGAATATTATTAAATATTGATCATCATAGATATATGGATGTTGGGCCCTTATAATTTCATCAATCATTTACAATATTGTGATCAAAATCCTCAATGTTTATCTATATTTATTTCTACATTTTTTCATTGTATGTGTTTTCATTTCCAAACATTGTTCTCATACACGAAATCTTATTTATGTGTTATTCAAGGTGACATTTGTAATTTTATTTCTCCATTATTAAGTGTATGGTTTTCTAACCCTTATATAATTTTGGAGTTCTAGAAATGGTATTTCCAATTATCATTCCTTAAATTACAATATCACTTTTAAATTTAAAGGAAAAAATTCTTTAACATTGGGCTAATATAACATAATGAAATTCTAAATGAATAATATTTTATTGATTTTTTATGTTAAATACAAAAAATAACTTACTAGAGAATATAAAACATTAATATATTAATATATATATTTTTATAATAAATTAACTTTCTTATAAATCATATAATAAACACAACAACAATTTTCATTGATAACATTTGTCATACGCACAACCGAGTTTTACCGAAGAACAATATACTATTAATATTATTGTTTTAGATGATAGTTATTTCCTTGAAATTATAATAGAGGTTGTAAATAGGATTAAAGAAACTATAAAAATAAATATATTAGAAATTTATATTAATTATATATTGATTAAAAATAACATATAAATCATTAATAATAAAAATAAATGATTTCGAAAAAAAAATATTTTACTCAAAATGAATGATTACTCACGATATGAACACATAATTTAAATAAATATCTATACATTAAAAAAGTATATAAAAACATTATTTTAGAAATTGGGATGTTAAAATTATATTAGGCTTATATTTTGGAATTTCTCAGAGATGTTTCATTTTTTAGGAATACTAAAAAATATAACAATTTAATTGAAAACTATGTTCCCATTTAAAAAATTATTAATGTTAAATTATATTATAAATGTTTTTTAAGAGAATTTATTTAAATTTTGTATCAAATAATCTAATTAATTTCATTTGAAACATTTTAACATTAATATTTTTAAACAAATTGTAATCTAATGAACATTTTAACTTTAAAACTACTCTTTATCATTTCATGTATAAGATTAATTTTAAATTAAAAATTTCCAATGATATATTTCGAATTTGGAGATATAGATTCAAACAATATAATTTGGATAATTTATAATTTCTAAAAAGGCCATCAAAATATTTTATCATACTAAATTTTGAATGCAAAATATATTTATTACTGTAGTTAAGGTAAAAATATATTATTGAAGGAAAATCTAAAAAGATAAGTATAAAATTACCTATAAACAAGAATAAAAATATTTGAATAAAAATTGAATACCATTATAACATTAATATTTTATATTGATTTATTTTTTAAGCATGTTTCATGATGAAATCATTGGTATGATTGAATCATCTCAAAATATTACAAGGGTTTTACTCACCTAACTTATAAAAGGTTACAATATCTCCTCTCTAGATAACACTTTCATACCACTTTTTATTGGCCAACAAAGTATAAAATAGGTTCCATATTTCCATACAATAATTATAGAATCATTATTTTGGGCATTAATATGTCATTGGATAACACTAGTTCAAACCTAAAGAGGATACCTGAATAAGATGTAACATTTTTTTAATGAGAAAATTTATTTTATTTCATCCTCCACCCCCTTAAAAGTTTTTAACAATAATGATATATTAACCAAATTAACTGATATATAATCTAATTTTTTGAAAATTATATATTCACCTAAATACATCTCCACTTCAATCATATGGGCTATTAATTCATTGTCTATTTTTACGGTGTACTAGCGATTGGTGAACCGATGTGGCATGTTTTTCCATCGTCACCTATTAGGAATTGGTATTATGAGGGATATAAAGTATAAATATAATATTTATAAAATATTATTATCATTATATTAACTATATTATATATATATATACATTGAATCCCCTATGAGATACTATAACGTCACACGTGTCGATGGATAACTACCGTGTCATAAAGAGAATGATTTGACCTTCACTAATGCTTCACATGAATGGTAATAATTATATAAATAATTATATTTTATGATATTCATGAATAAAATAGATTATTAATGGAAAATTTATAATAATAAAAAGATAAAATATTATATTTTATTGCATTATGTCCAACTCACATAAATATGATAACATTGTTCATGTTCTTGAGGACTATCTCCTTCACAAAGCAATGTGACTCTCTATTTATCACCACACCACATTGATGATATATATAAGTATATAATATTTTTTATATGATGTAATTATCACTATTCAGTTTTTAATGATTAAATTCTCTATTTCGATAATGGTAATTAAAAAATAGAATTTTTCTCGTGCGTACATATGACCTACCATCTACATGATCCTAACATACTTAAATTTTCATAACCATAATTCATGATTAGGTCAAAAATTAAAAATGATGAAAAGTGATGATTGTTATTTCATGATTATTATTCATGGTATGATTGAACTATATTATATGTAAATGAGTAGGATATTTTATGATGAATCATGAATGAAAAAACATTGAAATTTACTCCCTAAACAACAAAAATAATAAATGATTATTAATGTATTGGTAATGATATGTATAAAAAAGATCATATATGATATGATAAAAACTAATATGATTATTTTATAAGTTATTAACATTTTTTAAAACCATAATATAAATGGTTAATGAATTTTCATCCAAAATGGGGTGTAAGGTAACTGATTTCATTCAAATTTCATTTTATTGAATAAAATTGTATTGGTATGCACATAATTTACTTAATAGGGTGTATATAAATCCATTTTAAATTTAATATCATGAATATTTAATTATTAATTTTATTGTAATGTTAAATTGAATTATTCCATATAATTATATTTCAATTAAAATTTAACAACTATTAAATAATATAATAATTCAATTTCATTGTATTTGGTTATTTTACATTATCATTGTCCATGATGTTCTAATATTATGTGAATGATTATTTTTTATTATCTTATATTCTATATCAATTTTATTATGTCGATTTAAAGATGATAAAATAATCAGTTTATTGTTTTATTATCAATTCAATGTTATTATATTTTCATCCTGATACATCACAGTCTAACATAAATAGATATTATTTATTCATGAATTTCAATTTAAGGAAATTATTTTATCATTGTTTAATAAAACATTTTATACTAATTATCCTTATATTATTCAAGATATTTTAACATAATTTTTCCATTATTACACTCTTTGGTACAAAAAATAAGTGATAAATTATTTTAATAAAATACAACAATAATTCTTTCTTCAGTCAGATATCTATTTTCCTATAAAAACATGTTTTAAAAAAAATATTTCAAATATTTTTATAAATTATTTATTAAATAATTTTTACATAATTTTAATAATTATTAAAAAATAAAAATGAATCTTATATATTTTTCTAAATAATTCTCATTTGGCTATCACCAAAAATGTGAATGGTTTGTTCATTTGGATTTTTAAAATTGACACCTTCATATCTTTTTTACAATCCAAATGTAATAATATTTTTCACATCTATATCATGAAATTATTTTCCATTATTCATAAATTTCATTTATTTTATTCCATGTTTTCATGTTTTTTTGGATAATTTTTGAGAAAATTTTTTAAAAAGTTATTTTAAAAAAATATGATATTCAAAATGTTTTCCAAAATGAAATTGGTATTTTCTACAATAATGTATTAAAGATCATTTTATGGTATTTAAAAACATAAATGTAAAGGACCCTTTACTTTTATGTTGATGGGTATATATGAAAAATTTTTTATTCCTATTTATAGTTTTTGACTATTTCTATAATAGATAGTAATGAAATTCACTTCCTTGTTTCATTTTGTTGATATATACAACTCATAGAAATATTCACCATCATGTGATCATAAATCATTAAATTTCGAATAAATTTCATTATTATTATCCTTTTCTTTTATTATTTCTTAAATTTTATACCATTTTTACAAACATTTATTACATTGAATGTTATTTATTCATTTGAAGAAATATTAATATATTTTTATTCATTAAATAATATTGATATTTAATGAATAAAAAAAATTATCAATTAAATTAATTATTCAATATGTGGGGAAATCATATGAAATGAATGTTGTCATGACCCATCCAATTGGGTCCCGCACGATGACTCCCCATTCCCGACTCTAATAGGCCAGGGGCTGGTAACTACCAGCGAGTTGGAATATTACTATCATGGGATGAATTACCTAAGTACTTGTACACACACAAACACACATCTATAAGCCAAAAAATGCTGAAATGCATAAAAACTATGTTACATAATGCATTTATACAACTAAACCCATCCAACAGAGTACAATCGAAGTAAAGTACGAATAAACTAGGCTAGAATACAAGCCCACCAAAAACAAGAGACTAAAAACTACAAAGTCCATCCTATAAGAAAAAAGAGGTACTGAGACCACTGCTCACAGTCTTAGGAAAACCTCATCTTGTATGGAAATTTGAATGCTCAGTCCTATCCTGGCATCCCTGGACACCGCTAAAAGGCCGTTCAAATTCACAAGACACAACACGTCCTAGAAAAGCATGTTTAGGGGTGATTATAACAATACTCAGTAGAGGACCCCAAAACCAAAAAATAAATAATCAAAGGGAATGATATAGTCATCTCGAAACATTATATTTCTACTTAACATATAATAAGGAATCAAAATCTATATATACTCAAAACCCAAGCCCGTAGTATAGAGATATGTTACAAAATATCATACCCATTCTAGGTATTCAGTTAGAAGATACCACAAAGCACTCGTCTAGAAGAACTCACTCCATGACTTTCGTAGCTCTGATAACATCCATATGAGAAGTAAAATTCATCGAGAAAAGTCAGTGGAGATAGATACAGTCATTCTATGAGAACACACTCTTGGGCACAGAAAGATCACGATACACAGATGAGGATCACTACTAGGGCCTTGGCAGATACAGAAACTCATCAAGATTCACCAACTTGGTAGAAGATTCACCCTGTGGATATAGTCACATCGATACCTGAATCTACATATGGTCAAGAATGGATATGGGATATTTCTCCAAGCCTTTCAAAGGGATACATGCCTCTATCTTGAAATGTCATGTTGAATGGATCATACTCCTGTAAATAGAAATGATACCTGAAATTCAAGGGAACTAGAAAAATGAGGACCAACACAAACATGTCTTTTCCAAGGAATGTTAGACAAGATTATTAAGACATGTACTAAAAAGTACATTGCGTGTAGAAGGGTTACATGTAGTGTCCTCTAACCCTGGGTGTTTCCTGTATACAACTGCTCATGTCGCAATGCTGATCGTATAGATGAAGGTGTAAACGATGTGAAAGAGAGTGACATGTTATGTTCCTCTATCCGATGAGGACTCCATGTTTGTTGGCCGTGTTCCCATGCATGACTTAAAACCATGTGTTACAACCCATGTAACATATACTTGAGGTAACCCATGGAACTGGCCTGGTCTGTCCGTGTGGTGGAGTACAGAGTTTTGTACTCCATAACAAGTCCATGTATCATCTGAGATACATAGAGTGTCCTATGTAAGGACCCACACATCATTTTCTTCTGATAACACATCATTTCATCACTTTTTGCATTGTGGAACCCTAGCTGCCAATGAGCCGGTTCCACACAGTTTGTTCTTCAGTATAAATGTTGTGTTCTTTAGAAATTTCCAGAAACTCTTTTCTTAACAGTCACACCTGTCATGATGCTTTTTTATTTTATATAGTCATCCATTAACCTAAAAACACTTCTTCTAAGGTATCTTCGACATCATGAGGCTGATTCTATCAGTTTCGGACCTCCCATCGTCCCTGAAAACATGTTCTGATTCACCCACATGAAGAACGCTATAAGAACATGAATTCCAAAACTGTGTCGATTCATCCACCATTATCGTTGTCACACCTCTACTGGGTTATCATGATGTGTGATATCTATTTTGGGGTCTTTTTTTCTAAATAAATGAGAAATGATCTGTTACCCATAACACCATGAAGAACACGAAGAACGTGAGGTTAAAAGGGGAAGAAGAAAAACAATAAACAAAGGTGGAATGCACCTCCTCCATCAGTTGCCAAGGCTTTACCCTCTCACATTAATATGTTTAATAGGAAAATCAAAATTATAATCCAAGATCATCATAAAATCATTTTTGGAATCAAAATCCCAAAATAAAAGGAAATTGGTTCCCTCTTGCATGATCACATGATGCACATATCACCATGTTTGTGGGTCGATTTTCATTCATAATTTAATCCAATAATGGGTAAGAGATGAATTAAAATAAAAATCCCTACCTCAATTCTGTTGAAGAACACTCTCTTTGTCAAATTCATTGTTGAGGTTCGTCAAATCCGAGATGCGTCGATTGATTGTATCACCATCGTCTGCCAATGGGTTCTCCTCAAATGCCCCAATGGAAAAATTATAAATTCAAAATGTTATGTGGAAAACCATGAAAACATTCCATAATCAAGTATTTATAGGGGAGGATTAGGTTTATGCACAAAAAATAAATATTTTCAATAAAATAAAATTTTAATTTAATTTTTTTCTATTAAAATGTCCAAAAAACTAACTCTTGCAGCTGACCCCTTCCAGTTGTTGTCAGACCCCGCCAAAGAAAAATTAACTACTTTGAATTCCATGGTTCCCTTTGGTTTCTAATCTGGGAACCCATTGAAATTTTATTCCACTTTTTCATGAAAATTGTATCTGCATGCTATTTAATGTTTACGTAATTTCCCCAACGGATTCATGGAACTCTGGGCCTCATAATTGTGTGAGGTCAAAAGGTCTAGAATCAAAATAATTCCATATAATATTAAAAAAATAATTCCAAGAAAATATGAGACAACATATTCTCCCCACGTTCAGTATTTATGTCCCAGAAATCCAAACAAAATGCTACTCAAAAAGATGTTGGTACTGAGCATTGATCTGAGTCTCCCTCTCCCACATGCTATCCTTAAGATTCCATTGCTTCCACCAAATTAACATCAAAGAAATAGATCACCCATGAAGGATACTCTAATTCAGATCCTCGATCTCCATTGGATACTCGACAAAGGTCACTCCATCCTCGATGTCCAGCTCTCACCAGTTGATGACGTGCGATGGGTCTTGTATGAACCTTCATGGCTACGAAATGTCGAAGTAATCATCTACTCGGTGAAAATGTGGTGGTAGATCTAGGTGTTAATCCACATATCCCCATCTACGTAGTATTTGAATATGACTGATTAACATCAAAGATAGCATGCCACCCCAACCAAATCTACGCAACCTCGCAGAGGCGATACCCTAAAGAATAAAAGGCCCCCTTCCATGAACTACCATGGTCTTCGTCATCAATCAGCATATGAAATCTTCTAGAATTGTGCAGTATTTATCCTCTCCTGTGTAACGCCTTGACCCTAGTTACACAGAGTCAGTGCATTATTACATAACATTGGAATGATCACAATAGATCAAGTCTTGAAAGACCAATTTTTTTAACAGCCTTAGAATCACTAGATACATTAATAAAGTTTACATTACATCATATAGTGATAAAGTACGACAACATCTTATCTCCACACTCATATCCCCTCATAATATCCCTGTAGGTCATTCATAAAATACATCTTCACATCCTAAGAAAAATAAAACATTGAAAGTGGTGAGCTGAAATGCTCAATAAGGGTAAGCAATACAGTGGAAGATAACATAAGTATTAAGAATGATGAATAATTGAAACCAAATGCCTTTACCAATAATAAATATGAATACTTTTATATCTGGAGTATGATCTAAGTAAATAATTCCTTAATAAAACATAGTCATTGGTATTCTACTAGTTGAATGACCACATGAACCATTAATATTATTTTGATAATGAGGAAATGTATAATGTTGGAAATTCTGAAACATTTGGTTAAGGCCTTGGAATGATGACTAAAAATGATTACGACCTCATCCAAAACCATTCATCAAAATTGTGAAAGGGCCTCAGCCAATTCCACTTTTAGTTGTCTCATGAGACAAGCTGATGCATGGAGGAGCTATAGCGGGGTTCACCCATCACTTACTAAGTCCAATACATTCCACATATAAAACAGATGAAATATAACAAAAACATTCGTATTAAAACTGACATACGGAATGTCAGCACTTTAACCATAAACCATGAATTGTATAAAAACAGAATATCCATCATCAAACATATCACAAAACCTTCCATACAATATGGATGTTTTGTGTCATAATAATTCAACATCCAATACTATTAAAATCCATCAATGGATGTTGACATAGATGAAAATGATCAGTAAAATGCTTTGAGAGAAATACCCCTTTTCATGAAATCATTTAAAACACTCATAATTTATAAAGGAAGTCATTTAATAGAGATTTTTTAATCAAAGTGTCCCATACCACTTTGAAACTTTTCAAAGGAATTAATAATTTAAAAACATTAATGTCCATATATATAAATCCTTAAAACCCATATTGAAAACATGAACATTAATGAGAACGATTTCGAAGAATAAATATTTAAAACATTAAAAATGATGTCTTAGTAAAAATTATCTTAAAATAATCTCTTTGAAAACTCTTTTTTGAAACATGTACATGGGTAATAAATATGTCCCATTAGATACTTACGTAAAAACAACCTCAGATAAAAAAGAGATTGTGAAATTAACCTTTAACATATACTTTTCCTTGGTAGAGGGTAGGTTAAACTCCTGTATAATAGTTAAATCATTGTTATTAAATTATACAAGAGTCATATACATAAATATGATATCATATAAGATCTTTTAATATTTATTTGTTAATAATATTTTAGTATTATCGTCGTTTTGGGTGTTCACTTACTCGTTTTCTTTTATATGTTTTGTCACATAAGCCATGTTTTTTATCCATGGGTTGTATCTTATTAATATGTAGAATGATATCAAGTTATTAAACATTATTTTTAATAATCAAATGATGCTAGTCTTGAGTTGAGACGATGGGGAATGAATGTCATCACGTACGTAGAGACAGTAGTCCGTACGTACGCACGAACGTTACATCCATTTTATTTTTCAATTAAAAAGGATTCAAAACCAAATGATAAATAGGTATATTATTATTATATTATAATATAATATCTTATATATGTTACTTATGTTCATTAACACCATCCTTTATACGTTCCATGTATGGTATGAATGAGTCATATAACCTTGAGGGGGCAGTAGTCCGCTTTTCCTCAAATGAAATTATCGTGTTTATATATATACAACATGAAACGAATAAAGTTATGCTATAAAATGTAATTACATAAGCTTATATATAAAATAAATACAATTAATATCATATTTAATCATAGATCCATCATAATGGCCACCATGAGAGGTGGTAGGAGATAATTGAACAATCATTGTTTTGTGAGGCGTTTGGTTGCAATCCACAAAAACATTATGTTCTTCACCCATTTGATGGAGGTGTGTGTACGTGTAGTTTAAATAATTCTCATAACAATATTGTAGTATATTTAATATACTGGTGTTTTTACAAACAAAAATAATAATAAGAGTTTAGGGGTTGGATAAGTAAAATAAAAGAAATGAAGCTAAGAGAAATTGTTACCATTAATTTAGGTAACTCCCTTTGCTTTGAACCAAAAACGACTCTTGAAGTGCTTTTTGAAAAAGTTAAGGCTTCTAGGAGAAGTATAGGTATGTAGGGAGATTAATTGGGCAGAGTTTGGAAATCCTAAAGGCTTAAGAGATGTGATGAATCGATTATAAGTGGTGTCCTTTTATAAGGGGAGGTGGGGCTCTTTAGGAAAGATTGAAAAATTTTATTTTATTATATAATAATATTTGGTTTCTAAATGACTAAAACTCATTACAGTTAAAGATAAGATGTATCATGATCTAAATGGAATAATCCAATAATAATTGGAAAGGTTTCTTGTATTATTTTATTATTTCTAATCTCATTTATTTAAATCATTTATTAATGAGGTAAACACTACATCATTATTGTGTCATAAATAATTTAGTTAATTAAATATATAAAAACTATAAAAAAATTCAATGATGTAGGAAATATTTTTATCATTCTAATTAATATTTATAGTTTAAAAAAAATATCATATATAACTCTATGTAAAAATTTTTTTTCCACAAAATATATACTTATGTCATTTTTTGTATTTACTTTAACTTAATTAATATAAAGTGTCTTTATCACTAACAAGTGGCTCCATGGCATCCCAAAATCTACCAAAATAAGCCCATGGTCAGAAATCTATCAAAAAATATGGTTAAGACACGTTTTAGGGTAATTTATATTATTATAATATTATTTTTTACCCTTATTTACCGGATTTACCCTTTTATAATGGTAAATAAAATATTTACCGAAATAGTTATTCAAAATGTCTAAAAATAAAAGTTAGATATTTACACCATTTGGACCTACTGATTCTAAATATTGAATCCATTTTTATAAATTCAAAACATATAACTAATTGAAATTAATTTAAAATTAATTCTCGTTGTCGAAACAAAAAGTGTAATTTTAAAAAATAATAACTATAAAAAGATTGACACTTTCTTCTTCCTGTTTAAATATGAAATTATGTCCAATGACCAAAATTGGATTAAATGGTAAAATGATAATCTAATTATACGTTAAAATCACTCATATTCATAATTTATCACTATTGATTATTTCGATTATAAAATTTGTTTTTAATAAAAATTTAGTAATTTTCACTATTCATCAAAATATGAAATTTATTAGAAAAGTACCAATATTTCACCCTAAGATAATTTTGATATTCAGAATCCAACAATTAAGTCTATTTTAGAAAATTCATAATATAAAATTTTAATTTATTAATTTATAATTAATTCCCGCTATCAAAACCAAAAGGCATATTTTTACGAAATAACAACTATCAAAAGCTTTACACTTGTTTATGTCCAATTTCAAAGTGAAATTACATTCAATGACCATAATTTGATTAAATGGTAAAAAATAATCTATTTATACTTCCAAACCATTAAAATTTATACTTTAACAATATAAATTATTTTGATTAAAATTGTTGTTTTCAGTTAAAATATAGTATATTCACTATTCACCAAAATATAAAAGTTATCAGAAAAAAAACAAAATATTATTGAAACTACATTCTTATGTCCTGATTCTAAAGAATAATTTCATTTTTTCAAATTGAATATATAAAATATTCAAATATTGGATTTAAAAAGGCTTCACCATTGAATGGCGGTAATATTTTCATTTTTTGAAAAATACTTCTTTTATCTGAAAAAATGTATTTTTTCATACATTAAGTCTATGAAACTCATAATATGGATTCTAAAATTATAAGGATTATATAATGTTCAAATACATTTAATACTATTCATAACTACTTTTGAACGGCCTGTTTGGTATGTCATGGTGCGCTAGAACTCTGTGTTGCAGGTAGTGTATGTTATTGAATTACATTGAAGAAATAACGTAATATAAAATCATGGGGAGTTACATCCTGGATGATATGCACCTTCTCGGTGGTATTTCACATCATCTCTAGCCCCATGAGTGATAACTCTCCAGGGTTAGTGTAGCAAAGTAGTTACTAACCGGGTCTCTCATATAAAGCCTCAAACGGTACCATACCATTGGTTGTGTTGTAGCTATTTTTGTGCTAAAAAACCACCAGTGGTAGGTGTTGCTCCCAACTCTGACCAATGTATATGATACAGGCCCACAACATATCCTCTAGAACATGAATTTTCCTATCTATCTGAACATTGTTTTGGGGATGGAATGTTGTGCTGAAGCGTAGCTGAATCCTGAAATCCTCTCGAAATCCCTTCCATAATCATGATGTGTAGAGGGCGTCTCGATATGAGACTACTGTAGAATGGATAACATGTGGATCAACTATATCATGCATGTAGAGGTGTCCCAAGATCCCTATGGAACACTACTCTCTGATAGCTAGGAAGTGGTCTGACATGGTGGGTTGGTCAACGATCACCTAGATGGAATCCAGACCCTTGAACATCATTGGTAAGCTCGTCCCGATGTCTATCAGTATTCAATACTTATTCCACTGACGAACTTCATGGGAGTTTGTTAATCCCACTTGAACTTGGTGTTCAACCTTCACCTGTTAAAATGTAATGCACCGAGAAACATACTCTCCTACTGCCTTCGTCAAGCCTGACAACCAGAACTGTGGTCAATGATCCTAGTAAATCTTTATCTCTTTAAGATGTACCAAAAAAGGGGTGCATGAAACCCCCTCAGGACCTCCTCCCACAATGCCACTGGAATAATAGTGTGTTCTATAAAAATAACTATGTGCTCCCCACCTTGTGAATATCCATCAGAGGCTGGCCCTAATGATAACTGAGCACGTAAAGCCTCATAGTCCACATCCCCAAGATATGCCTCCCTAACTTGTTTTAAGAGTGGTTGGGAGACAACTGTCGACTAAAGGTAAGATACATCCATGAATGATAACATTAAAGAGGCCAATTGTAATGTCACCTCACTCAGTGCCTATGAGTTCAAACTCCTTGTAAGAGAATATGACACCTTGTTCCCTACCAATAAGTATTGATGATCATGAAATCATAGACTAGGAGGAATTCTAGCCAACACATATGTCTCATTTTTATATCCTTATATGATAATATGTATTTTAGGCTCCTGTGGTAAGAGTAGATGATGAACCGCTCACCCATAAGGTAGTGTCACCACATCTTCAATGCGGAGACTACCACTCCCAACTCGAGATCATGGGTTGCATAATTCTGCTAATGTGGCCTAAGCTGGTATCATCCATAAAATGTCACTTTATATCTCTACATCAGGACACAACCAAGCCCAGTCCTCGACTTGTCATAAAAAACTACGTAGTCGATGCCCTCCTCAGACAATATTAAAATTGGGGCACTCGTCAAACATTACCTCAACTAGTCGAAGGACTACTGTCAATTCCCCATACCCAAGAAGGGTTTACCCTACCTAGTCAAGGATTTCATTGTTGGTAAGAGCTAGGATAAATATGGAATGAATCTCTAGTTATATGCTACCAACAAAAAGAAACTCTGCACCTCCTTCACGCTCTGAGGCAGCTCCCATGATAACTCTACTTCCACCTTAGCTGGGTCCACAACTACTCCATCTGCTGATATGACATGTCTCAAAATGTGGACCTCCTAAATTTGTAACTAGCACTTCGAGAGCATTCCATAATGTTTATTCTCTCAACGTACATCTATAACCATCTGTCGGTGTCTTGCATGCTCATCCTCTGAGACAGATTAGAGAAGAATATATTCAATGAATACCACTGGGAACCAGTCTATGTATGGCTGGAATATCGGGTTCATCAATCCCATGAACTCTACTGGAGAATTTTTCATGTCGAAAGAAATCTCAAATACTCATAGTGATAGTAGTGCAACTAAAAATCTTCTTCAGTATATCCTCACCCCATACTCATAACTGGTGGTATCCTGACCGAATTTCAACCATCATGAACCATTTTGTCTTACTATACTTGTTGAAGAGGTCATCGATCCATAGTAGTGGATATATTTTCTTCACTATCACCTAGTTTTGGTGTAGGTAACCCACTCACAACCTCAAACTATCATCTTCCTTCTTGGAAAACAAAATTGGGGCTGCCATGGGTGAAATGTTGGGTCTCACAAATCCCTTGATTTGCAAATCCTCTAACTCCACCCTAAGCTCACAAAGCTCTACAGGAGCCATCCGATATGCTATTGAGTAAATCAGTGTTGTCTTGGGGGGTATGTTGATGTAGAAGTTGATCTCCATGTGACGAGGTAGTCTTGGAAAATCTTCGGGAAAGACCTCCTTGTACTCTTCCATTACTTCTGGGAACTAGAAGCTCACAACCTCTACACCATGAAGCGTAAGATTATCCAACTCATGAGTTATTGGAATCACCCTACTATGCATGAGCCCATTCAATGCTTCCTGGGTCTCCTTTTAACCAACAAAGGAGAACCACGTCCCATCGACATGGACACACCACACTCATCTCCTAAAGCAGTCAATCAGGGCTTAGATAAATGATAAACCATCTATACTGAGAGTGACATCCAAGGGCCTCGACAATTCCACCATGTGGTTCCAACATAAAAACTCACCACCAAGGGTGATATCACACTATCAACAATGGTGTGTGATCATCAAGACTCCTCCTGTAGGTGTCTCCAACCGCAAGGGTCTATTCAATAGCTTTACTAGAATCTCAAGGTTTCACACAAGACATGTGGTGAGGATGGAATGAATACAACATGTATCTATATCTATGACATCTATAATATAAAAACCCATTTCATACCTCGGATCATAACTGGAGTCCCTGGGTCGTACGCCTTGACCATGTGCACCTGTCCCCGCCCCAATCCTCTAGCTCCCTGATCCTAGGGAGGACCTCCTAGGGGTGGTGGTTGAAGTAGATCGATACACCCTCCACCACCTACAGCCCTCCCTGATCCTCTTCCACAAACTCCTCATGATGGGTCTATCTTCTCCACACATTTCCTCGACCTCGGTGGTCAATCCACCACCTCCCTATCAGAAGCTCGACGGTTCAAAAAATCTCAAGAGAGCTTTACCTTATCATCTCACAAGTAGTATCACTTCTCCATAGGATGACTGAATCCATACTGAGAGACTTGGAATGCCAAAACCCAGTATGGAGTCTTCCAATGAAATCTCCCATATCCTGATACCTATCCTTGGTGTTGGCTCTCTACTGCTGAGGACTACGAACCAGTCTACTAGCTGCTAACTATCACCAGCTGTCTCTGCTCCGCCAAGAATCACTCGATCACCAAGGCCTACTCCAGCACTGCAACATATGTCATTATCCATAGAGTCATGAAACTAGATCAGATGTCCCATCGTAGAACTCGCTCGAATGCCCGAGCTCTAATGTACTTATCCCTGACCATATCCACTGAGTAGCTCTTGAGGTTGGTGGAACTCTCTAAATAGTCATCATCTATCAAACTACCATTGTAGAGAAGAAGATGATCATTGATATGAACTACTCTCAACATACCTGATGTGAAATTATCCGTAAAAAGTCACTGAAAATCCATCCTTGAAAGAGTCTCCTTGTCATGAGTCTGTGTGGTCAGACTCCACCATCATCCAACTGAACCCCCAAAAAAGGGTCACTCCAATGAAAAAACAATTCACGCTGGTGTCCTCACAATAGGAAAACTCTATTCAATGCCACAAGACAATCCTCAGCCGCCTAAGGGTCAGACATACCTTGGAACCTAAGGGGTCTCTGTCTCTAGAACTTATGAACCGCGCTCATCCTGCACCCCTTTTCTATCAGTGCTGCAGGTACCACAGTTTACTCTAATGGTGGTGGTATAGTAGGTACACCACCTAGACGTAATTCCTGTTGAAGTGGTCCCTGTATCGAAGCTTTTTTGCTAAGGGGTCATCCTCGTGATCACGCTATTTAATCATTACAGGTATGTGCCACTGTGGCATTTTGGAAACACAAGATGTACCATGGTTAATGATTATATTTGTATAGCTGACATAATGGACATTAAAAAGCACAACCCACTTATATATGATTCATGTACCATTCTCTTATTTCCACCAAAATAGTGTTTTCCTTTACTGAGTTGAAATGCAGGTCATCATAGTCCTAGTGTATGGATACGTCGGCCCCCCACACCAACACTGGAGTCTTTGGCATGATAGGTAAACTTGAAACACTTCACATTGTTTTCCCAAACCAATCTCAAATACGCATGGTTCTAAGGTATAACCAACCACCTCTGATACCTCTCTGTCAGGACCCGTCCCAGTGGGGCCCATGCTGCATCTCCCCAAGCCCACCTCCAATTGGCCAAGGGCTGGTGACTAGCACTGAGTAGGCATATTAATAACATTGGAGGAGTTTTCTAAGTACCTATAAATATGCACACATATCCAAGAACACAAATAATCAATTGAATGAAAATCACTCAGGAACAAAATTCATGCATACAAATAATCCCAACCAAAATAGTACAATAGATGTAATGTATGGAAAATAAACTAGTCCAGAAACAAAGCTAACTAAAAAAAGAGATAGAAAACTACAATGTCCCAATAGTAAGCATAAATTTGAACTGGGAAGGATGCTAAAATATGTAAGAACACCTCGGACTATAGGGAACTCAGAAATCTCAGTCCTGTCCTAGTCCTACCTGGACACTATCAAATGTCCTCTCACTACACAGGACACAATAAGTACAGACAAAGCCCACAACATGGTGAGTTTAACAATACACAGTAGAGTACCCTAAAAACCACAAAGCAATACACAAAGGGAAAGGTAATCTCAGCTGTACATAGTATATCTACACTCAACATATAATTGGAGAACACAATCCAGATATACCAAAAACCTACACACGTAATTTAGACACAAATCACACAACCACACACCCATCATAAGTATTTAGTATGATGATTCCATGAAGCAATAATCTGAGATAACTCACTCAATGAGTCTGATATATATGATATTGTTCATCCAAGAACCACCCATTGTTAAGAACATTCACAAGAGATATATACACTCATTCTAGGAGATCACACTCATGAGTGGGGAATGATCACAATACATAGATGATAATCGCTGTCAGGGCCTTGGAAGATACTATGAATCATCTGAATTTACCAACTAGGTAGAGTATTTCCACCACGCGGAAATAGTCACGTCGAATCCTGACTCTAATAAGGGTCAATAATGGATAAAGGGTCTTGCTCTGGACCACTCTGAGGGATACCCAACTCTCCCTCAAAATGACCTGCTTAAGGGATCATAATCTTGTAAATGGTAATGATACATGACCTTCAGAGGAATGCGAAAAAGGGGAAGCAACAAAAATGATACTTCTCTAAGGAATTGTATATATGAAGATATATCCATGTAATGGAAAGTACACGGCATGTATAAGGGTCACATGTATTGTTATTTGACCCTGGGTACTGCCTGTATACAATGACACATGTCAGAAGGCTTGTCGTGTAGAAGATGGTATAAACAGAGTGTAAGAGAGTAACATGCCATGTTCCTCTATCAAGGGGACTCCGTGTACATTGGAATGTGTCGTACATGGCTTCAACCCATGAGTTACATCCCGTGTAACTGGTACATGGGGTAACTCATGCAGCCGGCCTGGTCTGGCTGTGTAGTGGAGTACATTGCCCTGTACTCCACCAAGTGTCCACGTATCATCTGCAATACCTGGAATGTCCCACGTAATGTCTCATACATTGTGTTCTTCAAAGAACACCATGTGTCATCACTATTTTCATTTCGGAACCCCATACTCCACTGAATCGGTCACACGTGGCGTGTACTTCAGGAAACATATTTTGTCCTTCGGAAATTTCCAGATGTTTTTTCATCACCGGTGTGATATCTATGATGCTCCATTCTTCAATCAAATCATTCAATCACCATGAAACCCAAGGTTTTAGGTTACCCCGACATCACAAAAGCGTATTCCATTAGTTTCAAGACTCTGATTATCCTTGAAAACATGTTCTGATTCACCCGCACGAAGAACACTCAAAGAACGAGAACTCCCGAGCAATGTCAATTCGTCTACTGCTATCGTCATCACACCTACGTAGGGTCATCACGATGTTAGATATCGGTTTTTGGATTGTTTCATTGAAAAAAGAATTCACAACGATCCGTTGTTCATAACTCTGTGAAAAAAACAGAAAATACGGGGTTGTAGGGGGGGAAGAAAAAAATAAACAAATGAGGAACACACCATCACCAACATTTTTCATGGAATCGATCCACTCCCATTAATATGTATAACATGAGAATAAAAATTACAAACCAAGATCATTAGAAAATCAATTTCTGAATCGAAAACTGAAAAGGAAATGAAATTTACACCCTCCTACTAGATTTATAGATCTACAGATCCCCCAGTTGGTGGTTTGATCTACGTTCATTGTTTAATCCAAGAACATGGAACAGAATAATCGAAAAACCAACACCTAACTAAATCTGATGGAATAAAAATTTATGTGCCATGTTTATTGGTAAGGTTCATCGAATCTGAGATGCGTCGATCGATTCCATCGTCATCATCCGCCTACGGGTTCTCCTCCAAAGTTATGTTGGCATAATTATAAATTCACAAGGTTATGCGGCTATCCCTGAAAAATTACCACAAGAAAGTGTTAATAGGGGTGGATTAGGACATTGTGTAAACAAAATTCAAATAAAATAAATTATTAATTTATTTTATTTCTATTCAAACATCCAAAAAATGACTCTTGTAGTTGAGCTGTGCCAGTTGATGTTAGGCCATGCCTAAGGAAAAGTCACTTCTCTAAACCCAATGGTGCCCTCATATTTCTAATCAGGGAACCCATTTAAATGTTATTCCACTTTTTTAGGAAAACTACTTATACATGTTGTTTAATGTTTAGTTAATTTCAACCATCGATTTCGAGCAATATGGGCCTTGGAATGAGACGCTGTCAAAAGGTCTATTCTCTAAATAATTATATATAATAAAAAAATTACATGAAAAATATGATACATTATAAGTATAATGTGTTAAGGAATGTTTATATCATTCCCTGAATTTTATAAGAAGTCCAATTTGATGAATCATTTGGGTGGTCTTAGTAAAGTGGGTCTTTACCCATTATGTTATAAACCATCTTTTTCTAGGTCTAGATGAAAAATATATCTTATTTCTCAGAATCATGATGTTTGATATTTATTTGTTTTATTAATTAATATTTTATTTAAAATCACCCATGATATTATCAAAATGTTATTATCTCGGGACACTTTCAATTCCCAGATGCTGATTAATGGAAGTTGATTTTAGTTATTTGACTTTCAATATTGATTATTCCATATCATTTTAGGATAGTAATTATATTGATTCAATGGAATGTTTTTTCAGTTATTTACCTTTAAATTTATTATTTGAGTCAATTATCTAAATGGAATGGGAGTTCATATATTTACATATTAATAATTTTCATTAACTATTGATGATGCATCATTTATTATTGATTTATTATAAATTATTTTAACCATCCAAAATATTTGATATTAAACATATTTTTATTCTTTTATCTAGGATTACATGATATTTTTTATGACTAATATTTAGGGAAACACTATATGGAATATTATTTATCTCAATAAAAATTTATGATTTATTTTTTATACCCCAATATAATGTGAGACTCATGTTTATATCTATTTTAAAAATAAAAATAAACTATTTAGTCCTTTATGATGTGATTACTTATATATTTTTCAAATATAAAAATCAAGAATCACATTTAGGATAATGTGGCCCGGTTTCTGGCATACCAAATATTAACACCCCTTTAATATAATAAAAAAATTAAAAGATTACTATTTTTGAATGTAACCCACAAGTTCCATGAATAGAGAATTTCATTTTTCTTCACCCCCATTCATCGATGGGTTTATAAATTAGTTTATTAAATATATATTTATTATTAAATTATTAATATTATATATATAATCAAGGAAGTCTATTAGAAACATTAGAAATAAGATATCATCGTAAAATGAACTTCCAAAAAACAAACCCTCTTAGAGGAAATGTTATTTATAAATAATTTAAAAATTAATTTGTATTTAACATCATCCTTTATATTGTAATTTTTTTAATAAATCACCTTAATTACTAGTAAAAATTTAAATTTTACTTTTTTAATGGTATTATAAAAAAAATATAACCTCCCTACTAGTATTCAGACATCGATTATAAGATTTCCATGTTTGGTCAATTTGACAACATAGAAGAACAATGCCACAAATATATATCCAATATATAATTAGAAACAAAATAAGTGATATTGATAAGTAAATAACGATATTATTTTTTATTATAAAATTAAAATCAATCACATTCATGAAGATAGTACCATTCGTTCATTTTAAATTAGAAATATAGGCTAATCACTTAGTTTATCATCAGGTATTATAACTATAACTATTGTAGAATTAAATTATATATGATTTAAATTTAAAAAAAAATCAATACCATTAATTATCTCCTAATTAAAAACATTGTGAAAAGAACAAATAACGACAATACTATTTTGATATTAGGTTAAAATGATCACGATTACTCAGATGAGATTTTGAAAATAGGTAATATCAAACCATTATACATGTAGTGTATAATTTTAAATAAGACTTTTAAATGGTTATATATAGGTATATGTTTATTAAATAGATTATTAATATATTTATGTTTATTATATATTATTTTAGATTTATTTCAAAAATTTATCAATATAGGGTTATGATTTTTTGGTTTAAATTTTCACCCACTGTGATAGATTTCTTGTTAGATAGTATGTATACATTGGAATGTTGTATCTAATTCATATTTTTTAATTTATATAATTCAATAATTTTTTTTATGATGTTAAATTTTCAATTGTATTTTCTTTCAATCAAGGGTTTCTTTACACAAAAAGATAAAGTGTAGTACGAGTTTATTGTCTCAAATTCATTTCATTTAAGATAAGTTTTTTTAAACACCAATTTTTTGGTATGTAGTGTATGAATACATTTTTAAATAAACCAGTAAATATATTATATTTATTCTATTAAAATTTTATTTTCTTACTCTATCTCATTCATGGGCTTTCAATTTTAATTTTACCTTAACCATACTAGTTTTCATGAGACAAATTCAGTGACCTATAGTAATAAATTTTTTACCTAATTGTGATCATATGGGATCCTTTTTTCTTACATGTTCTTATTATATATGAATTAAACCTTATTATCTATGCATGAAACTTATTTTAATCGATATCTTAATCTATTATAAAATACTTCTTCAAATAAATGATCGACATTATAATGAATAATTCTCTTTCTTTAGAATAGATATATTCTTCCGTGTCCATATTTTTCAACACCCCAAAGTTGAGGTTTATTTTTTTGACCTCTTATGTGGATTATTTTCTATGATCCAAATAATTATTTTTACCAAGTTTTAAGAGGTAACTTTAATTCACTTTTTATGATGTGGATTTTCAAAAATGACATTACAAAATATTTAATAATGATTTTCATACCTTCTTATTCAAATTAATTTTTCTACACTCAAATTCCTCCCAATAAAACTATTATGTATTTATTGATAGTCAATTTTCAACGATTTCTTAGTAGTAAGGATTACTATTCCTTAAAAATTTTCTTTTCAACCTTTTTGAAATATAATTAGGAAATTAAACTCATGAAATTATTGACTAATTTTCCTTTATAAAATGTAGAGAATAAACTTCCTTCGAAAGGCCTTAAAATAAATAGATTATCCATCATATTGAATCATTATTACCCTGATTTTTTGTTTTAGATAATTAAATAATATATTATTATTCTTTGATTAATATTTTTTAATTTTTTTTGGAGAAATGTCCATTTTCCTCGTTATTATAAATGTTAAGTGTTACTATTTTAAAAAACGAACTACTAATCTCCCAAACGACTCTTTATCCATGTTTTAAAAAATTGAAATACTGTATTTATTTTGAAAAATGATCTATATCTACAATTTCATATATAATATATGTATTCTATAGATAAAATTTCTTGCCAAAAACCTTTCCTCTATAATTACTCGATGTTTTAATTCTGTGAATGAATGGTGTTCACCTTGATTCCACTAAATGATTTATTGGGGAAACCATTTAATTAATAGTATAACCTTTATTTATATAATCTAAAAACCCATTTTAATTATTATATAAATTGGATGGTGTTTACCAATAACATTACTCAATATTTCTAGGTTATAATTTATTTTCCATGCATTTAAAATTTTATTATTATTGATGAAATTATAAATAATTTCATTATGTGAATCCTTTTTATATAAAACACATTTTTTATTAACACATGCTTTCATAGGATGTTAAATGAATGGTTTCATTTTTACATATTTGTATTTATAAATATAGGCGGGTTCATATATGTCCATCCAATGAACTTGTTAATTTTTTATATCCCATGAAAGAATATAACATTGTCTTTCTTAGATATAATCAAAAAACAAATACTTGGGCCTTATTTCATATGCTCAAAAAACAAATGGATAGCATTCTAGGATATTCCCACAAATTAATGTGTCATCCTTCTTTTATATGATCAAAATATTATGATTCCATATGATTATATATTCACCAATGCTTTGTGTTTATTCATTTGACTATGTTATTCCCTAAGGAATCTTGTTTATCAACATATGGTTCCTCAAACTATTTATTAATTTTTTATATAATTACATTTAATATTGAATGATTAATGTTTTATGATTTATGATTTATTAGGTATGGGTTTATTATATTTCATTATTATAACCATTTGTCATACTATTCTCTGTTATTATCTATTATTCTCATTTCCAATATTTACCTTTACGGTGTATCTGGGATCATCCCATTCTTATTTTTTTTATTTCCCAAAGTTATAATGAAATGTAATATATATTTTTAGAATAGTATCTTCTTTGGAAATAATTTTTTATATGATTATGAAATTATATGGATACATAATTTTATTAAATAGTGGGATGAAATGTCTATTTGATGAAAAATATATTGTATTTTTTGTTGATGTTTTTTTATAATTATCTATAAATGTAAAAATAAAAGATCATGGAAATTATTTTTATTGTCATATTTTATTTATGTCATTTAATATAAATGTTCATGTCTAAGAAACATGATTTTAAAAACATTCATTTACCCCTTCCTCTTTGGGAGTGTTAGTTTAATATCATTAGATGGGTACTCCTTAATCATTAACATATCAATACATGTTTCATTGGAATATTTCGTTTTTTGTTCTCTGTTTCAAAATGATAATGATGTATTAGTTTTAAAAATTTATTTCCACAATAAAAAATATCAATTAAGTAAAAAAAATAAAGGATTCTGACAATTCATAACAAAAGTTACATTTAGTGGTCAGATAGAATGTTTTTATATATATTATAATCAATTATAAATGTTTTAGATATACAACTAGTGGATTGACACATATTTTTGATGTTTCTTATATAAAAGAAGAGTATAGAATGAATATTTTATATGGTTAGGTTTGTATATTTATGTTACCCTACAATTAAAAAATATGTTCATTAATTCCATATGGGAAAAAATATGAAATATTGCTTTCTATATACTAAAAAATATTAATAGGATTAATTTTAGAGTAATGGATGAAAAAGTTCAAATCTGGAATACCTGATTAAAAGAAATTAATATTATAACAATAAATATAATGGATTTATTTTTCTTTATATAAAATGATGTTGTTGAGATTTATAAGATATTTTTTAGAAACTTTCAAAGATAAATTTGTAAGCAATAGGTTAAATCATATCAGTCTATTTAGATATTATGTACATGAGTTGTCAAATTAAGATCCTGATCTATATTAATTCTCAATAAATTAGTTTCACAACATGTTGTAAGCTTATCATTTGGGTAATTTTCATTCTTTCGGTAGAAAAAACAGGTGTTATAAATAAATTATATTCAACTTCTTTAAGAATGAGAAGACTCTAAAAATTTTAATGTAATTTAAATGTGACATTTGAATAATTAAATTAATGTAAATTATAAAAAATCCAACTACATGTGTAAATAATTTTTTTAAAATTAATGGAAAATATTTTATTGAGTTTTATTGATGTGTTCCAGTAATGGAGAAGGTTTTTTAATATAGTAATTTTTATTAATCTAAAATTAATTGAATATGGTGGTGGCGGTTTGTTATAAAATATTTTAAAAGAGGAAATATTTTAGATTTCATAATTCAAATCAAATATTCACAGGAAATGAAATTTATACATCTAGAAAAAAAATTAAAATAATCCAATTAATGTGAATGTAAATATGGATCACACATTAGTGATCATTAATAAAAGAATAATATTACAAAATATATTAATGAAGAGTTATTTCGTGAAAAAATATAGTGGAAATAGAAATTTATCTACTGATAAAATGAAATTAAAATCAACTACAGATAATATACTATAATTAGTTATGGAAACTAAAAATGTGTTTAAATAATGCCAAATATTAATTGAGGATAATAATGACCATGGTGATAAGATAGGCTTATGGGTTTTGGAAGTTAAAAGACAAAAAAGTCACACTTACTAAAGAAAAAAATGCGAATGATGAATTATATTATGAAATAAAATAATATTAAAAAGAACATTAAATTTCATATATAAACGTATTATATGATAAATATCATTTAATGGAGTTCATGTTTGATATTGAAAAGAAGATTCCAGAAGATAATTAATATCAAAAATGTAGTTAATAACATCTGTAACATCTATGACATTTGGTGATTAAATAATTTTTCAATAATATTATTATATGGATTCAAAATTTATAGTATTTTTATATGGATGGTGATGAATATCATCCAAAGTGTTAGAAGACGAACTCTGTAAAATAAAAATAAAAATAATATAAAAAAATTATCTAAAAATTTCAATTTCATTCAAAAATATGTTATGTATAGTGAATATTAATTTATTTAATATTAATTTCATATTTTTCTTTATTTCTTCATAATATATGATATTTTGAATTTTATTAATGGAGTATAAAAATTTATCTGAACATTTGAAAACCAATATGAATTTAAAAATGAATAAATAAAAAATAACAAAAGGAAATTCTAAATTAATAGTCGGTATTGGTGTTCTGGTCCTCTTAGCCTCATGGAAAATAATTTCTTAGTCTACTTGAATAATATTTTGATATTACACATATTAATGATATATAAAGTAAAGGGGAAAATAAAAAACATCAATAAAATTGGTTCTAGAGAAAATTAAAACATCAAAAATGAAATTGAAGAATCAATTTTATCAATTGAATGAACAAAATTTAACATGTTGAAAATATAGGTATTGAATACATTGTTTCATTATCATCTAACTAAAATATCCAAACATGATGAATTTCATAAATATAATTTAGAATAAGTGTAAATAAAAATTGATATATTTTTTATATTAGTTACATTTATAGATTTTTTAAATAAATGGCCATTGAATTTTTCCAACAAGCGGTCATCTCACTTGATAGGTGATATAAATATTTTAATATTTTATTAAAGTGAGATGGGGGTTTTGTTATATATGGTAATGATAAAGCTCTCAATATAAAATGATTTTGATCAGAAGATATTAGTAAAATAATGATTAATTGAAATGCCATTTGGTATATTAATGGTTTAACAAAAAAATTACTTACTATTTATAAACATTATAATGATGAAAATAAATTCATATTCAAGAAAATTGAATCCATTTTGAATTTATTGAAGGATTATTATATTTCTTTTATAAATGTAATGTTAACTATAAGTAATAATACTAATTGTGAGATGAAAAAACTCATTCCATTTGAATTGTAAGGGAAAATATTATTTGTTGTATTGAAGACATTTATACATTGATCCAAGAAAAAAATTGTTTAAAAAAAATGATATTCTTTAAATTTAAATAATAAAAATAGTGAATTAATGGATAATTTATATATAATATAATGGTAAAATAGTTAATTATTTTCATTATAAAGTGAGTTACAAATAACTAAACCATTGAAGTAGATTAACACTAATATATCAGGACTGATAAAAAAGTAACACATATAGATAATAGTTTTATCTCGTTAGCAAATAATTTAATATAGAATAATTTTTTTATATTTATTACATATAATTCAAATGTTATGAATAATTATTTTATTTTTAAGGTTTATAATGTTGGAACATGGTTTTAATGTGAATACTAGTGTTTAATAATGGAGATGAGTTTACAATCAAGATGTTTCATTTTTTTCAAAAATCATGAAATTGACATTATTATAATGTATCATGTACCCAAAAGAAAATTAAATTATCTATAAAGAATAATTTTATTTTAGAAGAGATGTGTCATAAAAGTTTCATTAAAAATTTAATATTTCCTTATTTTCAGAGATAGGTGACTGGAGTATAAATTGGCATTTCAAATTAGTGTATATTTCATTGAAATTCAAATATATATATAAATTAAATTAATTATAGTAATTAATAATGTTATATGTACTAATATATATTCACAATTTTTTATATAATAAATATAATTGATCTAGATTTTTTAAAAATTGACTATAATAAATTTGATGATATATTTTAGTGATATTCAGCAAATAATAGTTTATTACCGTAGAAACAAATAATATAGGAATAATATAAATTAATATAACTATAGGTTTATTAAATAATATATTTTTTCATGTGGATAGAATAATAACTCATTAATGGATTAATAACATGAATATTATTTTTTAAATAAAAAAAGGGAATATTAAAAAGTCTTGAAAATTTTATTCCTCAGTATATGATAATATTTTTATTTTTGATGTAATAATAAGTTAATTTTTTAATTTATCCAATGTTATGTAACATGTGGAGGCTCAATATCAATGGATATCATAATACAACATTTTGAGAAATGATATCGTTTAATATATCATCTAATACCTTTGATTTTTTATTTTTAATCAATTGATAGATATAATTAATTGATGAGACATAAGTGTACTTAACAGATGATTGATTAATTTTGTTATATTGAGGGAAATATCATAAGGGTTTCGATTCTAAGGTCATATGAAATTAATTTCATGGGAATGAATTATTGGTTTTGTGACAATCTCAATGGAAGATGTGTTGTGGCGTGGAAGAAGGCTTGTCAAGTTGGTAAGGTCTAATCTCAAGTTGATCGATTTTACATTTATAAGACCCATTATCTTATAAAAATACATGAAAACCAAAATAATATATATTTCTATCATTTCTAAATTTGGATATAATTTTTTAAATATGTATTATGTGAACATTTCCGAATGGAGGTATCGGGAAATTTGAATATATATAAAGAATCTAATTGGTTTTCTAATTTATAATAATGTTAAGCATTTTTGAAAATGGAATTAGTATTTCTTTTAGTGTAATAATGTCTCCAAAAATTGTTATTAAAAGTTAGATTATTTTTTAACGATTATATAATCTAGGAATGTTATATTTGAAAATAATATTTAAATAACAAATTAATTAAAATTTACTCTTCATCATTTTATATCTCAATCATATAATTTTTACATAAAAATATTAATGTTTCAAAAATATTTATATTCCTAAACAAATGTTAAATCTGAAATTGATTTTATTGGATGGGAAATATATTTTTTATATTATAATATTACTCAAGTAAAATATACTTTTTTATTCTAAAAATTAAATATAAAAAAGCTCTTATGATTAAATTATAAATATATTATTCTAAATCAATTTATACTCTAATGGAAGAGGCAATGAAATTTTTGAAATGTGGTGAAGGTAAATAATTTTATCGAATAATGTGTAGGAAAAATAATGTTTTTTTAGATTATTTCATGACAACATGACCATAAATGGTTAATTTTGTTTCATCGTTTCTAGATATCATACTACATCAAAGGAATGTAAGATAATTTAAATGAATATATTATTATGGTTTTTCAAACGGATTATGGATTTTGGGATGATATATTATAATAAATAATAATGTTTGATATTCTCATATGTTCTTATTCATATTATTCTAGAATTATTGGTTCTTAAAAATTGGCATTGGGTTAAGTGTTTACTGTAATTGAAATTTTTTTTCAAGGCATATTAAAAATTATAATGCTTTTATATTTTTCATAGTAATAGTATAATATATCACTATGTGTTATGTGATGACAAACACGATATATATAGGTGACACAAGGCTGTCACAAGGAAATGAATAATATAATTTTTATAAATTTTCATAGTGTAATATAGTGGCTGACCAGGGTAATCTAACTGAAGTAGACTATCATTTATTCTACATACATAATCCATTTCACCTAAACTACATACTTTTGTTTTTTTATTCAATTAAAACAAATATTTTTTTAGGGTTTTGAAAATTTTCTAAAAAATGAATAGACATGAATATTGATAATTTAATCTAAACTAACATGCAATGCTTAAAATAATTAAATTAGAAATAAATAATATGGTCCTATGTTCGATTTTGAATTATATCATTATTTTCATATATTCTTTTAACAATTTATGATAATTCTATTATGAGATCTCATGCATGAAATACTATTCATTGATTTAGTGTTGGGAAATCTTTAATTCTATTCGAAATCTAAATTCTAAATCCTCATGTAATCATAGAGGATGAAGAACCATAGTTAATATTATGATATTTTTCAAATCCCGTGTCTATATTATGTCATTCAATTCATATATTAGCTCAGATAAACAATGTGGAGAGATAATCAATAGAAGGGGGGAGATATAAAAATGAAATATTATAAATAAATTTGACTTCTATCTCATGGGGGAAATATTCACATCCAGAATTTTAACTCACATCTACCTAAAACATTAAATTAAATTTATTAAATAATTTAAGAACACATAATGTCCTTTGAGCCAAGCCTGCTGTCATCCCTTATTGTTGAGTGTAAGAGATTATAATTGTACATAGAGAGAATATATTATTTGAAACAAAATAAAATAATAAATTGGGATAGGATAATATGGTGTATTGAATAATAAATATATAACAAATATAAAATAACAAAAAAAAAGTTATAAATTAATAATGGGAATAGATGAATTTGAAGAAGAAGAAGAAGAAGAAGAAGAGAATATACATGGAAAGTAAAATAAAAATCAATGGATGGATTAATATATTAATAAACGAAATTAATATAATATTAACAGTTATAAAAAATAGAAAATAAAAAAAAGAAGAAATGAATAAATAAAATAAAAAACAAAATAAGAAATGGGTGGTGCAGAATCATCCATGGGGTTCTCACTCCATGGATGCGAAGTCCCAATATTGATAGTGTCATAGGGTTATTTTTTTAGGCTCATTATTGGAATTATCAGTCATCATCAAATCATATTTTAAATATCAATTGTATATTTCAATGTTTGAATAATTAATGTACCTATGAGTCCTTTATGGGTTTAATGTCTGAAAAACCAATGATTTTGGGTGTTCAAAAATGAGTTTTCACTAATGGTATAACATCATTCATGGGATAGATAATGGAGGCATTGAAACATGGAAGTTGTGGTTGAGTGTTTTCAGTGTTCATGGAAATTTAGAGTGGTTGATGTAGTGGTACATCCTCCATCCAGCCATCATAGTGGTCAGATGAATCATTCATGTCTTTTATGGGGATCATATAGGGATATGATGATTATCAATGGAATTAAATTTCATTGACAATGGAATTTCATTTTCTAATTGAAATTCTAGAGTGAAAAAATGGTGTTTTGGATTAACTATTATGGCATCTGGTGAGAGAAGACTAGTCGGGGATTCCTTTGAAATGCATTATTGAGGTGCGTCATAGAAATTTTTGGGATGAAGTCGCTCCACTTAAATTATGTACACTACCCAATAGTGGTTGTCCTGCATCATATATGAGGAACGTTTAGGTGATTATATAAAACCATAATTTTTTCTTCCTTACAACAAAAATCTAAATCAGGATGGCCACCATGAAACTCACACACACTAAAAATGTGATACACGTACTAAAATACCTTAGTGATATTTTTTCCAACCCCATTCGATTTATTCATTCATTGGATCACATATTAACCAAGAATGTGACCCTATGAAACATTCTCCCCGTCATCAGGTGGCCTTCCTCATAGGATTTTCATAGTCGTCAAATTTTCCATGAGCATGGTATGTGACATACTTGGACATTAGTTGAGGGATACATTTCAGGCTTAATTTTTATAAATCACATGATAAAATGAAAAAATTTTCAGTAAAGATTCAAACAATTAACACAAATAACATATAAGATTTCATGAAATAATTTATTTTAGATAATTCATTTAAAATTAGAATTTAAATTATTTTTCATTACCAATTAAACAAATTCCCATAAATTAAAGAAAAATTAAATTTCATGGACATTTTTATTAAAAATCATTTAATTTTTTTTGAATATGTTAAAATTATTGTATGAAAACATCATTATATCAAATACCACCACAATTAAACTATTATTATCTAAAAGCAATAAATTTCAATATGTAATCTTGAGGTCACCAATTATACTAGTATTAAAATATCAACGAAATTAAATTAAATGACTATTGAATTTAATCCAAATGATCCAAAATCTACATAAAATATAAGATTACACTGTTTATTTTTAATGAATTTAACACATCTAATTATTTTTCTTTATTCTATATGAAATTGGAAGAACATATCCTTAAATAAATTTAAGATCCTTAATACATTATTTTTAAAAAAAATCATTATTTACTTATCCTTCATATCTTTTCACCCATCACTCATGATACAATTAAAATACATTTATGATTATATCATGAGAATATGATCATTTTCTATCATATTGTAACATGAATTTTTTCTCATCTTTTTAATAAAACAATTAACATAAAATCCTGATGGGTTTTCAATAATAGTACTAATGAATCTTATGATTATAGTTGGTTGCAAAAAAATGGGTAGAAGAGGTGGTTTAACTCATAATTAACACTATATGATATCAAAAATAAATGCAAAATGAAATTATCCCATTAAAAATTACAACTCCATCTTCTGTACCTTAAATTATGGTCCTGCATAATGAATGCATAATGAATGATGTGAGCCTTCTTGAGTGATTTTATAATTTTATAATTTTTAAATAAATTATTATTTTATTTATTATTAAAAATATTTTATTATAATAAACATCACATCCACCACTTAACTAGTTATGATACAAATCATCACTCTGGTGATAGTAGTTTTTTATACTGCTATGTTAGAACGAGATTTTTTTCAATTCCATTTTTATGACTGGTATGCTGTAAAGAATATTGAATAAATCAATAAACCATTCCCCAAAATAAGGATAAAAAAACAATATTTTCACTTACAATTCAGTGTATAACATTCATCCACATTTTCACATCCCATATAGTGAAAAATTAATATTTAATTCAAACACCATAACGATGGTCGAAATGGAAAAAAATGGATCTAAACATTTCTCATTCCTAATAATAGAATTCATGATATATATAGGGTAAAAAAGGATTTATGTATAGGTGGTATCATTGATAAGTTATTTTCAAAATAGGCACTAATTATTTTACATGTGTTGTTCCACATTAATATATTTGAAAAGTTAAAATGCAGGTTCAGGTTAGTGGCATGCTAATGATGTAACGAACTGTACTTTTATTAATGAAACATCCTCTTGATCTAATTAAATATATTATTATGTAAAATGGTTATATAAAATATGAACTCGTTGGTATTATGGATTTAAGAATACCATTATGAATTATTACTGTTGACAATATAGTAGTTAAAGCGTGATCAATTTATTAGTATATATATAAGGCTTTAACTAATACAATTTACTCACACAAAGGAAGTGATGGCCTCATCTAGTTGAAATGATCTGTACGAAGCCCATTCGTTAGAGCTTATAAATGATGTGGTGTCACCAGGATTCACTCTTAACCAAGACCAATCTGAGATTCAACATGTTAAGCTCGAATGGAACTTCATACAAGATAAGTAAATGTTGTTAGAAATTACCACCCGAGCGATGTTATCTGAGCCACCCAAAGAGTCTGTCCCGATTACACACCATACCCTTAGTTCAGATGAGGGTGTTATCAAGGGTAATGTATCATGATCATATAACTATGATTATTTTTATTATATTGGCATATAATAAACAATATACATTTTTTTTATTACGGTTACTTTGTATACAGTTTACAAAAATCAAATAGTATTTTTGGTTAATATTCATTTAAAAAATATATACTAATGAATTATTGTGTTTAATGAATAAAATAATATTTTAATTAAATATTTTTACCAAATTATTTTTTATAAAACATAAATAATCGTATAATTCTTATGAATACAGTTGTTATTTTTATTAAGGACTGCATGTTGTTTTTATCAAAAATCATGAATTTTAGATAAATGTCAGTTTTCATTTTATAAGTAAAAATTCGCATATTAAGAATGTTATTTAAGTATAATGAATATTACTTTTGGAATCTAGATGAAAAAATTATTTAATGGTAAATTTTTCTTAATTATCTAACTTAATCGAATTTTTAGGTAAAAATACATTTATTTTAATTATATAATGTGTTTTATGACATAATAATGACCCAATAGTGATGTAAGAAAATACTATAAATGGAATTTTCTTCCAATATATTTTTTACCATTTAAATAATGTTATTTTAGAATTATTTGTTTATTTTAATGGTTCCATTTTGAACCCTCCATGACTTATAAAACATTTTACCTTTAGAATGATTTCCATGAGAGCGTAACTCACCTCCATATAATAAATACTAATATTTTAAGAATTTCAGCCACTGGAATTATCAAATAATTTTTTCCACTCCCCTTTTGAGAAAACCATTAGAAACACCATGGTTTTGATTTTGGTTTTGATTTGTTTAAAGTGTGGTGTCCAATACCTAAATAATAATTAATTCCCTCCATTTTCCTATTTAATACCACCCTAGCTCAAACATATCCTCACTAAAAACCATTGTATCATGACCCTACCCTTCCAACATCTCTATAAAATCATCCCACAATGCCCCAAGTTCCCATGAAAATTCCCTCAAGCTCCACCAAAGCCTTTGAGATCACAGTTTTTGGTAATGGATATTGTCCTCTCTCATTTTAAACCATGATTCTTTATGTTTGTATACCCTTTACATTTAAATTAAAAATTATTTGGTTTGAATTTTCCCCTCCCCCATACATCCCTGTTTATTTTTGAATTATGAGAGACTTGTTTCTCTCTCATTCTTTCCTCTTATGTACACCTGTTTCCGTGCTGATATTTCACACCGAATGTCACTTTTCTTATTTATATTCAAGAAATTATTTATTATTATGAATATAAATTCCATTACATAAGTTGGGACTTGAATATATATGATACCATTATTGACCATTTCCTGTACATATAATGATATACCCCTTCCTCTATCATCATTCCTTTTATTAATTCTTATGCCACAATGTTATGCTTCCAAAATTGCACCACATTTTTCCAAGACAATGTCATTGTGTAGTGAATATCATGGAAATTTATCTATCAAGGGTATTCACCATTATTAACATTTACATATTGATTATTTATTTTCATATATTTATTACAAATTTGTTTATCTTGGAAGAAATTATGATTTTTAATTAATCAATGTTATATGAACAATTTGGAACACTTATGTATGAAATGAAATGATTAATAAAGGTACACCTTGATAGGGATCCAATGAATTGAGCAAAGATTTGTATCATAATATATCAAGGAAAATGAGGGTTTACTCATACTAATTCATGTTCAATGAGAGTTTACTCATTATCCATGTGCAATGATCCTTGGATCATGTTAATATCATGTCAAATGTCAATGCCACATTTGCATTTTATGATAATGAGGCTCTATAATGCCTTTATGTTCATATTACTCTTATTATCCATTATTGTTGTTATTTCCTAACATGAACTGTATTCTTCATGTTATTCTTTGTTAACTCCCTTATAGTTCTTTATAGCTCACCAATTTTTTATTCATTTCGTCATGTTATCCAATGCAATGCTCTGTACGAAGGAATGTGTCTGGTCATGTAAAAGATGTTTTCAATAAATATGTGTATTTAATGTTTGTATGTGGTTAATTTAATGTTTCTAATCCTCAAATACACTAGACATATCGATATTATATGTTGTATCAAGTGAGTATTTAATGTAATAAACCATGTTTTAGTGTGTAATAAAGAGTAAAGTTGTTATAGTTGTTATCAAATTATATGTTTAGTTAATTTTTGGATTATGATTAGAAAACCCTAGTGAAAGCCTTAGGTATAAGACTATGTATAATAAAAACAATCCTAAATTTTTGTGAGTACTGAGTACATATTTTATTATAAAAATACCTCCCTTTATGGATACAAGAAATTAGAGGTGGCTTTGGCACATATGTGTCTAGCGGAAAAACCTGAAAACACAATTTTGAGCTAGTCTTGAATTAAAATTAGTACACGAAAATGGTCTATGTTCAAATCATGGATACATATCTATTGGGAGAAATGATCTGGTTAATTCATGAGATTAGTATGAAACCATATTAAGGAAACAAATCCCCCACAAAATATATGTTCGGATGTAGATCATGGACAACATAGTGTGAATCATAAGAATTCATAAGGTATAGAAATAAGTTTAATTTTTATGTTATCCCATTTTTTTCTTTGAATACCATTTTTTTGATACCAATAACTATCCTTTTATTCCAATCAATGTCCATTAATAGGGGGACTCAGGTAAACAACTGATGCCAAGATCAATTTGATGATTATTCCAATGATATTTCCAATCTGTTGGGATCAGATCACAAACTTTTCCACAATACCCTCTATGTTTACTCGTGTTTTGAATAGGATCATTTTTCAAGATGAATGTTCCAACCCCCCCCCCCCCCCACCAATAATGAATAAGTCACTATTGGGTGCTTTATGAGACAAAGGACTCCATGTCTTAATGGATCATATGATCCCTCAATTACTGAAAAATGGACTAACTCCATTGAAAAGATTTTCTCTAGCCTTCAATATTCCAAACAAGAGATGGTTCATCTAGATTCTAATCATATGGTGGGTGAAGCTGATCAATGGTGGAAATTGATCAAAAATATGAATCCTATGGAATATATCGATGATTTAGAATGAAATGATTTTTGGAAAATATTTTTTCGATAAATATTTTCTACGAACCCTCAAAATTAAGATAGAAATGGACGTCATTTTCCTCAAGATGGAAAATCTATCAGAGCGTATAAGGAAAACATCACAATGCTACAGCATATGCCTCCTTCTTTATCGTTACCCTTGAATGAAAAGTTTGCCTCTTCTTTGGTTGGTTAAAATCTAGGATACGAAAAACCCTAGGGATCTATGGCATCAAGAGTTATGAGAAAATTGTTCAATGTGGCCTAAAGTTCTAAAAGGAGATCAGGGAATCTCAGGGGTATCATAGGGATAATAATCATAAGGTGGATTTTAATTTTGGTGGTTTGATGGGTAAATAAAATAGTGTTATGAAAATCCATCCACCCACTTTCCAAAGGTATTGAAAGAAGCACCTCAAAAATTTCCTGAAGGGGATGGGGAAATGATTTAGGTGGGGAAGAGAAGGTCGATTATCCATCCACTCCAGTCAAGAATAATCCACTACTCTGACTGAGGAGAGGAACACTCTTTTGGACTCTCAATGCATTGTTCATTTATTCAACTACAAATAACCAGGGAACATTGAAAACCAGTGCCATTTGATAATGTTTTTTTGAGGCAACCCAACACCTCAAAGGCAGCAAGGGAGATATTTTTTCATCACTACCATCGATGTGAACCCTAATAATGAAGTTGTGATAGGTATACTAGTTATTTATTAAAAAAATATAAAATGTACTTTTTTTTATTCTTGTTCTGCGTATTCTTTTATATCCTTAATTTTTAGTATAACAATACCAATACCACTAAAAATCATGGAGGTAATGTTGTTGGTGATAACATAAAATGGAGAAATTAGTGAAACCCTTGAATATAACTCATCCCCTGTCACAATTTTTGGATTGAACACCATGACGATCCTTGACATACTTCCCCTAGTGGATATTTATAAAATAATTTCATGGATTGGATTTCCCTATATAGATCCATAATTAATTGTAGTGAGAGGGAAATCACTCTCTATATAGAAGATCGACCACAAATTCTGTTCAAGTTCGTGGTGGAGGATGAATATTCCTTAGCACCATCATCTCAAGAGTGGATACTTCTACCCTAATAGCATATATATCTTTCTCAGATGATTAACCCAAATAAGGAAACCAACATTGAATCCATTCATATTCTGAGGGAATTAACTAAAGTGTTTCACAAGGAATTGACTACTATTCCTCCTATAATAGATGATTATTTCTCAATGGATATAATTCCTCATGAATTTCTTATTTTAAAGACTCCATATATAATGGCTATTGTGGAGATTAAGAAGCTGATTAAACAACTACAGGAGAATCTGGATAAGGTGTTTATATGCCCATGTGCTTCCCCATTGGGTACACCAGTCCTCCTCTCTAGGACTGAGGATGGGTCAATGCGCCTTTGCATTGATAATCGTGATTTTAACAAAATAATGATAAAAGAACATGTATCCTCTATCATATATTGATGACTTGTTTGATTAGATAAATGGAGCACATTACATCTCCAAGGTGGATTTGTGGACAAGATATTACCATGTAAGTGTGAGGAAGAAGGATATCCCTAATACTGCGTTTGGTACACGTGACAAGCACTATGATTTCATATCAATCCCTTTCAGACTCACTAATTATCTAGAAATTTTAATGGGAATGATGAATAGTGTTTTTAGAGATTTTCTATAATTTTTTTTCTTTTTAGACAAAATTATAGTATACTTCATAACCAAGGAGGATCATGAAAGGCATATAAGCACTATACTAGAGACCTTATGAAATGATACTGTCTATAAAATTTATCGAATGTCTATGTTCTTGTTGAATAAGGTCCCATTATTTGGTCATATTGTCCAAACAATTGGGATATCTATTGATACCTCCATGATAGATGTTATTGTGGTATATATGAGTCAAACATGGGTGATGTATATCTATTTATTCCTACTATTAGATTAATATTATCGCCAATTTTTGAGAAATTTCAGATGATTATCAAACCTTATTACCAAGATAACATCGAAGGGATTCAAGTTTTCATGGAGTTATGAATGAAATGAGATCTTGAAGGACCTGAAAAGGAGGATTATCATTGAAATCATGATCAGATTACCCCCAAGTGGATAACTTATTGTGGTATTTAGTGATGCTTCGAAAAATGACATGGGTTTGATTTGATGAAAAATGAAAAATTAATTTCCTTTGCTTCATGTCAATTGAATGTTCATGATAAAACTATCAAATAAATGATCTAAATTGGGTTTTAGTAATCATAAGTTTTTAATTTATTTCACATTACGTCTTTGGGGAGAAGTGTAAACTATACACGGATCATAAAATCCTCATCTGTATATTCCAATAGAAAGAGATTAACATGCACCAATAGATATGGAAAGATCTGACCAAAGACTATGACTAATCAATCCATTACCACCCAGGGAAAGCAAACAATGCAGTAGATTCTCTAGGTATAAAGGACCCAGTGAGTCTGCCATTGATGAGAATTGTAAAGGATCCAATATTCTTACATTTAAAGAATATGGACATGGGAATAATAAATAAGGGAACATTATCAATCATTTCACAAATTATCCCTCAACCATCTCTTTTGTAAACATTAAAGAATGCTCAAAAGGATGATGTGTCAATTTAAGAAGAAAGGGGAAACTATCAGAAAATAGAAATTCTCAAATTCCAATGTTAACGCTGAATGTATTGTGAGATTTGGGTCAAGAATATGGATTCAAGTATAACCAGAGTTAAGGAATGAACTTTTGGATAATTCACATAGTTCAGATATCTCCATTCACCCAGGAAATAGAAATATGGATCAAGATTTTTTGAGAGCATTATTGGTGGGATAACATTATGAAGGGTATTTCAGAGAATACATCTATGTTCCATGTATGTCAGCATGTAAATGATGATAGACAAAAGTATAAGGGGATTAAGAAACCATTACCAATGCTGGAATTAGAATGGATGAACATAATCATAGACATTGTCTCCAGAAATCCTAAGACAACAAAAGGAAAAACTGATATATGGGTTATTTTGGACCATCTTACAAAGACACCACACATCATTGTAATTAATGAGTATTTTCCATTGCATCAAATGGAATAGATATAAATCAGAGAAGTGGTGCGGTTGCATGGACTACCACTATCTATTGTATCTGATCGATATCCATGGTTCACATCTATGTTTTGGAAGATTCTTAATCATAATCTGAATGTTGAGCAAAAATTCTGTAAGGATTATCATCCAAAAATAGGTGGCCAATATGAACATACTATCCAAACACTTAGGGACTTGTTGATAGAATTCTAAATAGACATAAAAAGTGGAAGGCATAAACATCATCCACTTGTTGAATTCTCTTATAATAATAGTTTTTACCCAAGAATCCACATGGCCGCTTATGAAGCCCTTTATGGGAAGAGGAGCAGAGTACCGGGTTTTTGAGAGGATGTTGGGGAGATGAAACTCCTAGGTAAAAAATTGTCGATGAAATGGTGGAAAAAAGTTAAGACTATCCAAGAACACATTAATGCTTTTAATAGTTAATAATAGTGTTTTGATGATAATCGTCGATGAGACCTAGATTTTGATGTCAGAGAAATGTTAATCCTCCACATATCATTGTTGAAGAGTTTTATGAGATTTTTGGAGAATAAAAATCATTATCCAGGGTATATTATCCCTTTTGGGATCCATGATTTCTTTAAAAGAGTGACCTATCAACTAGCACTCCCACTGAACCTATTTCTAGTACATTATGTGTTCCATGTATCAATCATGAAGAAGTACACACCCAAACCATAACATGTACACAATCCATAGGTGGTTCCATTATAGAGTGATATATCCTATGAATAGAAGTCGATTGAAATCTTACATCTTATGGAAAAAGTTATACGAAATTAGACAATTCCCCTCGTGAAAGTGTTTTGGGGACACCCTAAGATTGAAGAAGAAACATGGGAATCCGAGGAAGCGATGAAGAAGAGTTACCTAAATCTATTTTAGTGTGGAAAAAATAAATACTGAGTGTGAAATTTCTTAATGGTAGAATATTGTAACAACCAAAACATCTATTCATGAAAATTTCTAATGATCTAATTAAAAATATTATTATGTAAAATGATTATATCAAATATGAAACTCTATTATTTTATGGATTTCAAAATACCATTATGATATGTTACCCTTTCTAATAAAGTCATTGAACATTGATCAATTGATTAGTATAAATAATGTTCTTTAAAAATTCCAATTTCATAAGACAAAGGATGTGTTTGCCTCATCCAGTAGAATTTCTCCACATGAGGCCCATTTGTCGGAGCTCGGAAAGGTGGTGGTGTCACTAGTCTACGCTCAGGACCAAGACCCTACCGAGTTTCATCACGTTAAGATCAAAAGGAACCACATAAGAGTGAAGTGGAAGTTGAAAGAAACTACCACCCGAGTGATGTTATCCGAGGAACCCCAAGAGTAAGTCACAATCACACTAGTTACCATTATCTCATAGGCAGTTGTTATCGTTGGTTATGTAACAAGAACCTATAAAATTGATTATATCCATTATTATTGTACATAATAAATAATATACATTGAATTTATTATTGTTTGTTTTTAAATATTTTTTAAAACACAAATTTTATTTTTAGTTAATAATAGAATAACAAATATATCATCATATATTAATGGATTTTTAATTAAATATTATTTCAATATAATATTATTACTAAATTAATTTTTATTAAATACAAATGATAATATAATTTTTATAAATACTATTGTGGTTTTTATTTGTTTTTGAATTTCGTTCTGATCAAAACCAATAATTTTTTTTATAAATGTATGTTTTTTTATATATTTTAAAAATTCACATAATTAGAAAATTATTTTGATAAAATGAATATTATTTTTGGAATTGGGATTTAGAATTTATCCCAGACTAAATTTTTAATAATTTTATGCGACAGTCAAATTTTTTAGAAAAAATAAAATACCGTTAAATTATATAATGTATTTTATGACATCATAACGACCCAATAGTGATGTAGTAATCTACTATAAATGAGATTTTCGGTAAAAATGTGTTTTAGGATTAAAATAATGTGATTTTATAGTTTTTTGAATACCTTTATTGTGCCTTAATGAACTCCCCAAGACTTATAAAACATTTTAACTTTTAAAATAATTTCGTTGAGAGTGTGACTCACGTATACATAAGATATCCAAATATATTAAGATTTTTGGCCATTGTCCATGTAAAATAATATTTTCTAATACTATTTTATAAAAACCATGGTAAAAAACCATTGGTTGGTTTGTGGTTTTGATTAGTTTAATGTGTGGAATCCCAAACCTAAATAATAATGAATTCCATCTATTTCCTATATAAACCCATTAATGATCCCACTTCTCTTCACTAAAAAAATTTAAGACATCCCTACCATTACCTAATTTCTCTAAAATCATCCAATTCCAGTCTAAGTTCCCATTAAGACTCTCTCAATCCTGTCCTAATCATTTGGGATCACACATCCAAGTGATGGATTTCTTTCCCTCTCATTTATGTACAAGCTTCATTATGTATCAATACAATTAAATTTTCAATTAAAAATATTGGGGTATATTTTTTAACATCCTCCATACATTTATACATATATTTGAATGATGATATACCTATGTCTCTCTCATTAATTTTTCCCATGTACACCTCTTACAATGCCAAAATTCCGTAAATAATTTCTCTTATCTCATTTACATTCAAGCTATTATTTTTTATTATGAATTTATATTCAATTAAATATTATGGGTCACGTATATATATGTCCCCAGTTACATTACATTTCATGTATATATGTTGAGACAACACCGTTATCTCTCATCAACAATTTTTATGAATTCTTATGTCACGCTATTTTTCAGCCAAAATTACACCAAAATTTATCATGACAACATCATTGTGTAGTGAATATCATTCTCATTTATATATCAAGGGTATTAACCATTATACAGATTTAGTTGTTTATTATATAGTTTCACTTTTTAATTTAAAATTCCTTTACCATGGAATAAATTATGATGTTTAATGAATCCATTTTATATGATCCATGTGCTACACTTATGCATGAAATGAAATGATTTAGAGGGGTGCACCCTGATAGTGCTCCAATGCATTGGGTAAATATTAGTATCTTTGATACGTAAATGGAAAAGAAGGTTTATACACGATAATTCATGTTAAAATAGGGTTTAATCATGATCCATGTAAAATAATACATGGCTCATTCTAATATCTTGTGAAATTTTGATGCCACATATCCATGTTATGATAATCATGTTATAACTAGCCTTTATGTTCATGTTTCTATTATTCACTATTGATATTCCTACTTCCTAACATGTATAGTCTTTTTAATGTTATTCTTTGTTTTCTCCCTTACTGGTCTCTATTGATCACCCCTTTCTTATTCATTTCCATAGGTTATCCCATGCAATACTGAGTATGAAAGAATGTGTGCGGCCATGAAAAATAAGTTTTCAATAAAGATGTGTACTTCATGTTTTCAGTATTTATGTAATGTTCCTAATAACCCAACACACTATACCTCTCGATCTTTTATGGTGTATCAAGTTCATATTTTAAGTAACAAATCATGTTTAGGTGTGTAACAAATTGAAGGCCTGTTATAAATGTTCATTAAATAAATATGCTCAAGATAAAAGAGAAAGTATTTGGTATTGAAGTCATATATGTAATAGAACATATGATATTATAACATAAATCATGGAATGAAAAAAAATATAATATAAATTAACAAAAATATCACAAATTCAAAGTAATAAATATAATATAGAAATTTAATTTACATGAACAAACTAAATACATTGAATCAGGGTTCCTCAAATTATTATCTACTCTTCACTATAATCATTCTATTATAAATTTTTCTAAAGTAATATTATAATGATTTAAATATAACCCATTGGATCATAGAATTAATATTAACTCATGATTCCCAAATATATAATTTAAAACAACTTTTACTGAAATGGTAATGATGCTTTATATTTAAATACGAAAATAGTTTATCAAAATAATAGTGTATGGAGTTTAAAAAGAAATTAAAATTACAAGTGATATTCCATTAACATGATGATTTAGTCCTCTTCCTTCACCATTTGGGGGAATTTGTGTTCCTACATGGATATAAATATGATTATTTCATGGGAGTGAAATATAAATTGAAATAATTATGTATAGATGTGTTGGTTGGGGTAGGAATATGTATTTATCACCACATTATTTTTTTCTACTATTGAAATCTCATATTTCTTTTACAATGATGGATCAGTATGGGATGTTTGATTTTAATGATCAAATTGAAACCAAGAAGGTCATTTCACTTGAAAAATATTAAATTGTTGTAAACAAATATATTTTTCATTATTAGAAACATATTCCTTCTTTCCTTAGACTATGATATCTTAAATATATGTTCATCTAAATCCAAGAGAACCATGTGTTCCTTATCAGATAAAGATACTTCTTCTTCAACTTTTTACAATATATAACACGGAATATCCAAAAAATAAATAATGTGGTTTCTAATATGCTATTCAAATTAAATAAAATCAAATATAATGGGGTTTGAGATAATATTAAATCCCTTATTTGGTTCATATTCAATCACTTTTCAATGGTGAGTACCTCTTATGGATGGATGAAAAAATGTGTAGGTAGGTATTCTGGTCACCCTATCATTACATATAATTCCACCACATGGAGTTTTAAATAATCCATTGCAGGATAGATATGAAATTGTCTTATTTATTATACATAAAAGGTAATGGGGGTTACCTGGTAACATAAACTCATTACAAAATTCATAGGTATCTTTTTTATCTCCCACATATAGATTAATATGAAAGTCTTCCATATGATGATTCCAATTTAGATCATTATTTGGATAAAATATATTTTTATAAAAATGTTTAGGCTATAAATAATTCACAATATTGACCTCAAATTAGTTGACATCCCTTGAAAAATTAGTAAAGCCCTGTGACAAATCCCTTATTTTATGTTTATGTTTTTTGAGGGATTCATTATGTTACTCTATTATCCTGTACATTTGTCCGTGTAAATTTTATACCATCCATTATTGTTGTGGAATCATTTATTTGATATTTTTAGAAAATTTTAACTTAAATTGTACCTATGTAATTTCTTCAGAAATTTTGATATTAGGAAAGGACTACTCTTCATGTGTCTTTGAAAAGTCTTGATAAAACTCTAGGATGTTCTCCAAGATTTTAGTTATTTATCTATATTATCCTTATTCTATTGGTTCTCAAGGGTCAATTTTTTTTCTTGGATGGAGTCCTTCAATTTATCTTCTATGATGAATTATCTTCAATATCCATTTAAATGTTTGGAATATAGTGAAACACTATCTTCTGTAAACTAGGATGACTTATTTATTGATTCATTACCCAATTTATAGTTTGGATGTGGAAAATAATTTTTAATTGAATATATGTTGGAAAAATAATTTTGAATAGTTTATTATAGACATGAAAAAAATATAATATTTTTGAGAAAGAAAAAATAATAAATATATAATTATCTACCCATAAATGGTGGATGTTTTGACACATCAATATCACATGGCATTCACAAAATTATAAATTATGTCTTATTGCTAAACATTAGCTATCCAGATTCATCTCACATGAGGTTCATTGTATGTTGTCTACACATATAATATAATTCACTTAAATATATTATTTTAGTATTTTATTATTCTATGATTGAAATGATATCTTTTAGTGTTTTTAAATTCTTATATCATTAATATACAAGAACATTGAAATTTTTTTCTAATAGAATATTTGATGTTAAACATAATTCATTTAGAATAAAATTTAACAATTCTTAATCTTATATATGAATTTTATTATTATTATCTATTAATTTTTTATGTTCAAGTACATAATTCAAGTATGATAGATCTTGACTGAATTAATGTTATTTTATTTAGTTTTTTGAAATCCCAATTTCCTTTAGTAGTATAAATTTTACCTACATCATTAATTAAGGTATATGACACACCTCAGTTGACAGTACGCCATCTTCTAGGACCTAGTTCTATTATAGTATGTGTCATACATTAATCATCTCAACTCCACCATGGGAAGATAAAATCAATAGAATAGATGGGAATGATAAAAATAAAATAATAGAAATGTATTTGAGTCTAATTTAATGGGGGATTGTGAGAACAACCATGGATGAAACATACATATACCATAAAAATAAAATTAATTAAAATTAAATATATTTATGAACAACTAAACCTCCCCTAGGAAAATCATTTGGTAATCTCCTCATTTTCGAGGGTAAGATGTTATAACAATCGATAGAGATAATATAGGTAGAAAAAATAAATAAAATTAAAATAATATGGACAAGAGAATAATATTGAAATAATAGGAAAATGATAAGAAATATTAAATATAAAATCGTTAATGAGTAATTAAAAAAAAGACTGTTGATAAATTAGAATAAGTAGAGTTGTTAATCACATTGAAGAGCTTATTAGAAAGGATCCAGATATTCAATCCAGCATATTATAATTGGGGTAATATAGAGTCTCTAATGAAAATAATATAAGTGGGATTTTTAATAAACATGTGTGCTCTTTTAGTACATATCGGCTTCATTTCTTATTAACTGAGGTTTCTCACAACCCCAAAAACTGTCTTCTTAATAAAAATTTATATTTGGTTAAACAATAACAAAAATCTAAAGGTGGAAGAAACATAATATAAACATCTATATAAAGATTAATTTATTGTTTAGATAAATTTAAATTACCTTAAGAGTTAATATAAACATATAAATAAAATAATTAAACTAAAATAAGGAATAAAAGAGTTGTGAAATATATACTTTATCAATTATCCATCAGTGGATGAGAACTACCCCTCGTAATAGTGGGATATGGTTCTTTTTATAGACTCAAAAGTGGCCTCTTCTACCTTTATGAATGATTTTCTCAAATATCAATGATATCTTAAATTTTTGGAATAATTAATGTCTACATGAAACCCTCGTGTGAATCATTTGTGAAACATATAATGATTTGTGGTGTTTCAACATTCAACAAAGCCCAGTGGTGTTACCTCATTCAGGGGATTTCTAATGGAATAATGGAAACACGTAAGTGGTGTTTGACCATCAACACATGTAGCAGAAAAGTAGAGTGGTGGTAGTAGTATATCATCCTTCATGTGAAAAATATATAGATTGAATGAAACTTTTAATGATTTCAGGGGAATCATATGGTGTCCCATAGATGATCAGTGGATTCTTGGTCACTGGAAGTAGAAGTTGTACTTGAAACTGATACTCTAGGGTGATACATTGGAATTTTCTAATGAAATTTTGATGTTTCTTACAAGAGATAATAGGAGGATAGTGGAATTGAAATGAATGAGCGGTGTGAGCTGTGTAATAAGCAGGTTATAATCATTCCACATAAAGGAAGAATAGTAACTGGGAGTTGTCATCCAATATCATTGTCATGGAATGTTGAGGTAGTTTTTTAAATATCTTATGTGTGGATTCAGCTCATTATATGTCCCAATGGGGTGGGTAATTATAAATTAATGATCATTAAATAAATACAGTGTGAAAAACATGATAACAGTTTGATTATGCCCAACAGAACTCATTGTAATCTTCTATGGGCTCACGCACCATATGGGCTTACCCCCCTAGTTGGGTAGCTACTATACTACCAAGTTGAATTCCTCATATGATTTGCATGTCGGAACAGATCTCCTTTATCAGGGTCTATGGTGTGGATGACCTTGAGTTAAGGAAATCCTAACTAGTGAGAATTTTTTAAAATAACTAAAAGTATAAAATAATTATAACGAAATATTCATACTAATAAAAACCAATATAGAATTTTTTTAAAACCATTTTTAATAACATAATTTATTGAAAAAATAATTTTAATTATATTTCTTTTTATATTACCAAATTCCTCTAATTTAATTAAAAAATATAATTTAATAAGAATTTTTATTATAAATCATTGAAAAAATAGTATTCTATTAAAATAAATGCATGAAAATGAAATTTTATCAATTACGGTTTGTTTAAAAGTAATCATTAAAATTTTAATAAAATATTAAATGATAAAATATTAATTAATGCATGAAAATGACATTCTATTAGTGATATTGACAATAAGTTGTCACGGTATATAATATTGCCTAAAATTACCCTGCAGATTACATTTCCTAATCATAGTTCATTTTATAATAATCATATATAATTTTGTAAATGTTATTCTTATAAAATATTAAATGATATAATAACATACTTATATTTTCATTGTGAATTTATATTTATATAGCTTGAACCATGGCCATGGAATTAGATTAGTTACATAAAAATTTACCAAACAACCTCAAATAACCAATTAGTGGAAAAACAACGTAATAAATAATAGAATATAAAAGTAAACGGTCCTCATAATAATAATTATAGATGAATAATTTTCATAAGACTATATCTAATAAACATAATTTTATTATTTAAGAATTTTGTTTCATTTAAAAAGTGAATTAGGACCATGGTAAGGGTTTCTGGATCCAATCAAAATGATAAAACACATATTTCTCATTATAAACCAAGATTTCATTATATTAGTGTATCTTCTGCCACTTTTTAAATTTTTATAATTATTAAAATATATTTCATGGTTTTCTATGATATATTACATATTAAATCACTTACATGTGTTTGAATCAAATAATACTAAATTAGTAAGGGTCAGTGCTAAATAAACCTTCGCCTATTGAGTTACAAACATAATAATTGAACTCTATTATTAAATATTTTATAAATTCCACAATGTGAATATATTATAATGTATTTAATAGTTATTTATACGATTTTTTAATTATTTACAAAAATAATTATCAAATGATTCTTACCTAAAATATTATGTTTCTTTAAACTCTTTAGTTTTTTCAGTTGATAATTATTTAGATATACCTCTAATTATAGAACAATATACTTTTTTATAATGTATATAACACCTAATTATTCAATTGTTACTAATCATTAATTTTTGATATTTTAATATCAATTAAAATATAATTACCATACTAATTATTTAATTTACATGTAATTTGATCTGTAAGGTTTTATATCCCAACATCATTTGAAAATTGAGATCTAACAAAAATGATGATTCATCTGTGGAATTTGTGTTATACTTATTTCAAAAATGAAATCAATTATTCCCTTTTATTAATAGAGGGGATACTTGTTTCACTATGTTTTTATTAATAATGATTATTTTATAATCATTTGAATATATTTTTATACGCATGAAATTATTTTTAAAATATAAAAAACTATAATTTATTTCAATGCTCATTATTTTTCATGATTAAATATTTTATGGAAATACATAATTTTAGATAAAAATTGATAATGTATTTTCTAATATATTCGTTTTATTTCAGATAAAAATAATGGGAAAATATATTTAACAATTTCATTATGTTAAATATTTAATAAACAGAATCTATTTTATTATTTCTCTTTGAACATATATTTATCAAAAAATTTAATTTTGAATAAATATATATCTCTAAATTTTTATGGTTGTTTAAAAATTTAATTATCTCCCTATGTTTTAAAATACATATTCTAAAATTATTTGAAATTATCAATGATATATCTTATTTATAAAATAATTTTTATTCAAAACCACATAACAAGTTCTTTTCAATGAATTCATTATCCATTGATATATCTTATGCATGACAATGTATATTATTTAAATGATACTAGTTCATTTAGTTCTCATGATTGTTTATGAAATGTTCATTTTTCTCAAAGAAATAATCCATGACAACAATTATATTTCCAATTTATTAAAGGTATATAATTAAAATTTTTTTGAAGGAATTTTATTTTAAAAAAGTATTTTTTCAATTTAATTGATTAAAGGGTGTTCTCTAAGATGATATTCATCAATTATCCTGAAAATATTATTGATTTAGATGTATAAAATATATCTAAATGGTATAAATAAAATATTCCCTATTATCTTGAATTAATTTTATTTAAACAAATTTTTTCTGAATCACATTGGATGCCGGTTTACAATTTCTGAATATATCTTATTACACTGGTATTGAAATTGTTTTCCTAATTTTATTCCATTTAAAATGAATATAAACACAGTTTTCATTCCATGGGTTTATTATGATGAATTATTTAATTCTTATAGAACAAATATGAATTTATAGTGGTGGGTGGTATATATATCACCTTATATTTCATTGGATTTATTTTATATATCATTAGGTAGTTAGGGATACATATTTTGATTTTGTCTACAAATGTGTGGTAATAATGACATTTCTAAAATTTTAGGCATTTACATAATGGGTTTTTTCACATAGGTATGGTAATGATGACTTATTGAAAACTATTTTTTTATCTATATTGTTTTGTCATTTTATCATTTTTTTATGATCCCATATTATTATTTTTCTTTTTTGATGCTATGTTATAGTCCATTAATATGCTTTTTTATGGTATTTCACACTTTTTTTGTTAGGTAAGGACTTATTCCATGATTTATTATCTAGTATTTGTTATGTGTAGCATTATTATATATCCTAAGTATACCTATATTCACATCTTGTACTCAATTTAGATATTTTATTGTTACCTTTTATGTTTTCCCTTACAGAGCATTTCAGGTCACCTGTTTATTGAGTTTTTATTAACAAAGTCTATTAAAAATATTAAAATGTATGATTTATTTAGAAGGTTATACTATATGAATAATTTTTGGTAGATTATTAAAATTTGGTTACATTATGATGTTTCATATATAGTAAAAAACCATTGTCTGCAGAGTAGTTGGGTTTTGTTAGTTACAATTTTCTACTAATTTTCTAAAAATATAAAACCAAAATGTCATGGGAATGTATTTCAATTTTTTTAATTATGTCATATAATTGATTAGGTATCATATTTGGTGCCCCCTAATTGTCATTACAGTCAATATTACATAATGTTATAGGTTAGGATATCAGTTGAGGATAATTTAGGCTTTTGAAGTGTATCTATGGTTTATAAGTTATGGTAAATTGAAATTTAATCGTTATACATCACAAACTAGTTAAATTAATTAAATACTTAATATATTTTTTGAATATTATGATAAATGAAAATTATAATTTAGAATTTATAAGTCTAATTATACTATAGAATCCATAAAATTGTGTGATCTTTTAATATTTATCCTTTTAGGAAATGAAATCCCTATATGGTTACTATAAGTGGATATTATATCTAGAAAAAATCTACTATTGAGACCATAGATTTTCATACATTAATATTACATATATTTAGATGAATATTATTTACAAAACATCAATATAAATTCTAGATTCATATTTGTCTTGTATCTGTGTAATGTTTGAAATATATGCAACTAATTAATAATAGTTTTACATAGTCTTTAACTTATATCTTCCTTAATATCATCCATCTTATATATGTCATACATAAAAACATTATTTATAACCTAGTAATGGAAAATTAATAAAGTGTGAGATCTAATTATTAGTAGAGATAAAAAATAATTATATTAATGATCGCATAATCAGAAGGTGATAGAAAGTTTATATGAAGATGAACATAACAATTGGAAACCATACAATTCTTATCGTAGGTCATAATATTGGGTCATAGCATAAATAGTTGTAGTTTATAAGAAAATAATCACGAATAAATTAATTAAAAAGAGTTATATATCATAATATATCCATAATAAATAGTATTATGGAAAGAAAATGAGAATTTAAAATAATTTCCTTAGTAGTCATGTCTCATTAACAAGAATATCATTGTATAATGGGTTCACTCACCAAACCATTATAACAGTCAACATTCTCTCCCATGAATATCCTAGTGTAAAATTTATACTATGTAAATAGGATACCTCCCCATTATGACAACTTTTATATCGTTAGATACAAATATTTATTCAATTAATTGGAGAGAGATATAGGTCCCACCATTGAAATATTTATAACAGTACATATATCATCCAAAATAATATAAAAAATTCATCATGTCAGGGACTATTAAAAGATATGGATTTCATAAACATTTTTATTATAGTTTAACCCAAGAAAAGGGAATGGGTTATATAAACATCATTCCATCATTTGTATAATACATCAAGAGAAATAATAAAGATTGAATCTTTTGAGCATTTCCCTAGTAAATAAAAATGAACGTTGAAGGTTGTTTTCATGGAAGCATAAATATATGATTAAGACATTCTTGTTAAAAATAACCATCCCAATTATAAATAAACTCTTTATAATGTAAAAATTTCTAGAATATTATAGAAAAAACATTCATTGATAAATCATTAGAATGTGTAAAAGATGCTACAAAACATTGAATATACATGATGGTGGAAAATTAAATTAATTATTTTAAGTTAAAAAACATTATATCTATTTTTTTTTCTAAAAATCTAAAAAGTTCATTATTTGAAAAATGTTATGAATATTCAATTGATTAAAAAAAAGAAATACATGGATAAAAATTACTTTTAAAAATAAAATTTATTTAGTAAAAACCTTCTTTAAATCATATTTTAGAATCATGGATATGGAATAAAATGGTTTTCCAAAAGAAGAAAGGAATGATATCAATTTTACTTAAAAACATATTTTTTGTGTCCTTGGTACAAAATTTGTGTCAAATTAGAGGAAAATATATATTTTATTAAAAACATAATAGAAAAAATATGAAGAATATTTTTAGAGTTATATCATAATATTTCACCATTGAAACCCAATCATATAAAATCTCAATAAATAATGAGATTGTGGAAGAGAACACATTATATCATATACAAATTCATTCATAAAATTTCAAACCTCATGTATAAAAAATATAGCTTTCATATAAATATTATTATTGAAACATAATGATAGATATAAAACAATATATTACTTAATTTTATCCTTAAATCAATAAATTATACACAATTATTTATTAAAAATATATATTTCAAGTGATAATTATTTCATTTTCATGTATGTTTTGGTTATGTAGTGTCAATCCATGTAAATTGATGTTCCATCTTATTTAAAATTATAATCATGATTTAAATATATAAAATTGTAAATATATTTATATATTCATACATTAAATTTAGGTATAGGAAAATTAATATTTCCATTCATGGAAAATTTAATCCTTATATACAAATAAATGTTGATTTAATTTTTCCGTGGATGGAAAAAAGAATGGTAAAAAGTAATTAAATTTTAAATGATAATTATTATATCATATTTATTCAAAAAAATTATTCTCATTACCCTTCTAGTAACATATATATGAAAAATAATTGCCATCACATTGTTGATGTGGTACTCCGCACGTACGCACAAAGGACGTTATCATTGCCAAAATAAATTGATGGTATGAAGGTAGAAATTATAGTATAATTAAATATGTATAATTTTTTTTATAAATACCATACATATTAATATTTAACCGATAATAAAACTCATTCAAAAAAATATGGTGTTAAAAAATAAATTGTATCAATATATGGATACTATAAGGTGTATGTATGCATGAGAAATACATTCAAATACTATTTCATTATAGAGAGGGTGTATATAATAATAAAAATTCAAAATATTTAGAATATTGAATATATTCTTTTAATAATAATATATTAATTTTATTTGAGGTAAAGTAAAAAATATATATAATGTTATAGGATAAGGATATTACCTCTTCTTTGAAAAGAATACATTATATCACTAAAAAGGGGGTCTTGGAATGCCCTCCTAGGAAGAAAAAGAACATCTTGTACATGTATATGAAATTTGATATTAGAATTTTTTTGTATTTTTTTGAGAAATAATTATCAATATGGTTTAAATAAGATAATGCATGCTTCATTATTATAATTTATAGAAGGGGAACTTTAGAATTTATTCAAATACTAATTATAATATAAATTAATATTGACGTCCAAATAGCTCTAAATTTAAACTTTTTTATTAAAAGACGATTATGATTATAATTACGATCCTTAAATAATATTTGTATAGGTTTCAATAATATTATTAACCCTATATTTTATTTTTAATTCCTAATTATCAATTTAGAAAACTAGCATAATATCAATTTTGTCAAAAAATTATGGGTTAATATGGTCAGTATAAAATGAAAAATACACATAAATAGATAATGAAATATCTTTCGACTGTATCCCATTGAATGTTGTAAATATACTGTTTTCATTAATTTTGTATCATTCAATAAAGTATCATTAATGGAATTTTTAACACTATCAATTTTTCTTTATATTAATTACTTCAATACGAAGGGGTAATTATAATATTAGAATTTTAAAAAACCCAAATATGAAATATAGGTCTATAATATTAATGGGAAACATTAAATAATATAAAATACGACACTTTTAAAAAATTTAATGCAATTTTTGTTTTAATTAAATAAATAAATACTACATCATTTTTTATTAAGAAATTAATGTTTTTAAATAATTACTAAAAAAATAAAAAATTAAAAAAATAATATCACTAATATAATTATGGATATTTGGATTCAATAATAGCTTTCTGCTTTTCTTATATAGACACTTAAGTGATTTAAAAACAAATAGATGGATATTTTTCATCTTTATCGGATTTAAATATAATATAGTTAATTTTTATGGAAATATTTCCATTAAAATAATAAATTATGAGAATCAAGTGATATGGGTATAATTAAATTTAAAAAATAAGATTTTTTAAAAACTATGATGGTATTTAAACATAAATTTAAACTATATTAAACATATTTACCCTTTAACAAGATGATAAATATTACAATGATTATTATTCATATTGGAAACAAATAACATTGTATTGTTTAAAAAAATTGAACCACCTAATTTATATTATATTCTTAATTTTATCTAATCCAATACCTATAATTAAATGAAAATAATTTTATATTATTTTAAAAAATTCAAAAGAAATATCTTTTTGGAAAAATAATTTTCTAATCATATAAATGAATTTATTCTTATTCTTTACATAAGAAATATTATATAAATGTTATTTTTTTAGAATATAAAATATTTTAATTTCATTAAAATTATTCATCAGTATTAATCAATTTATTTTTATATGAAAAAAATAAATTATGAACAAAAATATATGTTTTTTTTCTGAAAAACAACTCCTTTATTTTCTGTTAATTTATATCATTTATAATTAATTGACAACTAATATATTTATTTTATACATTTTATACAACAGATTTTAATAATTTAGTTATTCCAATTCAGACCATCGAGTTCAATTGCATAGGGATAATATTATTTTACTTTCATATCATGGTTCCTCTTAACATATTATTGTTTCTAAGAATTGTTATAAAAAAAATCATTAAAAAAATATATGGCATATAATCATAGTGTATTACCCTTTGCCCCTCAAAATAATTTCACTCTAATTTTATCTATAGTGATACACACAAATGGGGATTATTATATTGCACCAATACCTCAATTTCAAATATAGCTTCCTCAAATTAGTTGTTTCACAAAAAAAACTTTTGGAAAGTTAGTGATCTTATTTCTTAGTATGTTCTCTCTATGATCTGGCACCTCCACCAGTTGTACCTCATAATAATGAACTACTTTTGGTGGAAGAAACTATGAATTCTGTACGTGTGAAGGATCATTTATGTACTTAATCTAGAGATATTCAAGGAATACATCATGAACATGGGAGAGATTCAATGTATCACTTAGTGAATAGTAAAATATCCTAAATATACAACTAATTTTACACCCTCATGAGATATAAAAATTATACTTCAAATTCTAATTTATGAAATATTATTAAGTATTTAAGTTTTATGTTTAAAAATTTTATTAAATAATCTAATAAAAATAAATAACATTTATAAGAAATATAAAAAAAGTGTTATGTTGAATATAAAGTATCCAATTTTTTAATTTTAACATTAAATTTAAATTATTTATAAATCAGACTAAACAATATTGAGCTAAAGTTTTTTTTATAACAACAAAAATTGATTCTAACTGGTACATTATTTTTTTTAAAATTATAAAATAGTAAGGTAAAACCTAGTTACCATGTTAAAAAACAAAATGGTAAAATGATAAAATTATGTGGAAAATGGTTGAAATAAAATTTAAACATGTATGAATGTGTGTATTGGAGGAATTATCAACCTATATCACCCCAAAATCCATTATTTTTTTAGTTTTTAATCATTTACCCATTTATTGTTTCAATATATAAATGATAAATACTATGTGCTCAGAAAACATCCATTTTCTTCAATTATAAATGTTGATCACATCCAACGACCGAAAAGTCCACATATACGTAAGAAATTACTCAATAAATTCAAGGATCATATAATACTAGAAATATTATACAACATCCAAATCCACTTGTCACCATACATTATTAAATAAACTTTATTTATGGGGAGGTATTCTTGATAATTATTGAATAACCATAGTGAGTGTTACTTAGTGCATATACTTTCGTTATTGATATTTCTCTTCAAAAAATACCCTAACCACTATAATATAATGACGACATTATCATTGGTACAATGAATTGTTATTATTAAAATATAAAAAATCCTTATTTATTCTTTCCCATCAACTTATGAAAACAAAAATATATTAATTTTTCATTCATTCGTACTACCACATCCATGGAGCAATATACATTATTTTCCATCGCAAACTAACATGTATGAAATTATAAATTTATTTATGGTATAAAAATTAATTTTATTATTGAATTAATATTTTTAAATTAAAACAATTGAAGTTTTATTTGTGATATTGAAAAAACTTCATAGTAAACTCAACAAACTAAAATAAAAAAATTATATTAACATTCCTAATATGATTACATTTTATATAATCATATATATATATATATTTCATGATATTATAACAATAATTGAAAAACCCATGTAAAATTTTCTATATTTAGATTTCACTATATATTATATTTTACCATAGTAAACATATTAATGTATTTGGATTGAAATTGGAAAACCACCACAGATAATCAACATAAAAAAATAATAATATATAAATATTTTATAATAATAAATATCTCTTATTAAATTAAAATGATTATAAATATGGTCCCTAATATGGTATCTAATATTATTAATTTTATTAATCAGTATGTTATGTGGGTTAAAAGATTGAATTCGGAACAAGGTAAGGGTTACTTGTCTTAGGTATAACACAGAGAAAATTAATTCTTATAATATACAATTTTTTCTATTTAATTGGGTAGATACTACCAATTTCATATTTTTAATCATGTTTATTTTATATCTAATTATATGTAATATTTTTTTTGTACTGAAAAAAATTACAATGTAATAAGTGTTTAGGTAAACTCGTCTTTCAAAAATTAAATTATAAGCATTCTTATTGAGCTCTATTTTTTCACATTTAATTTATAATACAAAATGAATAATTTTAGAATTTATATCTATTTAGATTCAAGGGTTCTAAAATTCATACATATAATATTATTATCAAAATATTCTAACATAAAATATTATGTTAATTAAATGATTTTATTGGTCTCAATTCTAATTTCATGACACAGTATTTGTGTTATTCATAATTTTAAATTTTTATACTATATATCTAGCTTCTTTGTTATATTATATCATATATTCTCATCAATTAATGTTATATTAATTTAAAATTAAAAATCATTCTCAATCATGAATTGTTATTTAAATGCTACTCAAGTAATATGGTTTTTTTTTTCAAACCTCATTTTACAATCGATATCTCTTAAAAGTGATAACCTATATGTGGAATTTTCAATGACTTTGGTTAAAAATTCAAAATCTATTTCTCCCATATATTTATCATTTTTGTGATTTTATATATATATATTTAACTAACATGAATGTTTTGTATAATTTTTTTCTAAAAAATCATTTTCACCAAACAAAATTCAAAATATAAAAGGGAACTTTCTTTATAGTTTTATTTAATTATTGACCCACCATTTTTAGGATTTTCCCAATAATTATTTTGAATATTGAAAAAGTAAATTTTCAACTAGGAGAAACTATTTGGACAATTTTTAAGAGAAAATAAATTAAATCCTTTCTATAATGTATATTATTATTTATAAAATACCCTTTTATTATTTTTTTGTACAAATATTTCCACCGATATGATCATTTAAAATGAATCATTTTTAATTTTGTTTTCATAGAATTTAAAATTAAATATTTTCTCCCTGTTTTATAAAATATTTAATTTAAAATAATTCTAAAAAATCGAGAATTTTTCATGTTTCTAATGTTATTTTTTTTAAATAACTTGAAAAATTAATAATTTATATAATTAGTATAGTATAGTATTGATAACTATATCATAATTGAATGTTTTTTTGGGTAACATTTTTGTTGTCAAAATATGAAAAAAAACATACACTAGTAACATGTGATGGGTTTAACTAATGATTCACTTTTTGAGACCATAAGTAAATTAGGTCATTATTAAAATTTTTACACTAATTTTAATTAGTTAAAATGAAATATATATTACAATACTCTTTTATATTGTTTTGATAAAGGGATTTCTGTAAATTTATAATGATTTCACTTTTATATCATGATTTTCAAGGTGTAATTTAGGTGATGGGGAAAATAAACTATATTGATATTTGTCATAATATAATATATTTTAATGTTTATTATTTTTCAATTTATTTTATCTTATTATATATATAAATCACTTGGAACATTTCCCATCTATACATATCAGACCAAGATTCATAAAATTTTGATAAAATGTTTATAAAATTTCAATTATAAGAAATATAAAAACTGATAAAAGTGTTGTACTGATTTTATGGTACTATAAGAGAGGTGGCCCGACCAAATTTGGGTTTGGAAAAAAAATACAGATTATTTTTCAATAATAAGACATTGTTCAATAGATTTTTAAGGATTATAACATCAAATGGATTATTTGGTTTTTATATTCCATGGTAAATAATATTGTTATGGTTTTAAAAAATGAATTTAGTTAATGATATAAAATTTGATGACAATAATACGTTATCTCTATGTCAATGTTTGAATAATTATGGATTTAATAAATTATAGTATCTTTCTTTAGGGAAAAAACTTATAGGAGAAGATAATATAACTTTATTTACTTGGTGTAATTATTTAACACGCATGGGAGACCTAAAGAATTCGCAATTCATTTTTTGGTAATGAGTGCAATTTTATACTTTAGTCCATTAAGTGTTAAATGGTTACCTAGTAGTTCAAATTGGATAGGGTTTTAAATGAAATAATAATGATTAATTCATTATAGTTTAATCAATTTAAATTTTACTCCATTTTGTTTTATTTATCCATTTGAATAATTTTTTTTTCTATCAAAGGATAAAGACACATATTAGTTAATATAATCTATATATAAATGATTAATATAGGTATGTAAAATAAATGAATGTAAAAATCACAAACTTATGAAATTTTTTCCTCTCTGATATTTTTTCTAAATCCATGAACAATGTTTAATTCGTAATAACTATCACCTTTTAATGATAAATATAATTTTTTTGTGACTTTTATATAGTTATATCTTTATTCAATACTCCTTATTACGTGTATTTGTTTTCTGGCCTTGGAATTTATTTATTTCCATTATTTTAAATTCAATAATCACCCTCTTTTTGTTATTTTAAATTAAAGATCCTCTAAAGGGGACTTCAGAAAATATACATACCTTTTTATATTTAATGTTGGTCTACAAAATCTTGTTTTAATAGATACCTACCGCATTAGGTTAAAAAATATATTTTTAATCCTTCAAGTTTTTATAATTTTCTATATTTATTAATTAAATTGTCTCTATTTATTTTATAAAAACATAATTTTTCAATGTTTTAAATATCCATGTTTTGAATTTATTATGAATTAGTTAATCAAAAACACTATAATGTAATAACTTCAAAACTTTTATTTTTTAAAATATATTATAAGTGTTCCAATTTACCCATATTGGAATTTACTAACTTGAGGAATCAGTTGGAATTAATATAATTATCCATATTACTAATTCCTAATACTAATATTTTATAGGGATGTTTTTTCAATGGAAATTGATATTAATATGGGATTTAATTATGATAAAACCAAAATAAATTATATTTATCTTCAAAAAAAGAATATGAGTTCAATGGATATCAAATAGAGACCTTAACTATCATTATTAAAATTTGTTCGAGCAGGATCTATTAAATGTTTATTAATATTTAAGAAAAAACCTAGATATTATTGTAATAAAATACATTGTTCTTCAAGTTAATTAAAATATAACTAAAAAATCATTAAAATTAAATAATTTTTTTTAATTTAATTCAAAATTAAATATATAGATCGTATATAACTCTTTATAAATTAGTGTTAGTATTAGAAATAAATCACATTTTCATATATTTTTATTCGTGTTAATTATTAATCATAATTTATAAACTCCTCAATGAAGGAAAAATCAACTTATGAGAATTATCTATAAGGATAAAAATTCCTTTTAAATTATGGTTCTTTAGCTCATAGTTCATTGGATTATTTTTCTGTTTATTAAATGTAGGGTCTCTAAACACCATACGGATTTATATGTCTCCATGTCTTGGTGTTCCAGAAATGATTTGAGTGATTTCAATAATTAAAATTTTATATACTCTCTCTATTGTCTCATGGTTTTTTCCATCCTTGTCTACATTTTCTTTCATGTTTCTTCTTTAGAAGCATATTTCTATTTAAAAAATATAATTAGGAGTTTAACAGTCATTCTTTTTGTGTAAGATTACCTATTTTATACATTGATCATTCAATATTGATTTTAATATAAAAATTTTATAATTATATGAATTTTTAAGAAATATTATCATGGTATACATTAATTTTTTAATATGTATTTTAAATAGAAATAGATTATTGAAACAACAATCCATAGAAATGGTGCTAAATTTTATTAACTGTAGACTATGAACTAAAGCTACCCAACTTCCTAACAAGTGAATAGGGTTTGGAAACTTATAAAATAAGAGTTACTCATGCTATATCCTGAGGGATAATAAATTTAATCCACTTTTTAAGACTACTACTTGAAGTATTAATAGAGTGTTGTATGTAATTGTGTTAAATGAATATTTGTAATAATAATAGTAAAAATGTTTTGACAAAAAAATAAGGTTGTCTAGTGAATGAAAACAGGTGAAATAAACAAATGGTTTTGTCAATGAAATGATGGTATTTTTGGTTTTAGTGTTATTTTTTCATTTTATTACTTATTCTACGATTCTTTGATTTATTCCATGAACACTAACTATATACATCCATGTTCACTCTCAATTCAATCATCAGATTTATGAAAAAATAATAGGTCATGAGAGGTTTAATTTTTTAATTACTACAAGATCATTAAGATATTTTTATTTATAATATGAATTCAATAACCTCTTTGGAAACCCTTATTCTTTATAGAACTACATCCCTACTCCAAGTACATGGGAGTTTATTTCAACTTTTTATCCATTATCCCCTAACCTATATTAATATTCTATTTTATAATTATAGTAAACCATTAATAAGAAAACTAAAATATAGGAATAATGATACTAAATAATTCATCATAAATAAACCCAATTACACTAAACCATTCCCAACTTGGTCAATTTCCACACATTCTCATAATAAACATGAAAAGTATAATTGAAAATAAATACCTCCTATAATATCTGATGGGGTGGATTAATTTAGTGGAATTTATCTTTAATCTCCTTCCTACTTCTCCCCACTACCGCATACAGGTTCTCAGAATAGAGACCCATATTATTGATTGATCCACAGTCTATCTATATTATATATTTACTATATACATAATTCAATATTCTATGATCACTCTACAAGGAATATGAGATGTGAAATCTCTCCATAAATATAACATATTTTTTTTGGTTTTCTCTTTCACTAACCCATCAAACAGATCCTCTCTCTCCCATGGATTGGATTCCCTGTTAGAATGTTTTTATTTCCATAAATGTTTTATTTAGACAAAATAATTAATAATCCCTTGGTCCCCAATGAATTATGTATATTCTACATGGTACTTTTTCAGGGATTTAAGGACAAAATTTGTTATTATCCCTTCATTCATCTTTTATTAATTCTTTTTATAAGTTTCATGTGATTTAAGACCACATGGGCACATCTTGTGAACTTCTGAAACGTCTCTAATGAAATTCTTAAATTAAATTCATAAACCTCCACTAGAGTCGATGGAATATATTTTGGGGTAAGGAGTTAAATTATCTTGACAATTTCTTCTCATGTTATCTTCATCAAGGATCTATTGAAATATTGACATATTAGGAGGTCTGATATAAAATTTATTCAGAGCAATGAGATATTTCATAGAGGTCACCTAATATATGTTAGGGAAGGTGTAATCTCAGGATACAATGAAATATTATGTTTAATATTTAATATATCATTATCCATAATATTATAATATATCATAGTGTATATCCATATTCATATATTCTTTTAAAAAACATATAACCTATTCCTTAATCTTATATTACTCCTTCCTCTATATCAAAAACATAAACAAATCAATGTTTCACTCAAAACTGATTAGGATTAAATTTAATTAATAATGAGTGGAAATCTAATTATAAATTCCAATAATAAAAATATTTTTTAAAAAAACTACAAATTATATGAAATATATTATAATCAAAAAAATTAATGAAATCCAGACATAGTAAAAATAACAAAAAAACAGAGTACAAAGATTTTATCAAATGAAATTTGATATCTATGGAATTACTAATGTGTTATTGATGTACATGAAGATATATAAATATTGATCAAGAAAAATTATTATGAAGCTAATTCTGATCATGTTGTGGAAAATGAACATTTAATATGTCTTATTTCTAAACAATATGTTTCCCATACTATTTGTTAATATTTTATTCAGAATTCCAATGTGAAATTGCTTGAGTTTAAAAAATAATATTTAAAATTATAATTAGATAAATTTATAATTGGTTTTGAAAATTTATATAAAAAATTCATATTATAAAAACATCATGGTATAATTTGGGATTTGGATATACTAAGTAATCCCTTGAGAATTAATGGTATGTATCTTTTAAAATTTAATTCCTTTGATAATTTATGATCCATGTAAAACCGAGTTTAATATTTTAATGTAAATTTAAATATGACTATTGTGAAAGTAATTGAACAATTATAAATAGAAATATGACTTTTGAAATAGTAAATTCACCTTTGATATTGTACATAAATTATGGTATTTTGTTAATTAAAATATATTATATTTATTGTATGGAAGAAGTAAATAATTATATTTAAAATGATAAATTAAAAATTGGAATTTTAATAAAACATAAATTATTATTCAAAATTTTAAAATTAATGTAATTATTTAAATTTAAATTTATTTCATGAAATAGATTCATCAATTAATATATATTTTTCTTATTATTAAAATATAATTTTTTATGACCTTAATTAAGTTTTTTATGTTTCATAAAATTCTTTATAATTTTAGAATTAGTATTTTTTTAGTAAATTGTGATTTTATTAAAAAACACAATTTCACATAATTAGAAAATTATTTTTCAAAATTGGAGTCCATTTTTATATTATAAAAGTTGAAAAATGGATAGGGTGATTTTTTTTATTTTTCTATAATAATTAATTTCTTATGAATATTGAGGTGTATTAATTTACTTTATTTAAAAAAATACATGAATTATTGAGTTAAAAATGGTGTATTAATGATGTAATCCCATAATATCAATCAATAATTTTATTTTTACTATATTTATTAATGGTAATACATAATATTCATATTCTTGAGCCAAAATAATAAACTAATTAATAAAATTATCTAAAACACCCTAATCCTCCATTATAAGTACAACCCTCACCAGCCCTTCTCTTAACACTTAAATAGCCATGGATCATTATTATATTATACCCATTTCCACTAAAAAATCACTTCCACATGTCCTAGACTTTATCCTCTCACCAAAAATTCCATTCCCCATTTCCTTAATGAGGATCTCAAGGATAATAATTTCAAGCATTAACGTCCTCTTTAGTTTTCATTTAATATGTTTTCCATTAATTTCATCACATATCCACTCCTCACCTACCTATAAAAAAGTTGAATTATGTCTCTAGTGTCTTTTATATGCTTGAAAAATATTTTAATAATGTTATATAAACCATCAATTCTCTTCTCTTCAACTTTTATTCTATAATGGAAAACATCATCCCTAAGGTACTGATTTAGCACTTCTGTGGATGATGTGTTTTTGTTTTTCTATTACTCATTTAGGGATTCTAAAATATATATTTCAGTTACTCAAAAAAATTGTTATGTTTATTATATTTTATATGGTGTTATGGACTACATTATATACATGATAATAATTATAAAACAAAACTATTAATTGATTATTGAAAAAATTACCAAATAATATAAAAATTTATCATTAATGATTTATCTAATAAATATTCCACATATCTGAAAAAAGATATATAATATAATTTAATATTATAGATTTTAATTTATAAAATATAATTTCAATTCACGATAATTATTACAATTTTACATGATCCTTCATACGTGCATACAGGTGAACCAATCATAAATACTATGGAATCATACACTCCTCAATAATGAAATTGAATATTTTAATTCATCAAAATGAAATATTTCAATATAATAAAATAGTAATAAATAAAATATATGTTCAATATATTTTTAGATAAATTTTTACATAACCTAATTTCATTATCCAGGACATGAATTTAATGTGAAGAACACTTTCAAACATAATGTAAGGGTTTCAAAGTGAACATCAATTTTTTCCATCATGTTCTGTTATCTCCCTATTTTCAATAATGTATTTATAAATTATTATTATGTACTGATAAATTTTGTGTGTATTTTATAAACATATATACCTAAATCATTTATTACTTCATTTTTTGGGAAATTCATTTTTTATAAGGTTCCCTTCTCAACTCCACTCGATATACATGCCCAATTTTAGGGAACTTCCACATTTACTTCCAATTTTTATATAAAATCATTAATATGTTTAAGCATCCAATATGTTTCTAAAATATATATCTTTATCAGAAAAAACAATCATATTGAATTTATTTTCTTTGGAAAAAATATATATGTTTTGATTTCATTTAAATAATCATTTATATTTTACCATAAACATTACTAATATGTCTCATTTTATATGTTTCGTAGAAACAATTTATATATGTTCTCACATCAGATTAAAAATATAAATTTGAATATTCCAATAATATAACTCAAATATAAGTTCATTCTCTTTGGTATATAAATATTTAAAATTTTATTTTTATGAAATATTCAAATTATACTCCAAAATAACTATTCTTTCCAAAAAAAAGGGTATTTCTGCTAAGACATTATCAGTAATTATATTAGTGTATTTTAATCTATTTTGACACACTCTATTGAATCTTGTGATTTATGGTGATTTAATTACTATATAAAAATCTACCATATTTTATTCATTTTTTTATGATTATTTTTAGGGATTTACTATCGTGATAAAAATCAAATATTACACTGTACAATGTTTGAATATGTTTATTATTTGGGGAATGATTTTAATATGCCATATAATAGTTTCAAAATTCATGTATATATTGATATTAATCCACCCATTTCGTATGTGAAATTAATTGTACTTCTTAAGTGGTGGTGGAACCCTATTTACACCTTAAATGCATTAATTAGTCTCATGAGACAAGCTATACATGGGTTTTACCCATTTATGTATTGTGTCATGGCTAAATCATTGTTATTATATTTATTTTGTATATAATTATACATTGCCTCATTGTAATATTTTTATTTTATAATACATTTGATTATTTTACTAGTATAATATCTATGGTCATGTTTCATTCACTTATAATTATATATATGGCATTATTTATTCATCTATTATTGCAGCCATGATATATTAATTTTTGGGACTTCATGATATTATTTGTTAGATATTAACCATTACATATTAATTTTTTTAATCGTAAATTTTAATTCTTACCCTTACTATGCATATAATCTCAACCATTCTTATATTTTCCCCATGTTCACAATATGTATATTATGAGTAAAATTCATAGATAATTAAAGAGAATAATAGTGTTTTAAATGAATTTTTTATGTTAAACATCACTTAATGTTTTAATGTTAAACATAATTTTGTATCTTTTCTTCCATATATACAAAACTATTTTCTAATTTGTGACCCCTTCAATTTTTCATAGTAGAAATCTAAAAAATTAAATCACTAGCTTCAGGATAATGGGTTTGGGTTCATTATAGTTGGAATCAAAAGAATTTTAGAAGAAAATCTGGAAATTAGATATAGGAAAAAATAGAAATAAAAATGAAATCCTATAAAATAATTCTGAAATATTACCTAGGTAACTAATATTATGATATATAGAGTAGTTATATCGAAAATTTCAATTCAGGATTATGTGATTCACTAGTTCAGATATATTAAATTATGTTTTCTAATGATAAAAAATTATTTGGTGTATACCCTTTTATTGGAAATCAATGTTATTAGAAGTAATTGAAATCATATCGGTGCAAGTATTCCTTGAAGGTATTTCCCTCCAATTAAGTATTATGATTTTGGGTAAGGCTCTTTAAATAAGACTAATCAACTTATAACTAAAATGAGACAACTAATTCATGTTATGGGAAAAACATTACTTGCATGGAGTATCCCGATCCACAATGTGGTGTATCATTATTAGACTTGTTTATACAACAACGAACTTACTCATTATATTAGGTAAGAAACCAATTTATAGGAGAGAAATTGATATGATAAATAGATAATATATTTCTCGTTTTGTGAATTAATGAAATGGGGATGGTTATATTTGTTGTTTTTAATCAATTAAGATTGCATATCAATAGTGTTCATTTATTAAAAACACAAATGAGGGTGAAAAATTGGGAAATTTCAAATGGAATGTATTTAAGGATATTTTATTGAAGATATATTTCCTTCATGAATAGTGAGAGGATATGGAGATGAAATTCTTGATTCTAAGAAAGAAAGTGAATGAAATCATTTTCAAGTATTAATACAACATTGCAAAGTTAATAAGTCATTCCTCCTACTACATACATAATCTAAGGATCAAAATTGACCATTTCTTCGATGGTATTAAAAAAATATATGCACAAAAATAGTATCCAAAAAAATCACATCGTACGAGGATATAATATCATGTACCATCGCGAATAAGATATATTTTTCTATTATATATGTATCTGAATATGAGATATATAATAACATGGGTGATAATTACTATAGAAATGTTAAAAAGAAAAAAGATAATAATGGAAGGATATAATTTCAAAAATTCCATAAATATGGAAATAAACATCACGCAACATGAACATTGGGAATAAGATTACATTACATGTATGGTGAAAAGATCTATTAGAACACAACTATAGTTTAAATAAAGAATCCAACAATGTGAAATTCTTCATCTATAAGGATTTGGGAAAATATGAAAATTATTATCATAGTCTTTAAGGATACCATCCCTAATTACGAACAATGGAATAATTCAATGCTTATATAGTCAAAAAATAGATTTTTAAGTTCTTAATAATGTGCTTGAAGGTAAATTTATCATATCCTAAAATTTAACTAAACAGTTACTTGATTCTAGACTAACACATTCTTTGATTTCATCCCGTTTTGATATAAAAATTTGATATTTCTAATTCAAATTAACAAGGGTGTTTCAAGTCAAAACTCATAATGGAAACCTTATTTAAAAAAAGATTTGTAGTGCTATTCTTATTATGACAGAAAAAAATCAACTTACTGCTAGTTTTACTATCATATGAATAGTTTTTTATATAATCTTTTGTATGGATAAAATTTAAATGTATAATAAAATATTTTTTTTAATGAAATATAAATTATAATTAATTGTAGTGGTATGTAATTTCTCATATATATGGGGGATGATTATTTATCTATGTAATATCATAATCCACCTCTATCATCTCTTATAAATTATATTTTTAGAGAGTATGATATTTAAATACCTACTGATGAGAAATATTATCCTCATATTGAGGATATATGTCTTGTTATAGAATATGATCATGTCTTCATACATCATGTACCTAGGCATCCTCCAAATGAAAAAATTGTGTTCTCTATTGATTTAATACTTGTTCAGATACCTATAACAAAATATAATTATAGAATAGACTCTGTGGAATAATTGTATCTGAAGAAGAAAATGGAGGATTTGAGTAACAAGTTGATATATGTGGCCTAGTGTTTCTCTATTCAAATCCCCTATAATATTTTTTAATAACAATAATGGATCCTTAAGGTTGTGCATTCAATATAGAAAAATAAGTGTTGTTACATTAACAAACAAGTATCATCTACCTCACATGGATGATTTATTTAATTAAATACATGTAGATAAATATTTTTTTGATGTATAAACATCATTCTAGATATTTTAAATTTCATTTAATGATGAATGATATTCTAAGTATGGCATTTCCTACCAGGTATTGACATCAGAAGTTTATTGTAATTCGATTTGGACATAATAATTCTCTATATATAATTATGGATCTAATGAACCATGTTTTCAAGTAATATATTTATATTTTTTTATTACTTATTGATGATATCTTAATGTACTCATAAATATATGATTACCATGATATCGACCAATGAATTGTTCTGCAAACCCTCATAAGAAAACAGTTATTTGGTAAGTATATCATGTTTGAATTATAACCTCAAACTATTTCTTTTCATATACATATTGTATCCTAGGATGTAATCTCCTTTGATCATGTGAGGAAGAGGATAGTCCATTAATGGCCTACACAAAAGAGAATATCTCCAAGATGTAGTTTCATTGGTTTAGAAGGTTTCTATCAGCACTTGTTTTGATTCATTCTTAATTATCAACCCAATAACCAGGATTACTCATATATGGGTAATTTCATATGGGAAAAATAATGTAAAGAATTTTTTATGTATTTAGGATGATATAAGTTAATTTAATTATCTTGAATCTACTCTTAAGAAATGGTGTAATTTTAATTTATAGTGATGAATAAAAAAATGGACCTTGTTATTTAATGATGAATAACAATAGAGTTATTTCCAATGCATCAATGTAGTTAAACCCACATGAAAAAACTATCCAACCCATGATGTTACTATATAATCTATAATATTATCTTTGTTGATTTGGATAAAATATCCCTATGTTGAAATATATGAGATATATACAGGTCACAATATATTGAAATTTTTATTATCATAAAAAGAACTCAACATGAGGAATATTTAATTTCTTGAGCTACTAAAGGATTATAATTTTTCTGTTAAATACCATATAGTGAAATACAATACGGTAGAATATGCATTGATTTGGAAAATTATTAGGGTCTTGAAAAAAATGATGATTGAATGAGATCCAATTTGCATAGATATATTGATGATATATATGGTAATTATAAAGTATAGTGATACATCAGAAATTTCATAAATGCATTTTAGGACCTGATTGTTATAAATGTTAAATATTTCTCAGTCACATGATGATAATTTGCAATGGAAAATTAATGTTATAAATTATGTGTAGTTTCCAAACCACATGTATGAGGATGGAAATATGAAATATGTGTAACTAATATATTTTCACTCTATACCGAAGCTAAAAAAATATAAATATTGGAACATTATCTAAGCCATAATTTCTCTATACACCCTAGTTTGACAAATATGCATAGTGATTTTAGGGAACATTGTTTTGATAATATGATGTTTGAAACTACTAGTTATATATCAATATGACTAGTTATCAAAATGTGAAGGCTAAAAGATAACATCCTAGAGGATTCATGCAGCCTCTACCTATTGCTATTCAAAACTGGTATGACATTACTATATATAGAGTCATTAGAATTCTAATGAATCTAAGAATAAATTATGAAATATTGTTAATTATTTATCAATATATGAAATTTTTACATTTCCTGGCTTTATGGTAGGATATTTCACAAGATCACCTCAAACGACTCTATATTAATGATAATATAAGTAATCACTACGATCATATATATTGTGTCTTATCAGGATCCCCATTTTGAATCAAAATGAATGAAAATTATTTAGAATTCCCGTGATACCGAGATTCATTTAATGAAATATTAACACCCTCAAATAGTTGAGAAATATAAAAGGATGATTCAAACCATATAAGACATGTGGATATCATTATCAATTGACATTGAAAGTTGTGAGATCATTTTCTTACCTTTTTTATAGTTTTTCTACTGCAATAGTTTTTATTCAATTGTTTGGATGATGATGGTGAAAGGAAGCTAGTAGTCTTAGATCTTATGAAGGAAAAAATAGAAATAGTAAATATTATTCAAACCCATATCAGTGTAGCTCATTGTATAAAAAATAGTTATATATACAACTGAACAAATGAATTGGAGTATCAAGTGAGTTCTCATATCTTTCTAAATGCATCTCCATGGAAGTATTTAATAATTTTTTTATAAGAAAGGGAAAATGAGCCCTAGGTTGATCAAACCTTTTGAAATTATAGGGAGAACTTGTGATGTTTCTTATCATTTAGTAATGCCACCTAACCATTCAAAGGTGCACGAGGTGTCTCTCATATCATTATTAATGCAATTTAATCTAGATTCAACACACTTTATATCTTCTGATGGAATATAATTGTAAACTCATTTATCTTACTGAGAAGTTACTATCCATATTATGGATACTATATAATATGTGTTCAATAAATGAGTGACTCAACTGTTAAAGAAACATCGGGGAAATCATAAAATTGATGATGCAATGTAGGAATGACAAAAAATTATAATGAATAACTACCTAAATATTTTTATGATGTGATTTTTTTAAAATTTCTGGGAAGATATTTTTTAAAAGAGGGTTGATAATAACATTGAATTATTTTATGGTGTGTCTCTTTTAAAATTTTAAATCCTCAATAGTTTATTATTCATGAAATACAATGTTAAAAATAGTTACATATTTTTAAATATGACTGTTAAAATAGTAATGTGACCATTATGTTTAGTAAAATAACCAATAGAATAATAAATTCACTTATGAATTATATTTAAAATATAGGTTTTTTATGAATGAATATATAATATATTTAATTCATATAATAATTAAATAATTTTAAAAAAAAAGATAAATTATGATTTATTTGAAACATAAATGTTTATTCAATGTTTTATAAATATAATAATTACATAAATAAAATTTAATTCCATAAATATGTTATTATATTTATATTTTATGGTATTTATATTATAATATAAATTCATGAGACCATAGTTAATTTTTGAATGTGTTATAAATTTGATAATAATATTAATTTTTTTTAGTAAAAAATGATTTTATATATAAAGAAAATTTCAGATATTTAGAAAATTATATTCCCAAAATGGATTCCATATCATGAATTCAACATATCAATAAATGGTTATCATGAATTTTTTGGATTTTTCTAATATCATTGAATTTGTGTTGAATGGTGATGTACCATAATTTAGAGTACATAACAAATACAAGAATTATTTAGTCATTGATAATATATGGATAATGTTAAGAAATAATCATGAAAAACCCTTCATTATTTATTTTATTTTCTAGGATCAAAATAATGATCTATCTGCTCAATATACAAGAGGGGGGGGGGTGAATTGTACACTTTAAAAATTTCTTTAAACTAGGAAAGATCTAAGTTTAACAACGTTAATCTAAGAAAATTCACAACACCTCTAATCTCCAATGAAGGAATTGGAAAATTATTTTGTTTCAAACTTCTAGTTCTATGAACTTGCTTGAATCTGGAAAGTGATTCCGAAAACAGGTTTTGGAAATATGAATCCAGAAATTCAAACATAACCTAACTTTACAATATAAGATTCTACCTTAAAACGTATAGAATCTAACCTGATCAGAGTAAATGTATAAGGATATAAAAAAAGGTTATACTTTCCTTACAATACGAAATGCGGTGGAATACAAGTAGTAAAACTACAAGTAACAAGATATAAGTCATTTAACCCAAAGAGAAGGGTATTCGACACCCTTGGATAGAGGTCCGTTGATTTTTATTTTCAAGCAAGTCTATCTTACCCACACCACGGTTAGCCCTCGATACGAATATTGTTGTCTCTGTCTTGCTATCCCTGCATGCCCTCATCTTCAAGGTAGTTGGATCCTCTGTCTTCCTTAGCAAGGAAGCCTTAAAAATTCAATGTAGTCCGAACCATTGTCTTCCTATCCCCAGAATCCCTCGTATGTAATCACCAACATTCGGAGTCGCACGAAGAAATCTGAATGAGCGGTTCAGTACGCACATAGCATGAAAATATTCTCACTCTAGAAATCACCTTAATAGTGTGTGGTCTCTAGAGTTATAAACTTCTGTGTCGAGCTCCTTCAAATGAGCTCATATTTAAAGGCTCGGTTGAAACGGTGGGCTCCCTCCTCCAACGTTCATATTTTACTTAAAATTAAAGGGGGCATGTACATGTGTCACTCAAACAATGGTTAGTTAGAAACAGAATTGACGACATCATTTTATAACAAAACATGTATAACTGAATGCACAACATCATTTTACAATGAAACAATTGTAAGAATAAGAAAAAATAGAATTATGAATATAAGAAAATTAATTTTCAGAGTACAACCAAAATAAAATTCAAAGTCTGTAATAAAAAGGATATTAGGATTCTATTTTATTGGAATTCGGAACCTGAATTCTGTAGAAGTTCGGAGTCTGAATTTCTAAGGAAATTCATAGTCTGGTTTCACTAGAGATCAAAATCTGAACATACAGAGTTTGAAGTCAAACATGTAAAAGTTCGGAGTTGAACATCATCAGATGTTGGAGTAGAACTCAAGAATGTTCGGAGTCTAACTTCATAAGAGTTTGGATTCTAACTTGTAAAAGTTCGTAGTCGAACATCATAAGAGTTTGGAGTCAAACTAGTAAAAGTTCTGAGTTTATCTTCATAAGAGTTCGGAGTCGAACTAGTAAATGTTCGGAGTCCAGAATTCGGAGTGGAACTTTATTACAGTTCTCATCCAGAATTCGGAGTGGAACATTATTAGTGTTCACATCTAGAATTCGGAGTTGAACTTTATTAGTGTTCACATCCATAATTTACAGTGGAACTTTATTAGAGTTCACATCCAAAATTATGATCCTAAAAAACAGAATGCTTCATACCTTAGCATTATATAATTCTGAGGGTCTGGGTATCAATATTATTTTTATACATAAGAAAAATCATGCTATTTTTCAGTAAATCTAGGTTAGGGTAATTTTTCTTAAAGAAGAAAATTTTCTTTATGGAAGTAAAATATCGATTTGCTTAGTTGTAATGTGATTGTGATTTTCAATACAAGACAGAATGAAAAATTCATAAGGAAAACCATATTGACTCAACATATTTATCATGGGAATCAAACATATTCATGTTATTGAGCCCAAATAATAATCAAATGAATTAAATAATAATAATAAAACACATATCTTTAAATATAAATACCACCCTTTCTCCTCACACCACCAAAACAAATAATATTTCTCATATTTATCCAAATTTCTCTCCCAAGTATCTTACTAAACTCCTTGTTTATTGTTTCTTATGAAAATACCTTTCCCAAGTTCCCTACAGAGGATCTTAAGGAGAAATAGTTCAACACGTAAAATCCTATTTCGTTTTCATTTAATTTCGTTCAATTTTTAGTCGTTTTTTATCCTCTAATCACCTTTTATATCATTTTATCTTGATAAATCCATTATATTTTATAAATTGTAATTTTATTATGATAATGTTATATCAACCACAAAATATCTTCTTTTTCCATATAATTCAGAAAATGAAAACATCTTACACGAGGTGACTATTTACCACCTTCATAGAACATGATTTTGCATTTTTCAATTCCACCATTAAGGCTATTGAAGAAAATATTATATAGTTTAATGATGATATAATATGTTTATTAATACATATATAGTTTTATTATTTATATATATTCTTTATTAATAAAACAAAACAATCTTATCATGATTGAAGAAACACCAATATAAAAAAAACAGTTATCATTAACATCTTATGTAATGAATAATCCCCAAATCTAGAAAAATGATATATTATAAAATATAATATTACTAATGTTCATTAATTACATATAATTTTAATTATGCATTGTTATTGCTATTTTAAATGATATTTTATACATGTATAATAGTGAAAAAATCCTGGAAACCAAGGAAATGAACACTCATAAGTGGTGAAACTAATTATTATTAGTTATCAAATGGACATAAATGAAAATAATGATATTTTAAAAAGTAAAATATATGTTAAATATATTTTTATTTAAAATTTTACTAATGTTAATTTTATTATCCTGTATAATAATTTCAATTCAATAACACTATGTGACATAAGTTAAGGGTTTCTTCTCAAGCCACTATTTTTCTATTAGGTTATGTTATCATTTTCATTACAAAAATGGAATTATTAAGTATTAATATTTAATCCTCCAAAATTCAATGTGTATGTTCTAAAAATACGTACCGATCTCAATAATATTTTTTAAGACAATAATATAATTCTAAAATATCCATTTTATTCAGGAAAACTATCTTATTTCATTTCTGGTTTTATGAAAACATTTATTCCATTGTTCTCTTTAAGGAAATGTTTATATTTTAACATAAAAATTAATAAAGTGGCCGATTTTTTATGTTTTATAGACACTCTTTTATCATTATTTCACTTTATATTCCAAATTTATCTTTGAATATTCCTATAATATTTCTATAAAATTATTTAATTTCATATAATTTTATGGATTTACATTTTTATAAACAAATTTTTATGAAAAATATAAATGATTTTAAAAAAACAACTCTTAAATCCCATGTGAACATGTATTTATCTCACGTATTTGTCAATCATTTATTAAATTGTTTTGATTTATTTCAAAACCCTGTATTGAATCCTATTATTCATTGAGATTTATCTGTTATGTCACTATGTAGCATATTTTATTGAATTGTTTATGATAACTTTTTTGGGATGTTTTATCTTGATACCATTTACCATATTACATTAGTTGGTTTTGGAAATTTTTTCTTATTGGTAAAAGTTATAAATATTTCATATTATAGCTTCAAAATTAATTTATATAGATATTGTGTTCCACCCAATTCCCATAGTCAAATATTTTGACATCGTAAGTGATGAACGAGGCCCACTATATCCCCATGATTCATAATTAGGTCACATGGGAAAAACTATACTGGGTTTTACCCATTTATGTGTTGTGACTTGGCTGAAGCAATAACGATATGTTTTTTATATATGAATTTAATAATTCATTCATTATGATATTAGGAATTGATAAATCATGTGATTATTTAACTTGTAAAAATTCATTGGTTATGTTTCATTATCATGTGATTATTTATATGTAATTATTTATTCTTCATTTATTCATTACTTATTATGTTCCTGTGTGTTTGTAATGAAATTTATTTTCAGATATTAACCTTTATTTATTGTTTATTTTCATAATTTCCACTATCTTATTTACCCTTACTGAGAATATATGTTCACTCCATTTTATGATTTTTTTTATAGGATTCCATGATGTATATTATGATTTGAATGAAGGGATAAGATAAGAGAATAATAGTGTATTCAGTGATGTTATAATGTGTTATTTCATTTTTATTTTTAACATATAACATATTCTTGTATCTCATTATTCGAAGATACTAAAATATTCGATAATGTTAGACATATTCTAATTTTCATGGTACTAATGTAATAATATATGTAACTACCTCCTATTTTCTTGGTTAGTGTATTTAAATACTAATTACACTAAAATAGAAATATAAAAGCATTTCCTTATGATAATAGGTAGAACTTTTATGAATTTCATGAAACCCAAAAGCACTGGTATAAAATATTTCCAATATGGAAATTTAATTCATTCTGCCAAATAAAATAATTTATTACAAGAATAATAACTAATCTGACCATTTAATGTTAACGATATCTATGTAATACAACAATAATGTACTAAGATTTCTCAACCAAGGAATATTATCCAACCAAAATTATCTGCAAATTAATATACAGGATCAAATTATGAAAATTAGTAAAAGGAAGAGAATATGATTTACAAATAATTGTTACTAAAATTACATGACTATTGAAAAATAAAACATCCAAAACATACATTGAATACATGGATGATTTTTCATAATTCACCCGAACAATCCTAGAAAAATAATGGGTTCAGAAGATATCACCATTTAAGAGAAAATATTAATTTCCATTTTATATATATACATGAGAAGAAGAATGTTATTAACATTATTTAGGTGTACATTGATAGATATAATGTATTTTTTATTAAAAATGCATTTATATTAAAAAACGTTAAAAAATGTTATATATAATTTAGAATACGATAATAAAATTTAATCATTAAAATAGTGTAATTTTTGTGAAAAGAATATCCTACCTTTTGGCTATGTAATGTAATTAATTTTCATTGAATAAGAAAACCATACAACAAAACTCTTATAACCTTAACTAAAATTATCATAAGTTACTTGGTAAAGGACCCACTATGCCTAAAATTAAAATTTGAAAATTTATGTTATCATTTTTAGCATTACATGAAAAAAACATAACAATAAAACAATAAATAATGTTTCAATTTCGAATCTACTTTAGTAGGTACATATATACATTTTAATCTGAATGTAACCTATAGAAATATGATGGAAAGACATTTTTATTGGTCTTACTAATGACTAATCTCATTACGCTTTGTTTTCCATTATCATTCTAAAATTATAATAAATATTTTTTTTAAATAGGTTTTTTATTTCTATATAAAATTATAAAAACATGTGAATCAATTTTCATTATTATCCTCATAGTTGTGTGCTTTTATAATATCAATCTTTAGTCATTTTATTTTGAGAAAATATCAGAACATAATTTTTCACAATAAAAAATATATATTTAACAATATAGATTAGTTGATCTGAGGAACCCAAATTTCAGTGAAATTATAGAATATGTTTTCTATAAATATAAACATGCAATTTAATTTTTGGTTTAGTCTATAAATTAATTTTTTTGAAAAAATATATTAATTATAAATTTATTTCCATTTTAAATAAAAATTCATTATGTATTGTTGAAAAATATAAAACATAGTATTAAAAATTTAAAAATTTATTTATTACAACCATTTTGAACTATTATAAGAGATTATATACAATTAAAATATGTTAATTTCACTTGTTTCTTAGGTTTTCATTTTAATACCAGCATTCAGAATCTATAAATTTACCTTTCGATGTAGAATATAAAATACATAGAAAAATATACATATTTCTAATGTTTTTAAATTGTGGAAATAGTGTATCACCCACCATGTCACTCGTATATAAAAATATATATTGAGTGTTATTTTTATTTTATTTACGTATAGAGGTAATGGGTATTTGTGGTTACAATTTTGAATTATTTTTTAAAATATACGTAGGTTAATATTTAGTTCCTAGTTAGTATTAAACATACCCCCAACCATGTAAAAGTTTGTAAGAGATTCCAATTCTTGTTTTTATAGTTAATTTTTTTTATATAATTTAGGATATATGTTAACGTAATCATGTATTGATGTTTATTGTATAGAGGTTTACCAAACCATTTGAACATGGTTAGTGGAAATAATGTTGATAAAATATAAGATATATATTGGTGAATTCATTTCCATACTCATATTAATGACTAGTTTTCCTATTTTTGATTATAGAACATGCACTGTTTTAAACAGAACTGAATTTTAACACAATCATTTCCCTAAAATGTAATTCAAATTTTGTGCTAAACATGTTAAATTTGTTTTAAATTTTTTATAAGTTATATATATTCGTTTTGGAATCCCACTATAAGATTCTACATGCCTAACACGTACTCAAAGGGTGTATTAAAACATGATATTATATGATAATGGAAAATTATATTATTCAATATAGTGTTGGGGTACTTCATGAATCTCACTATCCTTCATTGGTATAGTGGTGGTGGCAGTGGTGAACACTATTCATGTAGAATTTTTTCAAAGGAGGAGTATTTGGATTCCATTACCTTGTTATGGTTTATAATATATTGGAATTTTTGTACTTCACAATGTTTAATTTTTTAATATGGATATTGATGGTTAAATTACCTATGTTCATTGTGTTAGTTTATGAGTTGTCTAGTCATTACTGGTCCATTTATCAATATTAGATGGTTTTTATATAAATTAAATATTTTATTTGATTGTATGTAAATCCCACATTTGGATGGTCTATGATGAAATTATAAGAGTAATCTAATTGCTGGTTTTTAGTATTCTAATGGTGAAATTATTCATGATGTATATCTTTTTATACACAAGTCATTTTTTCCAGCTTGTGGTGAAAAAAAACATTTTATGATCCAAGAAAAAAATTTGGTTGGGTGATGAGATAAATTATCTAAGTCCAGTTATTTATAAATTCTTTTTTATACCTACTTTTATTAGTTGATAAAAGAAAGAATTGAGACATGTCCCCCAGATCACAATAGTTAGATGTATATTAGGCCATAGATATCTCTTAAATAATTTTAACATCATATTAAAATGGGAAGTTGTTAATTTAGTCTTTCATTTGAGTACAATGTAGGATCATCATGAAAAATTTTAGGTATTTTATTACTTATTATTATTTTTGGTTAAACCTGTATATCCTTTTGGATACATTAATAATTTGAGGTAATATATAAATGAAAACTATTGAAACATTTTTTTATAAAAATGGTTAAAATAATAATGTGTTAGAAAATAAAACCCATATGGACTCATTTTAGTGGGACATGTGTAGTTCATTCATTGTTTTCGAAGAAATTGGGACAAACCATACAATGTGACGGAATGTTTGAATTTTTAATTTCATTAACACTTTGGCATTTTTTATTATTTTTATTATTTTCAAAATTATTATAAATGTAAATCTAAGTATATTAGTTATTAAATTGATGTTTATAGTAATAATTAGGTTTTATGTAATATGTTTTATGACTATTCCTCCAATAATGGCCCTTACCAATCAAAGAAAAATAAATAAAAATAATTTCCTATAGGGTAAACTCATTTAGCCATGATATTTGGAAATAGTTATTTAGACTATATATTATTTATTCACTGAAGATAGAAATGGTTATGTGTGAATGAAGGATCATGATAAAAAATTACTATGAAAAAGCCTCAAATTTTCTTAGAAATAAATTTCCTTAAGAGATTGCGTGGTGGAATGAAGGTATCATGAACATATTTCTTTTTTAAAAGACCCTAGAGATAGATAATGGTGTATGCTCCAACAATATTTTTTATGTACAAAGTAGGAAGTGGTGGGAATCCAATTTGAAATCCAATTGGAATAAAGATCTAACTAAGTTTATTATAAACAGGGTTTTTAATAAGAAAATTTACGACAAACATTGTGTGTGGTGAAATAATTATATTTAATGAACCAATAGAAATTTCATCACTAATTAATGTGTTATTATATAAAATTTCAAAATCTAGTTTTTTATTATCTTAATTTCATCTCTTCTTTATTTCATAAGGATTATCTAATAAAAAAGCAAGCAATGTTTGATATCATTTTGAGAATCGTTAATCTATTCTCACTGAGCTATATTAAGGTAGTTTATGTAGTTTTTATTGTAGAGACAAATATATATGGATTATAAGGATATAGTTAGGCTTTTTTTAGATAATTATATACTTATAGATTATTGTAAGTGTATAAGTGAAGTGGTAGGAGTCCCATTTGAGTAGAGGTAGAGGCACACATTGTTCATTATATTTTATGATAGTGGAATACTTTTCGTGTAGGATGGTGAATTTTTTTCAATTTCTAATATTATTCTATAGTAAGTTAAATATGAAATTGAAACCTAATATATATTGCAAGTGTATGATTCAAAGCCTGCATCATAAATTTCTCACAATAAACCAGAGTGTAAAAGATTTTTTTATTTGTTTACCCAATGTTCCATGGTTTATTCTATTAAAACTACTAGCATGTGGTAATGTTCTAAATTTAAATGGGATTCTCACCATGCTAAGACGATATTGATTAAGATTGAGTGTAGGTTTATATGACTAGTTGAAAAAGATTTAGTTGATTCTAATACTCACATAACCACTATGATAGGTACAATTTTATCATATTCTAATATATATTTTTTTCATTGATTGATACATTTATCCTATTATTTTATTCAATAATTAATTATTTATTTATTTGGATTATTATTTGATATGAGGATATTTGTGATATATATTTCCACTCTCATGTGATTGATGATAGAGTAAGATATAATGTGTTTGAAGTTCAAGATTTTAATTATTAATTTCAAGGATGTGTTGTATTTATTATACATTGACCTAGATTCCTTAGATCATATTATATATTGTATCAGAAGAATAATTTTAAAGATATAATTTATTTCTATCACTATCGAGTTCAATTCCATTATCAAAATAATAACACCCAGGTGTTTTAGAATGATTATGATCCCTATTGAAGGCAGTTAATACATTATTTATATATATGGTTTTGATATCATGATAATAATAATTTTTTTCCATGATATGATAGATAATAGTTCAACTGGTCAATGTATAATGGTGGTAGATATTTATTCAATGGCCTTTTAATATGATTTCTCTAGGTTTCTACTCCAATTTGAGGTAGTTCCCTCTAACAATTTACATCCAATGATGTCCCCCATACTATATCCATGATATCAATTGGATCTCAATTATATATAGTATCAACATTCAAAGTTAAATGAAATTAATGTAAAGGTACTTATTCAAATAATTTATTTAGCAAGATAATTATATGTTCCATTTGAAATGAAATAATATAGAAGTTTTTGGATTTTCATTAATACATAAAACATTATCCAGATGAGGAATGGGATTAAATACTTGTTACATAAGATAGAAAATTAGTTTGATCATCTTTGGGGAGGACAATAGTTATTAGAAAATTATTTGAGATAATGATACCGCCATTTGAGTGTTTGGGATTCGATATTCTAAGAAAACATTTTGGAGAGGGTGTGGCCACTATGCATATGTTTTTATTCCATTAAACCTTAAACTCTTTTATGTGTTATGGACTTGATGAACCGAATTTTAAACTACAATCTCGACTCTCCATGGTACGATATGTTGAAGAAATGATAGTATACTACAATATGAATAATGAGAATGAGGACCATCACAAATATGATTATGAAACATCTATGGAACGTTATTAATAATTAATGTTTTTCTAAATGTAAGTTATTTATTCCAAAAATGATATTTTTTTCACAATTTATTATTTAATAATTTAATCATAGTGTTTCCTAATAAAATCCATGATGTTATATGATGGTAGTGGCTGAATAATGACTACAACTGGTACTCACCGTTGCATTTGGACGACTCTATTTATCAATTGTTATTTTCAATAAAAAATAATTATTTTGAGAAATTATTATTCCATATTAATATTTATGTTATTTAAACCACAAATAAATTGTACAGAATAGTGGAATAGAGGTTGAGAAAATTTTTGGGACATCATAAACATAGCATTAAATATTTAGTAAAATTATTAGGGAATAAAATTTTATATTCGAAATTCAAGAAGGATAAATTACATACATCGATGAGAAATTGATTGAAATGAATAATTCAAATTTTTGAAATGATGAAATCATAGGGCTGAATATGAATACCATGAGGATTAAAAATGATTTATAGAAAACCGTTATTACAGAAGGTGAATAATTTCATAGTAGGAATATCATGGTAGAAATCATTTCATAATGGTTCACTCCAACATATTGTAAAACTTACCATGTGAAAAATAAAGAAAGATGGAGTCCCACAATGTCTTTCAAATTTATGTTGCATGTTTTATTTTTACCTTTATAATTTCTCCTCCCTAACCAATTGCAATATACATTGTATTGAATGTGAAAAACACCAAAATGGGTTTTCATCTTGTAGTACTATTTTCATCATTGTGCCAATATTTTCCAAATAACCAAACATCTTGGAAATCACATGAAATCATTGTAAATAAATTAATGTGAATATAAATAGAATGAATAAAAAATCTTGTCACGTGGAAAAGAATGACAATAAGAAACAATATTTGTGACCCATTAATTAAGAACTAAAAATAAATAGAATCTATTCTGTAGTAAACGTTGTTATTAATAACTTTAAGAAAATACATTATTCGTTATGAACTAATATATTTGTCATGAATGATATATAAGAATATTCCAATTTAATGGTCACACTATTTACACACATAAATTCTAGATCTTACAAATACCTCATGTTGTAGACACATTATAGACATTGATTTCAGATTAAATAATATATAATTATAAAAATTTTATGGATTTTATACGCTGTTATTTGTGTGAATTTTGGCACATTAATCACAGATTAGAGACACATTATAACTAATGATTACACATACAAATGTATAAAATGCTAAGAAAAATATTTTAAATTCCATAATATTTATTACAATAAAATTTTTATAATTTACTTTATATTAAAGATATTTCATAATGTTAAACATATTTTTTATATTATTGTGTAATTTCATATTAGTGAAAAATGTATAAAACACTTGTTATACATGGATATAAGATTATAAAATATGAATTTGAAAATCTATAAAACCAGAGCTAATTAAACCCAAAATATGAAAATATCCGAATGGTTTTTTATTTCATGCATCATTTTCCATCATTGGATTTTTAAATAATGACAAGTAATTGATCATGGGATTCATTGAAAAATGATCCAATTAATTCATAATTATATTAAAAAATGAAGCATTCAAGGATGCATGCTAAAAAATACTCCTTGGGTATGCACCTTTAAAATATATTTATTACATACATTTATTTGGATGTTAAGATCAATTTCCACATGTAAAAGGTAGAATATATATAAAACATTGAAGGTATATCCCAACTACCCAAAACAACAAAACATAAAAAAATTAGAAGCCACTTCTATCTTTGACAAATTACACATTAATATTTCAGGATTTAGTCAGCCTCTAGGAATTAAGGACTGACATTTGACAGATTTTAATGATGCATGATGAAAAAAAGGTTGAGAAGGACTATATGGCACTCGTACAAATGGAACTTTGAGTGTTGAGCTTACATGTTGTTGAAAATTGGTTATATATATTTTTAAGATAGCAACCTACCATTCAGTATGAAAAATGAATAAAAAGAAACAATTATGAGATTCAAAATTCAAAAGACATATAATAGAAAAGAAAAACATTAAATTCGAGGATTAATGTAAAATTCTAACCTATGGAAGATTTTTTTGAACAGGAAATATTCATGTAAGTGAATTGCATTGTATAATATCTTTCCTTGTAACATTCATCCTTCTCTATACCAAGAATAACACCAAAATAGTTCGAAATTCAGTACCAAATAATATTAATAGAAAAAATTATAATTTTCTAATATGTAGGTTTAGTTACACAACATCGATTGAAAACTACTTATAGAATCAATCACATAAGTTGATCATATTGAATAAATAAGTTGGGATTTCATTGTTTATTAAAAAACACATACATTCAATTTTAGAATAACACCATTTATATAATTGGATGTAGATAATTCATTTAATAACAAATTGTAATGTAGTTGATCATTTTGAAAAAATAAGCACTACTTGCTTTGTTTTTGAAAAAACACTTTATTTTAGACAAGAAAACAATTTAAATGATTGCCAGTAGATAATTAATTTTACAAAAAATAGTATTATAACTATGAATTTTAGAAAATAAGCAATGTTTTATTTGTTTTTGAAAAAACACTTTAATTTTTAGATGAAAATAATTTAAATGATTGGAAGTAGATAATTAATTTAACAAAAAAATGTATTGTAATTAGTTTCTAATAATCATTTTTAGATAAAGCTAAAAAAACATAAATTAGGAAATAAAACTAGCCAGGGCATACTAAATGCATATAAAATCACGCACACTAAAACTAACCATATCGTAATTTTATGTGCCTTTTCATTTGAAAAGAATTTATCATAATTTAAATTAATTACATTACTATGATTTTTCTTTTTTCACCAAAAATCTATTTTAGCAGCCCAAATAGTACATGATATGTCATTCACATACATTGTAAAAGAAATACATTAAAATAGACACCATGAAGTAGTGGTTTCAACACTTTATACATTACTGCCTATCCTTTATGTTGACATCATATATTTTTTTATCATTGTAGTAGTGAAAAATGGTGAGAAATGAAACCCTGTAATCTATTTTTCTACAGGTGATAAAAATCAGAAACTGAAATGTGAAAAAAAACTATTTCAAACAAACCTGAAATAAATATTTTATACTGGAAATAAAAAATGAATTGATAATTTGAAAAGAATAGAAGCATTAATCTGTAACTATTACCATTCCATTACACCACAAAATTTTACTCATATTCTTCAATATTTTTGTTTATATGTTTTCTTTTATAAGGGGATGCAGTTCATCGTTATTGATTTTTTTTTCTACATAGTCTTGAGACGTAGAAACATTTTTTTTGAACTGAATCTTCATCATCAAACTCAAAAAACATATATTTCTATAAAAATAATTGAAATTAAAGAATAACTAAAGAATTTTATTGAAAATTAAAATCATATAAACAGAAATCGGATGGTTAACAGAAGCCATTTGAGAAGAATAAATGGACTTCATGTATTAATCATTGAAAAAATGAAAATGAAATGAAAAAATGAAGTTTATTTAGTTCCAATGATGTCATGAAAGAAACACTCAATGAAGATAAAGAACATATACCTGAGTATATTAAATAATTGGACATGTTGTAACAAATCCAATGTCAGTGTTGAAACACACTTCTAAAGATCCACCATGTTGATTTTCATGTCATGCAAGGAAAAAATGAATATTACAATAATGTGGTGTTTGTTTTCTAAAAAAATTAAACTGGATTAATTAAAAATAGTATAACCTGGTTATGATCAATTCTAATACCAGTTCTTCTGAATTTTTCTTAGGGAAAGTATGCATCATTGGTGAAGAGGAAAATGTGGTATTATTCCCCGTTGGATGCCACCAAATCTTCATCAGGTGGACCTGCAAGACTAATAAGCGAGTCACAGTTAATAGAAAAAACCTACACCATAGTAGAATGTACATCCCTATCATGTGAAGCTGATGGACAGATCGTAGAAGAAATAGAATCCAAACAGTATCTGGGAATTTACTTGTTGATATCCTTAAGTGGGTTCTTTGTTTTTTTTTCTGATTGTACAGCCTTTGATATCTTACCAGGATGACTTTCATAGTATTTGATGGCATTAGTGGGGGAGGATTTACCAAACATCCGGACATCCAAATGAACAGTTGAATCAATATATGAGGGACCAACTAATTTCACCTTAGTCGAGATGTAATCAGATCCCACTCAGAAGGAGATGAATATTGTTATGGAGGGAATATTTTTTCCTAAAAACCTATCCCAATGGAAATAAATTATTAAGAATGAAATTATTAAACTTAGTACATCATCCAAATTTCATAAAAAAGTATTACAATAGTATACTGTAACCACCATTCAGTCCTGTTGTTTTGTGTTAAAACTGACCTGTTATTAATTTATCCTCTAATGATGGGTTAATAATATATTAAGTTTCACATAAAAAAAATAATTTATATTAATTATGTAATCATCGACGAAAAATAAGTGCGCAGAGGTCAGGCTATGAAAAATTTCCAATGTTTTAAAACATTAGTAGACCAACACAGGGGAAATATATTCAAGGATTAGAAATCATAGGTGATTCTAGACAGAAAATCGCAAGTATCACAAAATTCATACAGTGAGTAAGATCTAATTTCAAAACATGGAATAAAACTCAAAATATGCCCCCTAGTATGATTAAAAGTCATTATAGTTATCAATAATAGAGAAATTTTATAGTACATAATGTAATGAGATTATAGTAAATAATGTAATGAGATTATTAACTAATAGCCAGCCTGAAATCCAAATGTATAGTTGAATCAATATAAGAGGGGCCATCGAATTTCATCTCTATCGAGATGCAATCAGCTCCCACACAGAAGGAGATGAATCTTGTTATAGGGGGAATATTGTTTTCTATAATCCTGTCCCAATGGAAATAATTTTTTAGGTATGCACTGCTTAAACTTAGTATATCTTCCTGATTTCACAAAAATGTATCACAATAGTATACTGTAACTACCATTCAACAAACAAATTTGAGAGATAAAGACTACACGGAAAAATTCCAAAATAGTAGTAAACTAATGGTTATTAGCTCTAAGAACAGACACAACAGTTAGCAAGAATACAATGTTTTCCAATTTGAACTGAGAAGAAGAAATGAAGTCTGTTTTAATGATACATTCAATGTAAATTCAACTGTAAAAAATAATTAATGTCTTCTCCAATGTTTTAATGAAATCAAAAGACAATGAATATTGAAATCTTAATACCCAGTGTATTAAAAATTTGTAGTTTTTGTGATAAATTGTCTGTTAGTTTCCCAGCTTACTCCTAAACAACCATCACTTTCATGTTTTATAACACAACAATAAAACTAATTTTACAAAATTACCGATTCCGTTATTTCATAAAATTAAATATAATGTGTCAACAAAATCAAAACTGTTACATATGATGGTCAAAATAAACTATTCCATCTATTAGAAACTAATCAAAATTGAAAAAAACATATTTGAACTGATGTCAACATAACATATGTGAACATCTATAGTAAACATATGTATAATATGTGATAAGATGTGATAGAGATGCCTTCAATCAAAAATTATGTAGATATATTCATTTGGGGGAACTCCACAACTATTATTTTCTTCCAAAACAGTACCATCATGAGATAGTTCACCACTAAGACATAGACCACAGATAAAAACATTAAAACATTAAAAATTTACAGAAATTCTTATGAACCTTAAATCATTAATAAACTTTTCTATCTATTGTGAACTGATGAGTCATCGACCAGTTGCGAGGTTAAATTGTTCAAGAGAATTACGGGTAGATGAGACATGTCATTGTAATTCATGAAGAAGTGTGACTTGACAGATGTCATGTATGTAGAATTAAAAAAAATTCAAATAACATGTTTTCGTGAATAAAAAATCAAATTCATTATTTCTGATCATGCAAATTGTATGATCACTGTAAAATAATTTTCAGAAACAGACTAATAAAAATAGTAGCCAGACCCTTAAAATGTATACATTTAAACCAAAACAGAAATTTGAATACATATTCATCATAGATACTAACAATAATTTGAAAAACATAATTCCAAATTAACAAATTGTGATGAATATTAATGTGTGTAATCACAATGAAATTAATATATGTTTCAAGGCATAACCTAAAACATACGACAATTGATTTTTATTATTCTGAAACATAACATGAAAAATCAGGGAACAAAATGTAAACTAGAAGTGATATACAATTGATGTGAAAAATTATATGAAATAATTAATCAAGGATTTAGGTTTTAGTATAGTTTTTTATTCACATACTTGAAGTGTGAAGCTGATGGAGGAGGGAGCAGGGGTTTCGGAGGCAGTGAGCCATAGACCAGAACAACAGACAAGACGTGAGATAGAAAAGGGGATAAGATGAAAATTAGGAGGTGGTGAGCTAACAAAAAAAATCAAATACATGAACATCAAATAATATGAGAAATGGTATCAACGGTTGAGTGTGGGAGATTTTTGTTGGAGTTATCAGTTTCTTGAATCAGATTTTAGTATTGTAGTAGGTAGGGTAACAAGGAGAAAATTTTGAGCACTCATGCATAGAAAGAAAGGGGTTTCTACCGTTGGAGGTAAACCATAGAGTATTGGAAGAAAACTGTGAATGGTATATGGAAGAGCAATGGATGTAAACTCTGAGTGGTAGACTACGGAGTAGTCGAAGAAAAGTGGGAGTCATAAGTGGTAGAGGTACTCTTACATAGAAGTGGTTTGGTAGTGGATTGGGAGAATGGAAACAAAGAAAGATTACATACTAATGGATGTGTTGATGGCTGGTGGTGGAAGATAAATGTTGGTGAGATGGAGGAAGAAGAGGAGATGTTACCCTAGGCGTGAAGCTGGCTCGCGGTTATGTGTATTTCGTAGACAAAAACTAAGTGGTAATGCAGGGGGGCGAGTGGATATTGGAGGGGTAATTGGTAATTGGATACTGGAATTTGGTGATGAGGTTTAATGTTGTGGTTAACAATCAGCTTGGATACACCCAGATTTAGTAAATATAGTGGATGTCTGATGATTCTTGAGTTTAGCATTGTATTATGGAGAATTCAGTCACTAATTCACTATGATTGAATCACATTTGAAAAATTTATTTCATAAGAGTTTAAATATTAATTAAAATTTAATATTTCCAAGAAATTTTCATCTGTTATAAGTCAGGCTGAATTTATCACCAATACTAGTCAATATATGTTGCTAATTGGTTATGTTATTTTTTTTATTCCAAATATGTAGTATCGAGGTTACTATTGATACATCATGATTATGTAATGGAAAATGGATCTTAATCATTATTTCCACAAAGAAAAAATTATCCCAATCATGAACATCAATTTGTAGTTGTAGTGAATTTCATGAACACATATTGATAATATATTTTCCTAGATTGAGTAATTGAAAATTAATATCATAAAATACAAATAGATAAAATCCTTTTTATAAACAGTTATCTTCATTTTGATAATTTTTGTAGAGTATCAGCAAATTTTTTATTTTTATATAAATTTTAATCTATAACGTGGAATGTGTTGGAATATTATATGAGAAAGAGAATACACTCATAGATATTGAGGGAATGAATGGATAAATATATGTATATATGATTTTTTATAATATGTTATTATATGATAAAGAGAAGGGCAATAAATTTTTATTTAGAATTTAGGCATGGAATTCTATCCATTGATGTTCATATTTTTCTTCGAGATCTATATATCATGATATTCAGTATATTACCAAGGTTTTCAATGTTGGGTAGACATAAGTGAAAATTATAAATCTCCTAATAAAATGATTAATTTTTGGGGGTGCACTGATTTCCCCCCAGCTCTAAGGTTAGTGTCATGGAAGGTGGACCCATTCTAGTTAGGTTGGATGCTTTAAAGGTACAATAGTGTTTTATCACTACAAATATTTATATTCATATCCATGGTTGAGGTGGTCAATTAAATAATTCACAATTTGGGGTCTCACATATAAAAGGATTAAATTTTAGAATCATCGGCCTATTATATTATTATGTCACTTTATTATTTTGATACAATTGTGGGAGGATGTTTCTTTGAAAATAATAATTACATTACCTCAAAATCTAAGGGGTATGATTTTATTTGTGTATAAATGGATCTGTTAAAAATTCATACCACATAATTTCCATTAGTGAGTTGACATAAGTGGATGATATTAGATACATATATATTTAAGATCTCATGAGGCTATATGGTGTGTCTTCGGATATCAAAAAAATAGAGGACCACAATTTACTTCTTCATTTAGGTGAGGATTTCACTAAGTGTTGGGCTCTATGTTTAATTTTAAAAAAACACATTTTCAATGTATATATTTCCAAATTATGTTATACATCTATATTATTGAATATATATATTATTTACATGATATTTATTTAATTTGTTCTTGAGATAAAAATATATAATTTTTGAAATATTATATTATTAAAATTAACAAAACATTTATCAATATTGATCTATTTGAACCCTTAAACATGAAACTATTTGGATTTCCACTCGATTGGAAGGAGTTGAGTGATAAATCCTGCTTGGTGACATTCCAAAACTAGGAGGTGATAGATATGGTTCACTAGATCTATGATAGATTATATATATCTAGAGGTAATAAATTATATCATGTTGGTCATTACTGTTATTCCCTAAAATTTGAGGTTGGAAATGTACGATTTCTGATGGTTCTTCCATTACTGGGACACCGTTGATTAGTTATGATTACAATATAAAAATATTGATATGATGGACCCTTTGTGATCAGGGATAAACTAATGTATTACTATAAGAACACGGTTAATGGTAAAATCATTCCACTAATATAACTAATTTGGATGTGAGACAAAGATTTCCAAATGACATGGGATTGTGTACCAACAGTCCGAGACATGTTGCAACACCATTTAATGAATTTATAACCACTAGTATATTCTAGTGTTAGAAATAGTTATTGTGGGGATAAATTTGACACATATCAAGTAACCCATAGATATTTAATTTCAGTTTTTTATTTTATTTTTTTAGATACTAATATAATGATGATTAAAATTTAAAAAATAATTTCAAACATCACTTAGTGGTTTTCTATGAGAAATTTTTTTCTAAAAAAGCACATAAATAGAAAAATGGGGTTTTATAATAAAGGTTTATATGGTTAGTTCGTTATATTTTTAAAATATATGATCTATAGGTTACCATGAAACAAAATTAAATATATGTGGGTGACTTAATGAGTTTTCACATGGTTAGTAGAAACATAAAATCTACATCATATGAAATATTTATCTTAATTTCTTGTCTCCCACATTGTTAATAAACAGTTACCCAAATTATTAATCTAAATCATATGGTCCAACCTATTTTCTAAATATTTTGGAATTAATTTTGTATCCATGTGAATTTTATCCTCTTTAATCCCTCTCTTCTAGTTTGCTAGAACCAAACCACTTTTATTCATTGAGTTCTCTCCATTTTTCTTCCCCAGTGTATCATTATTTATCTTATTGGATTCTCTTAAGTAATCATCCAATTTAAATTGTACATTCTTCCATACCACTTTTTATCATATTATAATTTATTACATCAACAGTGTAAAAACCCTTTATGTAAATATTTATTGAAACTATTGAAAGTAATGTGGGTCTGATGAAACTGATCGGTTATTTAGGATCATGAGGATTCTTATTTTATGGTTACTATAATCTTAAATAAATCCATTGAGGTGACACTATATTTATGGTGGGTTAGTATATATAATTTGAAAATCCATTATAACTTAAAAATTATAGTATATCATTATATTTTAGTTAATCTATTATGTATGTCTTTAATTTTCATAGATAATGATTGGGATTGTATGAGTCCTATGTTTTCATACAGTTTTATAATTAATATTTTTCTACATCTATTTTCTAATAAATTTTCTAATGAATAATTTTGTTCCAAATAATATTTAAAAGGGTGTTTAAAAAATGGTTATATTGTGAAAATATTTCTTTTATTTTATGATATAATGCTTATTTATTATATTTGGGTTTGATATTAGATTTAACATTGGTGGACCATGTCTGAGTTGCTAACCCAAAAAACTGAAGCACTGTTGTTGTTTTCATATAGGATACAAAATATTTCCCAATATGAATGATAGATGTAATTTGATGGATTTTAATATAGTGAGACTAATAGTTTTCTAAATACTGTTAGGTTCATGCTCATAAGATTGTGTTCCTGGAGTAATACCAAGATTCGTTATACCCATACGTATTATTTGAAGATGTTGTTATGGTATCTAATTGAAATGTTCTACTTCTTATTCCAAATTTCATTATTTTTATTTTGATGAACATTATGATTTGCTTCTAATAATTTTTTAGTTTTATTTCCTGGTTGACATTATTCAATGAACATTGATTCCACTACAAATACTGATGGTTTTGAATAATGTTTTACAGAATGTGTTTCAAATATTTTTTCTAAATAGAACAAACGAGATTTGTTATAGAATATTTATACATATTCATGGAATTATCCAATATAATTTTTATCACACTATTAATATACTCATGGGGATAATGAAAACCTAGTTTTGTAATATACATGTAAAGGAAATATAACCATAAAATTTTGTGGGTCTTCCTACCACTCTTAAATATTTTTGGTATAATAGCAGTGCCGGTGACTATGAGTCACATTGTGTTTTGGAACCTATGCATTATTTGGGATCCCCAATTACATTAGGGATAATTTTTATGGTACTCCTCAACCATGATTGTATTTTGGTTTATTTTTAGTTGATTTTTGAATTTTTCTATCAAAATTGGTTATATAATTATATGAATTATCTACTCATTACAATTGTGTTATGGTTTGTTTTTTTATATTATTGAAATTGTATCTCTTTTTATTAGGAGTCTAGTATATGGATGGATGATGATATTATTTCAATAGGATATTATTTAATAATTATTTTCATTATGATGGTGAAATCATTCCCAGTGTTTTCTTTTTATACCCTCAGTCTTGTTTCTTGCTTATGAGGATTGGGAATGAATATAGATCCATGTGGTGTGATAGGTCGAGTTATGTATTAAGATGAATTAAGTGTATTCATTACAAATAGTTTATTTATATTTTCACACATGTGACCTTAGTTTTCAAACAATTATTATAGGTGGAAAGTGTGATAGTTTTTGGAGTCTATATTCGTAAAATAAAATAATATCCATCAATCCATTTTTTTAAAAAATACCCACAAATTGATTTGAGATATGAAAATAAATGAAACAAATTAGTGAATAATACACTTTACCAAGATATGTTTTTTATTTCTTATTGTAAATTACATTGTGTTATTAGTAAATATTACAAAAAATATGGATACATAGTTCAGAAATAATAAAATTTATTGTTATTACTATCAAAATACTACAAATCATGTAAATATGTTTTTACAATGATGCCACTATTATCATAGTATATAAAACTATATCAATAATGGTTATTTGATTCCCATATTTCCTTTATTCATATATATCATTGAAATTTTCCTCCCCATTAAAAATTTTGAACTTTAGAAATCGAGTTAACAAAAAATACACATATTTCTGTAGTTTTTCAAGCAATAGAAAATTTAGTTATAATAATACAATTCTGTTGACTGCAATAGTATCATGAATTTAAATTATTGATTTATCAAATTAACATTTTTATTAATAATGTGTCTATTTTCGAAGAACAAGGTGGTTCATATAAAATTTGATTCAAAATATATATAAGGAACTGTTTTTGGTTAATATATGATTATATAATCCCACCAAATATTCAATTGAAATATACATTCCATTATTTAATTGTATAATATGATATATGATGAAACAATACCCATTAGAAAATTTATTTATCGAAAATCTAGAATTTTATAGAAATAAAATTTTATTAATATCCATTAATTTTGAAAATTCTAAAATTTACTCTCTAGAACTTCAATATGAATAATAAGACAGTAGTTCAATAGAGAAAAACAACAATATTATTTTAAACATACATGAAAAATATTAATAAATTATCATCCATATTAATAGATTATGTAGAGACCCAAAGCTTAACATACATGGACATTACATTACTTTTGCAGAATACTTAGTACATAACGAAAAGACACACACAAGGACCGTAATAGTTTAGTGTCTTTGGAAACTCGGAATATAATCTTCTAATCATCGTGAAATATCTTCAACATCTCCCATAAAGATATTCCTTTTCTTTACCGAAAACATTTCTTTATATCCTAGTGAAAAGAAAACAAAAAAGGTTGATCTCAAATGCTCAGTAAGGGTAAACAAAAGAAATATCAATCACATCATTTTCATAAGAACCTAACATTTTGGAAATCTTAACCTGAAAAGGAGAGCATAATTTCATAACATGGGATAAATCATAGTAGTGAAATGTAATCCCAATAATCATAACATAAAACATGAAACTTTGTGGCATACACACATAATCATTGAGAATCATTTATTATTAGTCAAGACACATTTCCAAGACTATCTTAGTGGACAAAGTCCATTTCTGAACCGAGTTACCCTCGTTTCAGTCCTGCTTCATTGAACTAGTATAACCTACCGTTCCAGCCATGTCTATCTAATTAGATATAAAATATTTACCCAATGAATTGGAGGGAGATATAGGTCCCACCCATCTCATAATGATACCATTATTATGTGTTCCACAAAATCTTAAATCATACATCATTGCATAACCCATGTAATAAAAATGGGATTCTTAAACAACATGAAATCATAAAACAATTCATATAAGATAAAGGAATTCATAAAAATAATTCCATCACAACATAATCAAATCAATGTAATAATAGGAATAAAAACAGAAACCTCTTATTATCTTAGATGGAAAATAATTTTGATAAAACACTTGAACTCCATTGTTGAGGAAAATATCCTTTCCGCTTCAAAAACACTTTTCCTTTCTTAACATGTAGTACAATTATAAACTAAAAGAAGATGATTAAAAATAAACTTGAAAACTTGTATAGGAAGCTTCTTGTAAATAATGTTTTAAAAATCCATTCATGCCGTATAAGTTAAAAAAACATTCTTCTCGTACTTTTGTCAGAAAAGTAAAAATGTACCTCGTACAAAAAATGACAAAAGATTCCTTTCATATCTTTTACTAAAAACTCACCGAAGGGTAAAATTGGATATAAACAATTTTAGTTGAATGGAAATAATATTACATATTAAGGAAACATGGATGTGGATGATAAAATACACCCCAGTAAATTTCAAATATAAACAATCTCGGATAAAAATGAGATTGTGATATTTCCCTTAGCTTAGGTCCGATTTGCTTTGTATGTGTACGAACCTCCTGTATAATGATTTAAATAATGTCATTGACTTATTCCAGAATCATAATCATTGTTATGATGTCATATATGGTTCACTTATGGCTTTATATTACCCGTTCTTTTGTAAATTCCATGTTAAAGAGCATTTTGGGTAAAAACGTTTCATTTGTCCTCCGTGTTTTGACTTGTAATTATTCATATGATTACATAGATCATGATTAATTAATTAAAGAATATAAAACATGATTTATATATAATATATATTCAAAATATACATATATATAATAAATCAGTAAATGGAAAGAAATACACCGTTCATGGAGACGGTAGGCCGTACGTATGCATGAACACTATTTTCGTTTCCTTATTGAGTTGAATGGAATTAAGTAGATGAAATACATATATATACACATAAATCCAGTATCATTATTATGTCATATATTTCATGATTACTTATTATATGTACTTTATAATCATTCATGAATTGTTAAAGTGGAGAATAAATCTCATCGCGTCATGGAGACGATAGTCCGTACGTACGCACGAGCGATGATATCGTTCTCATGATCCTGGGACTGTATTGGAGTGTATGTATACTATTTCAGAATAAATATCACTTTAAAATAATAATATATAGTTATTATTTACACCATTATACCCATCCAAGTAAGGTGGTGGTGGAAAATAGATTTCACCACGGCGTGGAGACGGTATTCTGTACGTACGCACGCGCGGTGATTTCATTTTCCGTAGGATGGATAGATGGTGAAATAGGGTTGTTTCATACTTATAATAACATATCAGTATATGAGTTATACTGATGCTATTACTTCATAATGAAACAACCTAAGAAGAATAAGTGGAAAAAGAAATAAAGATAAAAGAATCGGTAATGGACATTACCTCTTCTTTGATGTGCCTCTTTGAGTCCTCCACTTAGGGTACTAAAATTGGTCTTTGAAGAAAACCAGGTCCTCTAGGATGTTTCTAGGGAAGTGGAGAAGAGAATTTGGCAGGGTTTTTCCGAGCTTGAATGCTCAAATTGGTGTGAGGAGGAGAGGGAAGAGGTTCCCTTTTATAAGGGAGGAGAGGGGCACCTTAGGAAAATCTCAAAATATTATTTTATATAAAAGTCAAATTCGGATTATAATGGTTCCAAAGGGTCTTATTTAGAAGATAATGTGGGGATGGGTCTAAATCCTCTAATCCAATAGGATTTAGACAAGTTTTGGTTATTATTTTAACCTTATCAATTAGATTAACTCTAAGTTAAATAATTTAACTTTTACCCTGTCTTTTTGTTTTCTTACACTATATGGTTAATAAAATTACCATAATAAGTAAAACGAACCCCAAGTTGTTTATTATTGATATATATATCCTTATATAAGTCATTTGGCCAATCTTTAGATTTTTAGAAATTAAATAACAATTAATAATATAATATTTGTTTTAAAACTAATTTATGTCAATTTTGACACTATTTGGTACATGATTTTTATGAAATTCATAACAGAATGATAAGTTCTAAAAAAGTTAATTAAATAAATAATAACATGTCATATTAACCTATAAAATTAGTGGAATTCATAAAAAGTCTCAAATTATATTTATTTGTGTATTTATAACATCAATTATATCAATACTTCATTAATAAGATAATTACTGCCTCATCGTTGTGTCATACATAAAATAAATTTTTTAATATCTAAAAATTTCAAATAAAATACCATTATGTAGGAAATATTTTTATATTTCTAATTAATATTTATAGTTGAATTTATATTATGTATAACCCCATATTAAAAATGATTTACTTATTAAACATTGATTTTCACTATTTTAACCCTTCTTTAAATAAATTAATAATAAATGTCCTAATCTAATCCAAGTAGGCCTAAATGGTCATATTTTATTCCTATGGTTTTTTTGGTCGAATTACAGTTATCCATTAGAATTAGGACATGTGTTATGGTAATAATAATATAATTTTTACCCTTAATTACCCTATTTACTTTTAACCGTGGTAAAAAAAAGTAAAAAGTTATTATTCACCAAAAATTATTTTCTTCTCATTGAACCACATTTTACTTACTGACATCAACCGTGTCTCTTGGATTTTTGAAATTCCACTCACAGAAGTGGTAAAATTATGTTTTATAAAAAATTCATTTTTTTATAACTACCACTTAGTGGTTTCACTATTCATCAAAAAAAATTAAAGTTTCCAGAAAAATACCAAAAATTAGTCCTAAGATATATTTGATATTATGAATTCAAAAATGATGTATATTTTATCAAATTCAAAACATATCAGCTACATTTAATAATTTGAAAATTAATTCCCGTCGTCAAAACAAATTGCGTGTTTTTAAGAGATAATAACTATCAAAAGATTGGCACTTGTTTATAACTGGTTTAAATGTGAAATTACATCCAATGACCAATATTGTATTAAATTGTAAAAATAAATTCTAAATAAAATTTAAAACCACTCAAATTAATAATTTATCACTATTAATTATTTCGATTAAAAAAAGTTGTTTTTAATTAAAATTTAGTAATTTTCACTATTCATCAGAAAATGAATGTTATCCGAAAAGTACCAAAATTTCACGCTAAGAAAATTTCGATATTTCGAATCTCAAAATGAAGTCCATTTTGAAAAATAAAATTTAAAAAATATCAAAAATTGGTTATTATTATTCAAAACGGCTAGTTTTAATAATATTTTAATAGCATATTGTTGTTTAGTGAAACTCATTATTGCGTAATACACACGCTATCGAGGAAGGCTGTGATTGCGTGTAATGCAAGGCAATTCATGGATGTGTGTTTTGAAGGATCCTTTTAGCGTACAACACAAGACATTAATTAAATTAAAAAGAATATTTTTCATAAAATCTCGGGATGTTACATTCTACCCCCCTTAAAATGAATTTAGCCCTTGAAATTCGTCGGGGTTATAAATGGTTTTGTACTTGAAAGTTACTTTAATAAAAACCCCAATCTTAAAAAGGAATACCAAAAACAATATTTAGAAACAAAAGTATGAAATGTAATGGTTACCCAAATAAACTAATCACTGGGTTTCCACATAGGAGAAAATATGGATATGGAAGATAAATCTAACCATCATGTTCTGATGGAGAGTGGTAGAGAACATGGCTATGGAAAAGCCAGAAATCACAAAGCCATAAATTTGTGAGGATCTAAGGTATCATCTGATTCATCAGATATAAGAGCACTAGGATAACATTATTGGTCTTCAAGATCATTTCCCTAAAGTTGATGAAATTGGCATTAGAAAAATACTTTCAAGATTTTGGTATAGTCTCACCGTTTGTTGTTATTTGGACAATTTACACTTCATATCTTAATGAAATAAAGTTGAATTTTTCATTCGTGATGTGTTAGCAGATCATGTGATAGAATGATGGGTCATTCCATCTGTCTCAAACAAAAGCTTAGAAAGGTTAAAAATAAAATACATAAGTCCATCTACAGTGATATTAATCATATATGGTTCCTAAAATGGACTTATACTTCATATATAATACTTCTTAATATAATAAAACTAGTTTCTACTAAACATGGACTTCTTGTAGGCCAGTGGTAGGTGATAAAGGCCAGTCACACTTCGGTTGTGGGTTCGATTCCCACAGCCTTGTCCTACACGATGGGCTGTCACCCATCCTGCAGGTTGCCTTTTTGATAAAGTTATATTACTATAACATCCCATCAACAATATCAAAAAAGTTTTAACCTTAAACATTAATAACTTATTTCCAACATAATCCATTCCAATCATTAGGCTTATCTAAAATAATTTTGTCCAAGCTCATAGTATAATGAAAATGATCACATGAAGGGGGTTATTTATCCCCCATATATCATAAGATATATCTTATTGGTAAAATTACAAACATGTGAATACCTTAATCATGTATTATCTTGAAGAATGAATACCCATTGAACCTTAGTGAAAACATGAATGCAGTCAAAAGTTAACTCTTTCCACATACCAAAATCCAAAAATTCTATATACTCAAACAATGATATAACCTTCTCCTTATATCAGTCATGAGCTCATGAATACTATCAAACATTTAATTTTCTCCTTACCCCTTCATTATGCACATATCATCTACATTCAATAATATCTGAATAACCTTTCATGGATACTGGTACCATTAATCATACACTTTCAAAACTCTAGGAAAGACAACAGTGTAACCATCCTTAGATGTCTCTTTATTCCATAGTACCGTAGGATTACTTATACAACATTACACATGATAAACATGTAATCATTCCACTTCATTCTTAAACCATTGACAGAGCTTCAACAATTATTTCATCTCACATATCATTTGTAGTCTCTTCATCATCATCAACATAAATACTACCCATACGACCATACTGATTCTCTTCATGAGACTTTCCCTCAGGGAATTGGTTTTCATAATGCCCGTACATTGCACATTTAAAACATTTAACCATTGTTGATGTCGTAGAAATACCATTATCCTCATCCCAGGTGTTAACTGAACCTTTTCCTTTGCACTTACTGGATTTGTATCCTTCTTTTCCACACCCAAAGCATCTTCCAGTTCTTTTGAAACATTCTCCTTGATGCCTCTTCCCACATGATTTACATAGGGGAAATTGAACTTTCATTCCTCTATGATCATCATGAAACTCCATCTTTCTCTTATTAGCCGAGCCAGGAAACTTAACAAATTTTACTTTATTGATCATATTATGAGATTGCTGATGTGGCATAATAATTATGTTTGGACTTCCAAATCCCATTTCATTTGGTTTCTCATAATGAATATCATTCCATTGTCCATCATATCCTCCATTATCGTGAATCATCTTGTTTCCAGCCATTTTCTAAAACCCAAAAAGAATAGTGTGAGAGGAAAAAATCATAATCAAGGGGGATTAACTTCAATATCTAACATCATAGGTTAAATTCTATGATCGTTACCGTAGTTCTAGGACTGTATCCTATACGTATACTTATCCTTAGGGACATCCCTAGACATACCTTAGAAATATCTCTAGGGATCTCACTAACGTTTTCGCATCCTAGTTTCCAAAGGTTGACTAAACCTTTCCTCTGATACCAACTGTAGAGACCCGAAGCTTAACGTACATGGACATTACATTACTTTTGTAGAATACTTAGTACATAACAAAAACACACACATAAGTACCGTAATAGTTTAGTGTCTTTGGAAACTCGAAATATAATCTTCTAATCGTGGTGAAAGATCTTCAACATCTCCCATAAAGATCTTCGTTTTTTTTACCTAAAACCTTTCTGAATATCCTGGGGAAAATAAAACATAAAAGGGTGAGCTCAAATGCTCAGTAAGGCTAAACAAAAGAAATATCAATCACATCATTTTCATAAGAACATAACATTTTGGAAATCTTAACCTGCAAAATAGAGTATAATTTCATAACATGGGATAAATCATAGTAGTGAAATGTAATCCCAATAATCATAACATAAAACATGAAACTTTTTGGCATACACACATAATCATATAGAATCATTTCTTATTAGTCAAGACTCATTGCCAAGACTATCTTAGTGGAAAAAGTCCATTTCTGAACCGAGTTACCCTCGTTTCAGTCCTGCTTCATTGAACCGGTATAACCTACCGTTCCAGCCATGTCTACCTCATGAGATATAAAATCTTTACCCAATGCATTGGAGGGAGATATATGTCCCACCCATCTCATAATGATACCATTCTTATGTGTTCCACAAAATCATAAATCATACATCATTGCCTAACCCATGTAATAAAAATGGGATTCTTAAACCACATGACATCATAAAACAATTCATATAAGATAAAGGAATTCATAAAAATAATTCCATCACAACATAATCAAATCAATGTAATAATAGGGATAAAAACAGAACCCTTTTATTATCTTAGATGGAAAATAATTTTGATAAAACACTTGAACTCCATTCTTGAGGAAAATATCCTTTCCGCTTCAAAAACACTTTTCCTTTCTTAACTTGTCGTACAATTATAAACTAAAAGAAGTTGATTAATAATAAACTTGAAATCTTGTAATGGAAGATTCTTGGAAATAATGTTTTAAAAATCCATTCATGCCGTATAAGTTAAAAAACATTCTTCTCGTACTTTTGTTGAAAAAGTAAAAAAGTACCTCGTACAAAAAACGACAAAAGATTCCTTTCATATCTTTTACTAAAAACACACCGAAGGGTAAAATTGGATTTAAACAATTGTAGGTGAATGAAAATAATATTACATATTATGGAAACATGGATGTGGATGATAAAATACACCCCAGTAAATTTCAATGTATAAACAATCTCGGATAAAAATGAGATTGTGATATTTCCCTTACCTTAGTTCTGATTTGCTTTGTATGTGTCCAAACCACCTGTATAATTATTTAAATAATGTCATTGACTTAATCCACAATCATACTCATTGTTATTATATCATATATGGTTCATTTATGGCTTTATATTACCCGTTATTTTGTAAATTCCTTGTTAAAGAGCGTTTTGGGTAAAATCGTTTCATTTGTCGTCCGTGTTTTGACTTGTAATTATTCATATGATTACTTAGATCATGATTACTTAATTACAGAATATAAAACATGATTTATATATAATATATATTCAGAATATACATATATATAATAAATCAGTAAATGGAAATAAATACACCGTTCATGAAGACGGTAGGCCGTACGTACGCATGAACGCTGTTTTCGTTTCGTTATTGAGTTGAATAGAATTAAGTAGATGAAATACATATATATAAACATAAATTAAGTATCATTATTATGTCATATATTTCATGATTACTTATTATATGTAATTTATAATCATTCATGAATGGTTAAAGTGGAGAATAAATCTCATCGCGTCGTGGAGACGGTAGTCCGTACGTACGCACAAGCGATGATATCGTTCACATGATTGTGGGACTGTATTGGAGTGTATGTGTACTATTTCAGAATCAATATAACTTTAAAATAATCATATATAGTTATTATTTACACCATTATACCCATCCAAGTAAGGTAGTGGTGGAAAATAGATTTCACCACTGCGTGGAGACAGTATTCTGTACGTACGCACGCGCGGTGATTTCATTTTCTGTAGGATGGATAGATGGTGAAATAGGGTTGTTTCATACTTATAATAACATATTAGTATATGTGTGATACTGATGTTATTAGTTCATAATGAAACAACCTAAGAAGAAGAAGTGGAAGAAGAAATAAAGATAAAAGTATCGGTAATGGACATTACCTCTTCTTTGAAGTGCCTCTTTGAGTCCACCTCTTAGGGTACTAAAATTGGTCTTTGAAGAATACCAGGAACTCTAGGATTTTTCTATGGAAGTGGAGAAAAGAATTTTGCAGGTGTTGGATGAGCATGAATGTTCAAATTGGTGTGAGGAGGAGAGGGAGGAGGTGCCCTTTTATAAGGGAGGAGAGGGGCACCTTAAGAAAATCTCAAAATATTATTTTATATTAAGGTCAAATTCGGTTTATAATGGTTTCAAATGGTCTTATTTAGTAGCTAAAGTGGGGATGGGTCTAATTAATCTCATCCAATAGGATTTAGACAAGTTTTGGATATTATTTTAACCTTATCAATTAGATTTAACTCTAAGTTAAATAATTTAACTTTTACCATGTCTTTTTGTTTTCTTACACTATATAGTTAACAAAATTACCATAACAAACCAAACGAACCCCAAGTTGTTTATTATTAATATATTTATCCTTATCTAAGTCATTTGGCCAAACTTTGGATTTTTATGAATTAAATAACAATTAATAATATAATATTTGTTTTAAAAACTAATTTATGTCAATTTTGACACTATTTGGTACATGATTTTTATGAAATTAATAACAGAATGATAAGTTCTAACCAAGATAATTAAATCCATACTAACATGTAATATTAACCTAAAAAATTCGTTTAATTAATTAAAAGTCTCAAATTATATTTATTTGGGTATTTATAACATCAATTATGTCAATATTTCATTAATAAGATAATTACTGCATCATCGTTGTGTCATAAATAAATTAAATTTTTTAATGTCTTAAAATTACAAATAAAATACCATTATATAGGAATTCTTTTTAGATTTCTAATGAATATTTATAGTCGAATTTATCTTATGTACAACCCCATATTAAAAATGATTTACTTATTAAATATTGATTTTAACTATTTTAATCCTTCTTTAAATAAATTAATAATAAATGTCCTAATCTAATCCAAGTGGGCCTAAATGGTCATAACATATTCCTAAGGTTGTTTTTGGTCGAATTACACTTATCCAATAGAATTAGGACATGTGTTATGGTAATAATAATATCATTTTTACCCTTAATTACCCTATTTACTTTTAACCTTAGTAAAAAAAGTAAAAAGTTACTATTCACCAAAAATTATTTTTATCTCATTGAACCACATTTTACTTACTGACATCAACCATGTCTCTCGGATATTTTAAATTCCACTCACAGAAGTGGTAAAATTATGTTTTATGAAAAATTCAGTTTTTTTAACTACCACTTAGTTGTTGCACTATTCATCAAAAAAAAAGTTTCCAGAAAAATACCAAAAATTAGACCTAAGATATATTTGATATTATGAATTCAAAAATGATGTCTATTTTATCAAATTGAAAACATATCATCTACATTAACTAATTTAAAAATTAATTCCCATCGTCAAAACAAATAGCGTTTTTTTTAGAATAATAACTATCAAAAGATTGGCACTTGTTTATAACTGGTTTAAATGTGAAATTACATCCAATGACCAACATTGTATTAAATTGTAAAAATATATTCTAAATATACTTTAAAACCACTCAAATTAATAATTTATCACTATTAATTAAATAGATTAAAAAAAGTTGTTTTTAATTAAAATTTAGTAATTTTCAATATTCATCAGAAAATGAAAGTTATCCGAAAAGTACCAAAATTTCACCCTAAGATAATTTCAATATTCCGAATCCCAAAATGAAGTCCATTTTGAAAAAATAAAATTTACAAAATTTAAAAAAGTGGTTATTACTATTCATAAAGGCTAGTTTTAATAATATTTTAATAGCATATTGTTGTTTAGTGAAACTCATTATTCCGTACTACACATGCTATCGAGGAAGGTCGTGATTGCGTGTAATGCAAGGAAAGTCAAGGATGCATGTTTTGAAAGCTCCTTGTAGCATACAACAAAAGACATTAATTAAATTAAAAAGAATGTTTTTCATAAAATCTCGGGGTTTTACAGTTTATTTCTAAAATTTACCAACCAATATAAATCTATATGTACTCAATAAAATGAATGTGTGAATGAAGAGATTAATCCATTTGAAAACAACGTCATTTCAACTCTAGATAAAAGTACCATTGATTAATCAAATATAGGGTCAAAATTGGATATCTATGATTTGGGTGATGATAATTTCATAATCCATCAAAATAAGGTCATATTTCTGTAATATGATACAGTAAATAAGAAATCATGAATTTTGATGTTTCATTTTCAATGGTAGCTTAAATTAAATATATATTAACCCAAAAGTATTATATTATATAAATTATGTTCACTATTTTCATAATCAATTTTAATTTTTTTTAAGATTTCATTTATGAGGATATTTTTTTGAATGAAACATTGTTTTTGAAAATAAATAACCTATTGAATAATCTGTTTTGAAATACCAAATATCATTATAGACATAATAATGATCCTTGGAATTTCTCTGATGATTAATTGATTTTTTAACAAAATTATTTTATAAAATGAAAAAAATATCCCAACATAATTATAAATAATTATTTATTGAAACCATATAAATTTAGATATATATAGATGGTATCATATTTTTATCAATATAAGAAAAAAATTATAATGTTTTTGAATAATTTTTAATGTAAATTCAAGACATAGATGAAGTATGAACTAAATTTATTTCTTTTTTCAACATGTTATAACATCGGGAAGAAAATATTTTCACATAAATCAAGTATATCATGTACCTTCATTAAACTTTTTTCTTAATCAATAAATATCTTATAAGTACTATGGTATATACAATATATAAATTAATTCTAGTGAAATGAGAAAACTACTGGGCCAAAAAAACTAAAGGTATGGTCTATAGTTTATCTTATTTAACAACTTGTTGGTCTAAAATTAATTTCGCTAATTTAATCAGTAAATGTTTTCTATAATATATTAATATATATCATTTGAAATTCTTATAGAAAATATTTTACTATTTAAAATTTTCTTATAATTTTGGATTTTTTGCTTCTAAATGATATTTTTCTGCGAAAATTTATTTTGATTATGAATATAGAGTTCTGAGAATGCCAAAAAAAATACAACATTTAGTTTTTATTTTATATGACAATAACTTACATATTGTGTAACAAAACAATATTTTAAAATAAAAACAACATGATAAATATAGTTTATATCCCATAAGAACATTTTAAAAATATAATATGCCACCCTGTGGAATTATCAAATAATTCTTCATGCATAAATTTATTCCCTTTGATGGCTTGAAATGAAAGCGACAACTAGTTTTAATAGAACATGATACAGAATTATAATTTTATTCCAAAATGATTGATATTACATTTATTTTATTTAGGATAGTATAAATAGGAATTGATAAAATTATAAATAATATATGGTTTACAATGGTTAATTTTTTATCATTTTGTTAGAAAAAAATAAAATAGTCATTTTATGGGAAAGGTTAAATTTCCCCAAAAACGGTATAATTTCAATGAAAATAAATTTATCCATTTATGAAAATAAAATAAAATTTCTTTTTTTATTATAAAAAATATATCCAATAAATTTTAATTATACTTTTATAATAACTATGGTTAAAACAATTAAAATAAATTAAATTAGGTAAGGTAAACATGTGTTTATTGAGAGATTAAACTGAAAAGATTATGGCCAAAATAACCAAACAACTTATCCAATGCCCATTTTAGGGACATATTTTGGAATATCTAATATTTTTTCTAGAATTTTACATTTTTATTCTTTTCCATTAGTAAAACATTGCGACCACATTTTATTTTCGAAGATTCCATGTGTATATACTCCCTCACATATATAATAATGCCCTCTAACCACACATGTTTACACATAATAATACATTTTATTCATCCAATACCTATTATATTTTATTATAAACATTACTAATAAAATTATAGAGGATATATTTCTATTATGTAACTCTCTTATAAATGATTTAGGTAAAAACTTATAGAGGCTCTATGAAGATGTGGTAAATTTATTCAACTTTCTTTTTATTGTTTCGTCGTTATCATTAGTCAATTCTCAGAAACTTATTTGGTATGATATCAAAATTATATAACATATAATTATATTTCATTAACTTCGTATCACAAACTATATAATTATCTACTTAAATAAAATGTAAAAAGAAATCAGCGATTCCATGTTATACGAAGTGACAGTTCATGATCCGATGTAACTTGTTCTAAATCACCACCCATAAATGATGGTCGAAATGATTGATTTAACATATTTATAAGATATTTCATAATTATTATTCATCTAGAATTATGGTATCACCTTAAAGTTATTTCGTTACACTCTGTGGAGGATACGATAATTTCTCTCATGTGTATGGTGTACTACTGCAAGCTAAAGCGATGAGATTCATTTTTCCATAATAATTAACATGGATTGTATAAAGGATAAATTTATTTAATATATGTAATATTTCTTACATTGAATGATAATATAAATATATTTTGAGATCTAAATTCATACCTTAAAATATGATCCACAAAAATAACATTTCTTGTGCGTACGTATAGACTACCACCTCCACAAAGCAATCTGAAAAAATATTCCTTATATTTTCACATGGATAGTAATAAAGATATATATAGTTAATATATAATCTAAATATTATAAATAATAGTTATTATAAAAAGGTTATTTAATATTTATTTTTCTTTTATTACATCTATTGAGAGAAAATAGAAATATCATTCATGTGTCAATATAGCCTACTTTCTCTAAGAGTGGTGTAATATATTTTTTATACATAAAATTTATAGACTACAATATATATATATATATAATCAATGAATATATATTCAGTTTATAACATGCATAAAATTATATAGATTATGTAACCATGATCAATGTAAATGTACTGAAATTACTAAAACAAAACATAAATTAAAAATAAATCATTTATCACCTATAATAGTGATTCTATCTTAGCATTTCTTGTAAATAGGTGATTAATGTAGGTAAATATATCATTTATGGTTTAAGAAATTGAATATGGTAATGTGATAAAATTATTTGAAATATATATCTAATATATTAGAAATTCAATTATATACAATAAAATCAAGCCTAAGATAATATTTTCTCCGATCACTTTTTCTTTGATGATATATATGTCATATTCACCCATTATTTCATTGTGTGGAATATATAATTTTCATTTTTATTTTTATACCATGAATTTTTTTCTATTCATTTTATTTTATATTTAATTTCTTCATAATTCAACCATGTTGATCATGACTCACCTGTTTTCAATTTGATATGGGATTATTTAATTATCTCATCATTATTTGTGTTTGATTATTTTTTATTTTCCCTTATAAGAATTATTTTGTATTTTTACATTTAATAAAAATATTTCACCATCCTTGGGTTATTAATTATCATTTAATGTAACTTTATCATTTTTTTTTCTCTTTGATACTTAAAATATTTAATTATTTTTTCCTAAAAATTTAACTTCATTTAATTCGTTAGTAAAAAATCATTATTTCTTCTAAATCAATGATTTCAAAAATTGATTTTGATTTTTTTTTAAATCAATGAATTGTTTAATAAATATATTTATACCCACATTTTTCCTTTGATAATGAATTTAATATTCATTCCATTTTCCAAACAATACCCATTTGACATTTATCATAAATATAAAAAGACTATTTTTTTCAATTATAGAACGAGATAAAAATTTATATTCATGACCAATTAATGTTTTAAATATTAATTGAAACATTACATGGTAATTTTCAATACAAATAAATTTACTAAAATATTTTGAACAATTTAATTTAGAATTTGATTCTCTAATTGAATGTTTATTTTTCCAAAAGGCTGTTTTTCTAGAAAATCTCATCATATTTAAATTCATAAATGAAATAAAAAAAATATTTTACTTATGATCAACTAGAGATATATTTTATTTATATCACCCTCATTATTTAAATGTTTTTTGTTAATCAATTTTTCATAGGATACAAAATTTTATTCCTAATTAACAATATAAAATTGTATGTTATATATTTATGAATATTTTTTTAGGTAATTATTAATATTTAATATGATACTTTTTGAATATCAATGATTATATACTTATTATTAACCCCTTTAATATAAGATGAATTGGATATATTAGGATAAGGATGTGGCCTGGTTATATATATCTTATCATTTCATTGACATGTATCATGAAAAAATATTTTTGGCCAAATTTTATTTGGTTTTAACCATAGTTTTAAAAAAAACATATGGTAGTCTTGAAATTTTGTTTTAGACATCTGAAACTTTTTATTACCTAATTATGGTATTAGTTATGGATGTTTCAGGTCATTATTCATTTAGATTTAATATACCTAGTAATGTTTTAAGCTCATGTGACTATTTATATGGAATCATTTGATAACTATTAATTAATTATAATTCATGCTCATGTAATTATTAAATGCATTATGTATTAGTTATATCCATTTACATATTATTTATTCTTATTAATTCATGATATCATTCATTTAATGCTAACCCTTACTAGTCATATAAGCTCAACCATTTATTATAATCTATTTTTCTATTTGATACCATGATATGTTTTCTGATTTATATTAACTGATATGCTTATGGGAAATATTATGTTCTCAATGAAAACAGTTTTGGAATGATATATTTTACATTATAAGGTGAATCCATGAATTTATCTTGTTTAAAACTACTATTACACTATTCATTCATTATGGAAGAAATTCATTGTATTGTAGGTAAATTTAATAAAGTGACCACAAACTATGGGATACGAGGGTTAAGGTATTTACTATTTATATGGATGGATGTTTAGAAAAAACCATTGGAACTGGATTTAAAAAACATAGAATGGAGAATATAATACAAAAATTGAAATTGAAGATATGTACATGATAACGACATAATGTTTTATTAATTTAGTGATTATGTTTTTTCATTAGAAATACATCCCTTTGTTAATACGACATGTTTATGTGATGCTTCCATAGACATACCCAGGGTTAATTTCTTTAAAAAGGTGAATTTGGATTGACTCAAGTGTTAACTCATACACAATTACAAGCCTTATTGTGAGCATTGTTTAAAAATTCATGTGGAAATTTTTATGATAACTAAGGAATTATATAGAAAACATTTTATATAATGAACAAAAAAATTTAATGAAAATGTTTCCCATGTAAGAATGTTTTTAATTATGAGTTATCTATCCATAAAATTTTCAGTTTATGCAATGTTTTTTTTTCATTTTTGGTATTACACATTATGTTTAATAATTTTACGATCTAGTAAAGTGTCTTACATTGATCATTATACTAGAAAAATGAATGGTAATTTTATTAATACACATATTCTTAAGATAAATAAGGAATATTTCATTGATTTTATTTAGATAATCCTCTGAAGGGAATTAATCGCCTAAACTATCTAACGGGACATGGACATAGTATCGTTTTTGTAAATATAGATAAATAATTTTCCTTGTATTTTGGGTTTTAATAGATGAAATAGAAGAATATGATGACATATAAAAATTATTAATGGGATTTAGGATAAGAATTATTTTACAAAATTTTATCATTTTGAAAAAATATATAATGGTTATTACTTAAAAATAATGGAGGTTTTTTGTATGCTTGGAGTGAAAAGTCAATATACTCATGATTAATGGGTCTAAAATTAACATCATTTTTAGTGATTTAACTATATGGAGATGGTTCCCTATGTGAATGAATTCCCCAAGCATCAAGGGAATATATATTAAAAGATACTGATGGAACATGGTCAATAATATGATACTGATATATGTGAAGTGTAAAGATTATTTATCATCTTCTTTTGGTTTTGGGAACTATGATATTGAATTATTTTCTCAATTATATTACTGAAATGTTTAAGTATTATGTTGTAGAGATTTTTCATTATTAATTTTAGACCATCTGTTAAATGGTACTGATGACTAACAAAAGTGTGTCATGAGAAAATTTAATTTCTTAGAAAACACACCATTACTATATGATAACCACTATGATATGGTATATGTTTATACATTAATTATAATGAGATTTTTTATGATATAGTATTATTGAAAATGAATTTGGTTATTGAATTGAGTGTTTATGTCATCTTTACTAAAGTTTCCTCCATGTTTGGATTTATGGAATATATAAGACAACATGAGATTTTATCATTTGAAGTCTTCATATTTTCATTAAGTCATGATGGTGATGAAGGTATATAATTTTTTCATGTGAAATTAAGACACTCTTTATATTTTATGTTAGTTATAATGTACTTTTGGTGATATTCCATCTAAATTTGTGGACATTAAATTTTCTCATACAAATTTCAGATGATTTTTCATGAAACAAATATAATAAATCGATTATCTTTGATATTTAGTGATATTATTGAGATATTATATAACAATTTATTTTATTGCATAAATTTTGATGATGATTTTTTATTAAGAAAATATCTAGATACTTCAGAAATTACTAATCGATATTTTATTGAACAAATGTTCTGCTATATATTTATTTTAGTTTTATATGCAAGATGATTTATTTTTTTATTCAATTATTGATGTATAAAATTATGAATTAATGTATTGAATCATAAAAAATGTATTATGTTATTCATATAATGTATAACTATAAAATGTTATTGTATTCTGTTATTTCCTCATTCTAGATGGTAATGTAATTCCTCAACCACATGAAAATGACAATGAAATAAAAATATAATCATTAAGTCTTCATTTACAAAAAATAAATTTTTCCATTAACTAATAAATGATTTATGGAAGCGGGGTCCTTAAATTTTCTATATCATTCACATTCATTGTAATAGCGATCTGATTTACTCTCAATAAATATTTATGCTTTTCTTTCATGTCAATATCATCAATTTCCACTAATGATCTATTATTTTGAAAACTGGTATGTCTAATTCTTGATAACTTTTTTACTTCCATTTCTCACTTATTTGGGGGATTCTTTTTTACCATTTATATGATTTATAGCTTCATTAATGGTATTTTTCATATTACCAACCCTTGATTATTTGGATCATGATGAAGTAGTGAATAATAAATGTATTTTAGATGTTAAAATATACCACCAAAAAAATTTAAAATAGGGACATCATAATCAATAGAATGTTTAAAAAACACATATATTAATAGATAATATTATACTCTTATATGATATTTTATTTTTCTTTATAAATAAATTAAATATCTTAGAATGTATACAATGTATAAAATACATTATTTTAATGAAATACAATACCATATTAACATATTATTTAAACAATATTTAATAACATTGATATTATATAATAATTCAAGATAAGGAATATAAAATTATGAAATATATATATGGTCTATATTTTTATTTGGTTATTTTCTTTTTATTAATAAAAATACTTTAATGTAAAATAATTTTTTCTTCGAAAAACAGTAATTTTTTAGAAAAAATGGTTTCATAGCTTCCTACGATATCATGATAAAATTAATATATTAATCTTTTATAAAATATAAAATATAAAATGAATTTAATTTTCAATAATAATAATTTAATATTGACTTTAGGATAGTTTTTATTGACTATTCTGAAATGTTTCACTTTTCGATGACTAATGGAAAATACAGATATTTATTAACAATTTTTTTATTTACATTAACAAAAAAGGTAAATTTTATTTTAATTTGATTTTAAAGAAATATTATGTTATTAATTTTAAAATAAATAAAATATAGGTTAGTGGAATCAATTATTATTTAATTTTATTATTCAATCCATCAAAACCAGTGAGAATTTTCTTATCAGAAACATTGTTTTTTTGGAACCCATGTGTGGTTAATTATTAAAATTAATTCTTCCTTGGTTGTGAAGAAAATTTTAAAAAATTATTTCTATATTTGGATTAAAGATAATTTATATTATCTGATATGGCAAAATTAACTTTTTTTCACAAATTAATAGTTTAAAATTAAAAAAAATTATTGTAATTAAGGTAAAAAAGGATTCATGATGGATTTAACTAAAAAGGGAAGTGTTAAAATTACATAAAAACATTTCAAAAATTTTTTTATTGTTATATATTGACCTGAAATACTATTATGATATATAATGACTCTTTTAAGTCTTTCGTAATGATACAAACAATGCAATCACTTTTTCTTTTAAAAATTACAAGTGTGCCCTCTCTAAAACATATAAAATGCCACCCATATCATCCATTACATTCAATTTTAAATCTTTATATTTTAGTGAATACTTGACCGTATATATATTTTTCATCCCTCCCCAAATCCTAGAAGAATTACTATGAATACTAAATATTACTAACAAGGCATTATGTGTGATACCGAAAAAGATCGTTGAGGAAGAGGTAAAATTTATAAACATCTAATTTTTTATTTATTATTCAAAATCTATCAAATATAATTCTAATTATCTATTATTACATATCAATTAGATACTATATGATGAAATTTTATTAGGTAAATTATATAAACTCTATTCAAATCCACTTACATTAAATGGGAAACAAAACTATCGATTGTGAGTACGACTAACTACCGTCGCACATACCGATCTAGATTATTTTCATTCAACACCCATCAAGGATGGATATAATGATGGAAATTTCATATTTGTATAATATTTATAAAATAATTATATATATATAATTATGATATTACATATAACTTCTTACATTCCATTCCATGCAAGACACTATAATATCATGCGTGTGTACAACAGACTTCCACCTCACGAAGTGATGTGATTCATTTTACTGTTTCACTTTTCATAGATGGTAATGAGGATTATTCTATTAGTATATATTATATAAATAAAATAATAAATCTTATAGAAATATAATATCAAATTAAATATATTCTCTTGCTATCTATGGGAAAACTATAATGCCACTAGTCTATACGCGTGGACTACGTCTTCCAAGTAGCGATGAGAAACTTTTTTCATTTTCTTTTTACATGAATTGAAATAATGATGTATTGAATTAATATAAATTATATATATATTTATTAAATAATAATTATTCTATAATGGTGAATTTATATTTATTTTCCTTTCCTTTCATCCATCGAGAAAAAATGGAAGCAATATTCATGGGTACAAAAAACTGACCATCTATATGAACTTTGTAATCCATTTATTGAATATAAATTTTATAGATATATATATATATATAAAGACATATTAAAAATATATATTATATTTACTACCTTATTAAAAATATGTATATGAAGGAATAACTGTCATATTAAATAGAATAAAATTACCGAACCAAAAGAAACCTAAAAAATTAAGTAATTATGAACCAAAATAGTGATTGGAACAAAAAATAGATAATAATAAAGATATAAAATAATATAATTATATCACCTATGGTAAGAGATATATGATAATTTTAAAAAAATAGAACTAACAAAATCTAATATTTTAAATATACTACATTTTAACATATCTGAAGAAAATCATACCTAATGTAAGGGTTTCTTGTGTCCCTTTTACTTCAATGATACATTTTTCATATTCAGCAGTTTTTCCACTATGTATTGAATATGAAACAATAGTATAAATGTTATAAAATCAATATAGTTTAAAATATTAATTTAATAATTCATTTAAAGTTACTTATTTCATAGGGCTTATCAATCGAAAATTACAATTGTAGAAAGTGTTTATCTTATAATCATATTATTAATCAGGGTATTTTCTCTTTCAATATCTCATAGAAGAAATATGTTGTATTTATATATTAAAATGAATATTTTTACTTATCATATAGTTATTGATAATTTTTTTTGTAATATTACCATTTTCTATTCTTTTTTACTTATAATGATTGACAAATTATTATTAATAAAATACGACATCATTTCTCTATTCAGTCAAAAATAATTTTGTCTCCCAATCCATATTTTTAAACAAAAATAAACAAAAAATATATATATTCAGTTAAAATTATATTCAAAAAATATTATCTTTTTTTTCTGTAAAATGAAATTTTCCTAATAGAATTATTATCTTCCTCGAGAAAAAGTTTCTAATGCTTTTTCCCTGATATTTTAATTCATAAATGAGATGAACCTGCTATTATCAATATGATCCAATAGAGATACATTGTATTAATTTAATATTAATTCTTTATTTGGATTATTTATACTTAGTTTTACAAATGATATAGAATTTAATTATCATTCATTATATAACTCTAGGCAGTTAATTATTATGTTAATATGATGGTAGTAAGTATTAACATTTTGTATGTATTTTTATAAATATAAATTTATATAACGATATGTTTCACCACATTTGTAAGTGTAATGCATTAGAATTTTATGTTATTGGTGGGTACACATTATAGATATCCCATGAATGACTCGAAAAGTCTCATTATGATAATCAGTTGGAGACATTTGATGGGTATAACCAAATTTTTTAAATATAACATGAATGGTATTAAAATCTTACATTAAATTTTGGACATTATGAATTAAATTTTAAAGAGATAAGTTATTGATATTCAATGTTATTATTCAATTCGTTATAATATCTATGTTTATGTATTAATATTAATTTATTTTTTATATATAATTAACTTATTATCATTTGTTACAACCATATTATTATAATGAAATATATTGAACAGAATGTGTTGTATTTTATTACATTCCCATATTTATGATGCATATTTATTCATGATATATTCTATTATAAGCATACCCTTACAAAGAATACGAGCTCACTATATTTATATGCTAAATTTTTACTATGACACCATCATTTGTTTGAAAAATTATATGTGATTATATCATAATGGAAAATATGTAATTCCCAAATAAAACACTTTTTTATTTTATGTTTTCAATATAAATTTTAATTTTAATTATCTTTGTCATTTACTAAGACTATTAAACTATTTATCCCTTCAATATTTGATTCCTTGTATCTTATTCTAGTATAATAAATAAACAACTTACTATGGGCTACTAAAAATAATGAAATTATGTATTTTAATAGTATGAAGAATCAATTTGTTGCTTTTTATAATGTTAGAGTTAAATATGTTTCAACATGTAGTTTTTTGGTGCAGTTTTTACAAATTAAACCTACATATTTCAAATCATAGTAACAAATAATTGAATTTATTTTTTATAAAAAAAATTGTCACCTCACTTTCTAAAAATCCATCACATTACATTCAATCTAAGAAAATTGATATTAATAATTACATATATATAATACATGAAATGGATATATCTTTCACGAGTTCAATGAAATGGAATATCTTATTTCGAATAATTTCACAAAACATTTGAACTAAATTATAATTTATTTTATCTAAGGATAATGGGGATGAATGAAATAAAATTATTAATCTAATTAATATGATATTCACAAGTGTTAAATTATAATTTCTTATAGAAAGGTATCATATTTAGTTATAATATGTTTGGTTTAAAAATTGTATATCATGTTGTTCTGCAAGCCACTAAATCTTGGTTTCATACATTCTAGTTAGACAAATATAAATTAATACATATCTGTTCATTATTTTTTATCTACAATAATAAACCAGGCCTATCATATAATATCATATAATGGTAGTTATATGATTTTCTATGATAAAATTTGAAATTTATAATTTTTAAATAATTTCCTCATGAATAGTTAGATGTTACAAAAGGATTCCTTATATGCATCATAGTGTGAACATTTTTTATATATAAAATAATTAAACTGTAAATGTGTATGAAAATTTTAAATTTAATGGTGAATACATGAAGCCTATATATTGATATTGAGACCTTAATCTGGATATAAAATATTTATGGTAAAGAAGCACCACTGATATGAATCTCTTACCTATCCTTTTCTGTTTGACATTATTGTTTTGGAAAATTTAGAGGAAGAGGTATTCCTTACCTATTGTTTTAAAATTCATAAAACACATGGACACATTATAACTCATGTTTATATTGTATAAATATTGTGTAATAATACAAATCTCAAATAAAGGTGATTAAATTTTTTTTCACCAAGTAAAAAAATTCATTACTTTTTCATTTGTAAAAATGATTAGAAGAATCCAATTTTGAAATTACTTTTGGTGGTTTTTTATATTATAAATTGATATATTTTATCCAACATAAATCCTTCCTTACTCAAATAACTATAATAAGGATAAAAATAAATGATTATATGATCATTATAATAAATAATAATTTTCATAAACAACATCATATATGTGTTTAAAATTAGATAGAATTATATTTTTTCAATGTTGTGTATGGATAAAATATTTAATACACTGAATATCATTATGAATCACATAATCAAACTCCAGTCGGTTATATAGTTGGTAATGTGAAAACTATTATCTATGTTTTATATCCAACACCAATTAAGGAATGTTAACCATTCGTCATGGGATGAAGAAAATGAAGAAGAGAAAGATGACGATGATGATGATAATGATGATTATGATAACTCTAAAAACATTATAAAATGAAAAAGAAGATGGTTACCACTGAAAATCAATCCCCGTCCTTGTAATACTCTCAATGAGATGTTAGTATCACTTTGGTAATTTCCAACACAAATATGGGAGTTTAATTCATATTGTATGACTTATTAGTAATTAAAAAATTATCTCTTTTCAGAAATATATAACATAAATGAATGCATATATCATGTTATCCACAATCTGTGTTCAATATGAATATTGTAGAAATATAATTCCCCAAACCTGCACCCCAGATCTGGGACTAAAAAATTAGATCCATTATTTGATATCAAATAATGAAATAATTTTTTTACTATATGTAATAAACAAAAATAAATATTGGTTCACTTATATAAAAAATAATTTTTTTAATTTTTAGATTTTTAGATAATTAGGAATAAAATAGGTATTTAAATATTCCCAATTCCATAATTTATCATTTTTCACTATACCCATCTTTTATTATTCCCTTATAATTCTTCAATATCTCTAGTAGAGTTATCCAGGTATAAACCATTTCTAAAATCACTTATTAGACATCATTGTTGATAACATTAGACTATGGGAACATAAAAGTGTGATACCAAATGATCCTTATGGTAAAAAAATTGACAATAACAATGATATATCATCAGTGAGCATAATATGGGAATAATTTCTTTGTAATATAAAAAATGAACATGGGTACATCATAAGAGTATTCATACAAATCAAAACACAATTCACAAAAAAATCAATAGAGTAAATATTTTTCATATAAAATGATACATTTGACTTACCAATAACGATCCATGTGTAAAAATTCTTTCCAAATGGAACCACTAAACTCATATAAGAGTAGAATAATAATTTTTGTATCATTGAACATCGTAATTTCTTTTTGTAATCACATTAACATGAAGATTCTAATATTTTCCTAGATGTAACTTCAATAAAGTTTAAAATATCACCTATTAAGAGTTTCTTATATTTTTAAAACACTATCATATTTTAAGAGTATGTTATAACCAATTTAATCTATCACATAGCCAATATGTTGCATATATATATTTGGATCACTCTGGATGACTGTTAATCATGGGCTATATTGTATTCAATATTCTTTATTATCTATATAATCCATTCCCATCATCATGAATTATTTCAGGCTCCCCCATCATCATGATATATATTAAGATCACTCTTTATCAGGAGATATATCATTCCACCAATCAACATTTATAATTATCAAGATAATTAATGTTATTATATTACATTGTTCTAGAATTTAATTATAAGACATAATGAAAAAATCATTATTCCTTTCATAACATTATTATCCCATGGAATTGAAATTATTTTCATGAAAATTGGATTTGAAACATCATCATAAACAATCCTAAGAAAATATATTTATGGTATCAGTATATTATATTCATATTAAGCATTGGAATCATTTAAATGTGTTGGATAATATGAATAGAAATTTTATATAACAATTAATAAATATAATTTTGAAGATAAGAATTAATAACCATTGTATTTTGTGTCCTTTAATGACTAAATGTTCCTAGAAAAATGGGTAAAACATTTTATTTCAAAAACAATAAAAACAATAAATGGATATTTAATAATGAAAAAATGAACTTTTTTGGGGAATTTTCATCCAATATATTATATAAAATGAATTAATTTCATTATTTTGTATAGTGAGTCAGATGTGACACATGTATAGAATATTGTGAATACCATTGCTGTTAACTGGAAACATTTTCATATAATATTTTAAAATTGAGAATAATAGAGAAAAATTATTATATTTTTTTTCTAAAAATGACTTGTAGATTGTATCCTTAATTAATAAGGGCTTATTCTTTGGTAATTATTATCATGGGATAATCACATAATGTATTTTTTTGTTGTATTAGAAAAAAGTTATCTAGCTAAGCTAACTTGATGGCCAGCTCAACCAAGGGCACAAGTTGAAGTCAGATCATCTATACCCTGGGGGAAACCATCCAACCATCTAAGTATTAATGATTTGAGTGAGAAGTGCTATCATGGTGACTTCATTGGGCATGATAAGATATACTAATGCATTTCATGAAATTGGTTGGCATATGCGTTGGGGGTTTGGGTGCCTGTGTTGATGTTGTGGACCCTACTATCAACTCCTGTGGTGGATAACATGCCCAAAATCATTAAGAAGAGGTAGAAAACCTACGATTTAGATATATGATGCTAGAAAAGTATTGAACAGTTCCTTTGGTAAAAATATATAGGCAAGATTATTGCATCACAATGATCATAATATTGGTCATAAAATCAGATCAGGCGATCAACATTAGCCTCATAATTTCCTACTACACTCTAGAAACTACTTGTTTCTTATAGAGAACAACAACTAAATATTAGATGACTCCACTATTCGACGACCACCAGCCCATCCTTATCTGATGATTAAAATAAGGAATCCATGACTCACTCAAAATCCCTAACGGAATCCTGAAACTTTGTTTATATTTATGTGTTTCTTTGGATAATTAAAATTCATTATACCATCACATGAATATAATCATGAAACCAACACTGGTGTATTTCAAAATAAAAAACGTTCTCATGGTCCATATATGAAACTCATGTGGTGAAAACTGAAATCATCTAGCTCACATAAAAAAGTGTGTATGATAGAGCCTTCTTCCATTGGAATTTTATTATTTTTTAAACTGTAACTGATCATGTGAATGTGGTCATTTTTTAACAACTAATCAAAACATATTCCAAATCCTGATTGGAAAAATACAATCATATATATCCCACTGTAATTTTTTAGAATATTTCACCATAATTAAATAGATGTCACAAATAGTTGGTATGTTCTAAGATAATATCACAATAAGTGGGTCATGTCACCACATTAACACATCATATGGTCCCCCCATAATCTTCAATATCATTCATATATTGATGAAATCTACTAATGGGAATATAATTAGGTCCACATTGAAACAATAATGCAATTACTTGTATAACCCAATGTCTTGAAAACCATAATGTGATTTTGTCAGCTTCACATGACACTCATGAATGGCTGTCCACCACATCATAATAGTTCATGTGGAACCCTCTACCTGAAAATCATCATCATCATCAGCCAATATACTTTTATATATATCCCTTAATGCCATAGAAAATAGACACACACGAGGGGGATGAGGAGAGGAGTAAGACTAGGGGGAATAAAAGAAGAAATAAAGAAGTAGTCAATTATTGTTTTTAATGATTATCCCATGGTTCCACAAGAATCTTTTCTTGAGAACCCATCAAAGGACTCTATTGTGATAAGTCTTCATGTAATCACCACAAGGACAACCAGTCTCCTGAAAAAATATCTAAATGCCAATCCTTTGTGAAGTAGTGCTTAAATTTAGCCACGAACATCCATTGATTTGTAGCCCTTTCATATAAACACCCCTATCTGATGTGTGGAATTTGGGAACCTAGTAATCAGTAAACATTCAATTCCTATATGAAAAACATTGTGGGTATGTCCATATAACCCACATTGGATGAAAACAATTTCCCATACATACGAATCCAATGTTCATCCCATGTGCATGTTCATAGAGTCCCTCACATGATTCATTAGTTATTATGTTATCTCGTGATAATCATTTGATTATCTCATATGATACTCAGTTATGAAATGATGATATGAGTCTTAGAATCTCACATCCATTCCATGTCAAATTAACATGAAGATCCATGATACTCATGGCAGTTATTCTCAGACATGTGGTTCAATAACATGGTCATGTAGGACACCCATGATAATGTTTATATACATATAAAATTGTTGTGTAATTTCGCCATGGAATGTATCCTCCCCATGATATAAAAACACTCAGGCACATAATATTTCATTCATGAAAACCATAGGGTGAAAGACAATGAAATAAACCCTCATCCAACTACCCAGTATCTCATGTAGCATTATAAATGTATATAAAACTAATATGAAACTCATATACACATTCAAAGAACCTCTTATTATACCCCCATAAGGTTATATGATTCACATAAAAAATTGATGATCAAATGATTCCATCAGGTGAACACTCCATGTAAGGTGTTCTTAACATGCATATTAATTTGTGTACATGAAATTCTCTAACCAATAAAATACATAGACATGGACTCTTCTTCATCTGAGTGATCAATGAAATATTTTTTAGACCATAATATGTGACTCACTTATCATCACATGATCGCATGACTCACTGGACTCACAATGCACTCATGCTGCCCCCTAGAAGCAATAATTTTTAGGTGGCATTCCATCAACATGTCTATATTGTCATTTGAAATCCCATGTAAATTCATTTTGATTATGAAAATACATCCCATAAAGGATACATTGAACATGTTAAAACATACCAAAACATGTCACATTCATCTTGTGAATAAGTCATGTATAAGTCACTTTAATAATTTTATGATTTCATTTAAATGTAAATATTATCACGAGAATACATATTTCAAAAAATTTGTTATCATGCCACAGAACATGGAAAAGTTCCTTTGCCAATGTTAAAATATCCTAGAAAATTCTACATTATCATTTATAGAAATCTTGAAAAAGTCTATTTATCATCATTAAGTACCTATATATGTCCTCTTTGATCATGTGGAGACATCCTTGGAAGGCCAAATTGTTTAGTTGAAGACATCCGAGGAAGGTCATATGTTTATGGGGATGGATATCGACATGTCCTCTTTTATCATGTATGGTACCTTAGAGATTTCATGAAAACACCCTGAGATGTTTATTCCATGTTAGACCAGCACAAAAAACATGTCAAGAAGATAATAGAATCATTTCAGGTAGATAATCAAGACAAGTCAGCTAGACAATTAACTCATGTCATGGATATACGTTAACGCTTCCTATCATATACACTTAGTAACACACCATGTAATCCCTCGGTGATGAAACATCATCCCTATGATCCCTTTATAATATTAGTTTTCTTAAATGGGTTAGTTGTATGCACTCATGTTGTCAAATTTATTTCAGGTACTCAAATTTGAAAACTATGTTATACCAAACATATTCAAAAACAAAATCATGGCTAACATATCTCAATATATTTCATCGAATAGATAATGAATATAAAATAAGGGAAATCACCATCATATAATATCCTAATCGTCGTGGCCTGATGGAATAATAATAAATCATTCGAATGTAATCACCATTATAAACCCCCTAGTAGGATAGGGTGTAAATGAACTATCAAAACTATGATTCACGTCCAAATATGATATGTAGGATGCCTTACTAAGGCTCAATCTCCCCAAGGGAATCCACTATAGTGTAAGTAACCTCATATCAAAAATATTATTGACTCATGGGTATATGTAATCCCATAAGTCCACCAATATTCCGCTTCCATTAGTGAATGGAATGTGGGATGATATTGGGAAATCCTTTTATGAGTTATCCCTATTGATTCACTCATGTACCTCAAACCCATCACTAGGTTATGGATGAATTGAACTAAAAGAACTCTGATTACTATTTAAAAAATGATATGTAGGATGATTTACTAAATACCAATCTCTATACCACATCCTCTGTGATGCTGGTAATCATAAATCCCTAAGAGAAACATCAATGTATATTTCCCAGACACATTTTCCCTCAAGAAGTGTGTGAAATATTACCCCATATCTTTTTTCTCACATCAAGCATAAATCACATGGGATTAGAGACTTTTAATGATTATACCAACAACATGGTGAGGATTACCAAAATATTAACCCTTCATTAGGATGAAAACTTGATTTTATGTAATCTACAATCAAATGTCCATACACTCTGTCAGTTAATTCAATGTTGCCTTACATTCACATGTTTAGCTGAATGCCTCAGTTGTCACATTAATTATGAATAATATTCTTATTACATGATCTAGGGGAACTTTTATTACTATAAAAATAGGATTTTTAGGATTCCTCATTAAGAACCTAGAACTATAATTACTTCCATGATGCATGACGTTAAATTGTATGCTATTTTCCTATCATACAACCTTGAACTCTTTAAATCAAATTATGTGGTTTGGATTTTATCCGTCACATGAAAAATTTTATTCCTCATGGTGGTTTAATCCAATATCAAAGGCACTAACCACCTGCATGGATAGTGATAAACTAATAGATACCTTACAAGGATATAAACTAGAGCATCATAAATGAATAAGTTAATGTTAGAGATCATGGGCAAGACACAATTGTTCTTGTTAGAAAATAATATTGATACAATAAAATGAATAGGGGTAACTAGTCTCATGTCACGGCTGGGGAATTATTTCAAGGCCATATATTAAATCATTAAGAGTGTCTAGTTATAAGAATTAATTTCTCTGAAAGGTGTATTATTATCCCAAAATGACATCCTTTCAACCAATGTGAGTTCTTATAAATCGTTGGGGTTGATAACCAAATTTACATCCAACATTTTTAAAAGCAGTATCATTCTTTTTAATTGATATTATAGACATTGAGTGTTTCAATAAGAGAAAAATATGGTAAACTAGATGATAAATATTTTACAGCCATCATAAATCACACATAATTATGTGTCATGTGAAACCAATCTAGAATTTTTCACAATGAAAATGGTAAAGAAAGCATGATCTTTTTAACTATTTCATCTATTTCATTTTAAAAAAAATGATATACTATCCATGTTCCCATTATTCCATCTAATAAATATTTATTGTGAAACAAAATTGTAAACAAAAGGTGAATTAGTTTAGCTATGAAAACCCATTCATAAATGAAGGTATCAACTATTATTATTTAATTGATGAATGTAGTTTATTGAAAATGTACACTTACATATGATGATTCACTAATAATGTGTTTCATTTCCACTCCATGAATTACAGATTCCTTAAAATTCAAATATAATCATTGAATATTCTGATGGATTATGAGACTGTTGAACAAGCTTGTAATTTTTTTAGAAGGCCCTATTGTACTTTGAACAACCTACTGACACACCAATCATATGAATCCCCCCACCCCATGAATGATTTTCCCAGATGCGCCAATAAACCCTGTCACCAATAGAACACACATAGTTTTAGGGGTGAACATCATATACTTATAGTACCATGTCCAAGATCCTTTACAACTTTGGTTAAGGTTATGAAAACCTCTAGAGGATGAACCCACATAAATCATTATTCTCACAACATGCAGTAGGATTAGAAGTGGACCTTTTTCCACATTCAACCACTTTTAAAGATTATAACTAGAGAAAAAATGTATACCTTTACATCAAAATATTAGTGGATGAGAAAAATTATAATGTTAAATCAACCAATAAGGAGCTTCATATGAGGGATCCCATCCATTATGAACATTTTCATCAAAACATGACCGTAATTACACAAGGATATGTAGAGGTTGTTTTGATTCTCCAATCCATCCAAACTGTAGTACCAACCGGAGGGACCACTAAGGGTATCCAAATAATGAAACTCTAAATAAGGATTATATAAATGTAATGTCCAATCTACATACGGCCTCCCAGTTAATTCTGACAGTGTCCTAGAAAAAATACCATATCCTTTTAAACTTCTAGCCTCTAACATAATCACAACAAACATTGGCCACTATGTAATCACATAGAGAACCCCATCCCATATATATGAGGAATTTTATCAAATTTTTCCATGGTATCATCATAAATTATATAATCCACCATCCCAATGGTACTTTGGGTGTTAAAAAATAAAATAGTATAATAGGTTCCAACCATCCTTAATTCATAATACTCATTGCAGCATCAAATGGTACAACAATAACATACACACCAAACGATGCAATGATTGTTGAACCACCAAACTATATATTGGGGGATAAACCACTAAACATTAAAAATTTAACCATTCAACAAAATGACATATCATACACCGATAGGTCAAAATAGATACTCTATTGATGGGGATCACAATCCAACCGATGATTAAATGAATATGATATTAACAAAATCTAATGATTTCTCATTAAATATTAATGATAAAACTCGTGATAAGTATAGTAATTACATCTTACAATCATTAGAATAACAGAAGGGTATCCCCTCTTCTTCCTCTTGTGTATGGAATGAAATTCATTGAAATATATTTCAAATATATAAAGAAGGTATTATTAACCATGTATATTTTTAATAATCAGATTTTGAGGAAGAATAAGTCCATTTGAAATAAGGGATTCAATATCTGGGGTCTAAATTGATACTCTCATCACCATCCATTCACCCTACCATTGACAGAGGAAGGTAGGTTTTCATTGATCCTTATATTCATCGCCGTAACAATGAAAATGAAGACCTTGGGTAATCCTAGATCACATAACTGAAATGATATAATGATAATATTTTTAAATAATTTAGGAATACTAATAAGATATCATCACTAAAAAGATGTAATATAACCTTCCTTAAGAATCCAACCTTGTAGTGAAGGGCCCCAACCAACAATGATTATGAAATATTTTATATTTTTCATATTATCATTTAGTAAAATCTATACATCGTTCTTCCTCACCCCAACCCATTTATGTAAGGAAATATTTATATTCTCAATACCACCAACGCATAGTTCTTATTGTGTTTCCATATTTTCTACCCTCTGATTAGGGGTGCAGTAGAAACCAGCTAACCTCCTTTATTTCCATAATACCTCCATGTAAGCGGGGTTTGTTAATTAGTGGGATGTTTCTAGATCATTCATGGAAAGAAATTCTTCAAGACCTACCCTCGAAATAATATGAAACATGGATATACACCCCAGACTAAAACTCATTTGTGTCCCCATGCTAATAGGACTATGGGTATCATGGGGGAGACACAACGTGGTCATCTATATATTGATGACAAACAACAATGTCTATATTCCATCAAATCAATATATGGACCCATTTTCCATGATAATTTCCGAGAACATGATTAAAAAATCACAGAAAATGAGGAAGAAAAGTGAGTCATGGCTATTATTCTAGGAAAATTACATCCCCTACCATTGATAACTATGGAAAAAAATAGAGATTTACATTTTCATAAAATATTTCCAAGTAAAGTGTCTAAATGAATGTTTTATATGTACATTGGATAAAAAACATCATGAAATATTCAAAGGATTTATCCTAGATCTATCAAGAAATCCTCCCACTGGACAGTTTTCATTACTATAATCCTAGTCATGTTTTGATAAACTACATGAAAAGTTCCTAGTTATATAACAGAAAACTATATGATAGAACCTACAAGGATGATTTTGAACTACATGAAAAAACGTAGTTAATTGACATGAAGCATCTCAACAACATTCTTACCAAATGGAGTTAAATTTCATGGAACACATCCAACTCACACAATGGTAAATGATGTGACATCTCAATCAATGGGAGACATCATCAACATCATGTGGAAATTATATTTGTAAAAGTACCATATATAAAGTTATATATAGAACCCAAAAACATAAAAAAATTAAAAATACCCCTAAATTATCTTCTGGTAGAGTTATCTAATTAGTATCATCCCCAAATGGTGAGATCTTGGCATCAAAGACAACTTATCGAATGTGTAATGATTTAGAATTGAGGGAGTTGTATCATATCCCATTTATCTTGTACAATGTATTTTAACCTATACAGTAAACATGCATGTGGAATGTATTAATCCACACCCATATGTATATAAAATATCATCATATTCTGATTTGATGACTAGGAATGAAGTGGGAATAAATCCCCACTTTAATCAATGTCATCGACCAGCATTTCCAGGTAAATGGAAAAAGAAATAAATATATATTGGTACAAACCATGTTGATTTTCCAATAAATTATAAAAAACTATATAGGATTTATGAATTTATATTCTAGTGATAATAAAGGTTCATGCAGACATTCCTACCCAAATATATAGAGAAATAAACCAACAGGATCATCCTAAATATGTAGCTACTCTAGAGTAAGAACATATTATATCTCTCAAACAGAAGGATTATCAGTATATTTTGTTAAAGGATGTGGCATAAAAACTGACATAATATTCACATCCCAACATGGGCAAAACATGATGTTTTAGAACATTCCTCACGATATGTGCACCTTATAATAAAAAAAGGCTCACAACATAATCCAAAGGAACAAGATTAGGATCATTTCCCTACAACACTAGAGTCTTCACTATATAATATGATGATCACCTAGAGTAAAATCCCATAGAAGCCAAGATAATATCGCTACCTCTCACTAAAAAAATAGTAGAGGCCTTTATTATATTATTATTTGGAGTTAATATATTAATTGGGCTCAAAACACAACATCATCCAGGTTTGACCAATATATTTGGGCATCAACCCAACAATATGTTCACATTAATTAAAATTAATATAATATAATTGGAATACTTTAGAATCATTATAGAGGTGGTATAATATCCTCATAGTGACAAATGGATCTTAATATATTCCACTAACCATCTTGTAGGAATCTCATATCCCTTATCAATATCAAAACGAAGGTCATGATATTCTATCCTTGACACATAATGAGGTCATATCCCTAGTATACTCAATTCTTGGGTCCTTTATGTTTTTTTTACATATCTGGAAAACCTCAAATATCATCGTACACTTAAATTGATATAGAACGTGTTCATTACTGTAGTATTTCTTATTATAGTAGTGCATATATGGATTTTAGGGACACTATAGTTGACTTTTGATGTGGGAAGACTTTGCATGTAGATTTTTCTCTTAGATAAGAAACTCATCCAATTTCCTGGAAACATTTCTATGGATAGTTGATCAAAACTCCTTCATCAAAATACAAAGACGTTCTAAAAACATCATGGTTTACCATATATAGTTACTTATCAATCATTCTCCACACTTTTTGTGGTTAGTAGGTGACCCATAGATGCAAACTCAATTGTTGAATTGGTTAAGGATATATTGAAATGATGATAATTTTGCTAACATGAATATATGGAATGATTTATCTAGAAAAAACTCACAAACATGTTAAGGCCTTCTAAAAATTAAAATTATTATATCCAAAATAATTTATAATGGGAATACATGTTATATATTCTCTTAACTATACAGGTGGATTATCAGAGAATGAAGGATAGAGACTGTAACGACAAACATATTTATCAATGGAATTCCCCTATTATAACTATGTCATATATAATAACCACATAAATTCAAACAAGTAAACATAATTCAACATAATTATTAAATGAACTACTAAATTATATGTTAGCATTAAACATACCTTTGCAACTTCTGAGATTTTAATTTTGAAAATCAGAGATATGTTGTTAATATCAATAAGATTTTTGGAGTCTGATAAGACAAACATAATTTTTAGGGAAAAGGACATATGCTTATGAATATTAATGGTACACTTATGATTAGAAACATGACCCATAGGAACATTAAATCATAAAAATTAGTAGGAATCATACCAGTGATAGAATAAATAAAATGATTCCATTCTATAAATGAAAATATATTATAATTATATTATAGTGTTGGAATTTATATAAGTCATAAATATTTAATGATTAATGTAATAATTAAAAAGAAAATTTATTTTAATAAACGTATTCATAAACTATTATATTAATTTATAATGATTATATGATAATTTTATGATATCGTGATTAATGTTTCAAAAGGATTGAAAATAAGTTTTAATTTTAACTGTAATTTTTTTTTGGAAAATTATAGTATAAATAAAAATTTTAATTACTCAAATTTAGAAAATTAATTTTTTAAAATTGATTTAATTTTTAAATTATACATGTCAAAAATTGGTTTGGGTGAATTTTTTATATTTTTTCAGAATACTTTAATTTGTTGTCAATAGTGAAATTCGATAAATTACAAAATATGATAAATAAATGAATTTCAACATCATGGTTGTGTCATGGATGATGTAAATGGTAATAAGATAGAACCAAAATTCTTTATTTTTTTTATTTAGTCATTTAGTTATAACTATTTCTTGTTATATTTATAATTAATAAACTAATGAATTAAGTATTGAGAAAGCACCCCTCCCATCCACTATAAACACCACCCCTTACAACCTCATATCCTCAAACCTCTGTTTCTTAATTCTATGTACATATTCTACCCAATGCACATCTTTATACCCTCCCCCAAATCCTTGATATCAGGGTCTCATCCAATGAACAATCATGCATTCCTTGAGGAGGATCTCAAGGGGATAATTCCATAGGTAATTCCGCTCTCTCTTTTTTCATTCAAATTCCATTCAAATTTCATCTCTTCTATTCTATTATCCTCAATTTCTCTTATCCAATAGTAATTATAACAAATCTATTTTTTATATAATAGAATTATATCATTTTAATGTGATATTATTAATTATGCTCCTCGGTCTATCTTGTTGTTTATAAAATGAAATCTTCTCCTATGATGGGTTAATTTACCGACATGAGGGGCGATGCACTTCTATTTTCTTTAAACGCCTTCAAGGATGTCAATAAAACCATTACATGGTTAAATAAGATTATAATATTTATATTATATCCCATTTTAGGTTCTATAATAAACTTTTATATATAATAATAAATATTAAAACATATCATGTTCGTTGGGATCCAAAAAGTCTAGAAATTATCCTAAAACGGTCATCATTATATTTCACATAATGATTAATCCTCATGTTATATAACTAAAATCCTAATAAAAATATTATATATCATATAATATATCATGTAATTTCTATTCTTTATTTTTAAAAATGTTTTACATGAACTTCCATTCATGAATACAAGTGGACATTTTATGAAGACAGAAAAAAAACACACTTCAACATTAAATTTGAACCATATCACTCATTAAAAAAATAATTAAAATACCTTAATAAAACCATAGTGAATCAATTACATGGATAATACGTTTTTATGTGTTAATTATTTAATATAATGTGATTATATATGACATTATCGTGAAGGGAGCGTTCAGATACTTATTAAGTGGAATTCTCAAACACAACATTATTTCTTAGGGTTTTCTTTATTTAAATATATTTTTACTATTTAACTTCATTAAAAATAATTTCTTAATGACTATATTAAAATTTATTGTACATACATGCTTTACAATGGATTTTTTTCCAAACACATTGTTTTCCAAATGTACTCTTATTTTAAAAACACATGTTTTACTTCTCACTCAAGGTTAATGGTTCTTGAATCATGTACATTGTTCCCCATCAAATTTGGGAACCCAAATTTTAGTAATACTTGATTTATTAAACGAAACCCACTAAATTTAATGGTATATATATTTACAATATTGTTATTCATTATATGTGGCTTGCATGATAATTTTAATGTTACTATGTGACATGTGCGATCGAAATTATATTACAATATTGATTTTATGATTTGACCGGTGCACTGAGAATGATATAGTGCTCTAATTCCTTGGTTAATGTGATTAATCATAATATTTAAATTCAAATTCCCATGAAAATGATTCTATATTTCTTTACAACTATTGGTGGTACTATACCACCATGATATGATGTTTAATTTTTATATATTTCCACATTACTTCCTATGATCTAATGCTTATTATCATAATTATGACACTAATATTGTAACTATTATCACTAAATGCAATATTTTCTCATGTTCTAATCTTCTTAATGGAGTTTAACTCACAACATTTTTATGTATTTCTTCAAGTGATATCACGTATTAAGGAGAAATCTATGGACAATAAGTATCTTGAGGAGAAGAAAATAAATAAATGATTTTGTTTTATGTTTTAAAAGTTATGTATTACCATGTCTTCCCAATAAACTAAACCTTTGGAACCTCTTAGTGTAATGTTTTTTGCTTCTTATAATTAAAATGATTTAAATGCAATGTAAAAAAAAACAGTGTCACTATAGTTGGTATCAGAGGAAGTGTTTAATTAATTTGGGAATTATGATTAGATAACCTTAGTGAAAACCCACATATAAGAATATGTATATATAATCACCCAATAAGCATTAATAAACATAGTTATCCGATAAGATTTAATTTTAATGTCAAATTCACATCATAATAAATTATTTATTCATGAGTTTTGGACATATTATTTCTTCTCAGATTTTATGTTTTTGTATATGTTGAGAACTAGGAGAAACTAGGGCAACAACTCCTGTGATAGATACTTTAGTGATTTCCTATATGACATTCACAATGTTTCGGGAGGTGGTGTTCAAAACATCATAGAGGTTCTTACTCAACTATCTCAGTTTATGATCAATTACCTGAATAATGTGGAACATCCTCCAACACCAAAGAGAGAAACTAGTTAATGATTGTTTTATGTAGAAATAAACCCTTTCACATTTAGTGAATATTATGATATACTAGTTTTGGAATAGTGTGTCAACTCAATAGAGAAGATATTTTCTATGTTTAACTATTCTAAGATGGAGAAGTTTAATCTTTTTGTTTATCATCTAGATGGAGAGGCTGAACAATTGTGGTATTTTCTTAATTACATGATGTCATGGGGAAAATTTAATGAGATAGAATGAGATGATATTAATATAATGTTTCATAACAAGTATTTCCCATCAACTCTTTATACCAATATAGAGTGATAATTCATAGATCTGAAGAAAACGGACGGATAATGTGTCATGGCCTATGAATAATATTCAGATGTATTTAAATGAACACTTTGGTATTTTTAATCAACAATGAAAGATTAATTTAAAAATTTAATTAGTGGATTAAAACCAAACCAGAAAAAGGATATTAAAATTAAAGACTTTTGGATTTATGAAGAAGTAGTTAGATGTGATATTAATATGGAGATGGAGTTTGAAGAATTTTACCATAGCTATGGTGATAAGAAAAAATATTTGGAGTTACATTGAAGAGGATCTAATGGGAAATGTGAAATGAAAAATCAACATCCCACATGCAAAAAATTTTGGGAATAAGAATCATGGTAACTGACTCAAATGGTTGGGGAAATGCTTCATTTGTGAAAGATAATTTAACCAAGCTCAAGAGTGTTGAAAAGACATGAAAATGAAGGAGAATTTGGTGGATGGATGTAGTGATCCTCCCATTGTCCACTGCTGACACTGTTGAAAGAAAAGGAACAATGCAAGCTATTGTACTATACCTCGAGTTATCAATGGTAATCAGCATAGTTATAAACTAAATCCAAAGGAGAAATGGAAGACTATGACATCACTGCTATGGACGCGGAGTTAAAAAATGAAGTCATACAAGGTTAACTTCCAATTCAATAAATAATGGAAAACACCAAGTTATGTAATCATTTCAGCCCATGTTTTAGAATATTCTTATATTGAAATATGTATGAAGATTCATCCATCATTATACTTCCCTTGGTCTAATTCAACTCCATATTAGCGATAGATTGGATCTCTTTATATAGAGAAAATAACAACTGTTGGGAAAAAGAAATATCTCTTCATATTCCAAATCATCACATACTTCTCTAAAAATTCAATGAGTATCATGAGTATCCATTGAAAAAAAATTCAATGGTGTCGGTGTTGATTCCCTATGAAGTGTCGCACCTCACTAAAATGGTTGATTCAAAATTAGTTATCCATCGAGAGTAAAATATCATGGTGGGGGAATACAGAGATGTATTTCTGGAACAGTTACCAAAACCTACCCTATATCAGGAGGTAGAGTTCTTAATAGAACTCATACCCAAAGATACTCATATAGAAAAGTGTCCCTAAGGATTAATCATATCGAACTGGAGACGTTAATGAAGCTACTTCATGTGAATCTGGATAGATGATTCATATGCCCTAGCGCATCACCTTTGGGTGAACCAGTGCTCTTTGTAATAATGAATATGGGATCAATGCATCTGTGTATCAATTATCGAGAAGTAAATAAGAACAAAATATAGAATATGTATCCCCTTCCCAGTATTGATGACTATTTAGATCCGTTATGATGAGTTCTATACTTCTCAAAGGCAGATCATCATTCTAGATATCATATTTTGATATTGAAGAAGAATGTTATTTAGAATACAGTCATCCTTATAAGTTATGAGAAATATGATATTTGGGTGAGGCCCTTAGGACCTACTAATTCCCCGATAAACATTAAGGATTTGTATAATAGAGTCTTTAGACATTACATCGATAAATTTTTTTTAGTGTTTATCAATGATATTTTCGGTTACTCCTAGAGTTATGAGGAACATGAAGAATGTCTAAGTCTTGATATAGAGACATTGAGAAAGGATAATTTGTATTCCATGTTCATCAACTGTGATTTTTGGATACATCATGTAATTTATTTATGTCTTCTGATCATAAGTGAGGTAATTTATGTGGACCCTTAGGAAAAAATATCATTTGTGGAATGACCAAATGCCTCTATTTACATAGACATATGTATTTTTCTTGGATTTTCAATCTATGACTAATGTTTTGTGAGAAATGTTTCACAATTTTTAAGAACTCTAACAATGATAACTAGGAATATAGGAAATATATGTCTGAACGAATGAATGTGTAGAGTTATTCAAAGAGATATAGTAAAGGTTGATCACTGCACCTGTACTCCCATTAACGAAAAGTGGTGAATGTTTTGTGATATATAGTGACGCCTTAATGAATTTATTGTGTTATGTACTCATAGAATTTGATAATGTGATAAAATATGCCCCATGACCATTAAAGATACATTAGTATAACTACATTATTATTTATCTAGAGTTAGTATATATTATTTTTTTCATTGAAAATATGCCGGTATTACCACTCTGATTAGTAGTGTGATATAAATACCAAACACAACAGCCTAGAGTATATGTTCACACAAACAAGGCTCAATATGAGTCAAATGAGATGGATAAAATTGATAACATACTTATATTTCTCTATTCACTATCATCATTGAAAGTAAAATAAGTTAGTTGATGCTCTCAGAAGAAAATAATATTATACTCAATGCATGTTGAAGACTGAGAGGTACCCTTTCATAATGGGTATTCAAAGGAATGATTTAAAAATAATAAAGGTGGGGAATAAATCCTACCTTTACCAAATTATTTCCCTACCATATATCCAAAAGAATATTGAGGAGGCACAGTGGGATGATCTAGAGTTAAAAAAGGTGATAAATGTATAAAAGAAAGAGAAGACTCAAGAGTTTCATATGGACGATGATTATGTGATTCATTTTTGAATGAAGAATTTTTTTCCTTAGTCACCTGGGATAAATAAGAAGATATTTTTTTAATGCACATAGATCAAATTTTTCTCTCCATACTGGTAGCACCACGATATACTGTGATCTTGGATAACACATATGGTGGGATAACATATAGTTAGGGATTATTGTGTATATCTCAAGGTGCTTGATATGATGACCAGTTAATGTAGAGAGACATAAGTACAAAGGGATTATAAAACCATATCATATATCCATGATAATAATAGAGAATGTAACTATTGACATATATATAGGTCTTCTGACGATATCTAAGAGAAATAATACGATATGGGTTGTGGTCAACCAACTCACCAAGATTGTACACTTTATCTCTATTTGAGAAGATATCTTTCCTGAAAATCTTCCAAAGATAAATAAGAAGTAATTGGTGAGACTTCATGGGGTTCAACTCAATATTGTCTCTAATATTGACATCAAATTCCACCTATTTACTTTGGAGGAGTATTAAATACGCTTTGAGTGCTGAATTGATCATCAATATGGCTTATCACCCCAAAAATTATTGCCAATATGAAGGGACTATTCAGATTCTCAAGGATATGCTCAGAGCCTTCTCACTGGATTTCAAGGGTGGATGGGATCAAAATCACCCATTAGAAGAGTTATCATAAAACTATAGCTTCTACTCATGTATTTTGATGGATCCAAATGAATTTATTTATGGAAAGCGATGTATAACTCCAACCTGTTGGGATAAAGTTGGAGAAAGAGAGCTACTTGGACCTGATCTTGTGCAATAGATGACATAGAATGTTCAAGTCATCCTGAAACAAATTAAATCTACTAAAAATTTAGAAAAATGGATATTTTGATAACCTTTTAAGAGACTTGGAGTTTGATGTTGGATATAATGTCTTCATTCGAATGCCACCATTGAAGAGAGTCATGTGGTATTGAAAGAAAGGGAAACTAATAAAAGAGTACATTGGACCATTTTAGATATTAGACTGCATAAGAGCCGCAACCTATCATCCTTCACTTACACAAAATATGGATAATGTTAATCATGTCTTCCACATATCAATCATAAAGATTTATATACCAGATCTCCCATATGTACTGAAGATAGAGGTGGTTTAGCTGGAATATCATCTCTCTTATGAGGAGTAACCTGTAATGACTCTGGACCAGAAAGATAGGGTTCTACGCAAAAATACAATCCAAATTTTCAATGTTATGTGAAGGAATCAAATGTATGAAAAATAAGCATGGGAAATAAAGGATGCGATGAGGAAGACGTAGCCCCACTGGTTTATGTAAAATGAAATTTTGAGGGGGAAAATTCAAAAGGGGGATGAATGTAATGACCCTATATTTAATCAAAGGAATTCCCTTCATATAATTATTGCATATAGTATAAACACATAAAGTCACATTAGTAATAAATTCCTCATCACGCTTAAGTGAACTACTAAATTCTAGGTTACCTTTAAACATAATTTGTCCACTTATGTGATTTGAATATATAAAATCTCACATACATAGTTGGGATAAATTTTATGTTTTGAGTCTGGTATGAATAGAGCATAATTTATTTGAATAATAACATGCAATTTACGAATTGTAATGTTACACTAATGGATAGTCATATGACCCATGTGAATAGTAAATTGGCCTGGTGAGTAGGAACCAGTTCAATAATAGTAAAAATAAAATTTATCCATCCTATAAGTGAAAATATGATATAATTATAGTATAGTATAATATTTTTTTAAACCATGAATATTTAATGATTAATTTATTAATTTAAAATAAAATATATTTCAATAAACTAGTATATTTATTTATTGTGATTATATATTAGTATTACGGTACCATAATTAATTTTTCAATGTGTTCAAAAACCAGTTTTTATTTTTCAGTTACATGTTTTTCTATAAATAATAATTTAAATAAAAATTTTTACTCATATATAGAAAATTATTTTCATAAAATAGAGGTCATTTTTTAATTATACATGTAAATTAAATAATTAAAGTTATTTATTGATATTTTTAAGCAATTTAATTTTTCATGAATAGTGATATTTGATAATTTACAAAATATGCTAAATAAAAGAATTTCTACATTTTTCTTGATTCATGGATGAAGTAAATTGCCATTGGGTAGATCGTAAATTCCATATTTTGTTTATTTAGTCATGTAATAATCACTATTTAATTTTTTGAGGGAAGATAATAAACTAAAAATTGTATATTGAGAAAACACACATACCCTCCACTATAAATACCACCCCTCAAAACAACATCGACTCACACCTCTCAAGATCCAATAATTGACCATATTCTATCGCAACCTCTTCCATATCCCCTCTCCCATATCCAAGTGCTATTGGTATCATCCAATTATCATTCCTAGGTTCCTTGGGGAAGATCTTTAGAGGAAAATTCAAGAGGTAATTCCTCTCTCTCTTTTCATTCAATTTCATTTCTAATTTCATTTTTATTATTCTATTATCCTCAACATCAATTATCCAAATGCCATTATAACTTCATTGTGATTGATATACTGGTATTTTATTATTTTAATGGATAATTATTCTTTATACTCCTCTATCTATCTCACTCTATAGTTATAAAAATGAAATCACTTCTCCTGATGTGTCAGTTTACCCACATTGGGGGAATGCACATCCATTTTTATTATAAACCATTAATTTTATCAATAAAAACGTTAAATTTTTAAAAATATATTTTAATATTTATTTTATAATACGTTTTATGTAATGGAAATAAATTTTATGCATAATAATAAATGACAAAACAAAACATGTTCGTTCTCATCCAAAAACCTCTCAAATTAATCTAATGTGATCATCATTAAAAATTATCTAATGACTCAATACCATGTTATTTAACCTAATAAATTATAAGATAATTTAAAATAATATATTTAATTAATTCCATGTGATAGAAATTCAGGATGTTTATCAATGTTTTTCATGATCTTTCAATCATGAATACATGTGAAGCATACATGAAAACTAACAAAAATTACACTCCAAAATAGTGGATTGAAACTCTCTAACTCATACATAGACCCATAAAAAAGAATAATAAAACCAAAATTAATTATTTCCATTTATAAATTTTTATATATGTGTTAATAAATAAATCTAATTAGATTATATATGACATTAATTTGAAGGAAGTGTTCAGATACATGGTAAGGGTAATTCATGATCCCATCTTTATTTCTTAGAGTTATCATTTTTTCACTCCATCTTCTTTACAAATAGTCCATAAAATTAATTTTTTAATCATTATCATATATTTTTGATGACATAAATTCTTATCAATAAATTTAATGTTAAACACAATGTTTTTCATTACAACTCTTATTTCAAAAATATACCTTTTACTTCTCAATCAAGGTCGATAGTTCTTGTATCAAGTATGTTATTACCTCTTTCATTTGGGATCCAAATGTATATGAATTTATTATTTATGAAAATAATCTCATTCCTATACATGTGTTATTTATTTTCATGAATGGTATATATTCTCTGTGTCATGCAAAAAAAATTTTACGTTATGATGTGATGAGTTCACTCGGAATTATATATCACAATGTTGGTATTATGTTGTGACAGGTTCATCAAGATTTATACAAATCTCCAATGAATTTGATAATGTGTCAAATTTTATTATTTAAACATAAATATGAATGAAAATTATGTAATATTTTTCACAACTCTGTGTGGTAGTAGACCAATTAGACATTGTAATGTTTAGATGTTTTTATGTTATATTTTCATTAAATAAATTTTTTATTCAGTATATTTTTTTTCCTGAAATCGTGAGTTTAAGTGAACCAAAAGAAGAAATTATTATAAAATTACCATTATATCCTAGAATTTATAATAGAAATAATAATTATAAATATCTTAAGAAAATACATTATGAATCCATTGTCTACCAATTATTTATGAAAAATACAGACCAATTAAATATTTTTTTTGAATGAATTACATTTTAAAATGAAATTAATGAGATATATATGTTTTATATACTTTAAAAAATATTTTTTTATATTCATCTAATAGATCTTTTAGTCATTGGGTATGAATAAAACACAATTTTATTTATAAAAACTTAGTTTTTTAAAATTATAATTTTACAATGTTGAAGGAAAATAGAATTTTAAATTATGATTTTGAAAAATTAATAATTTTTATATGAAAGTATAATTATTTTATTTTAAACTAAGATATAAAAAATTAATTTGGATAAATTTTTGATAATTTTTGATAACTATCATGTCTTAATAAATATAAAAAATACACAAAATATCAATGAAAAAGAACTTTTTTCATCGATATAATTTAAATGGATAAATAATACAAGTAAATGATTTTAATGTATAAATATAATATATTTATATCATTTATTATAATTAATTTCATTAGAAATTATTTTACACGGAATTTATATGTAAAATCATTTCAATATTTGGAAATGTTTTAACTTCTAAAACTGGTTTTCTCATTTCAATGATAAGAGAAATTTTAATTTAATTAATGAAACATCTATGTTTTAAATTTTGAAGAAATTATTTCATATTTTTAATAATTAGATATAAATTATGTTAATTAGATACTTTTATTTTTTCTCATTATTAATAGTAACGTTGGAAATTATTGTTATTTCCATGGTTATAGGTTAAATTTGTAATTAATAGAAAAAATAATATTATAAATTTACCTAACCACTTATAAAAATTATACTGGATGACCAAATTTTACCCTTATCATATATTGATTGAAATTGAATAACACTATGGAAACTGAACTATGAATATGACATGAATGTAACAAAAACTAATGAATGTGACTAAATGTCACAATCCCATTTTATATAAGTATATTAATTTTAGTTTATGGATAACTGGGAAATAATATCGTCTATTGATAGTATATGGAAATATAAGAGAATTAAATAAATCATAATAATATATATTTTTTTAAAGTCAAATAAATGAATTACCTAAAAATTTTCACTAATGATATTTTATGAAAATAAAATTTTATTAAATTATTTTAAATTTTTTTAAAAAAAATTTAAAATTACATAGTGATAATTATAAGATTTAAAATTTCATTAAATATAAATTTTTGTTCAATAAACACTATAAAAGTTACAATTTGTAACCATGAAATATTTATAATGTTATAACCTCAATTAAAATTAAATAGAATAACATAGTGTCAATTCTAATTATATGGTTTAAATAGAAAAAATAACTTGTCCAAAATATATTGGTGGATTATATTAAAACCCTATCTCATATGATATTCTTAATTGGGAAATTTTAAAGGTTTTTTGGTAGGCTTTTATTTTATTATTAGTTATTATTTACGGAGTTTCTAAATGTACCCCTCATATAAATTATAAACAGGAACCACCTCCCACTCTTTTTCACTTGATTTTGTTCCTTAAATATTGGAAATAACCTGCCATGTTTCCATATCAACTTCCTTTTTCCCATTTATTAGTTTTTTCCATCTTCAATTCCCAACTCTGGGGCTCTAGGAGGTATTTAGTGGAGGCACATTGGAGAAGTGGTAATATCATTTATCGATCCATTCAAACCACTTTCTTATTAGAAAAAATAGATGTTAGTGGTTAATTTTTAAATTAATAACATAAATATCACTAATATACATATATGTTATTATAAATATGAAACAAATATATTTCTCTTTATAACCATCCTATGAAAAATGAAATTAGCACACGTGTGTACGTATGGCTTACCATTTCCACGTTATTGTGTAGTAGGGTTTTTACCACTACCGAACATGGATGGGTATAATGATGGAATTAATAAATATATACATGATTTGTATAAAAAAAATTTTATTCTGAGATACAATATATTATCCACATGAATACCATTTATCAAATTATGGGAACGATTTCATCGCTCATGCGTACATACGACTTACCATCTCCACAGTGTGATGTGATTTGTTATACATAATATTCATTAATTAATGATTATATACATGAATTTAATGAATAAATATTATTTATATTATACAAATACCATGATATAAATGATATAAAAATAACATAAAAATTGTAATAAGAACTTATCCGACAAAACATGCTTAAGAACATAAAGCACCTAATACTCGAATAACAAGTAACAATGAAATCTTACTAACAAATAGATTAAAATATTCTTATAAATTTATCATAAATATTGTTATGATTCTAGAATCAATCCATAACAATATTTAAATCAATATACCTGAGTTTTGGATAAAAATGAATCATGTCAGATCTAATGTTCGGGATAACATTTGACATCTCATTTTTTATCTGATATTGTTTAATCATAAGTATTTACTAGAGTATAATTATCATATATGTCCATGATTCCTAAAAATGTATTTAAAAATATTCTTTAAATCCATCTATATTTATTAAAATTCAATTTTACCCATTTGTAAATTTTTACTAAATGGCATGAATGAAATCTTCTATCATTTTTGGTATGAGATATATTTTTTTCTTCTCAGGGAAAATTTCAAGAAGAATATTTTTTTAACATGTACAACATGAATTGATTTTCATGAATTTATAATGCCTTATTTACTTGAATATTCTCCTACAATCTTACAATGTTATTTTCACATAAAATGATTTGTCTTAAAATAATTTGGCATTTTGATGATGGAATTTGTTTTTGAAGAAAAATTATATTTTCCTCTAGAATTAATTTGATGTGTTTTCTCAATAGTATTTTCTATATAAGATGACACTAATTAAATACTATTAAATTTCTACCCCTATTATTTCAATTATTTTATTTTTCATAACAATTATTATTGATTGAGGGTTGAGAGACCCATTTTATTTCATGGGTTATTTTATGGTGGATGTTTTTTTATGTTTTTTGTGTCACACAGAAGAATGGTATAATTATGGTATGGGTGGGAGCTATAAATCTCTATGATTCATTGGGTAAATATTTTTATCTCATGAAATTGACATGAATGTAATAGAATATAATTATGGTTTAGTAGTATAAGGCTGGAATGAGGGTGTAAACTTGGTTCCGTAATGGAATATTTTTACTATGATGGTCTCAGGAATGAGCCTAAACTAATATAAAATTATTTTCTATGATTATGTCTGTATTCTAATAAATTTCATGTATTATGATATTACTTGGGTTTATTTTGAACTTTTTTTATTTATCCCATGAAATTATATTATGATCATTTATATGCAGGATAATATTTTCAAATATTATGTTCTTATGATTATTATAAGATTGAAATTTCCCTTGTTTACCAATACTATGAATTTGAGATCACTATTTCATATGTTTCTTTTACCCAAGTCACGAAGAAGGGTATTAAGTAATATATGTTCAAAGGGAGTCTATTTATGAATTAATATGCCAGAGACAATGTGGATGTTTTAGGAACCAGTTGTTTAAATTTCCATGTTTATAATGTCACTAAACCTATATGACCATGGAATGGTTTTTTAGGTTATGTAATTAATATTATTCATTGTTGAAGTAACATTTATATGTAATTTATTGGTTGTTATTGACATGATGTTTCATTTTTTTGCATTTCCACACTCTATGCTATTATATAATGTGTCCTCTCATGATTATGATGATGATTTTATAAATATGCTCATAAAAGTTTATATTGTATCCTGTTCCTATCCTATTATTGAGCTTTTAGGTCACCCCTTTTTGATGTATATCCTCATATGGTTATGTATAACAAATAGAACTTAATGGATTATAAGAATCTAGAGAAGATGAAATTAAATAAATGTTTATATTGAATGTTGTAGAATCTATGAATAGTCTTAGTTTTCCCATGACAAAAATCGTTTATATCCTTATAGTGTATTTTTTTGGATATCATTTTAATGCTTTAAAAATAATGTAATAAAAGTACTGCCTCAATAGAAACCTCCTTTATCAGGGATATTATTTTCACCACCAGATCAAAAATAACCTCTTTTATAATTGTCACATGTTCTCACTCTCTGTTTCACATGAATCTGGGTTGGAAGAAAAAAATCTATATGGAAATATATCTCTATATCATGAAATCAACCTGGATGATTGGAAATGATCATTAAGATAGTAAAATCCATGGATCGAAAATGATTATAGAATATTACATTACCCTATAACCAAGTATTAATATCTATTGTGATAATAAATCTTAAAATGTCACAACTATATGGGATATTATGGGGATGGATTAGGTGAGCCTCAAATAAAAAAATCCCCATGCATGCATTCTCTTAAGTAAAACTAGTATTGATAGATAGGTCCCCAATGATTATAGTAAATTAACTATGGGTGAAAACTCATTCATATAGATATCCCCATTGAGTCTATGTACTACTCTTGGGTAGTTATTATGTGCTACATGTAATCTTGAAAAAGGTAGAAGACATAATCCTAGATTTCTAGGATTCTAATTTACTCAGAGACAGTATAAAATAAAGTAATCATACCTAGAATCTCTCTCTGGATACTAGTGTATTTTATAAGGAAAATATCTTTTTACATGATCTATTTTACCGCAATAGTGATAAATATTCTCGTAGTTTATCCACCATGCCTAAAAATGTTTCCATAGACATGGAGAGGGATATACAATAGGAGGAACTCATGAACACCCCTCTATAATTATAACATATTGTGTCTATCAGTATTACTACAATCAGGTATTTAAATATATGAATAGAAGAATACCCATAGAATACATTTAATAGAACCTACATGGTTATTTTGGAGTCTTATATGTATATTTAATTTCAATATTATCATCGATACATGTTCATTTTCAATTATCTAGAATTTAAAATACTAAAAAGCAATATGGATACAGACAATCTAGGCCTACATGATTCCCATCAATGATTCAATTAGAATTCAATGAGGATAAAACCCTCTCATTCAATTAAAAATGAATAATAATTTGAAAAATTTATGAAATCCAACTTCATTTGGGATTTATAGTACCCAATATCACATTCCAAAATCATCACCTTCAAGAAAAACTAGAATATCGGGCAATGCATTGATTTCTAAGACCATAATCAAAACTACCTAATGGATGATTTCCCATTTATAATCCTAGAGATCTTGATTGATTCAACTAATCGATTATAGGCAATATCCATAATAGTTTTGTATACCAGTTATAATAATAAAAAATGGCCCATAAATAAAATAAGGACAAAATCATTAAAGAAACCTACTATATATTTTAATAACTTTTCATGACCTCTAACTTAATGGATAATGGATTTAGTCACCGATATTCCATTCAACATATCCATAATCAATTCATTGGAAATATAATATATTTTTATATTGATGATTAGGTAGTAAAATCTCAATAGCGATGTGATCAATTTAATGATCTGAAAAAAATACTTAGAATATTATAGAAGAAAAGTCTGAAGATTAATCCACTAATGTGTGAATTTGGGGAAACATCAAGGAAATTTATTACCTCATTGATAAGACACCATGGCATCGAGGATGACCAAAAAATTACTAGGGTGTTTCTTAAAATGTCACCTTCTTCAAATATTAAAGGATTCTGGGGGTTCCATTGGAACCTCACATACATTCAATGTTTCTTGGATAAACTAGTTGGAAAGTCACTCCCCTAAACCATGATAATTAGGAGGTGATATTTCTAATGATGAGATAATGAAATATAATTTCCCATTGAGATTTTTAATAGTGCTTAAATTGGAAACTGATTTTAATGCTACTAGTGGAAGGAAATAAGATTATTTTATATGTGGCCTTAATGGGGAATTCTTATTGTTATATCTTCAAAATGAAAAAAATATGGGTAATTAAAATAGTCTTTACTAACTCAATTGATTATATGTATTAAGACTCTATATTATGATGTTTATAAGTACTTCCCCTTGTATTTCGTTCCATATAAAAATCCGAGACATTAATTTCAGAATCATAAATCAACTTGATCTATTGTATTTTCACCCTCAATTATATCATTTGAAACCCTATTTTGAATAGGTTTTTGGTGATATGGGTAGTTATTCTTCCTAAATATTATATTAATTTCATGTCGTAGAATAAAATTGTTGTTCATGGAATATTTCCGAACCAAACTTGCATCACCTGGATTTACACTAGTGGAAATAAAACATATTGATAATGAGGTTTTCTATTCACAAGACACTCCCTGAATATGGGAGTTGAATTTTAATGGATCCTCCTAATTTATGGTCAGCAATAGGCTATAAACCAAAAGCTAAGTTAGGTTGGACTAGAGATTGTATGTATATCCCCATATTTCGTTTCCATATTACAACTCAATGTATTAAGGCTACAGTAATAATGATGCACTATATCAATCCCACATTGATGTTATCAAACTGACCCTACATATTTATATACCCTCTAAGAACATCTATGGGGATTCAAATATACATAACATAATTTTTTTTGAAAATTCCAGGAAGAAGGAACTATTAGACCCTATCATTGGTTACATTAGATAAGTGATGGTAGAGTTCCCTTTTAAAACAACATTCCATCATTTGTTTATCATGATTAATATTTCATTATTGAATATTGCGAGAAAGAATTTATCGCTTTAGTTTTATAAATGATGTTTATATTTTAGGACCATTGATAGAAATGATATAACCTAAATAACTCCATTGAAATAGTTTCCTGTAGGAAATCATGATTATACTAAAGATAATGAAAAATAAATCAAGCACAATTGTTTATGGAACAAGTATGAAACCTTCTTGATTTTAAATATCATAATAAATGAATTATATTACACAGTATGTATCTGTATGATATATTATGGTATTTTGGAAATAAAGTATTTCTTAATGGGTTCCATGAATTTCTTTTGGTGCTAGACATGGACTTTTGGATACTTCCCCTAATACCACTACGATAAATTCCTAGAGGGTCAAACACTATGTGTATTAAGGAGCTCAATTAAATAATATAATATTTTATAATATTTTATATGTTGAAAAAATATTAATTCAATGTGTTATTTAATAATTAATCATTTTTTATTAATCACATATATTATTTCACCAGGTATTTTAGATAATATTATGTTACTTGAATATTTATTATATATTTATTTTCCTGATAGTGTATATTATAATTATTTTTTTATTAGAGGACAATGTAGTGATATTTATTTATTGAATAAATAGTCGTTATTCATTGTCTGGTAATTTTTAGAGGAATTAAATACCATGTTTATAGGTCTGATGAGAACTTTTATATATTGAATATTATTTTATTAAATTATATTTAATACAATTATTGAGGTTAGTGCATGTCACTCAATAATAATAATTTTTATTATTAAGGAAAAATTGTTTCACAAGTATATTATTAATATTGAATGGAACTTATAAAATTATTTATTTCTAGACCAATTACAATATTAACCAAATTATATAATTTTTTTGGAGATAAATTTCATTTCTTTGGTTGTGAAAAAACGTAATCCCGAGAATCATCTTGATTCTATAGAGAGCTCCATTCTCCAATAATGATACCATGAACTAAGGGAGATCATCCTCCACTATTTACACTCAGTTAAACATAGTTCATAGATAATCCAATGGATGAAATTATCATGGTTATCAAAGGAGAATGATGTGATAGATAAGATCTTCTCTGCCAGATCTCAGAGAATCCTATAACGACATTTGGATAACATTTGAACACATGGGGTTCAAAACATGAGGGAATTCATTATTGATTCTTATAATGAGAAAATGGTACAACAAAGAACTATTGTTATATAAATAATTGAATGAGAAATTTTTTACAAGTTAAATCTTTAAATCGATTAAATTAGTTATAAATAAAATGTCATGGTCGAAAGGATTGGATTTGTTGTTTTATCCATTTTCTATATTATATAATTAAGTTCCACTTTTCACAAAATGTATTATAATTTAAATATCATTTGGATCATTGATCATGAAAAAAATTGATCTTAACTCATTTTACACTACCATTATTATTGGAAGCATCATGTGGTATTAGATAGGGACTTTTAATTATTTGTAATTATTTGATGACCATTGATTGATATATGCCTTTGTAATTTAGTTTTTAATTATAGTTTAATTATAAATTGGTTTGAATTATGAGATCTACTTATTAATATTTATTTATCAAAAATATAACTAAAATAGATCTTTATTATGATTGAAACTAATTATAACATGGAATATGGAGTTTTTGATGAAACCGGTTGTATAACACATGGAAAAATGTTGTATAACCCATAAGAACATGTCGTGTGCTAGCAGTTAATGCACCAAGAATTAATTTTAAATTAATTCAAGGTGTGTGTATTGATTACTGGTGATGAATAAAATTATACACCATTTGTTGACCTATAATTCATAGTGCTTGGTCAGCCACAATACTCATCGGGTTAATTCATTACAAATCATGTAGTTATTTGACATAGATGGGCTGGTTATCTTCTTAAACTTATTTCCAAATGGTGACCCTATAATTAAGATTCTACATGCCATGTAGTAAATGTACACAACATGTACACAAATATTTTTCATTCCATGATATACCAATGAGTCATTGGGTGTGTTTCTCAAATAGAGGGTTATAATAGTACACAACAAGTAGGTTCCTTGTACACTCCATTTAATTCTAAAAAATATTTCAAAATTAAAAAATTATTTATTATACTATGTAAACCAAATCAACATGTTCATGTGTGTGTTCATTAATCTCATAAAACACACCATGTGGTGAGTTTATATATATGTATACATGTAACACCTCAACCCTAGAAGCATGGAGACGATGCCTTATTTTAATACCTTTGGCATGATTACAATGAATCAAGTTGGGAAGGACAAATTAGTTTAGTAGTTTGGGAAAATAGATTAAATACATGAATGATACATTGTACATTAAATCATAAAAAAACTTAAATAATCTATTGAGAATGCCATTATTCCCCTAGAATTACCCAGAATATCTAGCATAATACACTTATTGGAATCATGTAAAAACAAAACATAAGAAATGGTTGAGCTCAAATTCACAATTAAGGAAAATAATTTCGTAGAAGCTATAAACTTTTAAGGGAATTTGTTTAATAAAAACAACACCCTTTTAAACATAATCATTAATATAATATGAAGAAAATAAATCAATCATTACCATATTAACATGCACATTTATATTAAACTAGTCGAATAATCACTTGTAATAATTAATTTCATAATGAGGTAATGCCAACTGCTGGACATCATTTCCACATAGTCAAAGCCTCATTCCAAGACAACAAATAAATTTGTTTTCATGAACATGTTTCAAGACAGTAGTTTTACCCATGAGACCTCCCGATGCATCTATGTGCTATAGTGGGCCCCACCAATTAATTACTATGTCCACTGCATTTCTCATATGAAAGTGTTGAAAAATAATATAAATATTCGTATAAAAATACCATACTAAATGACAGTACATTAACCATAAACCATGAAGGATATAAAAACAGCACATCCACCGTCACACATATCAAAAACAATTCAATATAAAATGGATGATTTTATTATAAAAAATAATCATTAATCAAGAATAATATCTTGTAAAAAAGGTTGACATAGTTGAAAATCATTAGAAAAACTTTTTGAGAGAAATACCCCTTTTTGTGAAGTCATATAAAACTCACACATTTACAAAGGAAGTCATTTAAAAGATATTTCTTAATCAATGTGTCTTATACCACTTTGAATCTTTGTAAATGAATTAACATTTTAAAATAATCATGCCCATATAAATAAATCCTATAATCCAGTTTGAAAAAATGGACATTAATGAAAATTATTTAGAAGAATAAATATTTAAAACATTTAAAATGATGTTTTAGTTTAAGTGTCACATAATAGAATAATTTTTATATTTAGTTTATGAAACATGGACATTTATAATAAATATTCCCTAGAAAATATTTAATCATAAACAATCTCAGATAATAATGAGATTGAGGAATTAACCTTTACCTTGCACTTTCATTTAGTTGAGTGTATATTTATCCTTCTATATAAAGACCATAGTATGTTATTAAATTATACTAGAACCATATATATATTTATTATATCATATATGATTAAAATATTACTTTATACTACCCATTTAAAAAGTATTTCAATGTTGAATTAACATTTCTGGACTTAATTTCTTTCCTTATCATACATGGTTTATGTAACACCCCCGAGATTTTATGAAAAATATTATTTTAATTTCATTAATGTCTTATGTTGTATTCTACACCAAGATTACCCTGCGCTATACGCAACACCGTATTAGCTTGCAGTGTACGCAACACTATTCTTGGACCGTGTTACACACAATTTTGATAATAGTTATTCTACGCAACATTGAGTATATATATATATATTAAATGTATAAATGAAATATGGTTGGATTATGTTATACGAAACAACAAAGTATTCTTTCACAACACGCAACTCTGACTTGGCTTGCATTACACGCAATCGCGACCTTCCTCGATAACGTGTGTTGTACGCAATACCGAGTTTTAATAAACAATGTTATATTATTATAATATTGTCATGAACTAGCCGTTATGAATAGTATTAACTAAATTTTGAATTTTATAACATTATTATTCATCTTACACATTTCTAGAACATGGTATAAGATCAAAATAAAATTTTCAGGTAAAATAAGTATTTTTCAAAAAATGCAGTTTTACCGCCTTTTGATGGCACACCCACATTAAATATAGTTTTTGACATGTTTATATGTTCAATTTGACAAAATGATATTCTTTTTTTGAATCAGGTTATAAAAATTTACATTAGATAAAGTTTTGATATTTTTCCGATAACTTTCATATTTTAATGACTAGTAAAAACACGCTATATTTTAATAAAAAACAACTTTTTTCATCGTAATATCTTATGTGGTTAAATTATAATATTGAATGGTTTTGAAGTATAAATAGAATATATTTTTACCATTTAATATAATGTATGTCATTAGCATTGATTTTACCTTGAATTCGTAGGTTAAATCAATTAAATCTTTTGCAATGTTTTAAAGAAAAACCCGTTTTCTTTCGACAAAGGGATTAATTTTAATTTAATTTCTGCATCTTTTGTGTATTGAATTTGGAAAAATGGATTCCATATTTGGAATCAGTGGGTCCAAATTATGTTAATAAGCTACTTTTTATTTTTGGTAATTATGAATAGTAACTACGGTAAATTTTATTTACCATAGTTAAAGGTAAATCGGGTAATTAAGGGTAAATATAATATTTTAAAATTACCCTAAAAAATGTCAAAATCCTATTGTATGACTAAACGTCGACCCATATCACCTAAGGGTCGGATTAGAATCATTTAATGGACAATTGTCCATGAAAATAACTTAATTATTATTAAAACCAAAGAAAGTGACAACATGTCACTCTCTTAAATCTTATAAGTATATTAATTTTAATTTAGTGATAAACTTCATGAAACATCGAACATGAATAGTATCCAGAAAGCTAATGAAATAATCTACATCATATAAATTTATTTATAATTTTTAGGGATTAAATAATTATCATTAATTATGACACAATAGTGATGCAGAAATAGTTTATCTAGTGAAAAATCAAGAATATTGTTTTCATTAAACTAATAGTGACCATAAAATGCACAAATACCTAACCAAAACTTAGTGCCCATGTAAAGTTAAACCATAATCATCCAATGGTCGAATCTTTGACCATTTGGAGCCTTATAAAAGCGATTATGACACTTATATTATTTTATTTTAAATGATGCCAAAGTTGTCACCTTCATAATTTAATAAATATAACAATTTAAATATTGTGATTTTAAGATGATAAATTCGATTACAAATATTATTGTGAAAGGTAATAGATTTATTTTCATCATAGGTTTTTATTTTTAATTTTTAAGCAACAAATAAGTTTATTAAATAATTATACAAAAATGTTGTAGTATTTATTTTATTAAGAGATAAACCAAATAAATGGTTTCAAAAATAATAAAATAAATATTATATGAACTATTTAATGTGCTCCAATAATTTTTAAGATACATATGACATTTTATAAATCTATTAAAACTTTTATTTCGAAAATATCTTCTGTATTTATTTTATTTAAATTCAAATAAATGAATAGTGTCAAAATTGACACTATTGTTATTTTATAAAAAACATATTATAAAATTGATTAAAAATCACAAAATATTTCAAAATTATAAATTTAAATTTATATGATCTAAAATGATATTAAGAATCCAATTATGGACAATTCACAACAAATAAGTAATTATTTGTTATAATTTAAAAATTAGAATGTTATTACCCCAAATAAAATTAAATTGATTAAATAAGGATAAATCATGTTGATAATGTTTAAAATAAATTCCTAACATGTATAAATTCTATTGGTTGATGATATTACAACCTTATCTTATCTAATATTATAATATGAGTCATTTTTGGAGGTTTTTATGTGGGGTTAGATTTATTATAAATTAATATTTTTAAGAATTTCAAAGGTGCCCCTCTCCTCCCTTATAAAAGGGCACCTCCTCCCCCTCCTCCTCACAACAAATTGAGCACTCAAGCTCGGCCAACCCCTTCCATTTTCTCCTCTCCACTTCCCTAGAATAATCCTAGAGGTCCTGGTCTTCTTCAAAGACCAATATTAGTTCCCTAAGTGGAGGATTGAAAGAAGCATTCCAAAGAAGAGGTAATATCCGTTACCGATCTTTTCAATTTCATTCTTCTTCAACTTTTTCTTCTTTAGTTGTTTCATGATAAAGTAATAACATAAGTATTACATACATACTGATATGTTATTATAAATATGAAACAACCCTAATTCACCTTCTATCCATCCTACGGAAAAATGAAATCACCGCGCGTGCGTACGTACGGAATACCGTCTCCACGCTGTGGTGTAATCTATTTTCCACCACCACCTTACAAGGATGGGTATAATGGTGTGATGAGTAACTATTTATGATTATTATAAAGTAATATTGATACTGAAATAATATATATGTACTCCAATACAATTCCACGATCATAGGAACGATATCATCACTCGTGCGTACGTACGGAATACCGTCTCCACGATGTGATGCGACTCGTTCTACATGATCATCATTACATAGTAATTATATAAATGAATTGAATGAATAAATATGATATACGTTACACTAATACAATTCTGGATATAAGGTATCTATAACCTTAAAAGAAGAATAATAATTCATTCGGCAAAACACGCATAAGAACAAAAGGCAATAAAGACCCAAGTAACAAGTAACAATGAAATATTACTAACAAGAAGCTAAAAATATGACCATATATGATATCATATCAATATGTAAGATTCTGGAATAAGTAAATAACATTATTTAAACCATTATACAGGATCTTCGGACACATACAAAGAAAATCGGATCTAAGTTAAGGGAAATATCACAATCTCATTTTTATCCGAGATTGTTTATTCGTAAGTATTTACTGGGGTGTATTTTATCATCCAAATCCATGTTCCCTCAATATGTAATATTGTTTCCATCCACTTACAATAGTTTAAATCCAATTTTACCCTTCAGTGAGTTTTTAGTAAAGAATATTAAAGGAATCTTTTGTCGTTTTTTTCGTACGAGGTATTTTTTGACTTTTCCGACAAAAGTACGAAGAATGTTTTTTTAACTTATACGGCATGAATGGATTTTTAAAACATTATTTCCAAGAAGCTTCCATTAAATGTTTTCAAGTTTATTTTTAATCAACTTCTTTTATTTTAAAGTCGTATGACATGTTATGAAAGGAAAAATGTTTTTTTGAAGAAGAAAGGATATTTTCCTCAAGAATGGAGTTCAAGTGTTTTATCAAAATTATTTTCCATATAAGATAATAAAGGGTTCTGTTTTTATCCCTATTATTACATTGATTTGATCATGTTGTGATGGAATTATTTTTATGAATTCCTTTATCTTATATGAATTGATTTATGATGTCATGATGTTTAAGATTCTCATTTGTATTACATGGGTTATGCAATGATGTATGATTTATGATTTTGTGGCACACATAAGATTGGTATCATTATGAGATGGGTGGGACCTATATCTCCCTCCAATGCATTGGGTAAAGATTTTATATCTCATGAGATAGACATGGCTGGAATGGTAAGTTATACCGGTTCAGTGAAACAGGACTGAAACGAGGGTTACTCGATTCAGAAAGGGACTTTGTCCACTAAGATAGTCTTGGAAATGAGTCTTGACTAACAAGAAATGATTCTCTATGATTATGTTTGAATGCCACAAAGTTTCATGTTTTAAGTTATTATTATTGTGATTACATTTCACTACCATGATTTATCCCATGTTATGAAATTATGCTCTCTTTTTCAGGTTGTGATTTCCAAAATGTTATGTTCTTATGAATATGATGTGATTGATAATTCTTTTGTTTACCCTTACTGATCATTTGAGCTCACCCATTTATGTTTTCTTTTCCCCAGGATATAAAGAAAGGTTTTAGGTAAAAAAAAGGAAGATATTTATGAGAGATGTTGAAGATCTTTCACCATGATTAGGAGATTACGTTCCGAGTTTCCAAAGACACTAAACTATTACGATCCTTATGTGTGTGTTTTTGTTATGTACTAAGTATTCCGAAAATGTAATGTAATGTCCATGTACGTTAAGCTTCGGGTCTCTACAGATGGTATCAAAGGAAAGGTTTAGTAAACCTTTGGAAACTAGGATGCGAGAACTTTAGTGAGATCCCTAGAGATATTTCTAAGGTATGTCTAGGGATGTCCCTAAGGTTAAGTATACGTATAGGTTATAGTACTAGAATTACGCTAACGATCATAGAATTAAACCTAAGATGTTAGATATTGAAGGTAATCCCCCTTTATTATGTTGTTTTCCCTAGCATGATTATTTCCTCTCACACTATTCTTTTTGGGTTTTAGACGATGGCTAGAACCCGAAGGAACCGTGTTGATCAATGCAATGGACAATGCAATGATTTTCCTCCTGAACAAACAAATGTTATTTGAGATGGAGTGAAAAATCTTATTGCTATACTTACACAAGCTATGAATCATTCTGGACTTTCAAATGAGCATAGAAGGGAACAATATTCCATTGAGTCCTTCATGAGGCAACGTCCACCTTCTTTCAGTGGGTCTTTTGATCCACTTGTTGCTGAACAATGGATCAGTACCACTGAAAAGATATTTTCAGTTCTTCAATGTTCTAAACATGACAAAGTCATCTTAGCAGTGTATCGTTTGGAAGGTGATGCTGATCAATGGTGGAATCTTATTAAGAATACGAGGCAAAGGGATGAAATTGAGTCCATGGAATGGGACGAGTTCAAGAACTTATTTTTCAGTAAGTACTTCCCCCGTATTCTTCGAACAAAGATGGAGAAGAAGTTTCTTGAACTAAAGCAAAAGGATGATGAATCTGTCGGTATATACGAAGAAAATTTTACAATACTTGCAAGGTATGCATCTAGCATTATCATCCAACCTGCAAGTAAAGTTGATCGATTTTTCAGTGGCTTAAAACCAAGTCTTCGAAGGGCATTAGCTATAAGAGACTTCAGTAGCTATGAAGAAATTGTGCGTTGTGCTATCAAGGTAGAAATGGAAGTTGGTGTTACATATCCATCTCATGGTTTTGACAAAAAATGAAAGATGGAGTTCAAGGAGAAATCTCAGAATAATGGTGAAAAGAAGATGAATGTTTCCTTATGCACAAAGTGTGGAAAGAAACATGGTGGAGATTGTCTTAAAGGGACTAGAAAATGTTTTTAAGTGTGGAAAAGAAGGTCATCGAGCTGATGAGTGTCGAAGTAATGGAAACAGGGTTTCTAATGATGTGAATAAAGAAAACACTGCAGAGAACGCACCACCAACACTCCAATGCTTCAAGTGCAAGGAAATGGGGCATTATGCTAATAAATGCCCTAATCCAAGGGTTAGTGATGATCGATAAGAGCAACCACTTAAGGAAAAGGATAAAGGGAAGTCACATGCGATCACTATTGGCGATGTTGAATATGACAACGATGTGGTGGAATGATTAAGTGTTTATGTAATGGTATTCCAAAATAATGTTGTATCATTGAGTATTGCAATATTTATTGATGTGGTATTCAAAGTGATTGAGATATTTTTTTGGAAATAAGATGATATGCGAGAAAATGAAATGTTTAATAGTATTCATGAGCTCATGATTGATATAAGGACTAAGTGATATCATGGTTTGAGTATATAGAATTTTGAGGATTTTGGTATGTGGAAAGTGTTAACTTTATACTGCCTTCATGTTTTCACTATGGTATTCAAGAGAATACATGATTAAGGACTTTGAATGTTTGTAATGTGACCAACAAATCATATCTTATGATATATGGGGATCAACGATGGTATTAAATCTCTGTTAATCGTTTTCACTATGTTATGAGAGTGGACTGCAGTATTATGGATAAGCCTAAAGATTGAAATGGATTATGTTGGACATAAGTGAGTATTGTATAAGGATAGAAGTTTTTTTTATTCGATATTATTGATGGGATGTTATAGTAATGTAGTTTTAGAAAAAGGAAAACCTGCAGGACGGGCGACAGCCCATCGCGTCGGACAAGGCTGTAGGAATCAAACCCACAACCGAAGTGCGACTGGCCTTTATCGCCTACCACTGGCCTACATGAAGTCCCTGTTTAGTAGAAACTAGTTTTATTATATTAGGCAGTATGATATATGAAGTATAAGTCCATTTTAGGAACAATATATGATTAATCTCACTATAGATCGACTTATGTATATAATTATTGCTAACCTTTTGTTTGAGACAGATGGAATGACCCGTCATTCTATCACATGATCTGCTAACACTTCACGAATAACAAATTCATCTTCATTTATTTAAGAGATGAAGTGGAAATTGTTCAAGGCACGAACAACTGTGAGATTGTACCAAAATAAAGTAAGTATTTATTCTAATTCAAATTTTCAACTTTAGGGAAATGATCTTGAAAACCAAAAATGTTGTCCTAGTGCCCTTATGCCTGATGAATCCGATGGTACCCTAGATCATCACAAATTTATGGCTTTGTAATTGCAAGCTTTTCCATAGCCATGTTCTCTACCACTCTCCATCAAAACATGATGGTTAGATTTCTCTTCCATATCGATATTTTCACCTATGTGGAAACCCAGTTATTAGTTTATTTGGTAACCGTTATGTTTCTTACTTTTGTTTTTAAAGATAAGTTTTGGTATTCCTTTTTACGATGTGGGTTTCTATCAAAGAAACTTTCAAATAGTAAACCATTTATAACCCCGACGAATTTCGAGGGCGAAATTCATTTTAAGGGTGGTAGAATGTAACACCCCAAGATTTTATGAAAAATATTATTTTAATTTCATTAATGTCTTATGTTGTATTCTACACCAAGATTACCCTGCGCTATACGCAACACCGTATTAGCTTGTAGTGTACGCAACACTATTCTTGGACCGTGTTACACACAATTTTGATAATAGTTACTCTACGCAACATTGAGTATATATATATATATTAAATGTATAAATGAAATATGGTTGGATTCAGTTATATGAAACAACGAAGGATTCTTTCACAGCACGCAACCCTGACTTGGCTTGCATTACACGCAATCACGACCTTCCTCGATAGCGTGTGTTGTACGCAATACCGGGTTTTAATAAACAATGTTATATTATTATAATATTGTCAAGAACTAGCCGTTATGAATAGTATTAACTAAATTTTTAATTTTATAACATTATTATTCATCTTACACATTTCTAGAACATGGTATAAGAACAAAATAAATTTTTCGGGTAAAATAAGTATTTTTAAAAAAATGCAGTTTTACCGCCTTTTGATGGCGCACCCACTTTAAATATAGTTTTGACATGTTTATATGTTCAATTTGACAAAATAATATTCTTCTTTTGAATCAGGATATAAAAATTTACATTATATAATGTTTTGATATTTTTCCGATAACTTTCATATTTTAATGAATAGTAAAGACACGCTATATTTTAATTAAAAACAACTTTTTTCATCGTAATATATTATGTGGATAAATTATAATATTGAATGGTTTTAAAGTATAAATAGAATATATTTTTACCATTTAATATAATGTATGTCATTAGCATTGATTTTACCTTGAATTCGTAGGTTAAATCAATTCAATCTTTTGCAATGTTTTAAAGAAAAACCTGTTTTCTTTCGACAATGAGATTAATTTTAATTTAATTTCTGCATCTTTTGTGTATTGAATTTGGAAAAATGGAATCCATATTTGGAATCAGTGGGTCCAAATTATGTTAATAAGCTACTTTTTATTTCTGGAAATTATGAATAGTAACTACGGTAAATTTTATTTACCATAGTTAAAGGTAAATTGGGTAATTAAGGGTAAATATAATATTTTAAAATTACCCTAACAAATGTAAAAATCCTATTGGATGACTAAAAGTCAATCCATATCACCTAAGGGTCAGATTGGAATAATTTAATGTACATTTGTCCATGAAAATAACTTAATTATTATTAAAACCAAAGAAAGTGACAACATGTCACTCTCTTAAATCTTATAAGTATATTAATTTTAATTTAGTGATAAACTTCATGAAACTTCGAACATGAATAGTCTCAAGAAATCTAATGAAATTATCTACATCATATAAGTTTATTTATAATTTTTAGGGATTAAATAATTATCATTAATTATGACATAATAGTGATGCAGAAATTGTTTATCTAGTGAAAAATCAAGAATATTGTTTTTATTAAACTAATAGTGACCATAAAATACACAAATACCTAACCAAAACTTAGAGGCCATGTAAATTTAAACCATAAGCATCCAATGGTCGAATATTTGACCATTAGGAGCCTTATAAAAGCGATTATGACACTTATATTATTTTATTTTAAATGATGCCAAAGTTGTCACCTTCATAATTTAATAAATATAACAATTTAAATATTGTGATTTTAAGATGATAAATTCGAGTAAAAGTATTATTGTTAAAGGTAATAGATTTATTTTCATCATAGAGTTTTATTTTTAATATTTATGAAACAAATAAGTATATTAAATAATTATACAAAAATTTTGTAGTATTTATTTTATTAAGAGATAAACCAAATAAATGGTTTCAAAAATAATAAAATAAATATTATATGAACTTTTTAATGTGCTCCAAAAATTTTTAAGATACATATGACATTTTATGAATCTATTAAAACTTTTATTTTGAACATATCTTCTGTATTTATTTTATTTAAATTCAAATAAATGAATAGTGTCAAAATTGACACTATTGTTATTTTATAAAAAAACATATTATAAAATTGATTAAAAATCACAAAATATTTCAAAATTATAAATTTAAATTTATATGATCTAAAATGTTATTAAGAATCCAATTATGGACAATTCACAACAAATAAGTAATTATTTGTTATAATTTAAAAATTAGAATGTTATTACCACAAATAAAATTAAATTGATTAAATAAGGATAAATCATGTTGATAATGTTTAAAATTAATTCCTAACATGTCTAAATTCTATTGGTTGATGATATTAAAACCTTATCTTATCCAATATTCGAATATGAGTCATTTTTGGAGGTTTTTATGTGGGGTTAGATTTATTATAAATTAATATTTTTAAGAATTCCAAAGGTGCCCCTCTCCTCCCTTATAAAAGGGCACCTCCTCCCCCTACTCCTCACACCAAATTGAGCACTCAAGCTCGGCCAAACCCTGCCATTTTCTCCTCTCCACTTCCCTAGAATAATCCTAGAGGTCATGTTCTTCTTAAAAGACCAATATTAGTTCCCTAAGTGGAGGATTCAAAGAAGCGTTCCAAAGAAGAGGTAATATTCGTTACCGATCTTTTCAATTTCTTTCTTCTTCAACTTCTTCTTCTTTAGTTGTTTCATGATAAAGTAATAACATAAGTATTACATACATACTGATATGTTATTATAAATATTAAACAACCCTATTTCACCTTCTATCCATCCTACGGAAAAATGAAATCACCGCGCGTGCGTACGTACGGAATACCGTCTCCACGTCGTGGTGTAATCTATTTTCCACCACCACCTTACAAGGATGGGTATAATGGTGTGATGAGTAACTATTTAAGATTATTATAAAGTAATATTGATAATGAAATAATATATATGTACTCCAATGCAATTCCACGATCATAGGAACGATATCATCACTCGTGCGTACAAACGGAATACCGTCTCCACGATGTGATGCGACTCATTCTACATGATCATCATTACATAGTAATTATATAAATGAATTGAATGAATAAATATGATATATGTTACACTAATACCATTCTGGATATAAGGTATCTATAACCTTAAAAGAAGAATAAGAATTCATTCTGCAAAACACGCATAAGAACAAAAGGCAATAAAGACCCAAGTAACAAGTAACAATGAAATATTACTAACAAGAAGCTACGAATATGACCATATATGATATCATATAAATATGTATGATTCTGGAAGAAGTCAATAACATTATTTAAACCATTATACAAGAGCTTCGGACACATACAAAGCAAATCGGACATAAGGTAAGGGAAATATCACAATCTCATTTTTATCCGAGATTGTTTATTCGTAAGTATTTAATAGGGTGTATTTTATCATCCACATCCATGTTCCCTCAATATTTAATATTGTTTCCATCCACATACAATAGTTTAAATCCAATTTTACCCTTCTGTGAGTTTTTAGTAAAGAATATTAAAGGAATCTTTTTTCGTTTTTTTCGTACGAGGTATTTTTTGACTTTTCCGACAAAAGTACGAAGAATGTTTTTTTAACTTATACGGCATGAATGGATTTTTAAAAAATTATTTCCAAGAAGCTTCCATTAAAGGTTTTCAAGTTTATTTTTAATCAACTTCTTTTATTTTAAAGTCGTATGACATTTTAAGAAAGGAAAAATGTTTTTTGAAGAAGAAAGGATATTTTCATCAAGAATGGAGTTCAAGTGTTTTATCAAAATTATTTTCCATCTAAGATAATAAAGGGTTATGTTTTTATCCCTATTATTACATTGATTTGATCATGTTGTGATGGAATTATTTTTATGAATTCCTTTATCTTATATGAATTGATTTATGATGTCATTATGTTTAAGATTCCCATTTGTATTACATGGGTTATGCAATGATGTATGATTTATGATTTTGTGGCACATATAATAATGGTATCATTATGAGATGGGTGGGACCTATATCTCCCTCCAATGCATTGGGTAAAGATTTTATATCTCATGAGATAGACATGGCTGGAATGGTAGGTTATACCGGTTCAGTGAAACAGGACTGAAACGAGGGTTACTCGATTCAGAAAGGGGCTTTGTCCACTAAGATAGTCTTGGAAATGAGTCTTGACTAACAAGAAATGATTCTCTATGATTATGTGTGAATGCCACAATGTTTCATGTTTTATGTGATGATTATTGTGATTACATTTCACTGCCATGATTTATCCCATGTTATGAAATTATGCTCTCTTTTGCAGGTTACGATTTCCAAAATGTTATGTTCTTAAGAATATGATGTGATTGATATTTCTTTTGTTTACCCTTACTGAGCATTTGAGCTCACCCTTTTATGTTTTCTTTTCCCCAGGATATAAAGAAAGGTTTTAGGTAAAAAAAAGGAAGATCTTTATGGGAGATATTGAAGATCTTTCACCATGATTAGGAGATTACGTTTCGAGTTTCCAAAGACACTAAACTATTACGATCCTTATGTGTGTGTTTTTGTTATGTACTAAGTATTCCGCAAATGTAATGTAATGTACATGTACGTTAAGCTTCGTGTCTCTACATTTTAACTTGTTATTCTTGATTGTATCATTTAGATCATGATTTAAATACATCCATAATATAATACAGGAATTATATAATATATATATGTATAGATTATAAATATGTATAATATATAGATATAAGAAATGGATATCACCATTTATCTGGACTATAGGTCGTACGTATGCATAAACGTTGTTTCCATTTTCATAACGAAATGAAGGGAAGTAAGTGAATAAGTTATATGTATGCACGTGTGGACACACACACACACATACATATATATAGTAGAATTATTATTTAATATATTACATACTTATTGATAATATATATTTTTATAATCATTGTTGAATGGTGATAATGGAAATAAATCTCATCGCGTCGTTGATAGGGTAAGTCGTATGTACACAAGAGCGATGATATCATTTTCATAATGATTAAAAGGTGTGGAATGGGATAGTATAGTAATTGTACTGATAAATTATAATTTTATTTTAATTATTTATATATATATTTCTCATCATTATATCCATCTAAATAATATAGTGTTTAATAAAAAATTACACCACGACTTGGAGACGGTAAGACGTACGTACGCACGCGTGGTGTCATTATCATTATTAGGATGGATAGAATAATGACTATGGTTACACCATATCAATAATAAAAACAAAGTATGTTGAATTAACTGGATTTATTAATTTTTAATGTAAATAAAAATTAAGATAATGTGGAGGATGAAAAACAATTGAAAGAGGTGATAAAATTATTACTTCTTCTATTGGTGTTACTTTTAAGTTGCAAATGGGCTCTTTAGGATTCTTTTATGCTCAATGTAAAGCCTCTAGGTTGAAGTTAGGGATGTTTAGAGGACATTTGGGTAGTGTTTGGATGAGCCAAATAGCTTTAGAGGTGTGATTATGAGAGGAGGGGAATTACCCTTTTATAAGAGAGGTGAGGGTCACTTTAGAAAATGTTTGAAATAAATTTTTTTTATAAATTGAATTTCAGTTTCTAATAGCTCTAAATTGATTTATTTAGATAATAAGGCGGGGATGGGTATAAATATTCTCAATCAATATGTTTTAGAATGATTTTTTCACCATATTAACCCTATCTTTTAGATTTGACTCTTAGTTAAATAGTCTAACTTCAACCATGTTCTCTTGTATTATTATAATAAATGGTTAATAAAATTTCTATACAAATTCAAGAGAACCACAATTGATTCATTATTGACCTATATAATCTTTTATAAGTCCTTTTTAAGAACCATATGTTTTTAAAAGTTTTTTTATCATTTTATAAAATAGTATTTGATTTTTTTAAAAACTAATTTAAGTCCATTTTGACACAATTTACTATTGGGTTGTTTTAAAAGTCATTAAAAATTATTACATGAAAAAATTTAATTCAATAAACCCAATCATTTCATATTATCCTATAAATTTTTTGAAATTCATTAAAAGGCACAATTTATATTTATTATGATATTTATAACATCAATTATTTTAATCTTTCATTAATAATGTAATTACTGCATCATTATTGTGTCATAAAAAATTACTTATGTAATGTCTAAAATTTATAAATAAAATAACATGTTGTAGGAAATATTTTTATATTTGTAATGAATATTTATTTCCAGCTTTATACCGTGGATAATAGTATTTATTAAAAATGGTTGGGTTATTAAACTTTGAAATTTACACGTTTAATTATTCTTTAAATAAAATAATATTAAATGTCCTAATATAATCCAAGTTGATTGAAGAGGTTCATATATTATTACTATGGTTGATTTTGGTCGAAAAAAACTTATCCAATAGAATTAGGACATGTTTTTGAGTAATTATAACATCATTCTTACCGTTAATTACCCTATTTACCTTTAACCGTGGTAAATAAAAATCAAATACTACTATTAACCAATGATTATTTTCATCTTTTATAAAAAAAATTACTTACTGATGTCAACAGTCTCTCTCATATTTTATAAATTCAATTCACAAAATCAGTAAAATTATGTTATATGCAAATTTTTAAATTTTCCTAGAAAGAGGGTAAACGACGTTAAAAAGTTAAATAAAATTTAATACATCTATTTTTCTTATAAAATGAATCCAATTAATTAAATTAAACATATATAGGTATTATATATCTATTTTTAAATAAAATTAATTTTCATAAAATAAATAATTATTTAAATAAAAAGTTGGTTTTAGACAATAACGTATGGTGTTTCACTATTCATAAAAAATGAAAGGTTTCTAAAAAAACCCATTAATTCACCCTAGGATAATTTTGATATTCCAAATTAAAAAATTATTTATATTTTACAAATTTAATACAAATATGTTGCATTAATTAATTTAAAAATAATTCTCGTTGTCAAAACCAAGAAGCGGGTTTTATTAAAAGTGAAAACTATCAAAAGATTGACATGTTTTTATATCAAATTTAAATATGAAATTACATATAATGAACTAAATTGTATTAAATGATAACAATATAAAATAATTATAATTCCAAACCATTTACATTTATAATTTAGCACTATAAATTATATTTATTTAAAAAGTTGTTTTCAATTAAAATTTAGTATTTTTTACTCTTAACCAAAATATAAAGTTATTAGAGAACAAAAAATATTTATCGAAACTATATTTTTATGTCCCAACTCTAAAAAAATGTTTATTTTTTCAAATTAAATATAAGAAAGATTCAAATATTGGATATAAAAAGGGTTCTCCATTAAAAGGTGGTAAATGTTCAATTTTTGAAAAATACATCCTTTATCTGAAAAATTGAATTTGTTCTTATATTATTACTATGAAACAACTAATATAGATTTTAAATATATATTGAGTGTATATAATTCAAAATTTAGTTAATATTATTCATAACTGCTTTTGGAAAGGCTAGTTTTGTATGTCATGTTGTTCTTGAACTCGGTGTTGTGTGTAGCACAAGTTATTAATTAATTTGAGGAGATAACATACTATGAAATCTTGGGTTGTTACATTCTCACCTACTTCAATAAATTGATTCCTCGAAATTTAATTTTTTTCATTAAAAATAAAAGGATAAAAATAGAAATATACTTTTGTTGATAACCAAGATCGAAAATTGGGTAAATAAATTTTATTCTTAATAAAAATGAAAGAGAAATGAAAATTTTACCCCCAAATTATAATCTCGATTATAAGAACATTGGTTGAAATTATAGACACATTAATATTGGAAAAACATAAATATTTATAGGGAGAGACTGAGGTCAGCAATCACCAACAAGTGTAAAATTTAGGGCCTCAACAAAACATAAGGTATTAGGATACCACGTTTTTGGTTTTAATATCCCTACCCTAATTTTATGGATTAATTTATTCATAAAATTGGAGGAAAAAAGTATACTTGACAAATATAGTTTCATCATTCAACTAATTCCTACCACAACTCATCATTCATTCCAAAAGATAATATAATTCAAAAATATTATCTTTATCCTAATCTTATAGGGTAACAGAAATAATGAATTTTTAATTCATTTGTCAAACTATTTAAAAAAATATATTATAAAAACAAGGAAATCATGTAGGCCAGTGATAGGTGATGCACCCTTGTTACCCATCATTTTTGTTTTCAAGTCTCGTGGCCTTGTCAGACGCGAGAGGTTGTCGCCTGACCTCCGTGATGTCCTTTTTATAACAAAAAAAAATAATCTTATGAAATTCTTTAACCGTAACAATAGTATCCAATGCAAAAAATAATCCATTCCAACCATTATACATATCCAAAATACGTCTTTCCAATATCAAAATCTAAAATATATAAGGAAGTTAAACACATGGAAGATTTTTTTCCATGTAATAACATGTGAATACCTTCATCGTGTACTCTTTTAAAACATTGTAACACCCTAAATTAACATAACTCATTATTAATTACATTCATGCTCCTTTAGTCTTTATAGAATAATAGATATACTACTTATATCAAAAAAAATTTGTAAACTCCAACAATAATTGAATAAAAAAATAAATTAGTTTCAAAGTAGGAATGTATATTGAATATAATTTATCCAAATAAATCATATCTTATTCCAAAATCACTACCTTAGTATCAAAACCATATTAATGTTAATATTTTCATTAAACATGTATTTTACATAACATATAAAATGTTATTGAGTAAATTTACTTAGAAGCATGTAAACTCAAATCTGTAATGAAATAGAAATGCAGGAATATCCTTATTTATTTCCATAATTCATATAACCAATAAATGATTGATAAAACATTCAAATGAAATAATTATTTAATAACAACATAAGAGCACTAGTCATTCCTCTTCATCTGTGGTTTTATCATAATTTTATTGTTATCCAATAACATAATTTGGGGCTTACTCTGATGATTTGGATATTGATTTTCATAGTGTCTAAACTCCTTATATATGAAGCATTATACATTTGAATCCTTTTTCTACCCTTGTAATCATGTACTTGGTGTCCTTTTTTCTCCACACTTGTAAAACACTCACATTCCATTCAAGAATTTACCAAGGTGATTCTTTCCATAGTTCTCACATATGGGAAAACCCTTCTTTCCCTACTCCCCTTTATCCATCTTTCTCTCTACCATATGTTTCATATCTTGCTTCCCTTTATATCCCTATAACTCAAATAATTATTTACTTATCTCATTAACAAATGATACTAGTTCATTGTATGATGATAACATGCGTGAGACTATTTACCTTCAAAATGTTGGATTAATAACATGAAATATTTGATCCTTCATAATCTCTAAATCATACGTATTTCTAGAGTTTACATTCCTTCTATTGGGTGCAATTTCTAAATAATGACATACACTAGGATAGATTGTATCATAACGTATAATCCAAAATCTATAAAAATTCTCAACATTGATTTAATATTTACCAACATCTAGTCTAACAATAAGAACAATGGTTTCTTTGATGATGTATTAATTCCTAAATCCTTCATAATAGTTTTTAAATAAAATTTCTATTATCCTAAGCATTTCACCTGGGAGTGTTGTAACAAAAAGTGCTGCATGGCCTATTTTCGTATACCAGTTCTCGTTCGAGTCTAGGTCAATGCTGTATTTTCGGGATTTACCCCTAGGTACATATGTGCCAGATCTGCCTCTACCTACTCATGTCTAGGAAGGGATTTATTTTTTGGAAAACCCACATAATATACACACTACCAAATTTGTTGACTGTTCTTTTATACTAATACTCAAAGTCTATGTTAGGGTAATGTTCCCTAATCTGAGTTTTTTTAAATGTAGTTTACAAGCCTTGTACTAAAGTTCCTTTGATACCTACATTAATGCCCTGACCCATGAATCCTAGAGAAGGTTCATTATTTTAATATATTTTCATGATTATAATGAATCATGTCTCAAAGGACAGATAAATTTAGTGGTCTTGTAAAATACATTACATACATGATAGTTACATTACACATTCAAACAGAAAACAAAACATAAATAATCAATTGAGAATGCCCTTATTCCCCTAGATTAACCCTACATATCATACATAATACACTACTTTGAATCTAGGGAAAACAAAATATATGAAAGGGTTGAGCTCAGATGTTCAATATGGGTAAATAATTTAGCAGAAGCTATAAACATTTAAGGAAAGATGATTAATAATAAACAGAACTTTTAAACATAAAATGAACATTATAAAGAGAAAATAAATAAAACATTACCATATAAATGTGTACATTGTTAATAAACTAGTCAAATAATCACATGTAATAATTAAATTCATAATGATGGAATGGAAAATGCCATACATCATTACCACATAATCTAGGCCTTATAGAATGACTAAAAATAAATGTTTTTCAGGGCCTTGTGACAATATACTAGTTTGTCTCATGGGACCTACCGATGCATCTAGGGGATATAGCAGGATATACCCATCACTTACTAAGTCCACTACATTACTTATATGTACATGTTGAAACATAACATAAAAATTCACATTAGAACTGGCATTCTAAATGTCAATACTTCAACCTTATACCATGAAGTGTATAAAAATAGAACATCCAAAGTCTAACATATTATAACTTGTTTGATAAAATTTTGAATATTGTATTATAATAAATTAAAATTAATCTTGAATAATATCCAGTAAATAATTCTGACATAGTTGAAAATTATCAGTAAATCATTTTCGGAGAAATATCCCTTTTTGTAAAATCATTTAAAAGTCACACATTTATATGGATGTATTTTAAAAGATTTTTCTGAATCAATGTTTTCATATAAATTTGATTCATTTGAAAGAAATTAACATTTTAAAACAATTGTTTCCATATAAAAAATCCTTCAAACCATTTTTAAAACATTATCATTAATGGTAACAATTTTGATGAATATGTATTTAAAACCATTAAAATGATGTTTTAGATAAATATTAGCATAAAATATTCATTTTGAAATAACATTTCTATAACATGGACATGGATAATAAATATTTCTGAGAAAATACTTACACATAAAAAATCTCTGATAAAAATGTGTTTGAGGAATTAACCCTTACCTTTCACATTCCTTTTGTCGAAGGCACGTTTAACCTCACGTATAGTGACCATAATATGTTATTAAATCATAAAAAAACTATATTTATATTTATTATATCATATATTATTCATTTATGACATTATACTACATATTTAATAATTATTTGCTTGTTAAATTAACATTTTGGGTAATAATAACTTTTTTTATCATCTAGGTTCTAACTTGTTCTTGATCATATCATTTAGATAATGATTTTAATACATACTGAATATAAAACATTATTTATATATAATATATATTTATAATATAAATATTTATTATAGATAGGTACATGAAATGGAAAACACCATTTATAGAGATGGTGGGCCATACGTACGTATAAACGTTGTTTGCATTTTCATATCATATTGAATGTATGTAAGTGAATAAGATATATGTATATATATATACAAACATATATATATCCAGTAGCATTATTATGTCACATATTACATACATATTAATAATATATATTTTTATAATCATCGTTGAATTGTGAATGTGGAAATGAATTTCATCGTGTCGTGGAGACAGAAAGCCATACGTACAAACGGGAAATAATATCATTTATTTAATGATTAAACGGTGTGGAAATTGATATTATATTAATTTAAAAAATAAATTTCCATTTTATTATAATTATTTACATATATATTACTCATCATTATATAAATCCAAATATTATATTGTTAATTAACAAATTACATCATGACGTGGAGAGAGTAAGCGATACGTACGCAAACATGGTGACACTATCATTCATAGGATGATAAAAACAATGAGAATGGATGTGCCAAATTAATAATAAAAACATAGTACATAGAAGTTACTAGAGTTGTTATTTTGGTTTGTAAATAACAAACAATGATAAATTGGAAGAAGAAAAGAACTTTGAAATGGGTGATAAAATTAGTACCAATTCTATGGGTTTTTTTATTTCAATAAAAGGGGAACTTAGTTTGACTTTCTGCTTAAGGAATGGCCTCTAGGATAAATTTAGGGAAGTTAGGAGGATATTTGGGAAGGTTTTGTTCGAGCCAAATGGCTTTGGAGAAGTGATTTTGAGAGAAGAGGAAGTACCCTTCTATAAGAGTGGTGAGGGTCACTTAGGGAAATGTTATAAATATTATTTTATTATAAAATAATTTTCAATTTAAAATAATTCCAAATTAATTTAGTTAGAAGCTAAGTTTTATATGGGTAAAATTCATCTAAATCGGTAGGTTTTATACAATTTTAGGACCCCATTGCCACCGTATCTTTTAGATTTAACTCTAAGTTAAATAGTTTAACTTTAACCATGTCCTTTTGTATTATTATAATAAATGGTTGCTAAACATACTATAAAAATCCAAGAGAACCCAATGTGGTGAATAATTGAGATATCTAATCTTATCTACGTCCATTGGATGAACCTCATATTTTTATGAGTATTTTTTCATTTAATAAAAGAGTATTTTTTTTAAAAAAGTTTCTAATTACAATTTTGACACAATTTAGTATTTTGTTTTTTTTTTGAAAGTCATAAAAAATTATTACATTGAAAAAAAATCATTTATTCAACCCTAACATGTCATATTATCCGATAAAATTCTTTTAATGCATCAAAATAATCAATTTACATTTATTTTGAAATTTTGAACATCAATTATTTTATTCTTTATTTAATAAAGTAATTACTACATCATTATTGTGCCATAAATAAATTTTATTATTAAATTTTAAAAAATTGTAAATAAAATACCATGATGTAGTAAATATTTTTATCTTATTAATAAATATTTATAGTCAAATTTAAATTATGTATATCGTAATTTTAAAAATGGTTTAGTTATTAAACAATTTAATTTTACACTTTTAACACATTTTTAAATAAAATAATAATAAATTTCTTAATCTAATAGAAGTGGATAAAAGTGGTTAATATATTATTAATAAGGTTTATTTTGGTCAAAAACCACTTATCCAAGAGAATTAGTACATCTGTTTGGGTAATTTTAACATCACTTTTACCTTTAAATACCCTATTTACTATTAACCGTGGTAAATAAAAAAAATTATTATTCACCAAATGTTATTGTCATATTATTGAACAAAATATTAATTAATGATTCCAACCATCTGTCTAATATTTTTGATATTCAATTCATAGAAGTGGTAAAGTTACGTTTTATGAAAATTTACAAATGTGCCTAGAAGGTGGGTAAAAGACGTTAAAAAGTTCAATAAAATATTATACATATAATTTAATTATAAAATAACTCCAACAAAATAAATTGAACTTGTATAGTTATTATATATCTATTTTGGAGTAAAATAAATTTAAACTAAAATAAATAATTATTTAAATAAAAATTCGGTTTTAAACAATAACACAGTGTTTTTCACTATTAATCAAAATTTAAAAGTTTTCTGAAAAATACAAAAAATTAACCCTAAGATAATTTCAATATTCAAGAATTAAAAAATTAATTCTTTTTTTAAAAATTCAAATAATATAAGTTTCATTAATAAATTCACAATTAATTCCCATTCTCAAAACCAAAAAGCGAGTATAAAAAAATTAAAAACTATCAAAAGATTGACATGTGTTTATGTAAAATTGAAAAATGAATATACATATAATGTCCTAAATTGTATTAATAAATAAAAATATAATCTAATTATACTTCCAAACCATTAAAATTAATTATTTTACAACATTAATTATTTTTATTCAAAAAGTTAATTTTAATTAAAATTTACTATTTTTCAATAATCACCAAAATATTAATTTTTTTAGAAAAACCCCAAAAATAAATGGAAACATAAATTTTATGTCCCAATAATAATGAAAAATTTTATTTTTTCAAATAGAATATATAAAATTGTCAAATATTGTATTTAAATAAAGTTCTCCATTAAAAGGCGGTAACATTGCATTTTTGTAATTTAATTCCTTAATCTAAAAAATTGAATTCCTTCTTATATTATGTCTAATAAAAAAATTATATGGATTATAAAATTATAATGAGTATATTAAATTGAAAATTATGTTAACACTATTCATAATCTATTTTGGAATGGCTAGTTTAGTAAGTAGTGGTACGCTCGAACTCGGTGTTGCGTGTAGCGCAAGTTATTAAATTACTTTGTAGAGATAATGTACTATAAAATATTGTGGTGTTATAATATATATATATATGGATAATTGATTTATATGTAATATTCATATCCATATATAATATATAATTATATAATGATCATTACCCTACCTATTGAATCATTATATGCTTCGCCAAAAAAATAATGTAAACCTTCTAATCATTGTGTTAATAGTACATGCCATGATATTTCATTAAAAGTCATTTATGCCAAAAATTGCACAAGAAAATAGTATACGAGTAAAATATATGTTGGGTAGCATGGATAGATACTCAATGTGATGCCTCTATGGTACAAATTTTATTATAAAAAGTTAATTTTAAATAAATTTATTTTATTGTATTAAAATTATTATATCTGTGAATCAAAATAGATATTTTATGAGAATTGAGAAAAAAATAGATGATATCTTAAAGAAGTTATCTATTTTATTTGATTATAATTTATCATACAAAATATTTATAAATTTTTAGATTGTGATTTATTAAACGGGTAATTAGTTTTATGAATTGGTATTATGATGAGATTAGACCAAGCTTGTGTATGTGATTTGATTCTCATAAATTACTGTTTAATAAAACTGTTGGCCTTCATTCCATGTCAAAACATATTATGTATCGACATGTGTTCCCATAGTGTCTTTTATGTAATCTTATTCCCCTCATCTGCATGTGAGTAAAGGCATAGGTTATGGATGGACATCCCAAACTAGTGGAACCTATTTAAGATTGAAACCAATGAGAGACCAATCCAACAAAGATACACAGGGGACATGTGGAATGCTCCAATACAAACTTTAATTGGATCAAGGTGTTTCCACCTATGATTATTGTTAGTAAATAATCTTCTATATAATATACCCATATTAAAAAGACTATGTGCATACTAATATATTATTTTATTTTTCTCAACATGAATTGTTATTTTATTGCGCATGTTTTTTAATAGTCACATGAATTAAGGAATTTAAAAACCTTACAGATATAACTAAAATAAACTAAATTATGTGTAAATATTAACTATGACATGGTTAATCACTTAAATAAATCCACATTAAATTTTCAACCGTGTAATGTATAAAATGTTTTCAAATTTATTAATTATGAAAAAATATCACAATTATATATATTTATTCGGTACAAACATACCCTACATCAGTTGAAATTGATCCATAGTTTAATGAGCACGACTATAAAAAGATGTTGTGCATTCAATTATTGGGTAATTATTACATGATGTTTTCAGGGGAAGTAACATTTTAAACATCAAGGGTCGACTCCGAATAAGAATATGGTAAAACATAGAATAAAGGGTTGAGGATATCAAATTTATGATTTTTAGGATTGGGGATTCAACTAAATATATCAATGAAATATGAAATATTTCAACTGGAATTTAGAATGCCTATAAAAAACACTTAACTGCGTGACAACCCAAAATTTGGTTAATAAGAAGGTGAATATTAACCCATGTCACTAAATTTTAAATGAGAAATGATATTTCAAATCCAATGGTGGGTTCTATTGGGTATTGGTGAGATAGTTGGAGACTAACAATTATAATATTTATTATTTATTGAATTTTATTTGATGATGTACTAAAATTATACTCATATTCATTATATAGAATGAAATAATATTACTTTAAACACATCACTATGACCCATACATGATAAGGATATCCTTATCAAAAACCCAAATTTTCGTGAATGGTAAATAAGTATACATGTTGTACAACACAATGAAAAACAATTATATGTTTTGGGAGAACCAATTATTAATGTTCTTAGTAATGAGGTTATTGAGGAATATGTATCTCTCTATGAGAAACATTTGAATGTTGCTATTGTTGTTTAGTGTTTCATGCTACCATCAATGAAAAATTAACTTTTGAAGAATCATGAGGACCCGTATATCAAGATCATGATGTGTAACCTTTATAATATATATCAATTGAAGGAGATACATGAAAGATATGAGATTTCCAAACAATTAATTATCAAAAATCATGGAAAATATATGATAGGTGGTCCTTATGTGGTCATGATTGTTGGATAAATTGAACTATTAGATATCTAATTGATTAAACCCTAGATTATTTGTTTACAGATCCCACACATTACTCACAATAGAAGGACTAATAACGTTATCTATTTAATTATAACCAACGGAATAATGTGATGAGAGTTTTTGATCTTCATACACTAATTATCCACATGGATAAGGAAATGTTTAATTAAAACATGAAATCCATGTGGTGAATAAGAGAATCAAAAAAAAAATAAAAAGTTACCCAAGACCATAACATTTTTAAATACCTCATGTTATATGTTTTCATGAAGTAGATGGTCCTGTTGTAAGGAAAAGTAGGCGATTTATTATTTTTCTGGTGGATATAAAGGTTACTAGAAGAAAAAAACACCAAGAAGAAATGGTAAGATAATACTGAATTCATTACCATGTGCAATAATTCAATTTTTACACATTGGGTATTAGATATCACTTGTGTTACTGAAATCTCTATCTATGTTCATTATCTATGTTGATTCAAAATGATTTATCTTCGAGAGGTGATGATTTTATCTTTTAATGATGTGAAGATGGGTACTCTAGAATTTGGTGTGTTCCACAATTATTTTTCAATAGGAATGATATTGAATTTATGTGATGGTTAGTATATACCTACTATTAACCTTATAATATTTTTTTCATCATTCCTAGATGTTGATGGTTTTATTTTTATGTCTGAAAATAAATTTTAATTATTGGTTAAAGACTACATATGTTATGGTATGTATCATTTAAAAAAATAATTATTTTTTAAATTATGGGGACCATGTTTTGGTTATAGATAATGAATATTTCTAAAAATAATCATATAACACATGTTTAAAGAATCCCCATATTTTTAATGTAAACTAGAATAATTTGAAAAATATCTATCAAGATGGATATTTAGATTCTTGTGATAATATACCAATAAAATGATGAAATTTTTGCTTACAAATAAATGAAAAATCCTAATTAAATGGATAAGATGAAAGGGCCACATATATTTTAGTATTTTTACACATTAATGTGTGTGAAATGTTTTTAATAGAAGTTAGAGGTCAGTATTATTAATTGATAACTTGTACTGATCACTTGAGTATATATAGATACATGTAATTGATGAGTAATAAATATGAGTCCATTGATAATTTCAATGAAATAAAGAATAATTTAGAGAATAAAAATATAATTAATATAATGTCTCTTCAATCAGATTGAGGTGGTGAATATCATAACCAATAGTTTATTGAATTTTTATGGGAGTTTAAAATTTCTCTCAAATTACTCCACCTTATTTACTATAATTGAATGGTGTAAGTGAATGGAGAAACAGTTCATTTATAGACATGGTAATGGAAATTATGAATCATGTAGATATTCCTTTATCCTTTTGGGGATATGCATTGAAAACTATACCATAAACATTAAAAGTAGTACGAAATGAAGTAGAATACAAAATTACATTCGAGTAATGGAGTTGAGCAAAACACATTTTTTTGAACACACATAATTGATGATTCCAGTCATTTGTTATGGCCTTCTCATGTATCAAATTAACAACATGGGGAAAAGTGTATATTTATAGGGTATACTAAGGATAAAAATGGGCACAATATATATAACACTATAGAAAAGAATGTGAATCTCACCAGAAAATCTATCATTCAAGAGAGGGATCACATCCTAAAAATTAATAGTGATAGAAATAATAACATTAATGGAGTTCATGCTCATGATATAGAATATTTTGTAGAAAAAAATATTCCATAGATCCTCATAGAAGAATTAGTTCTTAAAAAAATATTACAATATAAGATCATTAGAGTTATAAGATAACTAAAAGATATGGTTTCCATGTCAACAAATATGGTAACTCATTACTAGTTAATAAATTTGAACCACTCTCTTATAATGTGACTATAAAGATATTAGAGGCTTCAAGATGAAAATAAATCATGAATTCAGACATGAATTCCATGTTTCAGAACCATTCATGGGTTCTGGATATCGTATCTCTAGATATAAAACTTATATGGTAAAAATATGTATATATACAAAACTGGATATGCAATATAAATAAAATTATAATAATGAAATGCAAGTGGATAAATGATTTGAACCACATATAGTAATTCAATAAAATGAGAAATTTTCAACAGTCTACATGTTAAAATACAATATATTTTTACATTCTATACCAATTTTCCATGACTAAAACCTTTGGAATATGGACATAAAAAATTCATTTGATAAGAAATACCTTATGTAATATGGCTATATCACACAACTATTGGGGTTTTTGCCTCTAAGAGAAATAAATAATATTTTCTATTTAAAGAGACCCATTTATGGATTGAATGAACAATCTTGATCATGGATCTTTTAATTCAATGACTCTCTATAATAATTTTTTTTTCAATAATAAATAATGTGATCCTTGTGTTTACAATAGTTTTAGTGGAAAAAAAGTAGTTATCATATTTTTATATTTTGATTACATTTTACATGTGGTAAAAATACCAATATTACTGTCTTATGTGGGGTAGTTAAATAAGTTTTTCTCCCTGAAGGACATAGGTTAACCACCCTATATTTTATGGATCAAGGTTATTTTTTATACTTTTAAGAGTCTTTTAAGACTAAATAAATGTACATACATTATGAAGATACTAAATAAATTTATTATGGAACAATCCATGATGTGATGGGTTCTATATCACATGGTGTATATCATTGTAAGAGAATATATCCAATTAAACTATAATAGAAATGTACAATTTGTTTCATCACATTCATTTTAGTGATAAGATCAATCATTTATTCCATTTCATGTATTAGAATTTTTTTTCCCAATGTGTTGAGAATGATATGAAGACATTCAACAGTTCCAAGAGAATAGTACTTGTCTACTATTATGGATAACATTAGGTATCGAAGAATAAATAAATATATCATCCCATTGTACAAATGATATAAGGAGGCAGTTATCAGAGGTTATAATAAAGATATATTTCAAACATATAAAAATTAAACGATTTAAAAATCAGGATATTCATTTTGTCTTAATGAATGGGTTGTGAGCTGGAACAATTCAACGAATCAAGGTGTTGCTTATTATACATCAAAATTAGAGTATATAGACACCTATTAGGAATGCATTAAGTTAAATGGATGTAAATCATTGTTAATCATTTTGATGATGCACATAAAAAAATTACCCTATCTCATTATAATGTGATGATACACTAGTGGTGTCTGTTACAAAAGAGTCATTTTCACGACAATAGAAAAAGAAAAATATTGTAGATGTGTCACATATTGAGGTATTTTACATAAAATGGAGAAGTTATAGTAATAATAATTCCCATATACAAAAATGAATCATACCCCTTAATTAAAGTCATATATTCCAATAAGGCTGATAATCATGTGAGCGATAGAAAACTGAAGGCTATTTACAGATGGATATAGTTCATGTGTGAATCAATTTGTGTTGGTACCCTAGAACCATCTTCTATTTACTTTATAGTAACATATATTTATAGTTTTCACTATTAATAAACTTACTATCATATCATTATTTTTAATCTTTGAACATATATTTTAAAATATTTTTAAGAGTAGTTGTCACACTAAATGTTTATGTTAGTTCCACACTATGCAGATAAACAAGAAGTTCTAGGAATGTATTCTTTAATATATATGAGTTCTATAGCCTGATTAAAACATTTTTGGGACAAAAATTATTTTGTCATTTAGTGGTTTTGAATCATAATAAGTTTAGAAAACATATAATCATATAGGACCTTGGTAATATCCAATGTCAAATATTATTTGAAAAAGAACCACCCATAGGAAATCTATATTTATATTTTTTATTGGATGTTCCTATATGTGGATGTTTTTTTGATCATTATACATAAATATTAAGAATAAAAATTATTATTTATCATGTACATTTATGTATTGATGAACACTATGATTACATATCTTCTCGGTGAGGTAGGAAACATTGGGTGCGTTTGGACTAATATTTAATTAATTAATAATGCAAAAAAGTATTTTTCCCTTATAGTATTTAATGTATGTTGGTATCTCATACACTTTATAGAAATTATATTAACCAAATAATTCCATTATCATAGTGTTTGAGTGAAATATACAATTTCTAAGATGTCAATGAAACAGACATCAAGAACATAGGTTGATGGCACCATTGTAAATCCTAGTTGATTAGAGATATCATGATAAAGAGATTATATTACATAGTATGTGTTACTGTGAGGTGTTATGACATTAAAAATTTATTATCATTCTCTATGTTTGACATGGAATGTTTCTAGATAATAACCATGGAAATTATAATGATTCTCATAATACTGATAATAAAAAGTTTTAGACAGTCACAGACTAATTGTATCTACAATCTCAGTGAAATAATATAAAAAAATCATTATGATTCAACACATTAAATAAATATTAATCTCATACATGGTTTAATAATTACACATTTATTCAGGGTTACATATACTGTATCAGTAATTATTAGAGGGAATATTTTGTGAGGGGAATATTACTTAAATACTTATTCTCTATTTCGGGAATAAAGTAATTTTTTATTTATTGGTGAATAATTCAGTGATCATTATTTATTAAATAAATAGATAATATTCAAGGCCTTATAGATTTGTTTGGAGGAATTTAAGGATGATTTTGAATGTTTGATTCGAAATAATATATATAGAATATTATTTTATTATATAATACTTAATTTAATTCATGATTTCAAAACATTCCATGAAATAATTGTATTATTATTATTATATACATGGGGTTCTATAGTGATTAAAAAATATTAATATGTACTTTTATAATTATATATTTATAACCCTAGTAGTATTAATACAAAATTTTATACCTTTTATATATAATGATTTAATTTCTTTGGTTATTCAAAATGAAATCTAAATAATCATCTCAAATACATAGAGATCTCCCATCAACAAGATTTATCCAATGAACCGATAGTAATCTTCCTCCATAATACACTCTCTATTCAATTGATATCAAATATAATCATTATGAATCAATTATTAGGGTGATAAATGATGAAAAAATCATGTGATTGGATCATTAATGGTATAACATAGAGAATCCTATATTAATATTTAGAGGTTTTTTGGAACATGATAGGTTGACCAATATAGGGTTTCTATTCTTGATTCCTAAAATTAAATTCTAGTAAAAAATATATCTTTATTAAAATATATCAATGATGAAATAAATTTTCACATGGTTATTTACAGAATTTATTCAATTTCATTAAACAAATAAGTGACTATCTTGCAATTTTATCAAGACATTATAAAAATATTGTTTTTTAGTTACATTCTATTTCTCACAATTTTAATCATCTTCTACATCTTTATTTGACCAATAATCTAGAAAAAATGCATTGTTTGGGTGAAAACATCACACTGTACGACATTATCATAAACAATAATTATCAAACTATAATGATGTAGAAAATGTAAAAATAGAAAACTTCAATAAGACAATAAAAAATATAATCAATAAGATATTGGGAATGGACAAAAATTCCTAGATATATAGACACCTTCATGATTTAAAATCCATCCTTACTAATATGTCCACCACTACAAAAGAAACCATATATTCTTTAGTGTACATAAAATAAAAAATTATTCCCATATAATTTTAGTTTTCCCAACACGAAATAGATTTCAATTTATTTCTCATAGATTATGGTAAATATAATATGTGGCTGGATGATTATGAATTGATTGATAAGAAATGGTTAGGTGCATTTCACATCGTCAATGATCCCCAGAATTAGACCACATTCACCCTCAATAAAAAAGATTCATCTCCAATTATTCAATCATGGGGAACTACTATTTTATCTCAAAACCCCAATGATACAAGCAAATATCCCTCCATAGTTGGAACCCAAATAGGAAAGGCGTTACTTCAAAAATAATCAATATTCCAATAGGGCTTACAAATTGTCCACAGTGGATATGGGACATGTTCCACCACCAACCAATGAAAGGTTCCTAAAAAATTTCAATGCATAGATACCATAAAGTATATATCAACCAAATTTCATAACCATATACTTCATGATTTTTCATTAATGGATGAACTAATCCTTTACAATTCATCATAGTTTTAGATACTTAATGTAAACAATTTCTTTAGGATTCATGATGTTAAACTACATGATCAATCTTGTTTATATGATGCTAAATTATACAAATGGTCCTAATTGTATAACCTAAAACTACAAAACAAAATATATTCCTTTTCACTTGACGTTAAAAATCTTGATAATTCCTTAACACATGATGTTATAATTCATAGAAATTTCCTTCAATGAATGTCTTTAAATTAAATAGTACCTTACATCCATGATGGTTGATGTTAAACATCATGGATAATGTAACTATAAATAGACATACATTACATACATTGTTTGTACATGAAAATTGATGTACACTTATTACAACAATAACAAAACCATGAAATGACCGTATATGTATAGTGTCTTTAGAAACTGGGAAACATAAACAACTGGTTCACAAATCATCTACACTATCTCCCATTTATTTCATCATATCTATAGTCCCTTTTGGAATATCTTAATTAATAACCTTCTCTATGACCCGGGGAAAGAAAACATAAAAAAGGGTGAGCTCAAATGCTCAGTAAGGGTAAACAAAAGAAATATCAATCACATCATATTCAAAAGAACATAACGTTTTGGAAATCTTACCCTGCAAAAGAGATCAAAATTTCATAACATGGGATAAATCATGGTAGTGAAATGTAATCACAATAATCATAAAATAAGACATGATGCTTTGTAGAATACACACATAATCATATAGAATCATTTCTTAATAGTCAAGACTCATTGTCAAGACTATCTTAGTGGACAAAGTCCAATTCTGAACCGAGTTCATTCCTCGTTTCAGTCTTATTTCACTGAACCGGTTTAACGTGCCATTCCAGCCATGTCTATCTCATGATATATAAAATCTTTACCTAATGCATTGGAGTGATATATAGGTCCCATTTATCTCATAATGATCTCATTATTATGTGTTACACAAAATCATAAACCATACATCATAGCATAACCCATGTAATAAAAATGGGATTCTTAAACATCGTGACATTATAAAAAAAATTCATATAAGATAATGGAATTAATAAAAAAAATTCCATGACAACATAATCAAATCAATGTAATAACAGGGATATAAACATAAGCCTTTATTATCTTAGATGGAAAATAATTTTGATAAAACACATGAACTCCATTCTTGAGGAAAATATCATTTCTACTTCAAAAACACTTTTCTTTTCTTGAAATGTCATACAATTCGAAACTAAAAGAATTTGATTAAAAATAAACATGAAAACATGTAAAGGAATATTCATGGAAATAATGTTTTAAAAATCCATTCATGCTGTAGAAGTTAAAAAAACATTCTTCTCATACTTTTGTCGGAAAAGTAAAAAAGTACCTCGTACGAAAAACGAAAAAAGATTCCTTTCATATCATTTACTAAAAACTCACCGAAGGGTAAAATTGGATTTAAAAAATTTTAGGTGGATGGATATATTATAAAATATTTAGGAAACATGGATGTGGATGATAAAATACAGCCCAAAAAATTCCAAAGTATAATCAATCTCAGATAAAAATGAGATTGTGATATTTCCCTTACATTAGGTCTGATTTGCTTTGTAAGTGTCCGAACCTCATGTATAATGATATAAATAATGTTATTTACTTATTACAGAATCATAATTATTGTTATTATATCATATATGTTCATATTCTTAACTTCTTATTAGTAATATTTCATTACATCTTGTTATTCGGGTGTTTATTACTTTTTGTTCATATGTGTGTTTTGTCGAATAAATTCTGATTTCTTTCTTTAGGTTATAGATACCTCATTTCTAGAATTGTATTAGTGTACTATATATCATATTTATTCATTCAATTAATTTATATAATCATTATGCAATGAATATCATGTAGAACGAATCACATCACATCGTGGAGACGATATTTCGTACGTACGCACGAGCGATGATATCGTTCCCATAATCATGGAATTGTATTGAAGTGTATGTATACTATTTAAAAATCAATAACTCATTACAATAATCATATATAGTTATTTATGATCTCCATTATACCCATAAAAGTAAGGTGGTGGTTGAAAATAGATTACACCACGGCGTGGAGACGGTATTCCGTACGTACACATGCACGGTGATTTCGTATTCCGTAGGATTGATATATGATGAAATAGGGTTGTTTCCTACTTATAATAACATATTAGTATATTACTGATACTGGTGTTATTAATTCATAACTAAAAAACTAAATAAGAATAAGTGGAAGAAGAAATAAATTTCAAAGAATCAGTAACGGACATTACCTCTCATTTGAAGCGCTTCTTTGAGACCTCCTTTTAGGGCACTAAAATTTGTCTTTGAAGAAGACCAAGACCTCTAGGATATTTCTCGAGAAGTGTAGTCTATAAATTGTCAGGGTTTGGCCGTGATTGATGGCTCAAAGTGGTGTGAGGAAGAGAGGGAGGAGGTCCCCTTTTATAAGGGAGGAGATGGGTACCTTTGGAAAATCTAAACATATTATTTTATTATAAAGCCATATTCGGTTTTAAATAGATCCAAATTGATTTATTCCAAATCTAAGGTGGGGATGGGTCGAAATAATCTCATGCAATAGAATTTGTACAAGATTATTTTACTATTTTATCCTTATCATTTAGTTTTAACTTTAAGTTAGATAATTTCTCAGTTACCGTGTCTTTTTGTGTTCTTACACTATAAGGTTGATAAACTTACTATAACAATCGAAATGAACCCCAAGATGTTTATTATTAATATATATAACCTTATATAAGTCATTTGGACGAACCTAAGATTTTTATGAATAAAATAACAATTAATAATATAATATTTGTTTTAAAAACTATTTTATTTCAATTTTGACACTATTTAGTAATTGATTTTTGGGAAAATCATAACAGAATGGGTAGTTCGAAAAAAGCTAATTAAATCAATACTAACATGTCACATTAACCTATTAAATTATTGGAATTCATAAAAATTCTCAAATTACATTTATTTGGGTATTTATAACATCAATTATGTCAATATTTCCTTAATAAGATAATTACTGCATCATCTTTGTGTCTTAAATAATTTAAATTATTTAATGTCTAAAAATTAAAAATAAAATCTCATTATGTAGGAAATCATTGTATCTTTCTAATGAATATTTATAGTCGAATATATCTTATTTATAGCCATATATTAAAAATTATTTACTTATTAAACATTGATTTTAACTATTTTAACCATTCATTAAATAAATTAATAATAAATGTCCTAATCAGATCCAAGTGGGACTAAATGGTCATAATTTATTCCTAAGGTTGTTTTTCGTCGAATTACACTTATCCAACAGAATTAGGACATGTGTTAGGGTAATAATAATATCATTTTTACCCTTAATTACCCTATTTACATTTAACCGTGGTAAATAAAAGTAAAATGTTACTATTCACCAAAAAAAATTTCATCTCATTGAATCATATTTTACTTACTGACATCAACTATGTCTCTCAGATTTGTGAAATTCCACTCACAGAAGCGTTAAAATTTTGTTTTATGTAAATTTGCAAATTTTCCTAAGAGGTCGGTAAAAGACGGTGAAAAGTTCAATAAAATTTTTATATATATTAAATGATTATAAAATTACTCCAATGAATTACATTGAACATATATAGGTATTATATATCAATTTTTACCTAAAATAAATTTAAATAAAAATATTATTTATTTAAATAAAATGTCGGTTTTTAAAAAGTAACCCAGTGTTTTCATTATTCATCAAAAATTGAAAGTTTCCAGAAAAATACCAAAATTTCACCCTAGGCTAATTTCGATATTCCGAATCCAGAAATGAAGACCATTTTGAAAAATAAAAATTATAAAATTTCAAAAAGTGGTTATTACTATTCATAACGGCTTGTTTTAATAATATTTTAATAGCATATCGTTGTTTATGGAAACTCGGTATTACGTATGACGCAAGCTATCGAGGAAGGTCGCGATTGCATGTAAAGCAAGACAAGAAAGTGTTGTGTGTAGTGAAAGATTCCTTTTATGATTTATATAACATAAAAACAAAATATTTCCCATAAATGTCTCGGGTGTTACATTCTACCCCCCCTTAAAATGAATTTTCCCTCAAAACTCATCACTTTGTAACAAACAGATGAGGATACCTCTCCCTCATCATATCCTCAAGATCCCATGTATCTTCTTCTAATTGGTGGTTTCTCCATAAAACATTCACCAATCATGTGGTCTTGTTCTGTAGGACTTTTTCACTACGATCAAGAATCTCTATCAGATGTTCTTCATAAGAATTATCTTTTTCCAGCGGTACAACTTATGAGCTGAGTACATGTCAAGGATCAGGTATGTACTTTCTCAAGAGAGATACATGGAACACATCGTGAACTTGGAAGAGATTCGGTGGACGATCCAATCGGCAAGCTACCTTACCAACACGATCCACTATTTTGAAAGGACTGATATTCCCAGGGCTCAACTTTCCCTTCTTTCCAAATCTCATTACTCTCTTCCAAGGAGATATTTGTAAGAACACTTTATCGCCCACTTCAAACACTATGTATTTTATTCGGTTGTTGGCATAACTTTTTTGTCGACTCTGAGTTGATCTTATGTGTTGTTGAATAGATCGGACCTATTCTACCATCTCATCAACAAGATCAGGTCCTAATAGTTTTCTTTCCCCAACTTCATCCCAACAAATTGGAGTCCTGCATTTCATTCCATAGAGAGCTTCATAAGGATCCATCTGAATACTGGAGTAAAAGCTATTATTATGAGAAACTTCCACCAAAGGTAGGTGTTTATCCCAACCACCTTTGGAATCCATAGAGAAAGCTCTCAACATATCTTCTAGAGTTTGAATTGTACTCTTAGACTGACCATCTGTCTGAGGATGATAAGCAGTGCTGAAACTCTGCTCTGTATCCAGAGTATGCCGAAGACTTCGCCAGAAAATTGAGGTAAATCTTGGATATCGATCAGATATAATAGAAATTGGTACTCCATGCAGTCTTACCACTTCTTTCACATATATCCTGGCACGCTGATCCAGAGAGAAATCCTCTCTAATAGCGATGAAGTGTGCCGACTTTGTAAGACGATCAACTATGACCCAGATAGAATTATTGACTTTTTATGTTTTAGGAAGTCCTATGGAAAAGTCCATAGTGATGTTTTCCCATTTCCATTCGGGTATGGGTAATGGTTGTAACATCCCCGTAGACTTCTGTCTATCAGCATTAACTTGCTTACAAACCATGCATCGAGAGACATAGTTAGCAACATCTCTTTTTTTTTCATCCCACTAGAAGTACTCTTTCAGGTCCCTATACTTCTTCGTGCTTCCAGGATGAATAGAGAATGAAGAACTATGAGCCTCATCCAGTAGCTCCTTCTTTAATTTAGGGATGGGAGGAACACAAACCCAATTGTTGAACTTTATTATCCCATCACAATCACGGTTGGATTCAGGAAAATTTCTCACCTTCTTTAGTAACTCTATATCTTCTTTCTGTGCCTCTTTAATCTTCACTTGTATATATGGTTGAACATTTATTTGAGAAATAAACGAGTATTCCCCTTTCATTATAATTCCAAGATCCATCCTTGTAAATCCATAAATATTGGATCTTTTCTGATCCTCATGATGGATAAACTGGCATGGTCTTGTCGACATAATGCATCTGCCACTTTGTTTGCTTTCCCAGGGTGGTAATGAATTGAGCAGTCATAATCCTTAATCATCTCCAACCATCTTCTTTCGTGCATATTCATATCCTTTTATGTGAAAATATACGTTAAACTTTTATGATTAGTATAAATGTCACACCTTTCTCCATAAATATAATGCCTCCAAATCATTAATGCAAAGATTACCGCAGCTCACTCCAAATCATGAGTTGGGTAATTTTGCTCATGGATTTTCAACTATCGTGAGGCATAAGCTATCACCATATCATTTTTCTTAGGAACACACCCCAATCCCTTCTTGGATGCATCACTGTAGATCACAATCCTTTCTCCACTACAAGGTAGTGTGAGCACAGGTGCACTGGATAACCATCTTTTCAACTCCTTGAAATTCTCTTCACATTCCTCCATCCAAACAAACTTAACTCCTTTCCAAGTCATCCTGGTGAGTGGATTAGATAATACTGAAAAATCATTCACAAAACGTCGATAATATCCAGCCAAACCAAGAAAACATCGTATCTCTGTTACTTTTGTTGGACTCGACCATCTTTTGATAACCTCTTTTTTTACTGGATCCACAGATTTCCCCTCTTTTGATATTATGTGACCCAAAAATGAAACTTTTTGAAGCCAAAATTCAAACTTGGTAAATTTGGCATAAAGCTTCTCCTTTCTCAGGGTCTTCAACATAATTCTCAAGTGATATTCATGATCTTCCTTGCTCTTTGAATATACAAGAATATCTTCTATAAAGACTACCACAAACTAATCAAGATAATCTCTAAAGACTCTATTCATCAAATCCATGAAGATAGCAGGGGCATTAGTAAGACCAAATTGCATCACTATAAATTCATAGTGTCCATACCTTGTATGGAAAGCCCTATTTGGTATATCCTCCCTTTTAACCCTTAATTGATGATACCCTGAACAAAGATCAATCTTGGAAAGTATTGAGCTCTGTGTAGTTGGTCAAATAATTCATCAATGCGCGGGAAAGGATATTTGTTCTTGATAGTGATCTTGTTTAGTTCTTGATAATCAATGAAAAGTCTCATTGATCTATATTTCTTCTTAAAAAACAGAACATGTGCTCCCAAAGGAGATGCACTAGGGCATATGAACCCCTTATCAAGATTCTCTTGGAGATGCTTCTTCAATTCCTGCAACTCAATTGGGGCCATTCTATACGGTGTCATTGAAATAGGCAAAGCACCCGGTACGAGTTCAATTGAAAACTCAACTTCACGATTTGGTGGAAGACATGGTAATTCCTCTGGAAAGACATCGTCAAACTCCCGTACAATGGGAATATTCTTAATCGTGAGTTTCTCACCAACCATTTGAGATAAATAACCTTCATTTAGTGGAATCAAGACCCATATGATGGAAGAAAGTTCCACTGGAAGATTATGTTCATCCATGCATCGATAGAAGATCAAAGATTGATCTGGAATATGAAATGTGACTTCCCTTCTTTGGAAATTGATATGAGCTCCATATAGAGAAAGCCAATCCATTCCATGAATCACATCAAATTCCACTATAGGGAGGATCACAAGATTTGCAGGAATCACATTCCCACAAACATTAATAAGAGAAGAATTATAAACTTTTGATGCGACTGTTGTGCCATTAGGGGTTGTCACATCTAACTCAACATCTAATTGGTGAGGTAATACAATGATACACTTAGAAAATTCTTCAGAAATAAAAGAGTGGGTGGATATAGAATCAAATAAAACATTTGCTACTTTAGAGTGGACGGTAAGTGTACCATTCACCACATCAATTTCTTACTCCACATCGCTGATAGAAATTGCATGTGGCTTTCCATTGTATTTATCCTTATGATTTTGGTGACGTCGATCATCATCCACTTCCCTTGGATTAGGGCATTGATTGGCATAATTCCCCATTTCCATGCACTTGTAACATTGAAGTGTAGGAGGTGCACTCTGTGTAGCCTTTTCATTGTTCGCATCACTAGACATCTTCTCCGCATCATTATAGAATTAAAATTCTAAATGACCTTACTTTCCACATTTGAAACATTTACTTGTCCCTTTAATACAACTCCCTCCATGTTTCTTTCCACACATTGAGCATAAGGGAAAACTCGTCTTCTTTTCAGTGTGCTCTTTAGATTTTCCTTTGAATTCCATTTTCCTCTTCTTATAAAACCCATATGACTGATGGGTTACTCCAATCTCTATCTCAACATTGAGATCACATAGAACGATTTCCTCGTAGCTACTGAAGTCCCTTATGGATAACGCCCTTCGAAAAATTGGTTTTTAGCCACTAAAGAATCGATCGATCTTACTCTCATGTTGTATAATAATACAAGAACCGTACCTTGCAAGTCTTGTAAAATTTGATTCATAGGTACCGACGGATTCATTGTCCTTTTGCTTTAGTTCAAGAAACTCCTTCTCCATCTTTGTTCGGAGAATATGAGGGAAGTACTTATTAAAAAATAAGTTCTTGAACTCGTCCCATTCCATTGACTCAATTCCATCTATTGGCCTTGTATTCTTGATAGGAATCTACCATTGATCAACATCACCTTCCAAACGATACACTACTAACATGTCTTTATCATGTTCAGAACATTGAAGAACTGAAAATATCTTTTCAGTAGTAATGATCCATTGTTCAGAAACTAATGGATCTGTAGACCCAGTGACTGAAGGTGGATGTTGTCTCATGAAGGATTCAACAGAATGTATCTTCGTACTTTGCTCGTTTGGATGTCCTGCATGATTCATAGCTTGAGAAAGTTGTGTGAGCATGGATACAAGATTTTGCATTCCAGGTCCCATAATGATGGGTTGCTTAGTGGGACAATCATTGCATTGCCCGTCACATTCTGCTTGAACACGGTTCCTTCGGGTTCCAGCCACTGACTAAAACCAAGAAGAATAGTGTGAGAAACACTAATTATAATAGGAAAACTACATAATCAGGAATAAAATTTCACAATTAAGTTTTTATCCTAGGTTATTCATGGCCATTTCTAAAACACTAGGATTGTGTTCTATGCGTAGACATATCCTTAGGATTCTCACTAAGGCTTTCACATCCTAGTTTCCAAAGGTTGACTATACCTTTCCTCTAATACCAACTATAACGACCCATACTTTACATGAATTGTTAGTACCTCAAAATTGATGTAACTTATTACAACATATAACAAAACCATGAAATGACCGTATAGGTATAGTGTCTTTAGAAACTAGGAAACATAAACAACTAGTTCATAAAGTGTCTACAATGTCTCCTATTTATTTCATCATATAAATAGTCCCTTTTGGCATATCTTACTTAATAACCTTCTTCCTGACCTAGGGAAAGAAAAAATACAAAAGGGTGAGCTCAAATGCTCAGTAAGGGTAAACAAAAGAAATATCAATCACATCATATTCATAATAACATAACATTTTGGAAATCTTACCCTGCAAAAGAGATCAGAATTTTATAACATGGGATAAATCATGGTAGTGAAATGTAATCACAATAATAATAACATAAAACATGAAGCTTTGTGACATACACACATAATCATAGAGAATCATTTCTTATTAGTCCAGACTCATTTCCAAGACTATCTTAGTGGACAAAGTCCATTTCTGAAACGAGTTCATTCCTCGTTTCAGCCCTGTTTCACTGAACCGGTTTAACCTGCCGTTCCAACCATGTCTATCTCATGAGATATAAAATCTTTAACCAATGCATTTGAGGGATATATAGGTCCCACCCATCACATAATGATACCATTCTTATGTGTTCCATAAAATCATAAACCATACATCATAGCATAACCCATGTAATAAAAATGGGATTCTTAAACATCATGACATCATAAAAAAATTCATATAAGGTAAAGGAATTCATCAAAATAATTCCATCACAACATAATCAAATCAATGTAATAATAGGGATAGAAATAGAACCCTTTATTATCTTAGATGGAAAATAATTTTGATAAAACACTTTAACTCCATTCTTCAGTTAAATATCCTTACTACTTAAAAAACACTTTTCCTTTCTTAACATGTCATTCAATTCTAAACTAAAAGAAGTTGATTAAAAATAAACTTGAAAAATTGTAAAGTAAAATTCTTGGAAATAATGTTTTAAAAATCCATTCATGCTGTATAATTTAAAAAAACATTCTTCTCATACCTTTGTCAGAAAAGTCAAAAAGTACCTCGTACGAAAAACGACAAAAGATTCCTCTCATATCTTTTACTAAAAACTCACCAAAGGGTAAAATTTGGATTTAAACAATTGTAGGTGGATGGATATAGTATTACATATTGAGGAAACATGGATGTGGATGATAAAATACACCCCAGTAAATTTCAATGTATAAACAATCTCAGATAAAAATGAGATTGTGATATTTCCCTTACCTTAGGTCTGAATTGCTTTGTAAGTGTCCAAACCTCATGTATAATGATTTAAATAATGTTATTTACTTATTACAGAATCATAATTATTTTTATGATATCATATATGGTAATATTCTTAGCTTCTTATTAGTAATATTTTATTACTACTTGTTATTCGGGTGTTTATTACTTTTTGTTCTTATGCGTGTTTTGTCGAATAAATTCTTATTCTTTTCTTTAGGTTATAGATACCTCATTCCCAGAATGGTATTAGTTTTCTGTATATCATATTAATTCATTCAATTAATTTATATAATCATTATGCAATGAAGATCATGTAGAATGAATCGCATCACATCGTGGAGATGGCATTCCGTACATACGCACGAGTGATGATATCGTTCCCATGATCGTGGAATTGTATTTGAGTGTATGTATACTATTTAAGATTCTATAAAACTTTACAATAATCATATATAGTTATTTATTTTCACCATTATACCCATCAAAGTAAGGTGGTGGTGGAAAATAGATTACACCATGGCGTGGAGACGGTATTCCGTACGTACGCACGCGCGGTGAATTCATTTTCCATAGGATGGATATATGGTGAAATAGGGTTTTTCATACTGATAATAATATATCAGTATATGAGTGATAATTATTTTATTAATTCATAATGAAACAACTAAATAATAAGAATTGGAAGAAGAAAAAAAGTTGAAAGAATCGGTAACGGACATTACCTCTCATTTCATGCGTTTCTTTGAGACCTCCTTTTAGGGCACTAAAATTGGTCTTTGAAAAAGATCAGGACCTGTAGGATGTTTCTAGGGAAGTGGAGAGGAGAAATTGGCATGGGTTTTCCGATCTTGAAGGCTCAACGTGGTGTGAGGAAGAGAGGGAGGAGGTGAATTTTTATAAGGGAGGAGAGGGGCACCTTTGGAAAATCTAAAAATATTATTTTATTATAAAGCCATATTCGGTTTTGAATAGCTCCAAATTGATTTATTTCGAACTTAAGGTGTGGATGGGTCGAAATCATCTCATCAAATAGAATTTGGACAAGTTTATTTTACTATTTTAACCTTATCATTTATATTTAACTTTAAGTTAGATAATTTTACTTTTACCTTGTCTTTTTGTGTTCTTACACTATAAGGTTAATAAACTTACTATAACAAGCCAAACGAACCACAAGTTGTTTATTATTAATATATATAAACTTATCTAAGTCATTTGGACAAACCATAGATTTTTAGGAATAAAATAACAATTAAAAATATAATATTTGTTTTAAAAACTATTTTATGTCAATTTTGATACTATTTAGTAATTGATTTTTGTGAAAATCATGACAGAATTATTAGTTCGAAACAAGTTAATTAAATCAATACTAACATGTAATATTAACCAATTAAATTAGTGGAATTCATAAAAAGTATCAAATAACATTTATTTGGGTATTTATAACATCAATTATCTCAATATTTTATTAATAAGATAATTACTGCATCATCATTGTGTCTTAAATAAATTAAATTATTTAATGTCTAAAAATTAAAAATAAAATACAATTATGTATGAAATATTTTCTGCTTTCTAATGAATATTTATAGGCGAATTTATCTTATGTATAACCTGATATTAAAAATTATTTACTTATTAATCTTTGATTTTAACTATTTTATCACTTCTTTAAATAAATTAATAATAAATGTCCTAATCTAATCCAAGTTGGCCTAAATGGTCATATTTTATTCCTAAGGTTGTTTTTGGTCGAATTACAGTTATCTAATAGAATGATGACATGTGTTAGGGTAATAATAATATCATTTTTACCCAAAATTACCCTATTTACTTTTAACTGTGGTGAATAAAAGTAAAAAGTTACTATTCACAAAAAATTATTTTCATCTCATTGAACCACATTTTACTTACTGACATCAACCATGTCTCTTGTATTTTTGAAATTCCAATCACAGTAGTGGTAAAATTATTTTTTATGTAAATTTTCAAATTCTCCTATGAGGTGGGTAAAAGACGGTGTAAAGTTCAAAGAAATTTTCATATATCGAAAATTATTATAAAATTACTCCAATTAATTACATTGAAATTATATAGGTATTATGTACCAATTTTGACCTAAATTAAATTTAAATAAAAATAAATAATTATTTAAATAAAAAGTCGGTATTTAAATAGTAACCCAGTGTTTTCATTATTCATCAAAAATTGAATGTTTCCAGAAAATACCAAAACGTCACCCTAGGATAAATTTGATATTCCGAATCCAAAAATAAAGTCCATTTTGAAAAATAAAATTTCAAAAATTTCAAAATGTTATTATTAATATTCATTACCGTTAGTTTTATTAATATTTTAATAGCATATCATTGTTTAGTGAAACTCGATATTGCATACGACGCGAGCTTTCGAGTAAGGTCGCGATTGCGTGTAAAGCAATCCAAGCATGTGTTGTGCGTAGTGAAAGATTACTTTGATGATTTATATAACATAAAAACAAAATATTTCTCATAAAAGTCTCAGGTGTTAGAGTAACTTCACAAAAAATTTATGACACATGATCTTGATTTGTGTGAATGAAAACTGAAGCTCCCCCATCCATATATGTGAGTCACATCTACAAATGGAATCTCTCCTCTCACGAAAAATGTAATGATTTATTTTAGACATCAAATCATATTAAGACAAATCGAAGTCCTAAAAACTAGGACCATCCTCAATATAGAGACACCATTGCACATTGCATGGTGATGTTAAGAATAACATAGAGGTACTTATTTCATATCCCAAAATGCAATGGAACATATTATACCAGTCACAATACAATAAACTATAATACAATTTCATCAACTCATTACATTAAAATGTTATGTTACAATATGCAAAAAGTATATGATTCCATGGAAAACAAGAAAATAAATATTATAATAAGAAATATGAAATGTCTATCTTGGGATGACCTCAAAAATTCATAAACAACTTTTATAAGGATATATGCCTAATATTTAATATCAGATATCCTTTTTTCTTTGCATACTGACATTAAATGTTGTAGTATCACAGAACTCTCTATTTATTAATTGACATTATAATGACATACATAGAAATTTATAGATCCTATATCTTGTCCCATCCACTACCTGATATATAATTCCCTTATACATTCTTTTGAGCTACTACATATATTGAATGTTCCATTTTTTATTCAATATTTCCCACAATGTGAATAACTCTTGTCGGAATAAGAATTATGGTAAGGGATTCCTTACATGAACAAGATATATTTTTTCATTCTAGTATTATTATGATCTAAAATGTAATACATTAAAATCAAAAATAATATTTAATGTGTGACATTAAAATAAATCATTGTCATCTCATGCATGATAAAATTGTGCCTTGATAACATAGGTATTGGTATTCCACCACACTACCATTCATGAACTATGTACATCTTGTTTCCTACCACCATAGGATATGATGTGTAACTATAATATCCAATCAGTTGCCTTTACAAAAAAATAAATGAAAAAATTCTCCCTCCGCATATGGGTCCGACTTGTGTGGATAGTTTATAATTAAAAAACTATCCGTGTCTTGATTCTTTCTATCACAGGATATATAGTAATACCCTAATATCAAATCACATGTCTATATGAAAAAAATTATTGTAAGAATTCCCCACCCCCTCTATGAATGGGTCAGACTTATATTTTCTATTTCTTATTTAATAATAATGTGTGTCTTGATTCATGATATAACAGGATACATAGTGAGACAAGATTCTATAATCATGATTCCATCAGTCATTAATTTTCTTTCCAACCCTGTGAACATTTACTTATGGGGAAAGATACATACATATACAAACTACCCATGTATTGATTCACTCTATCACATGATATGTTATTGCACTCAAATCATTAATCATGTGTCTAGAAACAATATAAATAGTAACAATCCCATCCTCCACTATATGTATTTATAAGACCAACATAGATATCTTTTCAATTAATAAATATGTGTGGATAGATTTCTACAATCATAGCATATGTTGTGACACCTCGATCTCTAATCTTGTGTCCAGCTAAAACAGTCAATGGGAAAAATTACACCCTCTACATTTGTTTCAAACCTTCATAGAGATATTCATGTCTCTGAATTACACCTGTCATGAAGTATTCTTGCATTGGATATATATTGATCCTAGATCTCCAATACTGGTTCTATTCATAATAATCAATGTGAAAAATCCCCCTTATGTGTATGGCTCATACCTATATAAAGAGTTTCATGTTTAATAACTATTCATGGATTGATTCCAACCATCACATGATATGTACAAAACGACACATAAAAACCCTATATACATCTTTCTTATATAGAATAATAAAAATTCACTACATTATTATTGGATGGAAAATTTGTGGAGATATCTGAGAGCAAAGTGTGGTTTGATTCCTATAACCACAATATTTGTAGAGACAAGTTGATCCCCATTTTGGTCTGATTCATAGGTTTCAATAACTACCAATCATGATCCCATATAATATTTAGTTCCTTTTAGAGGTCATATTATAGAATAAATTCCATACACCTGAGAATTTTTTCAATTATGTACTCACGTGCAACAAAAATGACATCCTAATTATCAAATGTTTCCTTTGTCAGGCATAGATCATGTGATCTTAATGATTTTATAATGTGTCTCTATCCATCCTTAACAAGATGTTTCTATGATGGGGAACCATTTCTTAGATGCATGATATTAATCTTTAAAACCACTTCCCAATTGCATGATGCTGAACTACAAGAATGTGTTATAATTACATGTCATTAAACATCATAAAATATAGTCCATCCTGTAAGACCGATAATTGATTTTGGTAGTAAATATTATCAATGAATATGTTCTAGATGTGAATTTTTCACCTCCATTAAAATGAAGTATGGTCATTCCTTTTCCCTATGTATGATCCCAATCTATATTGAGGAACCCTTTGTCAGTAATGATTTCATGATTTATTATATAATGATAATAGAATAACCCAATCCCATACAAATGTGTCAAATATATACAATGTGATCTATTTAATAGATATGATTATTTCATGATTAGTAAAATTATTATGTTTATAGGGAATCCCAGGGAAATCCATCCATAATGGGATCTTATACCTCAATTTCAATTTTATTAGTTCAAGAAGACCATCTCTACCTATGTATGATTTAAATCTACATATGAATCCCTTGTGTGATAGAAAAATCACTAAAATCGGGGGTTGAATATATGGATACCAATCAAAAATAATGTTAATGGATAAAATATTCTTCCTGCATCTAAATTCCAATTACCAGTGCAATGTTACCTCAAGGATACCTTCTACAGGTTTATAGTGGTTCTTATATCCAATCTGCATTATTCTAAACTATTATAAAAACATACATTTCACATGATTTTAAACATATTGATATATATTTTCCAACCACATTATGTAAATTTGAAGACCATCACTCATCATTATTCCTTATCATATACCACAATATCCTTACCCCAATAAACAAGATTACAAAGTTGTTTTATCATCCTTTAAGCACCAAAACCCATAAATCACACATCATGTCATGAGTTCCTTGGTATTTTTCAAACCATTCAAAACCCCTAAAATAGATAATAGGTCTCTCCATTTAACAACTATATACCTATAATTTCATATAGTCTTATACACATCAACAAGATGAATCTTAGCCCTAATTATGGCACTCTGATCCTTGTGAGTCCTATTGTTACAATGGTGGGACTCATCCCCTATATGTGCCTTTGGTAATCCCATCATTATTTTTCATTATTATTACACCTAGCCATAGAAAATAAATCTAGGATTTAAAAAACTTTCAAATCATGATGATAAGGATTTTGGATTAATATTGACCCTGGGTATCCTAATTAGATTATTTGGTAACATTCCCATCATACCATTTCCTTGTTATTTTGGACCATAAACATTGGTACATTGGTAATGTCCATATAACCATAATAATAACCATTAGATGTTCTAAATCGTAAAATCCTAAACTATTAGTAAAAGATAAAAAAATTCAGTATGAAAACTAACAAAAGGATACTGTTTAAAAAGATATGTCTATGATAACAAAAGTATTTATCCCTATAATTAATCCAAATAAAAAATTGTAAATAAATAATACATAAAGACCTCATGGCACCCATTGTATCTCTTGTGAATTTTAATCCATTCATGCTAGACACAATGTTCCATGAAATAATTAGAGTAATGAATTTTCATGTCTCTTTGTTTTGGTAATGTGTTCACTAGGTTGGAATAAAATAGTAATGGTGCTTGAACTAATATTTGATCAAACATTTTCCATACAATTCATCCATGCCTTTGATGTCTATTTTGAAGCAAAAAGATCTATGATTGGGTCTCCTTCTCTTCAATCCCCATGGACCATGGTCATTCAAGCTCATCAATTTTCTCAATACTATAATTGTAACATGGAGTGGATAATCCAAAAATAACTATATAATGATTCACAAGTGAATTTCACATAAGAAAAAAGTGTGTTCCTTGTGGATGATTTGTCCCAAAAAATCCCCCTTAAATATAATTTCCCGTACTTTACATATAGACATTAAATCAATTTTGAAGAATATTAGTTATATAAAATAATAAAACCATTCCAGGACCATATAGTTTTAGAATCTTTATAAACTGTGAAACATAAACAACTAGTTCATAAAAAATCCACATTGTCTCTCTCTTATTTCTATATAACTGGACTCATTTTTGACATATCTTACTTAATAGCCTTCTTCATGACCTGGGGTAAAGAAATATTTGAATGAGTGAGATCAAATTATCATTATTGGTAAAAAGGGAAATATCATTCACATCATAATCATAAGAACGTAGCATTTGAAAATAGAATCCGATATATAAAATACCATAATAGCATGTCATGGGATAAATAATAAAATTGAAATGTAATACCAAGAGTAATAAAAAAAGAAATAGAATTTAATGGAATATACAATTAATCATATAAAATAATTTCATAATAGTCAAGGCTAATTGTCGAGACCATAATAGCAGAAAATGTCCATTACTGATCCGAGTTCACTCCTCTGTTCAACCCTATTATACTAAAATAAATTTACATTACATTGAATTCATATCCATATCATTAGATATAAATAATTACCCAATTCATTGGATGGTGAGGTAGGCCTCACCCATCTCATAATGAAACCATTCATACATTTTCCACCAAAACATGAAAACATTTACCGTAGCATAAACCATTAAATAAAATGGTTTACATAAAAAATATTACATAATAATTGATATACATTAAATGTATTTAAAAACTAAAATTCCATCGTAAACACAATAAATTAATAGTAATAACAATTATATAATTACAACCCTATTTAATGAGTGTCATATTATATGGAAAATAATTTTTATAAAACACTTGAAATTAAATCATGAGGAAAATTTCCTATCTTATTCAAAAACATTTTCCTTCCTTATTATGCCACAAGTTTAGGATAAATAATTTTATGTTAAAATAACCATGTAATCTCATAGGGTATGATTCAAGGATATAAGGAATTATGAAAGCATGAAAATCCATTCATGTTGAACATGTCAAAAAAAAATTTCTTGTACTTTTTCTAGAAATGTTGAAAAGTATCACAAACCGAAAATGAAAAAAGATTTCATTCATACCATTTAGTGAAAATTTAACAAGTGTTAAAATTAAATTTTAACAATTATATAAGGATATCAAAAATATTTTTAAATAAATATTTATAAAACATGGATGTTGAAGATATATATTCCCAGTTTATACATAAGAATTATCAATCCTAGATAAAAAAGATATTTGTGAAGTTATTTCCTCTGGATGATTCTGGAAGAATAATGAAAAATTACATAGTGGTGTTTTCTAATTCCAATTCACATATGGTTCATTGTTGTAATATTCCCTTATAATTCTATCTCTCGGTATTAAGTTGAATACAAACCAAGCATCAAGTGAAATATTTGGCATCATCTCTTTTCATGAAATCCCACCAGATGTACTCTTTCAGGTCCATATACATCATTGTGATTCTAGGGTGAATATATAAGGAATAACTATGAGACACATCCATCATCCTGTTTTTTAATTCTAGTATGGGGAGAATAAAAACTCAGTTCATGAACATTACTATTTCATCACAATCAAGGTTGAATACAAGAACATTTCTTACATACCATTGTAACTCTAACTATTTCTTTTGTGACTCCTTAATCGTCACATGTATAGATAGTGGAACATTCATTTGAGAAAGATAATATTTCTCCCTGTCCATTAAAATATCAAGATCCATCCTTTGAAAATGCAAAAATATTGGATCATTCTTGATCCTCATCATTGATAAGCTAGAAAAGACTTTTTGAATCAAAGAATATTCGACGTTGTTGGATTTCTCATGGTGATAATGTATTAAGTAGTCATAATCATTAATCAACTAAAAAACATATTCATTATTTCATATTCAACTCTTTTTGTGTGAAAATATAATTTGAACTTTTATGACCAGTATAAATGTCACACCATTCACCATAATGATAATGCCTCAATATCATTAGTGAAAAGATAACTACAGATAATTTAAAATCACGAGTTTTGTAATTTTGTGCATGAATTTTTCTCTCCCATGAGGCATAAGCTATCAACCCTTCATTTTTCATGAGAAAAAATCCTAGTACCTTCTTTAATTCATCATTGTAGATCTCAAACCTCTCTCTACTATAAGGCAGTGTGTGAATAGCTGCACTAACTAACCTTCTTTTTAGATTTCTAAAATTATCTTCACATTCCTCCATCCAAACGAACATAACTAATTTACAAATCAATATTTTTGTTGGATTAGATAACCATGAAAATTATTTCCTAAACGTCGATAATATCCAACAAAATCAAGAAAGCATAGCATCTTTATTAGCATTGTTGGTCTTGACCATAATTTTATAACCTCTATTTTTATCAATCTATATATATACCCTCTCTCGATATAATGTGACCAAAAAAATGAAACATTCGAAAACCAAATTCACAATTGGTGATTTGTATTAAATATTTCCCATTAATAGGTTCTTATTTACAAATCTCAAGTGATATTTCTATTATTTCTTTATCTTTGAATATAATTGAATATCATCTATAAATACTACAGAAAAAACCGATCAAGATAACCTTTAAAGGAAATATTCATTAGATTAATGATAATAGAGGGGGAATAAGTATGGCCAAAATACTTCACTAAAAAATTATAGTTTCCATACCTTCTATGACATTCCATCTCTGGTATATCCACATTTTTAACCCTTAAGTGATGATATCCTGAATGAAAATCAATCATAGAAATGTATTGATCTCAACATAGTTGGTGAAATATGTCATAAATGTAGGGGGGAAGTTATTTCTTCTTGACAGTGATCTAGTTATATTATTGATAATCAATACAGAGTCACATTGATATATCATTCTACTTAAAAATTAGAGCAGGTGATTCCCAAGGTGACTCACTAGTGCGTATGAATCCTTTATCAAGATTATCTTCATGTGGCTTCTTCAATTCCTGTAACTCAATTGGGGACATTAAATAACATGTTTTTGAAATAGTAATAGAACCTGGTATGAGTACTATTGAATACTCAACTTCATTATGTGGTGGAAGACTAGGAAATTCCTCAATAAATACCTCATCACACTCTTATACAATGGATGTACTCTTATTCATGAGTTTTTCACCAACCATTTGAGATAAGTAAGGACTATTTATTGGAATCATGAACCATAGGATGGAAAAAATTTCTACACTAAGGTAATATTCATCCATGCGTCGATAAATGTTCATAGATTGGTGTGGATTATAAAATGTGACATCCCTTACATTGAAATTGAGATGAACTCCATATAGAGAAAGACAATAAATTCAAATAATCACAACAAATTATACTATAGGAAGGATACAAAGATTTTCTAGAAGTATTTTCCCTCAAAATTCCACCGAAGAAGATTTATAAACTTTTTATTCACCTATTGAACCATTAAGAGTGGTTATAGATAACTATACATCTAATTGTTGAGGTAATATGGTGATTCCCATAGAAACTTCTTCAGAAATAAAGGAGTCATCAGATATAGAAACAAATAAAACATTTTTTACTTTATAGTGGATGGTATTTATACCTTTCAATACTATGTTATCATACTGCACATCGTCTATAGTTATTTCAGGGCACATTCCATTGTTATGGGGATTAAGAGGTTTTTGACAACAATCATCATCAGTAAAACTTTTATTAAAAAATTTATTGGAATAATACCACATTTACATAAACCTGTAACATTGATGTGTAGGTGGTGAATTTTTTATATCCTTTTCTTTGTTCAAACCATTAGACATATTTTCCCCATCACTTTTGTATTAAAATACCAGATAACCTTTTTTCTACACAAAAAATTATATTATACGTAAGACAATTCCCTCCATGTTTCTTTCCGCACATTGAGAATAAGTTAAAACTCATTTTTCATTGTGGTCTTTAGATTTTCCTTTCAATTCAATTTTTCTCTTCATATCAAAACCATATGACCGATGGGTAACTAAAATATCAATCTCAACCTTGAGAGCACATCGAAAAATCCCTCGAAGCATTCAAAGTAATTTGTGGCTAATTCCATTCAAATACATAATTTTAATACATTATATAATTAATCAAATTTACTCTCAGGTTGTATAATAACTCCATAATCATACATTGCATTATCTTTTTAAATATTCTTCAAAGGTACCAATGGAATCATTATCCTTTTTCTTATGTTAAAGGATCACCTTACCCATATTTGTTCCATGAATAATAGTAACATACTTTTTGAAAAATATGTTATTGAACTCATCCCATTCAATGGTATTAATTTCATTTATTTACCTCGTATTCATTAAAATATTCCACCATTATAATTTTCATTGTTCAAATGATATACTGCAAAGATGAATTTATCATGTTCAAAATATTTTAGAACTAAAAATGATTTTTCAATGGTACAGATCCATTGTTCAGCCACTAATGGATCAGAAGACCCAATGAATGAAGGTGGATGTTGTCTCATGAAATAATAAATAGAATGTTTCTCCCTCTATGATCATTTGGATTTCGTTAATGATTCATTGATTGAGAATGTTGTGTGAGTATGGATATATTATTTTTCATTCTATCTTTCATAACATTTGGTTCTCGGGGGGACATTCATTGCATTGTCCATCACATTTAGTTTAAAATGGTTCCATTGGGTTCCAATAATTGACTAATACTAAAAAACATAGTCTTAGAAAAAGTAATCATAATAAGAAAACCACACAATCAATAATAAAATTTAAATTTTGGACACTTCAGGTTTATTCCTATGTTATTCATGAACATCACTAAAACACTATGATAGGATAGTAAATTATACATAGACATATCCTCAATGTTCTTACTAAGGTTGTCTCTTTATTGTTTCAAAATGAACACTATTGGTTTGATCTAATAACAACTATATATGTCCATAAATTACATATTTATAATACATAAACATTGAATAATATTTTTTAAATAAAATAACAAAACCATGACAGTACCACATGGGTTTAGTGTCTTTAAAATTGGGGAATATAAACAACTGGTTGATAAAACTTCCACATTGTCTCCAACTTATTTCCTCATAAGTAGACTCTGTTCTGACATATATTACTTAATAAACATCTTAATGACCAGGGTAAAAGAAACATATGAATGTTTGACCTCAAACAATAAGTAAGGGTAAATAAGAGAAATATAATTCATATCATAATCATAATAACATAAAATTTTTAAATAGTATCTGACATATAAAAGATCAAAATATAATGTAATGGGATAAATCATAAAAGGGAAATGTAATCCCAATTTTCATAAAATAATCGATAAAATTTCTTTTAATAAACACATTATCTTAGAAAATAATTTCATATTATTCAAGGCTTATTGTTGAGACCATCATAGTGGACAATGTCCATTACTAAATCGAGTTCACTCCTCATTCCAGCCCTGTATTATAGAACTAGATTTACTTTCCATTCCATTCATGTCTATATCATTAGATATAAATCTTTACCCAATGAATTGGAGTGATATATAGGTCTCACCCATGTCATAATAAAACCATTCTCACATTTTCAACCAAACCCTAAAAACATTTACTATATTATTTCCTATGAAATAAAATGAGTTTCTTAGACACCATTCCATCATAATTGATATAAATCCAATTGAGTTCCTAAATAATACTCCATACTAAAAAATAATATCATATTAATAATAGAGATATAAATATTAACATATTTAAATAGTTTCATCTTATATTGAAAATAATTTTAATAAATCACTAGAAACTAATTCTTATGGAAAATATCCTTTCTTCATAAATTTTTTTTCCTTTCGCAAATTTAATTACAATTTTAGAATAAAAATTTTTATATTAACATAATCGTGTAATATTTTTGTGTAATATTCCTAGAAATAAGGAATAATGAAATCATAAAAATATGTTCATGTCATAAAAGTTAAAAAATTATTCTCATACTTTTATTGGAAAAGTCAAAAAGTACGTTGTCCTAAAAATTATAATAGATTCTATTTATACCATATAGTAACAATTTACCAAATGTGTAAAATTAAATTTTATCTATTAAAAATTGATATAAAGAATATTTTTAAATAATTTTTTAGGAAACATGGAAATGGATGATAAATATAACCCAGTAAATACTTACGAGTAAACAAACTAAGATAAAATTGAGATTTTAAAAGTTATTCATTATCTTAGGTCCGATATTCTTTTTATGTATCCAAAACCCCTATATAATTATTTAAATAATTCTACTGATTTATTCTAGAATCATAATCATTTTTATGATAAAATATATGATCATATTTTCATCTGATTTATTAACATTTCATTATTACTCGTTATTTGTGTATTAACTGCTTTATGTTCATATGAATGTTTTGTTAGATATGTTCTTATAACCTATTTAAGGATATAGTTATATCATTTAAAATATTATATAATTTTAAAATATATCATATTTATTAATCCAATTCATGTATATAATCATTTTTTAATGATGATTATATATAATGAATTGCATTACATCATAGAGACGGTAAGCCATACCTATGCAAGAGCGATGTTATTATTCCAAAAAAAATTTAATGGTATTGATGTTGATTGTGTAAAATATTTAATAAACTCTATATAGTTATTCTAACCATAAATAGTTATTATTTCGATCATTATACTCCTCAATGTAAGGTGGTGGAGAAAAAACAGAATACAACAAGGCGTGGAAATGGTAAGTCATACGTACACACTCGTGATGATTTAATTTTTCATAGGATGGGATGAAGTAGGCCTATGGTTGTTTCATATTTATAATAACATATCAATATACCATTTATACTGATGTTATTAGTTTATTAAGAAACAAATAATTAATAGTAAGTTGAAGATTAATGATGTTTGAATGAATTGGTAGAAGAGATTACCTCTTACTCGACGTGCTTCCTCTAAATCTCTTCTTAGAGCACTAGAGTTAGTCTTTCAATATGACCAGAAACATGATAATGAAAATGGGTATGTTGAAAAGTAATAGTTCAGGTTCTGTTTGAACGTTAAGGCTCAAAATGAATAAAATAGGTGTGGGAGTAGGATCCCTTTTATAATTTTGGTGAGGGGTACTTTGGGAATCTCCATTATTTATTATTTATAATACAATCAAATCCTACACAAAAACAATTAAAGTGTTCTACTTTTCAAACTGATATGATATAGAGATGAAAAATAATCAACTAATAAATTTTGGACATGTTATTTTTTCAATTATATCCATATAATTTTAATTGACTTTTAGTTTTTTTATTTAATTTTAATGGTGGTAATAACATTATAAATATTTAATGGTAATGAATATTTACATATATTGTGTTAAATATCCATAAATGGGTATTTTATTACATTTTAGATCTTATTGTTATCAATTTTTAGTTAAAAATATTTTTATGATTTTTAAATAATTTAATAAAATGTTATTTTTATAAAATATCAATATTGTCTATTTTGACAGTGCCATTTATTTAATTTTTAATAAAATCATCACAAAAGTTAATTTGAACCAAAATATTTACTACACTAATAACTTATCATAGTCACCAATAATATTCATGGAGTACATTAATTAGTTAATATGATATTTATATTAATATTTTTAAAACCATTTATTTTTTATTTTTATTATTAAAATAACTTCTACATCACTATTGTGTCAACATTAAATATAATTTTTTAATCTAAAAAAATTATAAATATATTTCTATGATGCAGGTAAATCAATTATATTTCCATAGAGTATTTATAGACTATATCATGTCATAGTTATTTATATATTAAAATTAATACACTCATATAAAATAAGTTTGTGGCATTTAATCAAATTCATTAGATTTTATTTCATTCATGAGATATTAACAGGTAAGTGGAAATTAAGTTATTACATTTCTAATAATAGATTATAAGAGTATAATTTAGTCATACAATATGATTTTTATAGGAGTTAATGTAATTTTATAAAATTTTTTGTATCCTTAATCACTCAATTTACAAATAACAATGGTAAAAAAAATTAATTAACAAAGTTAATATTCCAAATGCCAAAAAAAAGAATCCTATTAACATAATTTGAAGTTACTTATTCCAAATAAGGAATCCATTTTTCACAATTCCAAACACATAATTTTATTTTATTAATTTAAAATTAATCCCATTGTTGAAATGATAAAAATGGTTTTTAAAGGTAAAACATTGCAAAAGATTGAAATGTTTTTACCAATGAATTCAAAGTTAAATTTATGCTAATGAAATAAAATATATTTAATAAAAAATTATTCTATTTATACTTTAAAACTATTCAATATAATAATGTAACAATATAAATTATCTTAATGTAAAATGTTTTTTAATTGAAATTTAACGTATTTTTACTATTATCAAGACATGAATATTATCATAAAAATATCATAAATTTATTTAAAGTTATTTTTTATATCCCAATTAATGAAAAAATTTATATTTTGTCAAATAAAATTGACTAGTTTGTCAATATCTTAATTTAATTTGGGTTCTCCATTCAATGGTGTAAAATTAAGCATTAGAAAATTGGGTTTTTTACATCAAAAGGGTTTTATTCATACCCTATGACTAAAATATCCATTGGATGAATATAAAAATATATTTTATAACATATATAACACATATATATCACATTAAATTCATAACCAAAAGTAATTCACTCAAAACAAATATCTAATTGATTTATATTTTTTATAAATAATTGATGGCCCATTAATTCATAATGCATTTTTATAAGATATATATAACTAATTCCACTATCCTAAAGGCTACACTATAATTTTAATTTTATAATAATGTAATCTCATGGTTTGTTTAAACTCAAAATTGCGTGAAAAAAAGATATAGAAGAATAAAAGAAACTATAAAAATATTCCATAAAAATATAATGGAGTTATATAAAACCTAGGATTTTTCTATACCATGTGGAATATGGGTGTCACCATTACTACTAGATTACATGTAACTACTAGATTCCACAAAATGATAAGTAATATAATCCAAAAAATGATTTACAACCCCAACAAACATATTATTCAAGTTTATCTAGCATCTTTAACAATACATCCCCATGTATTATACCCGTTCACAAATCAAGAATGTTATATTGTTTTCCTACACCTTGTTATCGAAAGAACAAGGTGACTCAAAAAACATGTAATATTTTCCAATCCTCCCAACTAATAGATAACATTTATTATGTTTTATGAATCTTACTTGGATATCTTCCATTCCCCTATCAACATCATCATCTGGATGATTGAGTCTTCAAAAATCATACATGGCTCTTGGAAAAGAGCAGGTATCCTATTAACATGGACAAACATGTAATCCTTATCGGGCCGTTCCAAAGGGCCTCTAGCCCTCCAAATAGAGGAAAACCCTCCATAAAAAATACATCTAATTAATTTGATAATCAATAAAATTATAGAGGATATCATAACCTAAGGTCGTTCTTGGTCATTCCGTAGTATGTTTACCCTTTTCAACTAATGAGACCCAAAAAACTGTAGTGGAACTCAAATCCTCATGGTGTTTTTCTTCATCCCTCATATGTCTTCCCTATTCCAATTATGAGCCCCAAATACACCATAGGAGTAGTCCTCAATTTTGGGTGTACTGAGACATTTATAATATGTCTTCACCATTTCCATGTTCATCAGTTCAAAATCATAGAAAAGTTATCCACATGGCCCATATTCCATCTATCCATGTGGAAGAAGAATACCTATCATTATTTTATTTTGCATAATAATTAATTTAGACTTATTTACACCCAACGTCCTATTAGAAAAAATGTGAACTATATAGTATTATGTGTCCTCACGAAATGATGTTATACTACACATACAATATTACCTACTAGAAAGATAACTGTACAAGAGTAGATGGTCCAAGCTAGAAGGAAATACGATATAGTAGTATAGGGATGAGCTATATTTCCTTAATCTATGGAAGGGGATGGTAGAGAATTTTAGAACGTAAACAAATATATGATAATTGTCTAGTATTCAAGTCTATAAAACAACCAATTTAACGAGACATAATTATCACTAGGTTGAAAACCCACGAAGATAACCCTAAAAACTACCATGTCTCATCACACAAGACATGTACTTTGTGTGATTTAGGAAATATTGGGAACCTAATCAATAGAGAATTCACAAAAAATGAGAGGTTGAAAACATGGAAGATGGTTTCCTGATCAATATTCATGTCCATACCCACTATTCATTCCCTATATAATGATTATGAAATAAAATAGGGGAAAAAATATTCCCATATTATACAGACTATTATTTTTTTCTAGAAAACTCAATCTACCCAAGAATGGTCAACGTGTCAGGGAAATAATTATATTGCATCTCTATATATCAAAACAACATAAGGATACCTAAAACTAACATTCGTTTAAACTACATGATACTTGTTTCTCTCATTTATGAACCTAAAATTAACAGATTGGCTTAATTTTGGTAGCCTAAATTTGTCCATGAGATCTATATAAAAGGAACATCCACAATATAAAATGGTTCCATATACATTATTCCATCACAAAGTGATTACATTTTCATTCCAACATATAATCCTGATGTACATATGTACATTCATCATTGAGTTCCACTTCCATATACCTATGTTAAAAATTCATGAGCTTTCTATTTACAGTAATTAATCTATAAAAATATAAATATTGATTCTAATTCACTTCGGAAGCGTAGACACTACCAAGAATTTTATCATGGATTTGGTTACACAACCCTTTACCCAAAATCACTTCTCCATTGTCAAATTTATATGCATTTGTATTTTAGGAATTTTATTCCCCATACACCCTTACAGATATCAATATAAAATCCCTTTATATTTTCAAATATATGGAAAAATTAACAACATTAACCTTAGAATAACATTTTTTCATCATCAATGAATCCAATTCAATGGGGTGTTTTATAGGAACCAATACTTCTGAACTATACACATTTTCATTGAATATTTGATTAGTGTGAGAATAGATATCATATATGGAAATATTTTTTATAAGGGAAATGGAGTTATACTCCCTTAAGTATGGGGTTTTATAAAATATAAATTATTATAATTATATAATTATTATAAATATTTGGGTATCCCATTAAGGAAAAGTGTTTCCATCCATTCAAACCAGTCAACTAGCCCAACCAAGAGAACATGTCGGAGTCAACTCATCCAAGAATCGAGAGTAAGAAATCTATCTAGCTATGTGAAAACGGCATGGGAGAGTATATCAATTGTGGGTATAGGTCAATAATCACAAATGTGTTCCTAAGTGGGCTATAAAATGGGATGGTGTGTCCAATAGGAAAACTAGTTCCTGTGTTGTGGTTGACAACACACTGGTGGCTCGAGCAATAGATAACATTGCCAAAAACATTTAGTGATTCATGAAAGATCAATATATTTACATGGGATGCAAAAATATTGTGGAACTATTCCAAAATTAAAAATATATATATAGAACAGTAGCTGCCTGATGGATCCAATATCTAATGTACGATAAGCTCACATGATCTTAATAAAATTCCCACTCTCATAGCATACATCGAATACCACTAGTTTGATGTAGCGATCTGAACTCCATGATTACAATACTCCACCATTTGAAAACCAAAATTTCATCCTTCTCTGATGATCATATGAAGGAATAAATGATTCATTCAACATCTTTATGGAATAAATTCAATGTCATTTATTCATGTGGTGCTTCAAAGAATTATGATTCAAGATACCATCCTAAAAATATAGTTATGAAAACTGAAAGAGGATATAGTATGTTAAAAAATGGTTCTGATGATTAAAATATTACAATCAATCTAATACAGCTAACATATTTTATTTAATATAAAAATAACATAATCAAGAGCCTTCTACTTGTGTATTTTTCATTGTTTTCTCACATAAACCCAATCATGTGAATCTTTCTATGCTCCACCACCACAAAAACCATAATAATTACTCAGGATCACATGAATATGATTATGTGAATCCCACTATTTATCCATCACATGAATTCATGGTGATTAATTATAGGCCTCATAATGTCATTTATTTCCATGAAAATTTCCCATTAATCTAGTCATGAAATCGTATGAATCCATCATAAAACCCCCCTTCATCAACATGTTCATTTGAGGTTGCTTTAAATCTAACAATGTGAATCTAGTTTGGAAAACTATGATGAAATAATGAAATATAAAATCTATACTTGTTTCAAGAAAATCCATTAGGTGATCATGTTAATTTCATATGACACTAATGTGGGAATCTCTACTACCTCAAACGAGTGCATATAGAACCCTCAATATGTAAAGAAACATCATCCTCAGCCAACCATTACCTATATTAGTTCTGTAATTCCATTTATAATTAAAAAACCTGATCAGGAGAAGAAGGGGACAATGGAGTGTGAGAAGTAGATAAGAAATATATGAGAAGCTGGTTACTTCCCCTAGATAATATCTTAAGTTAAATACCTTACTCTTATCATGAGAACCCCCTGTGGGATTCCATTATAAAAAGTTATATCATGATCTTCATAAGATCATAAAATCACAAGAGTAAAAAATCATGTGAATCCTATGAAATGTATGGCCTCTATTGGTTCATAAAATTATAGAAAATGTATCGCTCTAATGAAAATTCCCCTACTTGATGATGTTTTTTGAGGCTCATGACAACTAGTGGACATGTAATTTCTCAATGAAAACTATAGTGGGTAAACTTTTACACCCCACATTTTATGAAAACCATGTCCCATAAATATAAAATCAATGTAAAGCCCCTATACATGTTCACAAACTCCCTCAAATGATCCCATTTATATAATGTGATTTCATGATGATCATGTGATCCTATCATGTGGCATCTGTTATACAATACACAAATGAGTCTCAAATGGGAACCTATTTTCCAAGAAGAATTTATAGGAAGAATCTGATATCTCATGAATACTATGCTCAACCATGTGGTTCAAGTACAATGTCATTAAGGATACTCAATTTTTTTATATAGACATACACCCTTATAGTGTGGGCTCTCCTTGACATGTTTCATCTTCATGCAATGAAAACATTAGTGTACATGCACCACTCTCCCTGAAAACCCTATTCTACATAATAATTATATAAACCTATAATCACATGATCCATATTCCATGTATCCACATAATTTCATGTGGATATACTAAATAACACCACATACATTCATCAAGACCCTTGGAATAGACCCCTTGAGGTCATTCAAATCACATAAAAAATTTATCATTATACAATTGAGCCATGAAAACACTCCTCGGTAGGTTGACTTATCATTAAGATGATCATGGGGGAATTCCATTATCTCACCAAGAATACAATTAGATGTGAAATATTTCCCATGAATTTGATTAGTCACATATTTTGTGGACCCTATGGTGTGGTTTTCTTAATATTACAATATTTCTTACTCATTGGTCTAATGATTACCTCAAATAATACCATACATTCATGTGCTTTCATGATATATTCTATCAACATGTAAACATTTTTAGGTGGAATACCATGTAAAATTCAGTTTTATAATGGAAGTAAATCATGTAAAAATCACATTGATCATGAAATTTTCTTCCAAAAATTCACTTTGATCATGTGAATAAATCATAGATAATTCACATAATACAATATGGCACAGTGACCATGAAAAGACATCCTAGACAATTTAATCGATAATGACATATTACATGGACATGTTCAGTTTATCATGTGAATACATCCTAGAATATTCAGTTTGATCATGTAAATACATCTAAGACATGTCAATTTATCATTTGAAAGTCCTTGGACATGTCCTCATTGATCTTATGAAGACATCGTGGTAATGTCACAGTAACCATGTCAAAATATCCCAGACAAGTCAGTTGATCATGATAAATATTCTAGTCATTTCTATTTTGGTCATAGATGGTACGTTACACATTTCTGGAATACAACCATGGAAAAGTATACCATGAAATACTGACACCTTTATCATGTATAGATTGAATCAACATATGTAAGAATTATAATAACAATTTGTTGGGAAGACAAGTCAACATCTTATAGAAGACACACTTGACCATACATCATGAAATCCTTCATCCATAATCCTTTATCAACCTACCTCCATTATATAGTGAGTTTCCATAATGTTTTAGGTTTCTCAAATTGACATCGTATTTGTGTTAGTCTCATAGATGGGCTCCCTTTTTCATAACTAACATATCTGACATACATTTCACCATTATCATTTATATTTATCTATCATATGATATAGAATGAGTATTTATCAAGGGGATAAATCTTGGTATAACCCCTTAATTATTTTTATTAATCATGGATAATAAAATTCTTATAGAGTGTAATCTTATATCTCAACCCTTTAGTAGGTTATGGGTAATTGAAAAATGGGATGTCTGTTTCAGATATTAAAAAGAAACATAGGACACCATCCTAAGGATCGATCTCCTATTGGGCATCAACTATTTTTGAAGTCCTTATAAATAACCAATAATGATGAATTATGGGACTTAATTTTTTTTATAAATTCACTATCCTTACTCCTCCATCGTTGGATGAAAAGATGGAACATAGATGGGTGTCATTTTAAGATTAATCCTCACCCATGAGATCAAGTACAACAAATATGCATGTTAACGAATAATTGTTCTATGAGGAATTTAATTTCTATAATAAAAAAGATACATTGTATAGATTCACAGGTCCAAATATCTATACCACATCTTCCGTGATACTAGTAATCACACATCTCTATGTTAAACATCGATGTGTAAGCCCACCACAAATGTTCTCTCATGTAGTGTGTCTAATATTCTATTATCATTTGTTTCTCGCACCGAGCATGAATTATGTGTGATTAAAGACTAGGGATTATTAAACCAATAGTAATATATGGATTTCACTAATATGGACCATACATTGAGATATAACCTATGTTATGTCTCATATTCACTGAAAGGTTCATACACCTACTATGGAAATTCATGGAATCCTTAAATTCATAAGTCCATATAAACTTAATTGTTGTCATATCATTTATTATAATGATTTCCAGAAAACATACCATGTTGAATAAGATTCAGATACTAACAATATTTATAGAAACCATCCTAAATCTCTGTTCCCATTATTTTATTCCATTCTACATGAAAATAATATTTATGTTATTGTCCTATCATACTCCCTTGAACAATTTCGAACAAACTATGTGGGATATTTTTAATTCTCAAATAGGATTCATAGGATTCCTCAGACATGTTAAATTTATTTTCAAAGACACCAACCAGCTCCCCATATGGGAATAATCTTTATATATTCTAAACATGGATACTAAATAAATCATCAATAATGATTAAGATAATGATGAAGAACAAGTGGCACAGATAGTTGATCTCTTTAGGACATGGTATTTATTAGTTCATTAGCCTTGTAGTAACTAATCTAGTATATGACACTAGGAGAGATTTCAATAATATATATTAAATATATATGATATTCTTAAAATATAGATAATTTCTTCATTAATGGGTGTTGTGATCTCAACCTCCCATCTAGTCAAAAACATTGACTTCCTAAGCATCATTGGGTTTGAAACCCAAATTTTCCTCCAACCTATATAAATACGGTTCATTTGTTTTAATGGATGTGGGTACCATTAATATTTTATAATAAATTAATATATGGTAAAAAACTCAAATGATTGAGTTTCCACATTGATTCACCCACAACTGAGCATAGGGTGGAACCAATTAATATTTTTTGAGAGATAAAGGTCAAGAAAATATATTTAAATACTTTTAAATTTAGGTAATATAAAATGTAAAATAAAACATTAAGAAATAATTTTTTGCAAGTTGAACTCTGTAAAAATGAAATAGAACATTTATGAAAGAAAAATTTAGTAAAAAGGTTTCAAAATATTTGATTCAATTAATTTAATAAAAATCCCGTTTTGAATTATAATTAAAAAAACTATGATAAGGGATAACCATAGATGGATTTAAAAATTACATTTATTTTATTAAAATTTAACATAAATTAAACTCATTGGATTTATATACACCAAGAAAGGAATATATGTTGTTAATATAGATCATATCCCACAGGGGGAAATAGAGAGCATAAAACACTTATGAATTTTGTAACATTCGTCAAAACAATAATTCAATGATATATTACTTCATAGTAATATAGATACTATGAATAACATGAAATTATATTTAAAAATATCATACATGTGTTAGTGTGTACAAAATATAAAATAATTCATTCTTAATGACATGAATTGTGCCTCAAGAAATTGAAATTGAGTAAATGAAAACAATTTTGAATCATGTAACAATTTATTATATAAACCGTGAAAGAGAAAAATTCAAAAGAAACATTAAATACCATGGTCAATGAGTTATTCATGATATAATACTTCCAGTTGAAATGTAGACACTATTTAAAAATAAATAGGTTAATGATATGAAGCATATATTAGTAAAGGGAGTTTGAGATGATAAAACCTTTTCAATGATCATTAACTTTGATGTAATATTAATTCCATAAAGATATTATTATAAATAGATATAAATACACATTAAAAAATATGAAATATAAAATAAAAATTCATTCCTCATTAAAACATAACATTGGAATAACATAGTCTATAAAATAGTAATATAACCTATTTAATTTTGTTAAGAGACCCACTACCTCGAGTCTTCATATGTCACATTTGTTCTTTACCTTCCTCTCTATTTGGAAACCTTTTTTTGTCTATCATAAAAATAATTAATTGTATTTTTTTGGATAATGGAGTATCTATGTCTTGATCATTATTTCTGGTAAGTGTTCTGTTTTGATCTTGTTTTAGGTAAATCGCTCAAATGGTGGGTGAAATATTGGAGGGGTGCCACTAATTTATATGTGAGGGGAGGCTAACACATAAAATTGTTAAAAAAAATATCATAAATATCATAATATTTATAAGATGATAAAATGGTTATAATTTATATTTAATAACATGATATGTTAGGAATACATTAATGAAAAAATGACATATTTTTGTTGAATGTTTGACATTATATTTTGGAATAACCCCCTTAGTGACCCCTTTTAACACTAAATAAGGTAAATAGTTTCTCACTATTTAAGGGTCATATATATACTTATAATGTGGAAGGTGGCACAAAAGGGATCATGTATTACATTATTGAAAATATTCAATCCCGCATCCAACCATTTAATACTTTTTCAATTTTTAAAAAATATAATAAAATATTGACTATTATAATATATCATTTATGTAAATTTTGTGAATATTATTTTAACTTGACTTCAAAGAAAATATGATAATAATGGAATTCAAAAAAATGCTTCCAACATTGAATATAAAATCTAATTATCTATTATATTTATGGAATATCATGATTAAGTTGAAACATGGTAATTTCCATTTTTTATAAAATTAATTTACATTAAATTTTCAATTAATTTCACATGTAAAATAAAAATGTTGTGTAATAAGTATTGGTAATTATAAAATCAATAAAAATTAAAAATAAATTATATCTATAAAATTATATAAATTATAAATAAAATAAATCATTATGAAAGAGCATAAATTGTTTTTATCCAACTAAAAAAATAACAGAGTTATTAAAATAATTATAGTTACATTGTCCACGTAATATTAACATAAAATATATAAAGTTAAAAATAAAATAAAAATGACCCCAAGATTCCATGTTTTATAATATCTGATGAGGATGGCCAAAATCGATTCCTCCAATAGAGTATAGGATTGTGTTGGAAATATTTTGAGTCCTGGTCTCAAATTTTATACCTTGTTTGGCCCATTTAACCCTTCCCATGTTCATAAATATATATCATGAATACTATTCATAAAGAAAATTTTAAAAGGAAAATATTGATCAAATATTGATCATTCTAATTCAAAATACAGAATCCATTTTTCAATAATCTATTTATAGAATTGGGAAAATTTAATTGTAATACAAAAGCATAAAATGTAACGAAAACAACTTCTTTTGATAAAATACAATATTTTTATAAATATAATATTTGAATAAATTAGTGTACAATGTTTATTACCATTATTTGTATGAATAAATAATAATCAAATTTTATTTTTTATACTTTTAGTTTAATCCAAAACCAAATGGAACCTTCCAACCATTAAAATAAATACAAAGATCTAAGAATAGTTATTCATTCGAATAAAACATAAAATATATTCATAAAATCCAATCATCATTTCCAAAATTAAAAAATTAAAAAATAATTATAATTTTTGTCAAATACACGAATTTTGTGTAAATGTTTCATTAATTTTAAAATTAAATCAAAATCATAATGTTGTTATATGAAATAGAAGATCTAACATTGAGTAAGAGAAAAAATATTTAAAAATATATAAAATAGTAATCAATGATTGAAAAATATGGTTTGTATAAATAAGGATAAAATAATTACATAAAACTAATCACGTGGTTTTGAAATAAATACAGGTATTAAATAATTATTTAAATAATCACACATATTATAATAATAGAATTGATAATGATGGAATTCATAATGTCATCCATATTTATTAATTCAATCAAATCCTTATCCATGAAGTTATTATATACAATATAGTCATATCTACAACATCAATAGTGTCTTCATGGAAACATTTTATATATCATACATCTATCGGGTAGGAATACACTAAATATCCAAATATTTTGTCTCATGAAACCAACTGATGCATCAAGGTTCTATATAATATCATGCACCCCCCATCACTTCAATACATCTAATTAATTAAATATGGTAATGACGAAAATAACAATTCAATTTATGAAAAAAAATAAAAGTAATATATAATCATCTTTATATACATACAAATACGGTAAATATTATCATTTCTTCAATAAATAAATGAAATATCCATTTATATATGAATCCCTAATACTAACACCATATATAGTGATGAGTATATAGTTAATTCAAAAATTTTAAAAAATTGATTAATATATGAGTGTCTATGTAAAATCCATTTAAAAATTAAATTAAAATTATTTTATTTATATATGAATGGCATTGGGTGAAAGACATGCCTATACACTATGGTTAAGAAAGATAGAAAACATAAGAGAGAGGTTTTCTTATGTTCATAAACCTCTAAGAGAAAATTTAATGAGAGGATTTAGAAGGTAATACATGTAAAGAAATCAAATTATGGATGAATAAAATAATAGAATATAGAATTTCATAATAGTTATTATAAATAAATGAAATTATTTTTTATTTTTCCAAATCACTTTCTTCTTAGGTAACATTTCAATTATAACACCATAAAATTGATAGACCAAAATTGGACATAAGTTAACAATAATAAACATATTTCATGATATTATATATAAAATATGCTATTGTGCATTCATTTAAATGAAATTAAATTTATAATGATAGACATGTCTGAAAATAAGGATTTTGTTATGTAATACCCTTATGGAAGTGGTAGCATAAAAATAAAAAGATTACTATAGGGATATCCAAAATTTAAAATAATATAATAAATAATATTCTTTATAGTTGAAGAAAATAGTTTGGTCAATATTAATTATAATATAAAAATTTATTTTAATATCACTCATGACTCATTGAATTCAAAATAGAGACAGATAATAGTTACATCTATACAAAAAATATAATGAAACCCCAATTAAGCATAAAATTTGAATTGGAATATTAAATATAATTAATAATGATAGCATCATGATAAAATATATCAATGGGTCATTAAGTTCCCAACAAGATAGTCAACATAGTGTATAACATAAATGTGTCTCATGGAATTAAATTTTCATATACTGAATCCTTACAATATTGGTATCCTTTGAACCAACATACATTTAAATGAAGAGCATAATTTAGATCCTCAAAACCATTAAATTAAATGATTATTGTAAAATAAATCAATTATTTTTTTTATCACAACACTAAAAAAATGTCATTGGACATAATATGAAATATGTCTCAGAAAATTAAAATATAAACAAATAAACCCACACCATGATTTCCCACTTATTTGAATGATCTAGAATGACATGTATAAAACATTTAACATAAATATGAAACATATTATGATATATTAACTTCTATTAAATAAATTATAAAAATTTATTATAAATTTATTACTATATTATAGTTTATTTTAATCATTGGGCCTTTGGAAATTTTGATCTTTTCTTTTTTTTAATATAACATCGTGATAGGCTCAATTATTTCTTATTATTATATATTTAATCAATAATATATAATAAAATATACTATAATCATTATTATTCATTGATTTATGGCATTACATTTGAATTTTCTGAATGATAAAGGAATTTCATGGGAAGAAGGAAAATATCAAGAACATATTTCATTGTGTTTAATGATCATTATGTTTCATATTAAGAAATATATTAAATTAAAATAAAACCATTCCAGTATCATTAAAACATATGAAATAAAATGTCTTTAAATAATATTTTCATTATGTACTAATCTATAATCATTCATGAATAAAATATTATTTTATTATTTCTATTGTGAGTAAAACCCACAAAAACATGAGCATATTATAATGATTCAATGAGTACGGAAATTATTTTTTATATTGTTAATATATAAATTTTTGAATCATAAAGTTTAATTTTCATTTATTTTTATTAAATAAATTATTATAACCATATATAATGTGTGATAAAGAATAAATAAATTCTTCATTTGTTGAGGTGATGGTCAATATAAAAGAAAAATTGATGATTATATTTCTCTAAAATTTGGATTGAAAAAGGAAATTGATAATTTATATGTTCATAAGTATAATTTTAGAACAGTGAGAATATTAATTATTCAAATTCATACATTCTAACATCCCTGAAAGTTGTTATTGAAGAATCAACCACATCCTTTCACGAAGGTGGTAGTCTAAATTTACACTGTAACGATATAGATTTATTTTTATTAGTTGATAAAAAGGAGTTAATAATTTTTTATTAATTGATAAATTAAATTAAAATAATTATTTTTTATTTTACAATTTTTTCTATAATAAAAATTTAAGAGAAATATTGAAAACAATATAAGTGGTGAGAAGAAATATTATAGTGATAATAATGTTTCAATTAAAAATATACTTGAAAATAGATTCTTTATTATTTATAATTGAGGAAGAGGACTATGAAATTGAGAGAATATTTTTCATGGAAAATTTTTTAATAATTTTATTGAATAAGAAGTATGGTATATGTGTAGTATGAACTGGTGGAATTGATCCCCTTTCATAAGTTATTATAGCGGTAATTTTGGATGTACTCATTACATTTAAATGATTTAACGAAAGTTCAAATAGGTCAATGGCTCCAAATGTTTTGAATAATTATGTTTAAGTAGATATAGGTTGATAAATCCTCTACCACTCATTTCAACTCATTTTTTGAACATGTACACAATCGTATACCACATTTTTTTTAAATTTTGGAATTTTTCTAAACATGGTTAACATGGTTTTAACAAATTAATTAACAAATTAATTACAATATAATTAAAACACTCATAATTAATTTTGGTTTTGTGAAATTAAATTCAATATCCATGTAATATAACAAAATTAATAAATAAGTGAAATTTTACATTTAAATTAAATTAATTAATATATAAAAAACTATTTTATCGTAAATGTTTTTACAATTATGTTTTCATAATCTAATATTACAATAATTCATAATTTAATGACTGATACCATATCTTAATCCATTTTTCAAGAACATATGAAATTAATTTTAATAAAATATACCAATATAATTTACTTTATAACATTTATACATTATTAATAAATAAATTTAAAGAAAAAATTCCATCATTATCGTTGTAGAACATGTTCTTCACGTATAGGTATGAAAGATTTTCTACTATCCCAATGGTTTTGTTCTCACTATCAAATCCTACGTTACGCTGTACTAGAATATCATAATGCATTCCATATGTTGGTGTATAGGGGTCCATGAAAATCTACATAAAATAATGGGGCTTCATCCCCATCGGTAGTCTCTTCCCCCAATCAATATGTTTGAAATTACAAACCCAAAATAAATGATGTTTTTTGGGTACCATATCTTCCCACATACGGCCCCATTTCTCCACGTGACATTCCCCAAGCATTTTTCGTTCCCCAAAGAGTTTTTTTAATTTCAATGCATGTATTTTCTTTTTTTCTGATGTTTTTTTGTTCCTCTTATTAAATGTAATGTGTCTGTTCATTTTGTGTCTGTTAATAGCCTAGATGTTGTATCAAACATAATCTATTAAATGTGAGTTCAATACATGCTTGAAATTATTTTATGTTATTACATATTTATTATTCCTCTAATATTTCACAAATTGAATATCCAATAAACTCGTATCATTTTTCGTTCCATGGAAACCATTAATTTCATAAGATGGCCACTGAAATCCAACCAGAAGTTCCAAAGTTTTCTGAGGACAACTATGGAATGTGGTGCATACAAATGAAGATATTAATCATGTAAAAAGAATTATTTGATATCGTGAAATATGGTTATTATTTACCCTTTATAGATAAATAAAGATCATTCATAAAACAATAAATATATCACTCAAAAATTAGTGGAACAAAGACAACAATGTGTTGTTCCTCCTCTATAAGGGTTGGATTAATCGACATTGAAAATTATTGTTGAAGCAACATCACGTAGGAAATATTGGCATATCAATGTAATAATATTCAGAGGTGTTTTTCTTGTGATGTAGGTTCGTCTTCAAACACTTAGAGAGGAGATATAATAGGCACACATAGAAGAAGGTAAGAGTATGTCAAATTAATTCTCAAGCCTAATTTTAAATATTAAACATTTAAAATGAAATGGTGATAAAGTGGAGGAAATTTGTTTCATATAAAAATAACTTTGATCTCTCACAACCATGATTGAGAATGTGGTTACGGAAATCATAATATCAATTGATTTGAATACACTTTCCATTGGATAACTGGTAGGGTCATTACCAGTACATAAGAAACGAATAAAAATGATTGTGTGTTCAACAATAGATCATGACTTAGAGTGGATGTTAAATCTACAAGAACAAATTAATGAACACATGCAATTAGTCAGTCATCATGAAAGGGGATAATGGAATTGATATTATCCAAGATATAAAAAAGATACAAAATTTTATTAGCTTCTGTCGAAGAGGAAGTTATGGAGGACAATTCATGTGTCATCGTGGAATCACAAAAAAGTTCAATTTCACAATTTTCAGAAATTAGGGAATTATGCTTCTGATATTTTTTAAATTGAGTCAATATGAGATCTCTAACTATGATAACAATCACACCATGATGAAGAAGAAACCACACTCCTCCTCACACAAGAAAATTAATGAGAATGTCCTGATGTGTGTTACTTGGACACAGCTACAAGCAACCACATTTTTGGTAACAAATAACAGTTTGATGAAATCATTGAAGAAATTATTAGATACGTGACCCTTGTAAAATCATAAAAGTTACCTATTATTAAAAAAAGGTGAAATAAAAATCTATCAAAAAAATGGTGATCCAAGTTAAATCTATAATAGGTATTATATTCCAAAAATTAATAATAATATCATCTGTATTGGAAAACTCTTTAAGAAGGGATATTTTATACATAGGGAAAACTAATATTTTTCAATAATAAATGATAAAAAAAGACATTTTTCTTGAGTCCAAATTCCAATGAATCACATGATTCCCCTATATATTATCAAGAAGAATATGGAGTGTCTCTTTAGACTCATGAATAATGACTCATGGATATGGCATCTGTACCTTCAAAATCTATATTTTAGAATCCGTAAACATTTATTCACATCATTCATGGATCATGAATTACTGGTGATTGATGTTCCAATTCATGTATGTGAGTTATGTACACTCGATTAGAAGAAAAATAACTCCTTCCCAATTAGAGATCCAGGAACAAAAATGGAACCAATTCAGTTGATTCACACTGATATTTTTGAAACACATAAAACACACTCAAATGGAGTTAATAGTTATTTTATTACCTCATGGATTAATTTATTAGACTACGTTTTGTGTATTGCGTCGAAGAAAAATATTCTGCCTTTACGATCATTAAAACCTTCAAAGCAAATGTTGAAGCTGAAAGTGGTCACAAATTAAAAGTACTCATATCTGATAGAGATAGAGATAAACATAAATTGAATTTAAATATTTTGGTATGGAATAAGGCATCAAGAAAATTTATAACGAAGCCTACACATCACATTTGAATGGCATTACAGAATGGGAGAAACACATTATCCTTGTAACATCCCAATTCCTGGTGTCACCAAGAGGTTCCCCTTGCTCGAGTGGTCACATGGACTCATGCACTTTTCCCTACACTCCAGAGGCTTCCAACTGGAACTGAGGGACTTGGGTATGATTGTGGTAATATTATGCCCTCATTTGTAGAGTAATGTAGTAGAAATAAAATTATAACAATTGTCAAAGAAGTAATAAAATTCAATAAGAAAACAATGGATGACTGAAAAAAAAATAACCAACTGGAGAACATTTATAAATATTATGCATAATATATATCTCTAAGAAAGCATCCAAACAAGCCATAGTGCTGGAATATAGTACTAAACCAAAGAAAATAATAAAACTGATAAACTTCACCACCATCATAAGCCTCGACTTGGTCTAATACTCAATAGCTCCATAAAAATTAAGTACCTGATGAAAAAGGGTGATTTCCCTTATCTATACCTTCGATAATATAATCTTTTTGTTCCCAAAAACATGACCCAAAGAGTGTTTGAGATGAATCCTTGTAGATAATCACCAAATGATCTATGACTAACAGTCAGTGAATATATGGTAGTTAATAAGAAAAATGAAGTAATAAAGAAGGAATTACCCCCAATGTAAGCAATCATATAGTTGCATTTTCATTCATTTTCATATATCAAGTTAGAAGAAATAAAAAATAAGTAACCATATGGGATTTACTAAGAGACTAATCCATCTGGATCAACCTATCAAACACAATCAACCCTCATAGAAGTACTCAGAGTCTAACTCCTCTTGTTCAGCTTTCAGAAAGATACTCTGAGGAAGCCATCATTGCCAATTCCCCCTGTGGTATTTTATCATTAAACTAAAAAAACATTGGGGATGCACTCATTTCCCAATTCCCACCCATGTTCTTACAACGTGGATATTAAGACACTCTGAGGGAGAACATATAGCCATGTGTATGTCTATCATGAAAAAAATGTTCAAAAGACAAAGTAAACCTTCAGAACAACTTGGCTAACAGATTTCAAGAACTACTAAGATAAACATCTACAATAATATAACAGCATTAGATAATATCTCTCCTTCCAAACAACACGTGTCATGGAAAAGAAGTAGCCTAACATGAAACGCTAGAACAAATGGTAAATATCAAAAGAAGCATGGGAGACACATCCATAGCATGGAGAATAACCCTATTCATAGACAAAAAACCTTTACTCATGCTCAAAAGGAAAAACAGGCATTATCTAAGATAAAATACCCAAACACACAAAACCTCATTCTAGGGTATTGGGTAATTATGCCCATAATATTCACAGACTATCCATGGAAAGCAACAAATCACCTACCTTGACATTGTAAAATCAATATTGGTGAATTACAACTTTTGAATTGAACTAGATTGACATAGATCTATAAAAAAAATCTAAAATGTTAAACCAATAAATTCCCATGATAGGGGATAAATAAAGATATAAGGCTCTAGAAGAAGGAAGAACCCACCATGGTGATTCCAACGCAATCGATGATGATCGATTAATAAATTGACAATGGGTTGGTGTCTTTGAGGAGAATCGTCATCTTAGGTCACTCCTAGAAGAGATAGGATGAGAAAAAGTACTATCTGTGAATGAGAAATGATCTTAGTCTGATATAACTGTTAAAAAGAAAATTACATGACGTGTTCTTTAAATGTACACTATGTGTATTGCCTTAACTAGCCTCCACTTATGGAATTATCCATGTCACGCCACATGAACCTGTACTCGGCCCTCAAACGGCTAGTGCACGATCAACTATGACAACCAGGTACATGGCGTTGACATCAAAGAACACAGTGTGTACTCCATAAATTTCAATATTGTCCTATGTTTCTCAAAAACAACAGAAAAATACCCATACGTGAAACAATGGTCTGAGTTCTTACAAACATCCCCCCTTAATGAAATTTTTCCCCAAATTTCTCTCTCATGGAATTATAGAAGAGTAATTCTCAAATAGCTCCAGGTACTGTGATCGTACATCGACCTACCTCTCTCAAGTCTCGTCTTGTACCTACCCATGCAGCCAAAACACCAGTACCAATGAAACATACCAACAACAAAGAACCTTCGAACCGAAATCAACGATCTGGATTGGATGCTCATCAAATGATGCGTCCACCACCTCCTCATGTTGAAAAACATGTGATGGTTCTGAGAAGTTACATCGTAGTAGAGAAACATGGAAGACATCATGAATATCCAAATACCTCTAATATAAAATGCAACTAATAGGCAACCAGTCCAACACTCTCCAAAACATCAAACTTCCCAATACATCTCATTGAAATCAGTCCCTGTCTCTTAATCCACTGGTGTCCCAACCATAGTGTGACCCACAGAAAAATTGATCTCTGACCATGAACCCCAGAGGTCATCTCCGCTGATCAGCAGAATACTTCTGTTGTGACAGTGTTGTAGCCATCCTCATTGAAATCAACTCTATATTCTCTATGGTCTCAATGACAAGATGACGTCCCAGCATAGCTGCCTCTCCTAATTCCATCTAATATAAGTGAGATCATCATGGAATACCATACAAATCATTATAATCATCATTCTGAATAGTTGATTGAAAACTATTTTTGTTGGAAAAATTCAGAAGAGGTATGTGCTTCCCCCAAGAACCACCAAACTCAAGGATGCATGATCGAAACATGTCCTCCATCAGATAAATCGTACGCTCGAACTAGCCACATGTCTAGGTGTGGTAAGCTGTAATCATAAGTACATGTGTTCCCAATGACCTTTGTAGTCAATGCCAGACCCGATATGTAAAAATTGTGTCCCTATTTGAAATAATGTAGTGTGGAACCCCATGTAGACATACAATCTCTCAGATGTATATCCTTCCCAACTCATCAAAACTGAAGGCCTCCTTGATAGCCAATAAGTGAGAAACATTCATGAGTATTTCAATGACAACCCATATAGAATAATTCCCTCAAGGCGACCTCAGTAAGCCTATCACGAAGTCCATCGCAACATCATTTCACTTCCACTCAAGAATGAGTAACTAGGGAAAATGACTTTCTTGTTGCTGATATTGCGCCTTCACCCACAGACAGGTGGAACACCTCATGATAAACGTATCAACATCTCTCTTCATACCAGGCCACCAATACTGATTGTTCAGATATTGATACATCTTGGTGACACCAGGATGAACTGCCCAAACTGAGGAATGAAAGTCCCGCATCATCTAGTCGCACATGTCTACTGACACCCATACACGCACATGAAAATTCTAGATCTCATCATCAACTATGGTCCATCCAAAAATATTGTCCACTACTAACACACACTCCCATTGGACTATCCTTCATAATCTGATAGATTTCTACTTGAACATGATCAATTAAAGTAGAGGTAACAATAATAGATGAATGAAATGTATGTCGCTGTCTATCGTGCACCTCTAAATGTATCTCAGAGAAAAGAGCCATAAGCTTCCACTTACTACTATCCTTCTAAAGACACTATATATGAGTCCTCCTGCTCAAAGCATATGCTATTACATTTCCATTTCCAGGTGTGTTGGTGAGCTCAAAGTAAAAGGACTGAAGTTACTCAACCCACCTTAAATATCTCAAATTCATATCGTGTTGAGTAACGATATACTTGATACATTTGTGCTCGGTGAAAAACAAAAAATTCTCTCCCAAAAGGTATTATCTCCAACAATATAAAGCGTGAACAACTACAACCAACTAAAGATCATGCATCAGGTAATTCGTCTCATGTGGGCTCAACTACCATGATCTGTATGCAATGACTCCTTCTCCATTCATAACCACCGGTCCCAGCTCGATACCTGATACATCATAGTAAACAGTATATCTGTGTCCAAGATCTAGAAATACTAGTATCAGCGGTAAAGTTAACATCTCTTTTATATCATGAATGGTTGAATCACAAGAATCAGACCATAGGTAATTCACACCCATATTAGTCTGGCCTATTAGTGTCACTACTAAGCATGATAATTCCTGTGTAAAATGTGTATAGTAACCAGCCATCCCTAGAAAACCCCACACATCAAATACGTTATTCAGATACTCCTGAAAAAATATTATTCTCACAAAATCTAGGTCTACTAACACACCTATGTCTAAGATGACATGAACCATGAAGAGAATTTGATCCATCCAGAAGTGGCATTTTGATACCTTATCATATAACGAAACCTCCCTTAATGTACTCATAACGATCTCAATATAAGTGGTATGGTCATGTCAAGTGTGATAGTACACCAATATATCGTACACAATGACTACTGTGAATGAATCCATGTATGGATGGAACACTCGGTTCATCAGTGACATGAAAACTACATGTGCATTCGTTTGACCGAACAACACAACCACATACTTGTATAGACCATACATACTCTAAAAGTATATAAGAGGAATATATGATGGTCTAACATGCAACTAATGGTAACAGGATCTCAAGTCAATATTTTAAAACAACTGTGCTCTATGAAAATGATCAAAAAGATCATCAATCCTCGGCAAGGGATATCGGTTCTGGGCTGTCAACTGGTTTAGCTTCTAATAATCCACACAACGTCTAAGGGTATTGTTCTCTTTCATTGAAAAAATGATAGTAGAACAATAAGGAGATGTACATGTTATGATGAAACCATTTTCCAGTAACTCCTCCAACTGCTTCATAAGATCCTGTGACTCCAGTGTAGCCATTCTCTAAGAGGAAATGGACACTGGTGCGGATCTTGGTATGAGCTCAATAGAAAAGTCTAACTCTATCTCCAGAGGAAATCTAGAGAATTCATTGGGAAAGAGGGCCCTAAAATAAAATAACACTGTAGGAAGTCTAACTGTGAAGTCCCCTGGTCATCCAAATATAGACTAGAAATATGGGTTGTAACTCCTCCCAACTAATGATCCTCGGGTCGTTCTTGGCTCTCCTAGAAATCCCATACTACGTTGGGTAGAAATAATCCACCTTATGGTGATGTGAAACACACCATTCAATGATAGAAATCGACAAATTCCTGGAGGGAAACTAATCCATTCATTCAGAGAATGAAATCATATCCTTTTTTTCTGGGGATAGATGCCCTAGAAGAAGTGACACCCACCAACCTCAATATGGAACTCTTTACAATGATGTACACATGTCATTCTAGACCCCAACAGAGTTTCTAGCATCATAACATCCTTAGATGTAAAGAAATAGAGCACAATGATCTCCAGAACAGAAAAACACATGACCCTATGGGAATCCTATGTATGGAAAAGTGCAGAAGCTACGAGTGAGGCAATTAGAATCGTACCTCGATCTGTATAGGGTCTGGGATCCTTCTCTTGCTGGGACTGCTCCACTAAATTTTTTTGGCATGTACTATAGCCCTATGACCTTGCCTGACCACCTTGAGGGGATCCATCCAATTTTTTCTAAAATCCTGGTGACTGGATAACACAACTATGACCTCCACCACGAATCGAATGACAAAATGAACACCAGTTCACAGACTAATGAGAAACTTCTGGTCCTACTCTTAATCGATGATTCATAGATGACCCCTATCACCAGCTAAAAATGAAAAAAACTGACCGACCTGCTAAAGATGACCCATCTTGACATAATATCGACAGTCCAATGAGTCTCTAGTGCAATGTGGACTCATATGCCCGCTCTTCCTGCACTAGTAGCACACCACCTGGATACTCATAAAAGTATCATGCTTCCTTGGATCCCTGTGTCTAAACTCCATGTGGAACATCCTACAATCAGTAGGACAGATAACAAATCTGGATGCCGAGCTACCCTGGCTCACAAATCTAGATTCCCTCAGAGTGCTCTCCTGATATGTGCCTAGTTGATGATAGATGTGATGGAAGTCATCCTAAATATGTTCACATGAGATCAAAAGACATTCCGGAGACCATCCTGAAACATCTTTTCCCAGAATACCTCATCACCTCTTGGGATGTGTGTGAAGTGTTGTAGCTCTGTGAAGCGAGAAGAGTACTCCATGAAGGAATGACTACCCTGTTCTAGACTCATGAACTCTCAGGCTCGATCGACCCTCAAAGACCCTAGTTATAAGTAATCGTATAAGGCCTGCTAGAAATCACCCCAATCCATAACCTGCTGGCATCCTGGTAGTGAAATCGCACCCCACCATCTCTTGGTAGAATCCTGTAGCATGTATGTAGCATGCTTGAAACTCCTATATTTAGGAATCTGCATATGATTGAAGATAAGTAGAATGGCTTCTAACCATGATTCTATAGCCTGAGGTCCTCCATTCCTTCAAAACGTGAGAGGAAACTTTTTCTAAAAAACCTACATCAACTATGGCATTGATGGGGCAGGATGCGGTCCTCCCAGGAATATCTACAAAAACCTCTTGAATCCCTCTCAGATCTATACATCAGAACCTTTATTCGAGATAATGGATGGTGCCAAGATAGGAATGACTGGAGGATCTACTGGATGTTACAGATCTACCGTGTCCAGTGTTTGGTCACTTCCTAGTAACTAGCGACCAACTAGAGGATATCTTGGTGGCCTGAAACTGAAAGGTCAAACACAGACATTAGATAAAGAAAAAATGACTGAAAAAAATAATTGAAAGAAAGAAAAAAGAAAAATAAATCATTCAAGATTTCTAAAAGGTGGATACACTGCATGTACAACTCTTACTGGGCATGTTCCTTTAAATTTTTTGAGGATATGTACTTTTTCCAACCCAGGTCGTGTAACACCCAATACACATGGTGTGTTCTCCTAGGACACAGTGTGTACTTTAGTCCTCTTACCCTACCCGAGTTCTTCTACATAACAAAACTAACACGGTTATACTGGAGAATGACTACTCAATGTGTTAGTTCTAGACACGGCATGTACAAGAAGAACATCACCGACCTGTGTTGTTATTAACACGATCGATTACGCAACTGACTCTACATGGATTTTTTGTGCCAGATACGACATGTTATAACTACCCATAATCCACTGATGTTGCTGGTAACGCATTTCGATGTATGGTCTATACACACGGAATTTACGTCCAATACATGGCGTGTTCCACCAAGGATTTCCCAACCAATTGTCTCGGACCACACATCTAGTGACATGATTAGAGACTACACGATGTGTACATATAGTACAGATCATGTAGATAAGAAAAACCATTCCTTCCTGAAATGAAGGACACAAGGAATTTATTATGTAATGAACACCATGTATTATAGGTTTTTCCAGATATCAAGCCTTAGAATCTACTCTATAACCCAAAAAAACACTCAAATGAACATTAATGTTCCAAATTTTGATCCATGAGGGCCCACACTTCCCACAAATCAATGTTTGGAATATTATACGTCTCATATACAAGTGTAAAAGAGCAATGATACACCATATTCCAATCCATGATGGACCATAACACCTCAAGAATGAAAGTTTGGCATTCATTGAAATGAAACGATACACAATTCAATTCCCTATCAAGTAGTAGGTACTCTATCAAGGAAACTATCACCACAACATGCATATTTAATAAAACATCTATCACAACAACATTAAATCAGGAATACACCATAAATGGCATTGAAGGAATGCATGACATGTGATCTATAGTTAGTGTCTCTATGATGCATGAGATGGCATACTCACATCTCATCAGGATGAAACATAAATAGAACCTCAATATTATCAATAAATAACAAAATATGTGAATCACCCAATAGTGATATAAAATCAAAATTAATAATTACAAATCCAGAAAATAGAAATATACGATGTAAATTGGATTTTCCCTATACACTGGTTAGCTACTCCGAGTCACTGATTATTACCAACTTCATATAATTTCATATCCTTGACTATAGTCTCCAAATAGTAAGTTATGAAGAAAAGAACATGGATTTGATACCACAATGTAATGTCCGGGTTCCGGGTGCCTCCCAGAGGTGCCCTGTACGCGATCGGTCACATGGCCTCAAGCACATTTCCCCAATCTCCAGAGGTTTATAACTAGATGTATAAGGACCCAGCCATAAAAAATTACATAATATAGAATTAAATGAATAATTAACATTGAGGATCATTTCATGTTTAGAGTTTTAGAGAATTGGTCCAGAACTATTACATAACAACTTGAATATTATAACCAGATATTACTACTCAGTATTGAGTTTTTCATTAAAAAAACACTTAAGAAGAAACACATCTACTTCCATGTTTTAGAGAACATAACTTTTACATGATCCCATCGTTGACACTATTCATCATTAAGTCATGTGGAAATTTTTTCAAAAACTATGGATGAGCATAAAAAGCTCAATAAGGGTAATAAAATAAAAAAGGAAAATATTATCCAATAAATAAATACAAAATCAATGAAACCATACTTTTCAATCATAAAAAACCTTATGAAATCATAATATTTATGAATAACACACACAAATCATAACTCATAAAGGTTACTAACGGAATCCATATCAAACTTAAATTGTAACTATCATAGCTAAGTATTTAGTTACACTTGGAATATGTATTACAATATATTACCTAAATCTCCTAGTAGAAACATCACATTTACCTTTGTCACGTTACCCAATGCATTGGAGAGCTATCTCAGACTCACCTACCCTAGGATTATCATTGAACCACCCGTATATGTAAACAAATCCCAATAACTAGAACATATTCCTGAAACATAACACACTCATAAAGGAAATTTATCATTTTGACACTCCAATCACAATATATCAAATCAAGATATTGAAATAAAAAATGCTTTATCTAATCATTTTCAATGTCATTTAAACAATTTAATAATTAGATTTTCGAATCAAAGTGTCCCACACCACATTGAATCTTTTAAATGAATTATAATTTGAAAACATTAATGTACATATAAATAAATCCTAAAGACTATTTTATAAACATGGAAATTAATTAAAAATATTTAGAAGAATAAATATTATAAACATTTCAAATGTTATTTTAGTTAATGAGTTTTTAACAAGATGATAGATTCTTGAATACAAAAAATTGAGGAATAAAATTTAACCATAACTTATTAAGATCATGAGAATAAATGGATTCATGATATAATATGAAAAAGGACAGTATATACATTGTATAAAAGTGAATTGGTGCATAATGACAAAAATCTCTCAATGAAATGTAAATTGAGACGAAATACCTTATAAAAACGGTATCCTTAGATTATGGATAAATAAATTACATAATAATGTCTGAAAAATATAAATAAACTCAATATTATGGGATATGAATTGTAAATCAACCCTAAAAAATTCACACATGTTATTTTTAAGACAAAACCAATGACTTGGAATTTTAACTCAATGAATGGAAATTAGTTAAATGTACTCTTATCAAGCTCATATCGATGACTTGAGAATATATAAATGGAGTGATTATGTGTATAAAAAGTATTTCAACACAAAGGGTAGTTAAAATTACAACATAAATAAATAAATAGTTATTCTACACATAATCATTTCATGACATAATTAAGAATTAGAAGATAAACCTAAGGAATGGAAATTGGGTTAAATGGTTCCCTTAACGATTTGTTAACTTACGAAACATACAACCAATGAAATAAAGATCTTAGAATTAAGATGTAAATACTCATAATTTAAAGTATATTACTCAATGAAAATATTCATTGGTAGTAAATTCACCACACAAAAAGAAAATAGTGACAAATATAGAACGAACCTCACAGGAATAAAAAGTGAGATTAAAATCCCTTACCACATACTAATAAATCGAGTTGTATGACAAAAAGTTAACAAACAACAAATTATTCATAGAATAAAATGAATATAATCATTTTAATGACAATATATATCAAATGTCAGTAAAAAAACACCACAAAAAATAAATTAGTGGTGAACATTGGAAATATTATGGAATTAAAAGTGAGATAAGAAACCCCTTACCACATGTATGACTTGACTCATTTGTTCATTATTCTTCCAGAGTAATAACTAAAGATCATTTATAATTTCTTATGAACTTTTTTAATGTTTATAATCTTCTTTATATCACTTATAACCATGTTATATATATTATGAAATCATTTAAGTTAATAATGGCACTTTGGTCAATATTGGGTAATTGAATAAAAAATGAACACCTTATAATTACAAGTTGTCCATGTGGTCAATAGTCCATTATCTCAAGAATTATATTCATGATTTAGATATCATATATATCATACATATCCAGAATATATATGTATTTATAATAGTTCATAATAGTTGGATATAAGAAATGAAATGCACCGTTCATAGACACGATATGTCGTACATACACATAAAAACTACTTTCATTTATATTTAGAATTTTAATGGAATTAAAACATAATGATACATAATTATATTATATATATAGTATAATATCATATATAATACCATTAACTCTATCTTTTATACATCCCACATATGGCATTAACAAGTCATATCACTTTGAGGGGTAGTAGTTCGCACTTCCTTAAATGAAATTATCGTGTTTACCCATTATGGAAACAATAAAGGTAGGATATAAAAGTAAAATATAGAAGAATAAATAATATATAACCGTAATATATATCATATAAAACTATAGTTTCATATTAGTGGCCACCATGATAGGCGGTAGGAGATAATCGAACAATTATCATTTTGTGAGGCGTTAGTTTTCAATCAACAGAAACAATATGTTCTTCACCCATTAGATGGAGGTGTGTGAAAGTGTAGTTAAAATAACTCTCAAAATAATATACTAGTATATTAAGGGTATTGTTGTCGTTTTAAAAGAATGAATCAAAAAGTGTTTATGGGTTGGAGAAGTAAAATAAAAGAAAAGAAGTTAAGAGAAACTATTACCTTTAATTTGGGTATCTTCCTTTGGTTTGAAATGAAAGTACTTCATGAAGTGCCTTTATGCATAATGTATGTCTACTAGGAGGTGTAGTGGGATTTAGTGAGCTTAATTGGGTATATTTAGGATGAGTAAAATGGCTTTAGAGGTGTGAGAAATTGGTTATAAGTGGTGTCCTTTTATAAGGGGGTGGATGGGCTCTTTATGAAAGTGTGGAAATATTATTTTATTATATAATGATATTCAGTTTATAAGGGTGAAAATTATTAAGTTGGAAGATAATATGACTCATGGTCAATAGAAAATCATCCAATAAGAATTGGACATGTTTTGGAATTTATTTGAATATTTATAATCCTATTTAATTAAATTATTTATTAATGAGGTATATACTGCATCATTATTGTGTCATAAATAATTTAATTTATATGATTTATAAAAATTATAAAAAATATACCATGATGTAGTATATATATTTATCTTTCCAAATAATATTTATAGTAAAACATATAACTTATATAACCCCATGTACAAATTAATTTACTAAAAGATATTTGTTTGTGTCATTTTGGCCTTTATATTAAATTAATTAATCTAATGTGTCATTATCTCTCTTAAGTGGCTCTATGGGGTCCCATGATCGTCCAAAATATTCCCATGGTCGGTCATGACTCATCCAGTAAGGTTAGGACATGATTTTAGTTAATTTTGTATTATTATGAGATTTTTTCATCTTAAATTACCCTATTTACCTTTAACCGCTGTAAATAAAAGTCAAAAGTTACTATTCACCAAAAAGTATTTTCATCTTATTTAAACAAAATATACATACTAACAACATCGATGTATGTCGGATTTTCTAAATTCAATTCACATAAGTTGTAAAATTTCATTTAAATGAAAAAGTCGGTTTTCTTAACAACTACTATATGGTTTCAATATTCATCAAAAATTGAAGTTTTACAAATAAATACCAATAATTAAGCCTAATGAATATTTGATATTCCAAATTAAAAAATGATGTCTATTTTAAAAAACTCAAAGTATATAAGTTGCAATAATTATTTTGAAATTAATTCCCATTGTCAAAACAAATAGCGTGTTTTTATGAAATAATAACTATCAAAAGATTGTCACTTGTTTATGTCCAATTTCAAAATGATAATTTTTCCAATGATAAAAATTAGATTAAATTTTAAAAATATATTCTAAATAAACTTTAAAACTAATTAAAAAGATTATCTAACTATATAAATAAATTAGATTAAAAGGCACTATTGAATTAAAATTCAGTATTTTTCACTATTCATTAAAAATGAACTTTATCAGAAAACTACCAAAAATTTACCATAAGTGAATTCTGATGTCCTAAATAAAAAGAAGAATTTTATTTTTTCAAATATAACATATAAAAATGAGCAGAATTATAGTTAAGGAGGGTTTTTCATCAAACAGAAATAAATCATCCTTTTATCGAATATTAGAGTATTCATGCTTATAATTAATTAATTCATATTTGAAGCCCCTAACATTTTTTGGATAATTTTAAAAACATTTAACAAACATATATAATAATATTTCATTTATTTCTATTCATTCCCTCCAATACAACATCGAGTCATTACCTACCATTTATAATAATAATATTATATTATTAGCTTGCAACGTAGGATTTCATAGAAACTCGTTTTTGTGTATCAGGTACGCCATCAAATATAGCATCCCCTTTAATGTGAAATTAATAATTAATTCACCAATATTAATAAATATGAAATGTGTCAAATTCCTTATCTATTTGGGATGTTACATCCTTCCCCCGTTTTGGGAATTGTGTTCTCGAAATTTTAAAATCGGGTATGGAAAATTCATTAAATGTACCACATTGGAAAAGAGTCAGTAAAAACATTCACTTTAAAACAAAGAATATAGAAGTACAAAAGTCACCGAAGAGAACAGATTCTAGGATTCCATGAAAACATTGATATGAAGGGGAAAACAAACCACTATGTTCTGATGGAGATTGACAGAAAACATGATTAGGAGAAATTTAACCCTTAGAAAATCACATACATATGATGTGTTAAATAGTAAATGATTACATAGTAGGAAACGGAAACCAATAATGTTTTTTTATGATAGTTTTTATAATTTTGAGGAATTAATTTACTATATAAAATAAAAACATAATGAAATATACTTACTTTCAAAAATAGTTTCATCGTTCAATAAGTTTCCACATAAAACTAATCATCTCTCTAGGCAATGAGCATTCAAAAAGACTTGGACACATCAAAAGCACAAGAATCATCTTATCAAGAATCACATAATCTAGAAAAGAATAACTATATATTTCCCATGTCTTTAGACATAAACTAAATAAAATGGTTAGCGAGAGATCATATAATACCCAAAATGGAAATCTTTTACAAGAAGATAAACTACTCTTAATACCCAAAAAATTTCAAACAAAACCCAAACATCAACAAAGACCATTAATTAAAGAATTGTCCCTAAAATTAATCAATCTTAATCCCAAATGACATTGTAACCCAAATTTCATAAGGATTTAATTACATAGACTTACAAGAAACATCTTAACATTTATCTCCAAATAACACTAGTTACTCATAAAGTCTCATATTGAAATTTAATTAACCTAATCCCATATTCTCTATGATAGGTTAATCGTTTTCATAAATAATATAAATCATTATATGTCCCTAAGAAAAACATATATTTTTCTAAACTAAAATTTCCACCACTATTCCACAATTTAAATCCCATAGTATTCCTTCTTCCATAGGCATATAGTGTTTCCTCAAAAGATAGAACGTCTTCCACAACAACCTCTATCACTTAATCACTAAATAATTTTTCTATACTATGTATAGGAATTTGATAAAATATAGGTTCCAAAAAGCAACTTATTCCAATTCCATAAAATCATTTTACTATAATAATAATTCATACTAACCAGGGACTTCAAGTAGGCTAGTGGTAGGTGATGTTCCCTTGTCACCCTTTGGTTATGGGTTCAATTCCCGTAGCCTTGTCATATGCGATGGGTTTTCACCTATCCTATGGGTTTTTCCTTTTAGAAAAAACAACAATAACCCTAACATGTTTTAACCTAAATGGTTTCGTTACACCTCTCATTTTCATAAAAATTCATTATGATCTCATCTTATTAGTTCTGGATGTTTTATTTCACCACCATATGATAAAATAAAATTATCCCCAAAATGAAGAACATTATACCCTGATCATGGTGTCCATTTTGTTTCATCGTCATCTTGTTCATGTAGGTAGAAGGTCCATTAATTAGAAAAATGATTTAGAGATGCTTCAAAATAATTTGTTTCCACCATACAAATACTCCATGTACATGATTGGTCATATGAGTGTTCACAGAAAAACAGTTTTGGAAAATAATCATGTATGAAATATAATCTTAAAACATTTGATAAAACATGATTTCTATTAAATAGTCGGCCCAAATTTGAGTTGATTCTTTCAATTAACCATCCTTTTAAAATACCATAAGTATTTGGTGAGAGAGTATATTGTAAAATAAAATATAAATAGGTTTCTCAAGGGTCTCTTTCTTCACCAACATTTTTAAAATTATAATATGCTTCAATATCTTTGGATAAGGTAAAATATTTGTAAATTCTTTGATAATATTTACCCTTCTTGAAAATATGAGAATATTGTGAAAATTAGATTATTTTTTAAATATAACCCATGATCCATGATGATAACGAGGTATATTGGAGGTGTTTGATATCTCAATAAACTTCTTTTAAGTGATTTGTATGCTAGAGGAAGTTTCACAATCATCCAAACATGACATTGCAATAATTATTGTAAGAAAGTCATCAGGAAGTGATTGAAATGTGATTTGAGATCCTCCTCCTTCCATTTGTAACAAATGTTCTTTGATATGATAAATATATAAAGCAATGATATAACTGAAATAATTGTCCTAGGTACTAACTATGCGTTTAACAAAAACTCATAATCCCTAAAGTTGTCTAAACAGACCTTTGATACAAACTATAAGGACCCAACCATTAAGCATTACATAATATTGAATTAAATAAATAATTCACATTGAGGATCTTTTCAGGTTTAAGGATTTTGATAATTAGGCAATAAAAATTACATAACTTGAATATTACATGTAGACACTACAACTCAGTATCCATTTTTTCTTAATATAAAAACTCATAAGAAGAAACATGTCTAGTTCAATGTTTTAGACAACATGACTTTTTTCTTGATCCCATCCTTGACCCTATTCATCTTTAATTCCTATGGAAAACATTTCAAGAACATGGGGTGAGCATAAAAATCTCAGTAATGGTTATAAAATAAGGAAGAAAACATTAGCTCATCAATAAATTCAAAATCAATGAAACCATACTTTTCAATCATAACATACCTTATGAAATCATATGATTTATGAATAACACACACAAATCATAAATCATAAAGGATACTTATGGAATCCATATCACACTTACATAATAGATATCACAACTATGTAGGGAGTTACATTTGAAATACCCATCACAACATCTTCCCTAAATCGATTAGGATAAACATCATGTTTACCTCTGTCACGTTACCCAATGCATTGGATAGCTATCTCGATATCACCCGCCCTAGGTTTATCATGGAACCACCTATATACGTAAAACGTTCCCAGTAACCATAACACATCCATGAAACATAACACAATCATAAAGGAATCATAACATTTTGACATTCCAATCACAATATATCAAATCATGATATTGAAATAAACAATGATTTATCAAATCATTTTCAAAACCATTTAAATCATTTAATAAAGAGATAATTGAATCGAAGTGTCTCAAACCACTTTGAAGATTCAAAATGAATTATCATTTTAAAACATTAATTTCAATAAAAATAAACCCTCAAAATAATTTTTAAAAGATCGAAATTATTGATAAATATTTTTAAGAACTAATCTTTTAAACATTTAAAACAATATTTTAGTTAAATATTTTTTTTTTCAAAAATGAGAGACTTATGAATACACATAATTGAGGAATAAAATTAAATCAGAATATAATAATATAATTAGATTAAAGGGATATATGATATAATATAAAAAATTATAGTATATACACCATATAAAAGTGAATTGGTGCATAACGACAGTGATGTCTTAAAGAAATATAAACTGAGATGAAATAACTTATAAAAATTTTATCGTCAGATTAAGGATAAATAAATTGCATAATATTGTGTGAAAATTATAAATACACTCAATATTATTGGATATTAAGTGTAAATAAATAATTTTAAATTAACACATGTTATTTTTAAGACAATACCAATGACATGGATGTTTAAGTCAATGAATGGAAATTGAGTTATAATTACTCTTATCATGTTTGTCTGGAGGACTTGATAATTTATAAATGGAGTGATTATGTGTATCAAAAGTATATCCCCATAAAGGGGAGTTTAAATTACAACATAAAAAAACAAATAGTGATTCCTCACATAATCATATCATAACATAATTACTAATTAAAAGATTAACCTAAGTAATGGAAATTGGGTTAAAATGTTACCTTATCAATTTGGTAACTTAAGAAAAATAAAATCCATGAAATAAGGATCATAAAATGAATATGTAAATACCCATAAATTGAAGTATGTTAAAAAATTAATACAATAATTTTAATTACATACACAACACAAAAAGAAATTGTGGAAAATATATCATGAATCTAACTTGAATAAAAAGTGAGATTAAAATCTGTTACCACGTTGTGATAAATCGAGTCGTATGACCAGAAGTTAACAACCAAAAAATGATTCACAGAATAACATGTATATAAATATGATCATTATAATATATATCAAATGGAATTACAAAATACACCCCATGAAATAAATTAGTGTCAAATAATAGAAATCACACGGAATTGAAAGTGAGATAAGAAACCCCTTACCTCGTCTATGACTTCACTCGTTTGTTCCTTGTTCTTAAGGAATAATAAACTAAATTAAATTTATACGTTATTTAAAACCCTTTTAAATTTTATTATCTTTTTTAAATCACTTATTAACATGTTATAAATATTATGAAATCATTTATGTTAATAATGGTCGTTTGGTCGATATTTGGAACTTGAGTAAAAAATGAACACCTCATATTTACAAGTTGTCCCTGTGTTCAATATTCCATTGTCTCTAAAATGATATTCATGATGTAAATATCATATATATCATATATACCCTATAAATATATTTATTTATTTATAATAGTACATAACATTTGGAGATAAGAAATGAAATGCACCGTTCATGGAGACGGTAAGTTGTACGTACGTATGAACACTACTTTCATTTCTATTTCAAATCTTAATGGAATTAAAAAAAATTATAACTAGGTATATTATTATTCCAGTATAATATCATATATAATATCATTAACTATATCCTTTATACATCCCACATATGGCATTAACGAGTCATATCACTTTAAGGGGGCGGTAGTCTTCAATCCCTCAAATGAAATTTTCAGGTTTACCCTTTATGGAAACCGTAATGTTTTTCTATAAATGAAAAATACAAAATCATAAAGAAAATATAAACATAATATATATCATATATAAATATAGTTTAATCTTAATGGGCACCGTGAGAGGCGGTAGGAGATAATCGAACAATGATCATTTTGTGAGGCGTTAGGTTACCATCAACAAAAATAGTATGTTCTTCCCCCATTAGATGGAGGTGTGTGTAATTGTAGTTAAAATATTTTTCATAACAAAATCCTAGTATATTGATTATACTGTAGTTTTCATAAAATAATGAAATAAAATGATTTTAGTCATTGGAGAAGTAAAATAATAGAAAATAAGTTAACAGGAACTGTTACCTTTAATTTAGGTAACATCCCTTGGTTTGAATCAAAAAAACTTCTTGAAGTGTCTTATGCCTAATTTAAGGCTTCTAGGAGGAGGAGTGGGATTTATCAAGCGTAATTGTGTAGAGTTTTGATGATCCAAAATCTTTGAGAATTGTGAGGAATTTGTTCGAAGTGTAGTTCTTTTATAAGGAGGAGGAGGGGCTCTTTAGGAATGCGTGAAAATATTATTTTATTATATAATTATATTTGGTTTCTAAAGGTCCAAAACTAATTAAATTGGAATATAAGATTACTCATAGTCGAATTTAATTTATCCATTAATAATTTCTCATGTTTCATAATTTTCTAATATTTTTACTCTTATTTATTTTAATCATTTGGTAATGACGTATATACCACATCATTATGGTGTCACAAATAATTTAATTTAATTGATGTCTAAAAATTAAAAGAAATACCATGTTGTAGGAAAAAATTTTATCTTTCCAATGAATATTTATTGTATAAATGATAAATTATATAACCCCATGTACAAATTAATTTACTAAAAGATATTTGTTTGTCTCATTTTTTCCATTACATTAAATTAATAAATATAAAGATTCATTATCACTGTTAAGTGGCTCCATGGGGTCCCAAAATAGACTCAAAGATGCCCATGGTCGGCCATGAATCATCCACTAAGCTTAAGAAAAGTTTTAAGGTAATTTTTTATTATATGATATTCTTTTTACAAAGAATTATCATATTTAACTTTAATCGTGGTAAATACAAGTAAAAAGATACTATTTACCAAAAATTATTTTCATCTCATTAATCCAAATTTTACTTACTAATGACAACCATGATTGATGTATTTTTAAAATTCAATTCACAGAAGTGGAAAATTTTCATTTAAATGAAAAAGTCAGTTTTTTTAAATACTACTATGTGGTTTCACTATTCCTCAAAAAGTAAAGATTTTCAGAAAATTACAAAAAAATCAGCCTATGATATATTTGATATTCTGAATTCAAAAATAAATTCTATTTTACAAAATTCAAATCATATAAGTTATATTAATTAATTTAAAAATAATTCATATTCTCAAAACAAAAAGCATGTTTTAAAGATATAATAACTATCCAAAGATTGACACTTGTTTATGTCCAATTTCAAAATAAAATAATTTGTAATGACAAAAATAAGATTAAATGGTAAAAATATATTCTAATTAATATTTAAATTAAATTAAAAGATAATATAACAACATAAATAAATTATATTAAAAGGCAGTTTTGAATTGAAACACAGTATTTTCACGATTCATTAAAAAATGGGATTTATTAGAAAAATACAAAAAAGTTACCCAAAGTAAATTTTGATGTCCCAAATCTAAAAAAGAATTTTATTTTTATTCCAATAGAATATATAAAAATGACCAAAACTATATTTAAATAGGTTTCTCCATCAAAAGGCGATAAATTGACCTTTTACTGAATATTAGAGTATTCATGCTTAAAATTAGATTCATTCATATTTTAAGCCCCTAAAATTTATTGTATAATTTTAAAAACATTTAACAAATAGATATAATCATATTTTAGTTAGTTCTATTCATTTTCTCCAATACAACGGCTAGGCATTAAGTACCATTTAAAATAATAATCTTATAATATTAGTGTGTAATGTAAGATTTCAAAAATTCTTATTGTTGAGTATCGGGTACGACATCAAACATTGCATCCCCTTTAATGTAAAATTAATATTTAATTCAAAAATATTGATAAATATGAAAAATGTATTATTCCTTATTTATCTTGAATGTTACAAGCCATGAGGGTTGTTGGTGTGATAGTGGAGAAACAATACCCTCTAAGGCTAAGTAATGTAGTGGGAAGATAAAGATAACAATCATAGAAGTAATAAAATGCAACAAGTAAATAGTGGAAGATTAGAAGTCATAACCAACTAGAGCACATATATATAAATAATGCATGATACAAATGTCCAGGAATTTAGCAACACTAGTCAACATTCTATCATACACTACTGATCCAATGTACAAAAAAAACAAAGAAACTCTGGCATCATCACAAGCCCCATTTTGGGCCATTGCTATCATGCTCTACAACAATCAAGTACCTAAAGCAGAAGGGAGCTTACCCTTATCTATACATATATCAATATAATATCTCTGGGCCCAAAAGCATGACCCAAATAGGGTATGAGATGAATCCCAGTAGGGAACAACCAAATGATATGTGCTTAAGAGTCAGTGAATATATATGGTTGGCAATAATTAAAATGAAGCATTAAATAAGGAAGTACCCAAAATTAAAAAATCTTACAGATCCAATTGCATTCATTTTCGAAAATCAAGTATGCATAAATAAAAAAACTAAACCTCTGGGAAGTAATCATAGCCTCTCCCCTCTGGTTCAACCATTCAAATATAACAAACCCTCTGGGAAGTTCTCATAGTCTAGCCCCTCTATTTAAGGTCCATAATAGACAATCTGAGGAAGCACTCATAGTCAATTCACCTTGTTGTCTTTTAATGATAAACTACACACACTCTGGGGAAGAACTCAATTTACAATTACCCATGTGGTCTCCCAAAATGGATCTAAAGACACTCTGAGGGATCACTCTCATCTATCCCCTCGATGGCCACTCAATGTTAAAAGTAAATAGACACTCTGGAGGAGCTCTCAGCATCCATTCTTCATATGGTCTACTACACTAGGTTGCTAAAGCCTTGTGTAATTCAATTTTGAACAAAGATGTTCAAAATCCAATGTAAACCTTAAGAAATACTTGGATAAAAAATTTTATGAACAACTTGGCTAAACAGCTAATAGTTTATAATAGAATTAGATAATATCATTCCATCCTAACAACATTTGGAATGAAAAAAAGCCTAAAAGGCAAGGCTAGATCCAATGGTAAATATCAATGCAAACATGGGAAACACATCCCTAACATAGAAAATAAATCTTTTCAAAAACAAACATCATCTACCCAGGCACTAAAGGCATTATAGACATTAACATGGCTAAAATATGTAAACCCACAATACCAAGTTCTTTGGTATTGGGAAATATTAAACAAAGTATTCAAAGACTAACTACGGAAAGGAACAAACCACCTACCTTGACATTGTACAATCTATATAGTTGAATCATAGCCATTGAATCGACCTCAAACACTGTAGATCTACAAAAACGTCAAAAATTTTAAACCAAGAATATTTCATGAGAGAGTAGAAATTAATATTTGTGGCTCTAGAAGATGTAAGAACACACCATGGAGATTTCAACAAAATTAACGATGGTCGATTCAGAGAACGGGTGATGTGTTTATGGCTTAGAGAAGATTCCTCAGCTTTGGTTGCTTCTGGATGAGACAGGCTAAGAAGAAGTGCTATATATGAACGAGATGTGAACCCAGTCTAATATAACAAATAAAAAGAAAATAATATGGTGTTTTCTTTAAAAGTAAACAGTGTGTACATTCCGTAACTACCCTCAACATTAAGAAATCTCTACGTCACCCCACATTTCTATACACATGTCCATCACACGACCAGTACACAGTCACCTGTGGAAACCATGTACATAGCTTACTTAAAAGTACATGGAATGTACTCATTGAATTTAAAGATTCACCACATTTTCTCAAAAACACCAGAAATGAAAAACAGATAACTGAAACTAATGTCCACGGTCTTAAAATCCTCAATATGACGAGGACTATGTTGAAGGCGAAAGTGATGCCCCAAAGCATATGGGAAGAAGTAGTGGCATGTACTTCCTACCTTCTCAATCAGTGTCCAAAAAAGAGTGTCAGAAACATGAAACCATAAGATTAATAGAGTGGCTACAGATTGACCATGGAATACCTAATAATAATTCTATGTGTTTCATATTCTCATGATATAAATGAAAGGAGAAGGTTTTTTGATGATCATGGGGAAAATTGAATCTTCACCAGATATATTAATGAGTATAAATCCATTAAGTAAAAAAAATCCACTAACAAATAATTAATTTTATGTATATATGTGGTCATTTTTGAGAAGAAATGTTATAATGGAATGATTTAGAATCAAATAAAAATATTCCAATTGAGGTCAAACATTTGGAGGAAATACCTGATCATCCGGAGAAAACGATCGTAACACCCTCCTCAGACACAACGCAAGTACAAATGAGTCAGGGAGGACATTCCATCACTCTTGAAAGAACTCCATCATGTAAAAACTTATCCAGCTCATCCTTACATATGTCCACTATACGAATGAAAATTTAGAATGAGATCAATGTATGAACTAAAGACGTAATTTTTTTTCTTTAATGATGATCATGAACATGTAAGTTTTATGGAGCTATGCAGGGAGAATGTTACAGAATCTTAATGGATGAAGAGATTCATGACATAGAGAAAAATGAAATATGGGATCTGACTACACTCTCAAAAATCCAGAAGTTCGTTAGTGTCAAATGGGTGTACAATATAAAATGAAATGCTGATGGTGAGATTGATTCATACAAATAAAGACTCTTATAAATGGGGTATACATAGATGTATGGGGTGGACTATGAAAAGTTATCTCTCTTATTGCTCACTTGGATAGTATGAAGTTGATTATCTTCCTCGCAGCTCATCACAGTTTGATGATCTACCAACTGGATGTGAAGTCTGCATTACTGAATAAAATTCTTGGAGAAGAGGTCAATGTTGAGAAGCCTGAAGGATCGTTCATTCAAGAGGATGAAGAAATGTTGTATTGTATGGTGAAAGCTATCTATTGGATGAAGAAATATCCACATTCTGGTAATTCACATATCTACAACTATCTTTCTCATAACTTCTTCTCCAAAATTCCATATGACCATGCAGTCTACATTATGAAGAATGGATTTGGAAAAATACTTATTGCATGATTGTATGTGATGATTTTATATTTTTAGGGAATAATTGACAAATGTAGGAAGAATTCTAGGGGTCAATGTTCATGGAGACTAAGATGATCGATGGAGGTCTCATTCCCTTATTTTTGGGCATTGATGTAAAGCACCAACATTGAAGTATCTATATATCTCATAAGAATATTCCATGGAGTCACTTGAAAAGTTCAAGATGGCCAATTCCTATTCTGTAAATGCACCTGTAGTAATGAATTTAAATCTAAAAAATAAAGGAGAAGGAAGAAGTATTGACTCGACACTGTACAAGAGTCTAATTATAATCCTATTGTACCTCACAATCACAAGTCAGGATATTTTCTATAGTTTTGGGATTCTATGTAGGTACATTGAAGCACCAATAGAATCAAACCGGTAAGATGAAAATATATCTATCATGTATGTCAATGGAATAGTATATTTTGGTTTTTTATACATGAAATGATGAAATAATTCTATATATATATTTATATAGTGATTGGAGAGATTACCAAGAATGAATGATAATGTCCCATTGGGTATGTTTATCGAATGATTTGACATGGGATTCAGGGAATCAGAGTGTAGTCTCCCAAATCCACATGTGAAGCAGAGTACATGGAATTAACATCATATATTAATAAGGTAATTTGGTTGATAAATTTTCAAAGGATCTGAATAATTCATAGGATTGATCCATGGTGATATATGTGAATAATAATTCGAAAATTAATCATACTAAAAATCCAGTGTATAATGAAATGAAGAAAACACATTGATACCCAATTCCATTATATGAGAGATCATGTGAAATATAAAACAATAAAATTTTAATATTTCCATAAAATAGAACATGTGGGTTATTTTTTCACAATGGAACTACAGAAATATTCATTCAAAAAATTAATAATGAAGCTCAAAATGAATCCATTTTGTTGAAGGGGGTGTATAGACAACATGGAATTTTAAACCTTGTTTGGTCATGATCAATGGAAGGGGAGAACCATTCACAAACTTATCCAGTGAATCTGAAATATCGAATTTAGAGTACAGGTCAACATGCAGTGGGATTCCTATATTATTGGATTGGGTTCTGTTCAACTAAGGTACACACTCATCTCAACCTAGAAACTAGTACCCAAATTTTTTTGGGCTGACTCTGCCACCCCCATCTTCAAAAATGAAGTATTTCATGTCTCTAAAGGCACTACCCGCTACTAGATTAGTGAAATACATATAGAGGAGTTAATTTTCATGTCATAGGACCAACAATACATATCCTCTATGGTGAATAGATCATATTCCATAGAGCTAGAAGAATGCACCTCAAAAAGAAACATGAACAACCAGAGGTCTAAGGATGCATCCCGATCCCCATTAGTTTCTCTTCCAAAGGTTCAATGTGAATTTTCAGAAGACCAGATCTCAATGTATCCTCGAATGAACATATTACCTTACCTAGAGCTATTTTTTTATACCTTAATGGAAAACAAGAGTGAACAACCACAAGAGGAATAGATCATCCCTCAGTCCCAAAGTGTTCTCCGCCAAAATATTCTAAAATTAATGAGTAATATGTCTACATATTATTCATAGGTGATATAAAAATCAATTTAAGTGGTGTAAGGACATGGTTCTGTGGAAAAAAAATTATCTATTTTAATTTCTATTTTACCAAAATGGAATTCCCAAGGGTGGGGAACATGGGAAAAGATGAACTACAAATAAAATTAACATTCTAATAACATTGTTTCCATGGTATTTATCTTGGATCCCAAATAAGACCCACCAATAATAATGTAGAATGAAAAAAAAATTTGGGTTACCAACCTCATTCATAGATATCTTATGAATGAACAAATTTGGTTGTTCTATAAAGCAATTATATCAATCGAATTACTTTGCAATAAGGATATGTTCATTACCACTAGAATCATAGTGGGAGGTCATAAAATCATTATCTCATCTATTAATGAAAAATGTGACTCTAAAGAATTTGAACACCAATGATGGGACATAAACTCCTTTAATCATTGGTAATATCCTTGGATGGTGGGGGTGATTTTCATATAGTAACATATTCAGTGGAAAAATAATGTAGAGGCACGTTCCCCATGGGTACTAGCAATGATTTTTTTCATTAATGGGAAAAACATTTCTTAATATATGTAGGCTATTTAGGGGACCACATCACATGGTTTAACTATCAGTGAGAGAGATTCATAATATGGTGTTGAGTGAACTACTGTCTAGTGAATGGGCCAAAAATATATTTATATACCACTTTTAATGCCACTTATCTAGTGCAATATTTATTAGATTACTCTCCTCTATATATCTTCATGTCACCTTGGAATAACATTGCATAATTCATCCAATTATCCTAGCCATTGAAAAAGGATTATGGATTTCACGATATCATGAGTTATCCATATAATCAACACCTTCTAGGGAACTTCTGGATTTCTATGCATAAAAATTATAGGTTAACCAAAGGCATCATCTATTTGTGGTGAAGACACCTTCCACCCCCCACCCACTAGGGGTTAGGCCTTGGAAGATATCATCATATATATAGACAATATAGAGGTAATTCTAGAACACAAATTGTGTGGTTCAACCTTCAGTGAGCACTAGACCAAGAAAAATCAAATGTTTAAATGTTACCAAGGTAATAAATGTTTTCTTGGGAATCCTCATGGATCAAATTTCTTCATGAAGGTGACCATGAAATGGGTTTCATTCATGCCATAAATCTAGTATAAATGATATTTTTTGTATCACAATATCTTCATGGAGGATGGATACTACTCATAAGATATAGATGTGGTATGGGCCCTAGAGGATGAACACATAAAGTACATACATGTTGCGCCCACCCCTACATGATTGGAGGTTATAAGAAGGAGGACCTATAAATATCATAGATTCCATACCTATCTGGATGAATGGGGAAGATTATGGGTATCTGTGGAGGATCCTGAATGTATTAGAGTCACACATTTAAATATAGAACATAAATCTAGATATCACACTGGGTGCTAATGAAATCCTAGGCTCATCCTATAGTTTTTCATGGGATGTCTTTAAGAGGGATCTAATGCTAGAATTACATGACTTCTTTCACAGGGGAATCCTTCCTCGAATTTGTTTTGTTAAAAGGACAGTTTTGGTAAACATGTGTACCAACCTTCTTTATTTAGAGAAATACCAACCAATATATATGAAAATTTTACAATTCAAGGTTAATTCTAAAATTCTCATCAAAATGATTATTTCAATCATGCCTAACTAGATATCCAACCAACATTATTGTTTCATAAAAAGTTAAATCATATAGCTAGAAATTGGAGTGTTGGAGGAGGTGATTAGTTAAATCTACCTCAAAACCATTGGGACTATCTATTCCATCAGATTGGACATGAGGAAAACATATAATATGGTGGAATGAAACACCATATTAAGGGTTATCCCCAGCATGGGGTTCTCCTCGTAAGTCATTGGTCTCCCCATTTATTTTATTTGTTCAGCAAGGATAACCAAATCTCTCTTTCTTATGAAATTTGGGTTTTTGAAAGTAGTGTTTGGTCTCAAAAAAGGGTACCCTCTGTCCCCCATGATTTCTAATCTCTCCACGGAAAAGATTAGTCATATTATTAATTGGGTATCTATTTTGGAGGTAGCATATCCTACCATTAGAGGCATGAAACAAGGTTATCACTCACATGATATTTGTCGATGTCAAAAAACTAATTATAAAAAATGTAAGAGATCGGGTAAATGTAATAATATAATTTTTGATGATTATTTTATGCGCACTAATCAAGTGATCAATCATGAAAAATTAATTTCTATACTGCATATACATTCAATGATATAAGGATAAAGTCCATGGAAGATAGGATAAACACATGGAAATGATTCTTCCTAATGGAATATCTCAGTTCTCTAGTTGGTCCATATGCACTGTGTATTCACTACATTGAAAAGATAAAAAATATAAATTTTTTGTGCATCCAAAACTGGTTGAAATGATTTCGATCTTTTAGAGGGAGAATTTTACTAATGAAAATTATGTTAGCTTCCATTACGATTCATATACTATCCAAATTGAATGTGAAAAAAAAAATTATTTCCAATATGGATAATCTGATGATTAAAATATTCTGGGATGACCAATGGGGAGTAATCATTATTGGGCGTCATGGAAGAGATGGGCTAAGCCCACATTAGAGGTATGGATAAACATAACTTTTATATTGATGAACATTTAGGGATTGCATGATAAGTTATATTATGAGTTCATGGATGCGAATTATTTATGGGGACATATTACACAATAAAAATGTAGGTTGGTGGATATCATGAAGAGATTAATGTCCTCAACTATATGAAAAATAAATCAACATCACATAGGGTTCCTACAACGCCACAACCACTGGATTCCATTCAATGGGAATATTGATATTTGGAATTAGGATTGGGGTAGTGGAACTATGTTTTCTAGGTATCCCAGCCCATGAAATCACCGTTATTGTGGAATATGGCCACCACATATTCGAAAATGTAACATTGGATGGGACACAACATAGTGCTCTTTAAAGAAAAGTGCAACATGATGACTCTAACAGATGCATATTCACTAGATTTGCATCATGAATTTTATCAAAAAGTAATTTTCTCAGAAAAATGGTGGAACTGGATATCATGGATGAGTGTGGGGATATCCTTTTATGTAATCAGAACCCATATATGTTCAAAATTCTAATCTAGTGTGTTATGAACATGGAAATACCTACTAATGAAAACATCCGTCAAATGGGTATTCACCTTGAAACTAGATGTCCCCATTATAGGGAAACAAAAATGTAATCAATCATCCATCTATTATTAAAATAGTAATTGGCACACTGGTTGTGCAAAAAGTATTTTCAGTTATCAGGGTGGGAATTATAGGAAATGATACAAGATACTATGCTCAACCACTGGTTCCAAGTGGTAGGAAACTGAGACCTAGAAAACGACTCCCACTATATAATCCTCATTTCTATTTTGCAGAGTATATGGATAGAAAAATATGAAAAAATATAAAACATAAACAGTACTAGAACACATATTACAATGATTACAAAAGACCCAATACTGGACCAGATTATGCTATTAAAATAATGCCAGATTACCCCCTCTATAATCCCCCTTCAAGTGGCAAGATCCACCTCCATCACAAATAGAAAATGGTAGGGGTGGTTGGTCTAATATAATACTTCTCTTCAATACCTAAAACTCAACATTTATGGTTCTTGTCACATATAAAAACATGTGAGGTGTATGACATATCATAGATTAGAGGAGAATGGTTGTTGCGGCTTTAGAGACATTCTATGGCAGTGGTGACTCCCTAAAAATTGAGGCACATGAAATGGTAATAATATAATGGTTTTGAAACTGGTAGAATATCTCCATTAGAGGTGTCGATATCGATTCTTGGACTCTCTATAAATCTCTAAGAGACAATGGAATCATCCCCAGGACAATCATGTATCTAATTAGAAGTTGTAAAGAGATCATGAACACTCACATTGAGATTTATCACACATGATGTGAAGGGAACATGGTTGCAGAAATACTAGCGTCTAATGAGACATACAATGATAGGTTCATCCACTACTCATGAATCAGATCCTTCCATTTCATAGATATTCATTTTTTATAGAGAAAATACATTGGGTATTCACTATTTTAGACCGCTATGATGGGGTCCTATATTTGTGTTTTGATGCTCTTTTTTTCATTTTTCTATACTATTCACCTTGAATATAAAATAAAAAGGTTTTATGGTAATATAATATTTTTATTATAAATTGAAAAATGAAATTTAATTTTTGAAATTTAATTTGTAATATAAGAGAAATAAATTTTTAAATGAAAAAAATATTTATATAATTAAAAATATTTTCAAATAAAAAAGAAATTTAAATATATCGGTTATTCTTATTAATATTAAATATTTATTAATAATAAATTTTTTTAAAAAATCATTAATAACATAAAATTTTATTTATAATATATTTATTATATTTAAATTGTGTTTCGAAAAAAATAATTTCTATAAAAATTACCTTTTATTGTTTAAACCAGTCTAATTAAATTTTATCAATGACTAAGTATTAATAATGACCCCCTGTTTTATTTTTATATTGGATTAATAATTTTATTACATCATACCAGACTATATAATTCTACAACTACATTTTAATGATTTTTTATTTTTTATTTTTTATGGTTTGGTGCAATGTGTGTCCTTATTTAATGTATTAGTTTATAGAAAATTATAAAATTTAAATATAGATATGTTACATTATCCTACCTTAAATAAATTTGGTCCTTAAAATTTTAATTATGACATAAATGAAAAATAATCCAATAGTATGTAATAGATAGAAATAAATAATGATATAATTTCAACTGTGTTTTCCACCATTATATCTAATGTATGATTGGGAATTACATATTTTCCCCTTATCTTGTTAACCATTTGATTTGTCTTTAAATGAAACTTATAGCATTATTCCCCCATTTCCCACACTGAATTGATCATCCAATTCCATTGACATATTTTTTTGATCGTTTCTTCCCCAATTCATGAAATGTAGGAAATTTTATCTTCTTTATTTTATCATATTTTTCTCCCAGACATCCAAAATACTCCAACGTTCTCTCCTTTTATATGTTTGATAACTTAACTATATTTAAAATCATAATCATAATTCATGATATATTCATTGGAACAATAAAAATATCTCTCACTTCAACTCTCATACCATCATTTTTCTCATTGGTAAGGTCTACACATTATTCATGGAACTGATAAAAAATATTCTTCATTGAGACCTGATCCATTAATAAAACCAAAAGTGTTATCATAAGTGATGTTATGTTTTCATCATAAGAGGGTTATAAAAAATGAAATATCAAGATGTAATACCCCATGAAACCATCATGTAAGATTTTTGATCTGTTTTTTCATGTTTCATCTCCATTTGTTAAACATATAAGTCTATATGTTTTGTTCTTTAATTTACATAATCCTTATTAATAACTGAAAAAAATTACAATGAATTATAATAAATAATTATAAAGTATAAAATAATAAATATATATACTCCAAAGATTAATATCACCCATTACAATGTAACCTATCAGTTCATATATACCATATGTTACGGACCCTTATTTTATAATCGATCATATCCATTGAAATTATATTGTAAATTTATCATTCCAATATAATTAAATCGAACTTAATGGTTTGTAATTTATGTTTTAATCATCTATAAATACATCCTTGGAGTTTTTTCCAGTTGTATTATTGTTTAAAAATCATCTTACATAAGAGTTATAAAATGTTTAATAACCATCATTTACATTATAGGGTGATTACTACTTTGTGTATATATTCCCCCACCACATCAACTGGATGGTTCCCAGACATGGATGTAATTTATAAGAAACTACACAAATATTAAATTTATAAAATATCTAGATGTCATATATTATTAGGGGTTTCATTAATGTTCTCTCATCATATTCATAAATAACCATCAAAATTTAAATATAACCTCCAATAACCTAATGCATTACTTATATCATTGAAATAATTATCATCCTTTAGTTATCAACCATAAATTAATATTATAAGTTCTTAATTATCCTCATTTAATGAAATCATTATCTCTAAATTTTAATTTCTTGGATCTTATTCTATCTTCAAAATCTCGAATGTAGAGGTTACATAATTATATATATTATATAAAAATAATAATTAAATACATTACTACGATCATATAGGCATATATATTTATAATATTAGTAAAACTCTTTAAATAAAAAATCCCTTGTGTTTGGAAAATATTGAAATTTTTTTTTCTATATAAAAAACATATTATCCATAATATATCCCATATATATTTTCTACACAATGTATTTTCTTCTAAAGAATCATATGTAATACTTTTCTTTATAAAATAGTTAAATAAAATCACAAACAGGGTGAGAGAAAATGTCTAGTTATGGAAAAAATAAATAAAAATATATAAAATAAATACCATCACATGATTATTATGGTAATAATAAATATGGAAATGATAATTCCGTGTAAAAGATAAAATGATATTTCAATAAATATGTTGATAAAATATTATTATAATAGTCACATTGATAACAAAAATTGAATTCACAATGATGGAATGGGTAATATATAGTTATTTATATTTTCCATCATGTCCATTTAAATGAAATTATTCTTTTTATCAAACTCTCAACCAACACATAGTTCTTTATCTCAAGGTAATAACAAAGACATTATTATTTCAATTAGATTACATACACCAAATTCTCAAAACTATTGTCCAATGAAAAACAATGATATTTTGAGGGTTTATATATTTCCCATCCCAACTCATAAATTCACTATATATAATCCAATCGCCTAATGAATAGTATATGTTATAATAAATTGCAAAATAAACATGAATTAATAATACAAAAACACTAATATTATGAGTAAAAATATGACATTTTAATATTTCTCCAATAAATAAATGTATTATATGTATGAATACATGCGAACTAAGACAATATTAAGTGATCAGTATATGATTATATAAATAATCACACGAAAATCATCATTGTTTTGGAATCTTATTCGATTATAATGTAGACCATTATATCCATTTAAAAACATTACATCTTTTTTGATAAATATTAATTGTAGAACATTATAATCCATGATAGAACTATAATGGTTTTGTGTCATTGAAAACATGGATTCATAAAACCTTAGTACATAAATATGAATATCTTCTTCCACTTATTCTTTAACATTTATCCATTCATTGATAAATCATACTAAAAGATCATATTCATATCCTTGGGAAAATGTAACATATTATTGGGTGAGATCAATTGATAAGTAATGGAAAACAACACAGATATCAGTAATCATATAATCTGTACATGAGTATAAGGGTATAAAATCAATGAAAATTTTATCATTTAAATAATAGATTATAATAATGATTCATTTCTTAAATCATGGAAGATCATAAGACATGAGTCATAAAGGAATAAAAAAATATCTTCCTTGATATCATTAAAAATGTATAATATAATATCATAAAATAATAGAATAAATTATTTCATTATTACTATAAAAAATCATATATCTTGGTTACACACCATGATAGTCATCAATTTTTATTCTTGGAATAACAAGTTCTGTACCTACATTGGGCTTCAGATAACAATATTTTTAGCCTCTATTTTCCCTCAAATAACATATCATGTTCCATCAGTTGGGGTTTGGATAACCTCTCATGTACACTAATATCAAATAAATAACTAGTGTTTTAAAATACTCACAGGAAGGATATATCACCCTAGACCCACCCATCATATATTAATAATTCATTCATATGTATGCGATATAATAATTACAAAAAAAATTCGTAACATTTCTGATGGAATAGAGAGTGTGTATCATTAATATTTATTCTACATAACCATAAAACATCCAATTAAATAATAATTTTTGAATTATAGAATAATATTCCAACAAAATCATAAGTAACGTAAGTAGTTTTTATCATAAATAAAATATTCTACTAAAGGATAATTTGAATCATTCATTAGGAAAAAATCATTTTCATTTTAAAATCAGACATATAAAATTTATGAATATCATAACATTGAATGAAAAAACTATTTCAAAAGTAAAATTTATAAGTATGATGGAATTTTCAATTTGAATATAAGTCATTATGGCTGAAAAATTTATTTATCCAATAAATGTTAAAAAATAATTCTTTTAAAAAATTCTATAAAAAGTCAAAAGTAAAAGATTTGGAAAATTCCAAGAAGATATCTTTAAAATATTTTCATAAAACTAGTAACTAGGGTAAAATAAATTTACAATTTAATTTGGGAATACTAAATATATTCATCAAAACATTATGTGAAAATTTGTACATAGAGTAATATATTATTGATGAAAGAGGGAAATAATGTATGTTTTTCTTAAAAATATTATTTCTTTATTCTGACTAATCAATTAGTGGACAATGAAAGGAAAACTTTTGAAAAAAATAACCTAAGTATAATAAATATCATGATATTTTTGATAAATAAACTATCAAATTTCATCATATATAATTTATCCACAATTAGCCCTCATAAAAATGATATTTTAACATAAAATCCTAATCATGGGATTATCATCCATCATTAGCACTCTTACCACCTTTATAATAAAGTAACAATTCTTATAAATATTAAAAATATCATTTAAATACTTATAATATCATATATGATCTAATTTCATAATTTAAACTTCAATTTATTAAAAATTCCTTTTTAAATTATCATTATGGGGTTATAATTATTTTTTTATTTATGAATATTTCAATTTATAAGTTCAAGTACATATTCAATTGAAATAGTTCACTCATTAATAGAGTATTAATTACCACACACACACATATATCATATATATTAATTATATACATATTAATTATGTGACATCATTGACCAACACCAACGAACCTGGTTCTCATATACACATACTTTAAATACTTTCTTTATTACCAGTTTTATAAACAAAGATACAACCTTACATAATTATAAAATCATTAATTATTATTAAATATATTATTTTAAAAAGAAATTTTTATGTTTTTTTATTTAGGTTTATGAAAAAACAATAACAAGAATATATCATGTTCTTCATAAAAAATATTATGTATTCATTATATATAATGGAAAAAAATAAATAATATGTCTTCAACATCAGACATAAATTTTCTAACATGTGATATGCATAAATATAAAGAATTTATAATAATATTAATCCTAAAATGGGAAAAAGGAAATGTATGATTGGGGGAGCAAAGAATCTCTGTAAGGGAATCATGAAACTAAAGTAATCATGGAATAAACATGACATAAAAATTATAGTAGGAATATTTAAAAAAAATGAATCCATAATAAATATTAAACTGAGAGGATAATGTATCAATTAAAATATATTAAAACATTTATATTAATAATACTAATATAAAATTTATGGAATGAATAATGTATAAGATTGAATGCTTTTTTTGAAGGTCTTATGAAAATACACATTACTAGTCATGCATAATACAGCTAGGACATCATTTTAAATTGGGAAGGCATAAACATAATATAAAAAATCATTTTGTATCTTCATATATATATATTCATAATGGGGATATATAATTCCAATCCACATCAATAACCTAATAATTTCCAATGTATTCACCATTACATTCAATAATACCTTTCATACCATTCCTTAATGAAAATTTTGATAAATAAAAATATGGTTATTTATAAAATGATGAATACATAATATCAATACATGATCAAACTAAATTAACATCCAATTGTAATCCATAATATAAATAAACTACCACATGTAAACAAACGTATTACATGATCATAACCCAATCTATGAATGGAGGTGGATGGTAAAATAATACACAGTCAACATTCTAATAGTCGTTCATATTGGGATAAAAATATAAGTTATGTCAATATTTTTTTTATCAATAGAATAAAGATATTTTAATGTTAATAAAAACCAATATGAGCTATTTAAAATTTTATTTTCAAATTATATTGAAACATTAGTATACGTTTAATTTTATACTGCAATAACATGATAAAAATACATCCATTGAATAATGGGGGATGTTTAAAAGGAAAATATAACAGGATGTGATAAATTTTTATCAAAGGATTTGTCTGATTGGAAATGATATCTCTAGGAAACCAAGATAGAATGACATATAATATAATAATTCGGTATAATTTACCCATATTAAAAATGAATTGTTTTCGAGGGAATAATCATTACTTAGTTAATAGAAATTTAGTTACCAATAATTCTATCTAATGGGGGAAAATCTATCAAAAATCACATTAATATAGGAATAATATATGAATATAAAATCTATTTAAATTAACATATTATGATAAAAATATATCTATGGTTGGTGAAAAAACCATTTATGTAAAATATGGTGCACCAAATGTGTTATAATTCAAAGAATTACAACGCAGACCAAGAAAAATCTCACAATGTGAGTAACACATTAATAGAAATCCCTTTAAGGGGGAGGTGTTGTAATTTAATTTAAAATTGTTATTTTAAAAGATAATTCATGTTATGATATCTCATGTAGGAATTATATGCCCAAAAAATAAATTATGTTTATAATACAGAACATGCCTCAAAGAGCGAAATTTGTGACGAAAGCTATTACATCTTTTAATGGATTATCTAAAATCAAATTAACATCTTGTAGAAAAGAAAAACATATATTTATACATTACATCAAAAAATTACACATCCATTTTTATTAAAACTATTCATAAATATTCATTCTCTATGAGAGTTCTTCTGAATTTCTACATCGAGTGTTTATGGTCATTATTATTTATACTAGTTTCATAATAGCGGTATTCGTATTCATTATTCCTAAAAATTTAATTATTATTAGTTCATTAATATTATAATATGAATTTTTAATAATAATTTAAAATCATAAAGACTCTATTCAAGGTTGTTTTAGTTTTTATCCATAATGATGAAATTTATAAGATGCATGTTTCAGTGTTTCTTAACAATAGAATATGTTTTCTTAATTAATGAAGTAAATATTTATATAACTTGTTCTTAGAAAAAAATAAAAAATCATGAATTTATGTCATATAATACTACAAATTTTGTTACCATATATTTTAATTATATAAATTAATTGCATCGTTCAATAGAGGGATTAAACATACCCAAACATCCACAACCCCATATTTAATAAATGAATATGAGGTGGTTATATTGTAATATAGTTATAAAAGAAGAATAATGATCACAATAAATGATTCCGTGTGTTATTTATCATAATACTGTGAAATTATAACTTAAATTATGGATATTATGATATTAAAAAAATTAAAGAAAATGTTTACTTCTTAGTATGCTTATTTTAAATAATTAAATTCAAGATGATCATTTTTTATAATATCACAACTTTGATATACAATTTGACATATGTTACCCTAAATTAAATTATAAAAATAATATTTTTCATTTATTATCATTCAAATATGCATCCCGGTAATGTGGTGAAGGAAAAAAAAGCATGTTGTATTGTCGATGTCGTAGTACACCAAATACACTAAAAACAGTTTCGTTTTCTTAATTGATTGATATGTGAACAAAAAATAATATTAACCATAATATAGGGACATTATAGTTTATGAAATATACTAATGTAATTATATAAGATTATCCTCGGAGATGATGTCTTTATGCTAAAAAATCTGGAAAAAATTCATTTTATTTTTTTATTTGGTTCCGGGTAGAAAAAAAGTATTATAGATTCAAAGAAAAAATTTTATTTTAGGTTTGTTTAGATTTTTTAAACATTTTACACATTAATAGAAGAAGGAATATTTTATTTTAGTGGTAACACTTAAATTCTCAATAATATAAATCCATTATTTATATTTGAGATAAAAAATTGATAAATGGCAGTGTAATGTTATGTTGGGTAGAAACTAACCACAAAAAAGCTTTTTTAAATGAAATTGAGTAATTTAATGATATTTTTTAAATATCTTTCTTTTATAGTAATTTATTTTCACTCGGTTAATTTATTTATATCCATTGTATTTTAATTTAGTGATAATGCTTAAGATTTAATTTTTAGAAAATTTGACACATATGATATTTAATTAAAAAATCTATATATCAATAATAATTTATAAATATCTGAAATGGAAATTTTAAAATAAATAAACTTATAAAATAAATAAATTTTTTATAGAAATGATTTTGTTATGATTTGAATTTATTTATATTAAATTCATATATAGCATTAAAATTTCATGTAAAATAATTGAATGGTAAAAAAAATAAGAAATAGAAGGATTCAAATGTAAGGAAAAACTGAAAATCCTTTGAAAAAAACCTTATTTAATGAAAATGCCAAAATATTTTTTTTGTATACAAGTAATTTTTTAATATAATTTAAAAATATTTCACATTTCTTCTTAAAGTTAGAATAATATTTTAAAATGAAAAATTTTATTCCTCATATTCATATTTTATCACATAAAATGTTTTATAACTTTCATAAACATTATTATAAAATGGTAAATTCATAAAAATTAAAGTCTTATGAAATTAGTAATTTTTTTTAAAAAAAAAGAAAATTTTAGAGAATTTAAATATACATAATAAATAAATTTTTTATGATAAATTTAGAAAAATTAAGTTAATTATTATTAACATAAAATTCTGAAACATAGGGTGTTTACTTTTTTGTATAAAATCATTAAATATTACAAAATTTTGTTTCCATTGGAAAATGACATTTTCAATTATTAAATATTATTAAACATATTTCATATAGTTTATAAATAATATTTTAATTGACTAGTTATCAATACAAATCCTAATTATTCATAATTATTTTTATGTTTATAGAAATAGAAATTAATATTTTATCAAATGAAATTTTTAGAAAAATCATTTTGTAAATAAATATGATCTTATTAATATCATTATGTAGAATAAATTAATATAATTCATATTAAAAGTAGGATTTTAATTAATCATAAATTTCGTAAATTAGTTACTACTATTAATTTATACAAATTTGAGGACATGATTTTAATGATTTTACTTATATAGATTTATTTTTAAAAAATATATCAAAATTTCATTTATTATAGTTTTTGTAGGTGTATAAAGCTTTCAAAAACATAATCTTAGTAAAATTCAATCATATGTTACAATTATGGGATGCTGCATTCCCCACCCATATCATTAAATAAACTGAATCCTCACTATTTTACACATAATATTTGAGAAATTATTATAGATGACTCATAATTAAACATATATTTATAGATGTTAATGAGTTTATTTAGGATGGGGATGATATTTTTATATAAAAAATACTTAGTATTTCTTGATAAAGTGATTTGACTTGTTCCAAATTTCAGATAGAATTTTTATAAGTGGCATAGATCTAGATATCGATAGAATAACCTTCCAAAACCCTAGAAATGATTAATGTAATAATCAAACAACTATGGATTTTATTAATTACTCAATATGTAGTTTTTTTAAATGTACATGATATAAGACCCTAAAAATATCGAGTTAAAACACTATATCTACTTCATTAGTTATAGTTGCCTATGATTTTCCTTACTCGCATGGTTGTTTGCTACAATATCATTCATTGGCCCTTGGATTGATATTTTGAGTAATGTAATTAAGAATTCTCTGGAAATTGATGTAATTGATTTCATTTTATTTCATATTTTTATTATACTTGTTATTCTAATGCCCTTAATATCTTTTCTTATATCATTTAATTGTCACATTAAGAATATTTCTCTGTTTTTTCATTTCATATATTGTAATATGGGAAACTAAATATTCTTCCCTTCATCATTTTTATCACTTTTCATTCACGAGACCTTATATTTTCACTACTATGGAGTGTTTGGGCCTCATACTACATTCTCATTGTTAATAATATTTTGTTATAACTAGTTTCACCTAACCATAAGAATTCACAATCTAACTCAAATTTTGGTGGGTTGTTCCTCATGGTAATCCCCACATTATCTATCAGATTGATGGTTAATTTTTATTCTATCCATTACATAAAACCAAATGAGTTAACATGAGTATAAATAATTATAATATATATTTTCATTAGTAACCATGGGAAAATTAACCATAGGATGTCCCAATTTATAACACTATATTGTTATCCTATAGTTCTTACAACTCCCTTTTATTAGACTTGATGCAACCTATATCACTATTTATTTTACATATATCAATAATAGTTCAACCATGGTGACATTAATATGGGTTATCTCACACTTATTAACATAATACATAAAATAGTGAAACAAAATTACTATAAATATCATAAATTATACTAAACCAAGTAATCATTGAGATCTACACTCTAAAAATATAACCGGACCTTCCTAAAATAAAATTTACCATTAATAAAAACATATATCCATGTATATATATATATATATATTAAAAACAATTAGTTACATGCCTTTCATAGAACGTAATTGAACATCATATATGTTAATCCACAATAAAACCATATATTTCCCTCAAAATTAATTCTTTATTAAGCTTAGAGATGTTATTTACCAATAGTTGATATAGTCACACATTATTCACCACATATCATTATCCAAACGGTTCGATGAAAATCATAAAAAATATAGTGAATAAATTATAAATAATATGGTCACTAATTAATATCTATTGGAGTTTATCAATATCAAAAAACTATTTATTAACTCATTTTAGTGATTATATTAATCTTAATAGTCATCAACACATAAATCCTGTGTTCCAAATAATATATCCCTAAAAATATATCCATTTCGCAAAAAAAAATTAATAATATTAGTATCATTTATTTTATGTCTCCATACCATTAAATTAAAACTACTAAATTTAAATCCTTGAATGCATTAAATATTACACATGAAAATTCGAATATACAAAATATCAACCATAATTATCACCCACAAATGAGAATAGCTAAGTTATTCTAGATTTAATTTCTTCTAACATATCATTCTCAATAAAATATGTAATATATTGAAACTCATCCTTCATATCATATCGAAATATTGAAATATTATCTAAAATTTATGTATGATCCCTTATTTTGATTTGAGGAAGAGTGTTTTTTAGGTACAAACCTATTTTAGCTTCATTTTCATTATATTATATAAACTCAATACTTAAATTTAAACATTTATGTTAATAACCAAAATATGTATATGAAAAAATAAATTTCAATAGATCTTCCCATATTAAATCACTATTTTTTATTTAGGATAATTTATGTCCTACCTATAAATCTATTTGTTAAATCATTGGTAATCCATGATATTTCTTCAACTATATTCTCAAAAAAAAATTACTTGACAAAATTATAAAATCATTCATAATGTTTTATGATGAAAATATAATTAAATGAATAATATTACAGAAGAGTGTCTTTCCAGATCTGTAGTCTTAGGCCCCACATAGTTCTTCAGTGTGACGATCGAATAAATTCTCAACCAACCTTTTTAATATTGATAACCACTAGGTATATCTATGATGTACCTTCATCAACATTTCATTATGATGACAAGGATGTCATACAATGAAAAATATATACACAATATTTTGACTAAATTTTAGGATATTAAATTTTTCATATACTCATATTTATGGAATTCACTATAATTTTATAGAAATCATCCCAAAAATGAAATGATTCTTATTTCCTTAAAAATATATCATATTCCTTCCCATCATGTTATCTATATCATTAAAATTGTTATTTACCTCAACATTTTGACCCTTAAAATATCCTCAATAAATATCCATATATTAGAATTTATTTAAATAATATTACAGATGGAAAAATGATTCCATGGAAAAGTAGTCGAATATCTCATTCGTACTGACTCGTACAATACATATTTCTTATCATTGGTGTAGTAAAATTCCTAACTATTAAATCCATAATAAAAAAATTAAAAAAATTTATCAAATCTATTATACATGAAGGATCTATTCAGTTTAAAATATTTGGATACTTTTTAATAATTAGTATTTATTAATCTCATTTTATTTGTAACATATAAAATTAGTTTCATTATATATGAAACTAATTAATTCGTAAATTTTATTCCAAACATCCCAAGATTTCATTCCTTCTTGTTATCCCTCAAAAAATGTAACATCTACTACATTTATTCATATCATGAAAAAATGGAATGATCATAATGGGTGATCTAAAACTCTTATAATGGAAATTATATAACAAAATAAATCCTGGAATTGACATGGTGTAAATATCAATGATGTAATTGGTATAAAACATGAATGAATAATAGGCATAAAATTTATATCATTCTATATCAATGATAATAAATAATAAAATTAATATCAACAATAATGTTGACATATATATAAAATTAATATTGTCGAACATTAAAAACATAATGTCATAGTTTTATGACAAAACACACTACTTGTTTTCAAGACTGTAGTCAAGATGTATTGATGAATTGGGAAGGAATACAAAAAATAACAAAAAATAATTCATATCATGAGACCAATTGATGGATAGAGGGGATGTATAATTTTTTCCCCCTTTGTACCCTATCAAGTAGAATTTATTCACTATAATATTTAACAAGATATTTTATACAATTTCCAAAGGAACAATTAGATGAATAAACACATGTTGATCCATATAATAAATAGTACAAAATTACAATAAATTATAATCAACATTATTATAAAATAATTATTAATAATGTAAATAATTTTCTCATTATCAATTAATTTATTAAAAGATTAAAATCCATCCTACAATAGATGGTGGAATCTCAAACAATACATATTCATCATTCCAATAATTATTAATACTGGGATAACATTTTACATAATAAAAATACCATTGTTAAGTAAATATCATACATTATATATAATCCTTATCCAATATATGTTATCTAAAATTATATGTTAATTCCATATAGGTGAAATTTTTTTATGGATAATTCAAAACATGATTAATATTATCATAATCCATCAGAGAAATAAAATTATCATTTTAAAAAAACTTATCCCAATAATATAGAAATATTTTTAGGGGTTTATCGAGAGGAAATGTATATCCCTAGAGGAAAATGATAGAATAATGCATACTATTATCATATTATCGATTGTTTTAAAGACCTGAATCCTGTGAAATTTTTTTTCTTAAATACATGGGAATTTTACGAGTCTGCGGTTTCTGACAGCGCCTGATTCCAAGGTCCAGTGTGCCCGGAATCAATTTATGATGTTTTCTTTGGGTACATTCAGTATACATACATGCATGAATTTATATCTTTTGAATCAGAGCTCGGAATTGAAATCTGAGGATACCAATGAACTCGTAGTGCCAGTATTCGATTAAAGAGACCATTACCGAATGTTTCGTTTTGTCGAGAGCAGAAGATAATTTTTCGGGTTGTCTAAATAATTTTAAAAAAAATATGACTAACATATTTTTAAGTAGGTGGTGGTTATTTTATATAAAAGGAATCTAGTGGTGGGGCCCACCCCCACATAACCTCCCATGGGAGGATATTATGTTGTGGGGCCTACATGAGCTCAACCCCCCTTAACTATATTTAACCCTTGGACTTCCCATTAATGTACCAACGCTCCCTTGTAATTAATTTTTGAGTCCCCTAAAATTCAATCCAACACCATACATTTAATTAAGTGAACCATCTTAAATAATTTGAATGATTATGAAATTATTCTAAACATTAAAATAAGGGATAAGATTATTTTATTTTCTGGTTCGAATAATCGTTGGAGAGTTTGGATGGAAGAACATTATAATCTTGAAGAAGAATGCTCCTCACCTCCAAAGAATGATGATATCGTCTACGATCTTCAACCAATCTACTTGAGAAGGTGCCGCCTGTGAGGAACCTCTACGATGGTTCATACTCGGACGTTTCCCGACATCAACGAATTGATGTTTGTCCTCTTTTGACGACTTCGTCCAAGTGCTTCGAATCAAGGTAGGGGGAATTTGGATTATTTTCTATGTATGAATTATATTCGCGTTCTTTGATGTTTACTTTGGTTCATTACTGGCCAATTTTTATCACCTAACGTAGAGGGTGTGGGCCCAAAAAACATTTCCCTAAGCCCCACCGATGATTCTTTCTGTTTGACGAAGGATTCAGAGCTGAAAGGGTGTGGTGCTGTCGCACTGTGCTAGAGAAGAAATGTGGCGGACCAAAGAGGAACATCATCTGGGAGGGCCGCTGCGGATGAAGAAGCGTGGTGCTGTCGGGCCGTGCGGTGGAGCCAAAGGCTGCAGCATGGTTGGGCCGTGGTGGTGGTGGCGTGGTGCCATCGCTCCGTGCGGAGGGCGGTAGGACCACAGCGCCATCACACCATGGTGGAGGTGTGGAGGTGGCCGATCGAGCCGGCCGCGGTGGAGCTGGACCGCGGGACAACCGTCCGGCCAACTGGACGGTCCGCTTGTAGGTGCCACTGTGCACGAAGGTGCCGCATGGAGGGAGACTTCGGCCCGCATCCACAGGCCGCTCGGCTGAACGAACCGGCAAGCCATGTGCTAGCCGGGCTGAAAAACAGCGGCGACCACATGCACAACATGGGAAGAACCACGACCCACAACGTGTGCCTAGTGCACCGGGCCAAACATGCTTGTGGTGACCGGCCTGGCAGAGGAGGACGTGGCGTTGCATCATGCCGTTGGGAAAACCAGACTGGCCCGTAGTGTGTGCCAGGTCTACAGGTGGGCCGCACCCCACCAGGCTGGGCCGACCCCCAACTGAGTCGGACGAGCTGTGCCAGGTCATCCCGACCCGCTAGCACACTGGGCTTGGCGGGTCAGGCATGTCTTTGCTTAAATGGAAATAACTTGTAGTCCGAACATCCATTCGACATGCCATATGTGGCACTGGGTCCCAAGCTCAAGGAGTGGACCCTCCCAGAATCGAGCGTGTTGTGTGTGGGAACCCCAGGTCCAGCTGTGATGACTACTTTACCATAATCCTCCATGGTTTCAACAATTATAAAAAATATACCGGAATACTCCATGGGGTCGACAACGATTAATACTATGTCGGGATCCTCCATGGGTCTGACAGTTCTGACTTCTGTTCCTATATCATGTGCGGGTCCGACAGAATAGCGGGTCGTGTATCTTGTGTGGATCCAACATCTTATCTGGACATGTATCTTGTCTAGGTACGATAGCTTAGAAGAATCAGTGACTATATATAATCATCTCTATCACTCTACAAAATATGTATACCTGTGTGAGATGACTGTTGGCAGTCAATAATTTATCTTCGAGGTTATTTGCTTTATTTGCTGTGTGGAATGGGTTGTTCTTGGGATCGATAGTTGGAGCCGAACTGTGACTGGTAACGTAGGTATATGTATTGGAATATACCTAAGTAGGGTTGGTTTATACTTTGTGATTTTATCTTTCTTCTTTGGTTTACCCTTTGTGGATTTTGTGAGACCTTTGTGGGTCTTGGGGTCCCTACTCATTATCATTATACTCAGCCCTACATGGGCTATGCCCGTACATCATTGTGTTGGTTATAGACGATGATCATCACTTATCGAGATAGTGATTTGTAGAGCTGAACGATACCCCGAGGTGGACCACTTGCCGAGACGTACATGGACTGGACAGACGGACTTGGGGTGCTGAGGAGGCCATCTGTACCAACCCTTTAGGTGGGATTCTCTGAGGATGACTCCGTAGTTGTTGTTTTACCTTTCTGCAGTTGTACTTTATTTAGTGTATTTTGTAATTTGTAGTTGGGCTTGTTTTTCAATAACCTTTCCTTTCAGCACTTTATTTTGTATACATTTTTACTTAGTATTTAGTTTATGTTTTGTACTATGTTGTTTTTGTTTACTTATTAAAGGAAATTCCATAAATTTTTTATCTAGATTACGCCTTTGGTTCTAGTCATCATCACATATCCTATGGAAGTGGTTATTGGGGTAGTCATGGCACAAGCCCCGAGGAAAGGTTGTGAAAAATTGGTATCATATGAGCCAGATCTACCCCACTACTTTGACTCTGATTCATTTAACGACAATAGCGTTATGTGTTTTTGGTGTGGATATCAATTTAGGGAAACCTGTGTTGATGCGGCGGTCGACGTATCCATACACTAGGACTCTGACTTTTGATCTTTGACTCAGTGAACGAAAACACTAATTTCATGAGTGTTTCCTTTGAAAAAGGTTTCTTCATGATTACTTTGTGTCCGCTCACAAGGTATACTGTTTTAACTATGGCACACCTGTTTCTGTTCAGGATGGCCACATGAAGGCAACAAGCTAGGATTTTGAGTTAGATATGAGATGGTATCCCATTGAGGGATGAGGCCTCGGTGCAGGGCCCCATCATAGCAGAGGTACCAGCAGTACCACTACCAGCTAAGCCACTGATACCACCAGCTCCAGTAGCATAGAGTGTGTGTCGTCTGAGTGTGTTGCACGAGTTCGAGTGCAGAGGCTGCCCAGTTTTTGGGGAGAGATGAACCCACATGCAGTTGAGGATTGGTTATAGGATCTCTTGAGAGTTTTCAGAATGGAAGGGACACCAGTCGACCTCATGGTGATCCTTGCCGTGAGTCTCATGTATGCAGCAGCAGGAAGATGGTGGAGTCTGATTCTCCATGTGCATGACAAGGAATCATTACTCTGGATTGTCTTAGAGGGTCTCTTCCGCTAAGAGTTGGTTCCAACCACCCTCCGTGTGTTGTAGATTCAAGAGATAAATACTCTACAACAAGGCAGTATGACAGTAGCTTAGTACTCTGCGAGGTTCACCGACCTCTCGTGCTACTCAACGGATATAGTGTGAGACCCATTCTTCAGGGCTCGGGCCTTCGAGTAGTGACTCAAGAATGAGATCATGGATTTGATTATCCCCCTCAATATCATGATGCAGGTGGGGGTGCTGGAGATATCCTTTCTAGTGGAGATTTTTCTCACTGAGTAGTCACCAGCAGAGAGACCCACCACAGGGCGATACGTAGCAGAGTCTTCTGCATCTAGTAGTAGAAAGATGTTGCAGAGGTCCAAGCAGACCAGGCCATCAGGTGTGTGACCCCAGGATACAGGTTCTGTTGTGCGGGGAACACGAGACAGATCCAACTATACGAGGATCAGGTAGTGATATGCATGCGGTGGTAAGGGCCACATGACTCATGACTATCTGACCTACTATGCAGATGAGCAACAGATAGTAGAGGGACCTCCCATGCAGAGGCATAGGTTCAACCGTGGTGGTATGCGAAGAGAAGGCGGACATGGCAGAGGATCTGGCTGAGCAGTAGTTGGTGGATGACATTTTGTGGCTGTACTACCACCACTAACGGGAGGTCCACCCCAACCACAGGAAGCTGGCGAATAAAGGCAAGCTCAGCTCTATGAATTTGAGAACTACGACCGCAACACACCTGAAATGATTTGAGGTACTATTTGTGTCCAATATATCTTTGTTGCAGTACTTAAAGACACATGTGAGAGTAATTCTTTTATTTCCACTACCCTCATTCGGAGCTCGGAGATTCCGATGGAGTCTCTGGCATGATCTTTATAGGTAGAGACTCCAACTGGAGATGACTCGATGATTACGCACTAGGGCCGATAGTGTGATCTTACTCTAGGAGGCGAGAGATTCAGCTGGGATCTTCTTGTAGCAGCATCGAGGCCTTACGACGTCATCTTGGTTATGGACTATTTATCCACATTACATGCTCAGATTTACTGTATTGGGAACTATGTGTGGTGTATCCGCATAGATGGGACTAGTTTCACCTTCACCGGTGAAAAGAGATCCATTTTAGTGCATGATAGAATTACACAGAGGAGGGGTTGCCGATCAAAAATCAGTTGGAAAGTATCATCCTCAGAGCGGTTGATGTGCGGAGTCCGTGTTTTCCTATTATGGTGGATTGGTACATGGATGTTTTCCCTGATGACGTTCTTGGAATAACTCCTCGCAAAGAGGAATACTTCTACATTGACATGTACCTCGGGACGACACCGATATCTACTCCAGAATACCTAATGGCTCTAGCTAAACATTGTGAGCTACGGGTACAACTGGAGGACTTGCAGGGGAAGGGATTTATCTGACCCACTATTTCACCCTGGGCATCTCCTATTTTGCTCGCCAAGATGGAGGATGGGAGCTTGCGACTGTGTGTTGACTACCTTCACCTAAACCAGGTGACCATGAAGAACATGTACCCACTCCCGAGGATTGAAGACTTCTTTGATTAGCTCAAGGGAGCCCGATGGTTCTCGAAGATATGAATTAGGTTAGGCTATCACTATCTTAGAGTTCAAGAAAAGGATATACAGAAGATGGACTTCAGGTGCTGGTATGGCCACTACGAGTTCATGGTTATGCCCTTCTGCGTAACCAATGCTCTAGTAGTGTTCATGAGTCCCATGAACAGGATCTTCCTACATTACCTCGATAGATTTTTTGTAGTCTTCATCTACGACATATGGATCTAATTGACTACTAAAGAGGAGCATGCCTACCAATTGCGGGTAGTAATGGAAACACTCCCGGAGCACTAGATTTATAGTAAGCTCTCGAAGTGCCAGTTCTGGATTCGAGAGGTTCACTTTCTGGGACATGCCATCTCAGAGGCTGGAGTTGTAGTGGAACCAGCGAAGATCTAGGGAGTACTTTCATGGGAGTCAACCAGGAGTGTGGCGGAGGTACAAAGTTTCCTGGGTCTGGCTGGGTACTATCGGAGATTTTTTCCAGACTTTTCCAGAGTTGTAGTACCACTGTCAGCATTTACGAAGAAGGGGAAACCCTTCATGTGGTCAGAGATATGCCAGTAGGGCTTTCAAGAGAGGAGGTAGAGATTGAATAGTGCACCAATCTTGAGTCTTCCAGAGGAGGGTGTTGGGTACGTAGTATTCTGTGATGCATCAGGGACCAGACATGGGTGTGTCCTGATCTAGGAGTGAGCAGTGATAACTTATTGTTCACCTCTTCTAAGACCGCATGAGAAAAACTATACTACCCATGACCTAGAGTTAGCAGTATTATTCTTGGCATCAAAGATGTGGCGACACTATCTTATTGGTCAACATTTTACACTCTACTCTGACCACCAGAGTATTAGTTACATCTTCTCTCATAAGGACCTAAACCTGAGACAACGACGACGGATTGAGTTCCTAATGGTATATGACTTCGAGAAAGTATATACTCTTGGACAGAGGAACGTTATATCAGATGATATCAGTAAGAGGTTAGGCATTCAAATTCTAGGAGAGGCGACAGAGAAGCTGGCTGCATTGTAGATATCTTTTGTGGATAGAGATGGAGCAGCCATTCTCAAGTCTCTAACAATCAATCCTCTAATAATACATAGAGTTAGGTAGGAACACTTTTGGGACATTGACTATGAGATTTGATGTGCTAAGATATCCTTAGGCTAGGCACCTAATAAATTTTCTAAAGGTGGGGAGCAAGTCATTCTCTTCAAAGAAGGGACCATGGTACCAGTTGCACTTCTAGAGGATGTATTGAGGGATTTTCACACTTCCCATCTAGTGGTACATCTAGGTGTGGTGAAGATGTATCAGGACCTCAGACAATAGCACTGGAGGCCAGGTGTAAAGAAGGAAGTTATAGAGTCTGTCTCATGATGCCTCACTTGTCAGCAAGTGAAGTCAGAGCACCAGGTTCTAGCAGGCTTGGTTCAGCTCTTAGATGTCCCAAAGTAGAAGTGGGATGGGATATCTATTGATTTCATGACAGGGCTTCCACATACATCCATAGGAAACAAATATATCTAGTTAATCATAGGCCGACTCACCAAGTTGGCCCACTTCCTACCGATTGGAGAGTAGGGATCATTAGAGAGCCTGGAACGCCTCGACGTATAAGAGATCATACAGCTTCATTGTGTTACTTCAACGATCATCTCCAATCGAGATTCCGGTTTCACTTCCTGGATATAGAAGGGGTTTCAGGAGGATTTTGGGATGTAACTTTTTTTGAGCACTGCCTTCCATCCTCATATAGATGCCCAAACTAAGAGTACCATTCAGACGCTCGAGGACATGCTTCGTGCATGCATCCTCGACTTTGGTCGCAGTTTGGTGGATCAATTTACCTTGGTAGAGTTTGTGTATAACAACACCGACCACTCTACCATCAAGATGGAACCTTATTAGGCACTTCACAAGCAACATTTCAGATCACCTCTATGTAGGACTAAACCAGGGGAGTCAGCACTTGTAGGACCAGATATGGTGCGGACTACGACGGAGAAGGTGCAGATCATCCAGGGGTAGATGAAGACTGGACACAGTAGACAGATGTCCTATGCTGATAGGAGATGAAGACCACCAGAGTTCGAGGATGGTGACCACAACTTCCTACGGGTCTCACCTTGACAAGGTCTACGATGATTTGGATAAGGCGACAAGTTATCACCATGATTCATTGGACTTTTTTAGGTCCTCACTAGGGTAGGAGATGTTGCTTAGCACTTTTCTCTCCCACTTTAGTTGAACCAGGTGCATGACATCTTCCACATACCTCAACTGAGGAGATGCATGCATGACCCATCCCACATCATCGACCATGGGGATCTGGACATTGGTGATGGGGTGAAATTCATGGAGGTTCCTGTAGAGATCAATGATCGATAAGAGCAGTTTCTATGTTGATGTTCGATTCCTCTGGTGCGTGTTCACTGGTAGCATGAGAACCTCCAATAGAGCATATGGGAGCAGGAGGCTCAGATGCGTGCTCAGTACCCCCATTTGTTTCCCTAGTGTGAATTGTAGCTTACATGGACGTAAAGCCCTGAGGTGGGGAAATGTAAAACCTGAAAATCCTGTGAATTTTTTTTCAGAAACGCATGGTAATTTTCCGAGTTTGTGGTTTCTGACGGCGCCTGATTTGGAAGCCCGGTGTTCCAAGAATCAATTTCTGAAGCTTTTTTCGGGTACATTCAATAAACATACGTGCAGGATTTTATATATTTTAAACTGGTGCTCGAAATTGAAATCTGAGGACACTGATGAAGCCGTAGCGCCGATATTCACTTAAGGATACCTTTACCGCAATTGTTTTTTGTCGAGAGGAGATGTTAATTTTTGGGTTTTTCTAATGAATTTAAATAAAAATTTGACAAACATATTTTTACCCAGATGGTGGTTAATTTCTCCAATGGAAAGTTTGAGGTGATGCCCACCCCCACATAACTGGCCATGGGAGGATATTATGTGTTGGGGCCTACACGATCTCACCCCCCCTTAAACCCCCCTTAACCCTGTTTAACCCGTGGACTTCCCATTAATGTGCCAACACTCCCTTGTAATTTATGTTTGAGTCCTTTGAAATTCTTTCCAAATCCATACATTTAATTAAGTGAACCAACTTTTTTAATATTAATGATTTTGAACTCATGAAAACCATTAAAATAATGGATAAGGTTATTTTTTATGGGGTTGTCATAATCATTGGACATTTTGGGTTGGAAGAACCCCATCCTCTCGAAGAAGAATGCTCCTCACAATGATGAATGACGATATCGTCTACAATCTTCAACCAAGACCCATGAGAAAGAGCCTCCCATGAGGAAGGTCAACAATGCTTCATAATTAGACATTTCCCGATGTCAACGAATTGACATCCGTCCTCTTTCCGCAACTTTGAAAACATGCTTCGTATCGAGGTAGGGGGAATTTGGATTATTTTCTACGTATGAATTATATCCTCATTCTTCTACGAAAACATTGGTTCGTCAGTGGCCAATTGATATCACTTAACGCAGAGGGCGTGGTCCAATCAAACACGGCTTGACACCCCTCAATTGAATCTTATTTAGTTGATGATGGAGGCAGACCCAAAAGGGTGTGGTTTCGTTGCACCGTGCTAGAGAAGAACCATGGTGTACAAAAGAGGAACTGCGGCCAGGAGGGCCTCTATAGATGAAGAAGCACGACGTCGTCACGCCACGCAGTGGAGCCGACGTCCGTAGCCAGGTCAGGACGCAGCGGTGGTGGCACGACACCATCACGCCGTGCAGAGGGTGGTAGGACCGCAGCGCAGTCACGCCACTGTGGAGGCGGCCGACCGAGTCAGCCGCTGTGTAGCCACACCGCAGGACGCCCGACCGGTCCGCGTGTAGGAGTCGTGGATCACGAAGGTTCCGCGTAGAGAAAGATTGCGGCCGTCATCCACGGGCCACTCAGTTGGGTGAAGAGGCCGGCCATGTGCCGGCTAGGCTGAAGAACGACAAACCCCGTAGGTGCCACGTGGGAAGAACCACGACCTGCAACACAAGCTGCATGCACCGAGCCGAACTGGCTGGCTACAGCCGGCCTTACAAACGATGAGACAACGACAATTGGCATTGCCTGGTGAACCAGACTGGCCTGCAGCACAGGTCAGGTCTGCAGGTGGGTCATACCCCACATGGCCAGGCTGACCCACAGCTGAGTCGGACCCGCCTAGCCGGGTCGGGATGACCCGCCAGCCCATTGGGCATGATGGGTCGGGGCCTTCTTCTATTAAACGCAAATAACTTCTACACCGTGCGTCTGTTCGACACACCTTCTATGGCACATGGACCCTCGCAACGAGGTGGTTCTTTTGGAATAATCAAAGTGAGTTAGGGAAAAATTTGGAAAAAGGCCAGGATTGATCGAACGTAAAATCCAACCGGGCCCCATTAACAGAAATGCCAATAACTCTCAGACCAGGCGTCTGATTGATGCGCCATCTGTCGCATTGAGTTCCTTATGATGAGACTGAACTACAAGATACATCAACTCAAGAATTCATGATATTTTATGTATTGACACTTGACTCGATGATTGGACCCTCCCGGAATCGAGCGTGCTATGTGGGGGAACCCTAGGGCCCGCTACGATGACTACTGTACCGGAATCATCATTGGGTTCGACAATGATAACAACTGTACCAGAATCCTCCGTGGGATCTAAAACGATGACTAATATACTAGAATTATCCCTGGGTCCAATATTTCTGACTTCTATTCCTGGATCCCGTGTGGGTCTGACAGAATAACTGGTCCTGTATCATGTGTGGGTCCGATAGCTTAGTTGGTCCAGTATCCTGTGTGGGTCTGAGAGCTTAGATTAATCAGCAACTACATCTGATCATCTCTATCACTCTAAAAAGGTCGTATACCTTTGTGAGATGAGTCCTGACATTCAATAATTTATCTTCGAGGTGATGGACTTTACATGCTCTGTGGACTGAGTTGCGCTTGGGCTCAAGAGTTGGAGCTGAACTGTGACCGTTAACTTAGGTATATGTATGGGAATATAACTAAATAGGGTTGGTTGATACATTGTGATTGTATCATTCTTATGTGTTTTATCCTTCGTGGATTAGGGAGACCATCAGGGGTCTTGGGATCCTTAATGAGTATCGTTATAGTCACCCTTGCACGGGCTATGCCCGAACATCGTTTTGTTGGTTGTAGATGATAGACAACACTAACCGAGGTAAAGAGTTTTAGTGGGACAATACCCAAAGGTGGATCACTTGGTGAGACGTACTTGGAGCGGACGGTCGGACCTGGGATGCTGAGGAGGCCATTTGTACCAACCCTATAGGTGGGATTCCTATAGAATGAGTCACTTGTTGCTATTTTTCCTTTCTATAGTTGTACTAGTTTTACAGTTGTTTGTACTTTACTATTGGGCTTGTATTTTCAGCCCTTTTCCTTTCATCACGTTATTTTTTATACAGTTTTAATTAGTATTTACATCCAATTGCATACTCTATTGTTTTTGTTTACTTATTAAAGGAAATTCCTTCCCTTTTTTTATAGGGATTACGCCTTTGGTGCTTGTCGCCAGCCCCTGGCCTATGGAAAGTGGGCTTGGGGTAGTCACCGCACGGGCCCCGAGGATGGGGCATGACAAATGTACTAATCTAATATGAATTATGTTCAAGGAAACAATAATAACTCAATGAATGAAAATTGAGTTCCAAAAAACATTAACTATGGGGGAAAGAACAAATCAATATCTTCAATAATAATGGTATATGATTTAAATTGTAAATTCCATGAAATAAAATTATTATGAAAAATATGTATCCCTTGGTGGTGGGTACCCGATTCAATGAAAACATGGAGTTGAAAATGTATTATGTCTCAATGAAATATAATTTAGACAAAGAAGACTCTTACAACATAAATAAAACACCACTAAAACCATAAATAATGACAGATATTTCTTTTGAACTTATAATTACAATCGTAAAAAATAATTCCTCATAATATATATCATTTATAAAGTACATCCATCATGAAGATAAAATTAGCTTCATAATATCCAACAAGTATCAATTAGAGGAATTTGATATGAAAACCCTTTCATATTTTCTTGAATTTTATATGATTATATTAAACTATTTTATAAACAGAATAAATTTGATAATAACATGATTTATTACCTTAGTAATATTATTTTCATTCAAAATTTTCCTAATTTTTTATTCTCCATAATAATTGTTAGGATTTTACAAATCACCTATTTATGGTCTTCATCATTTGTACCAGTATCATGATAATAGTGTATATATTAATTATTATTCAAAATGTCATCATTAATAAGACTTTATATATTCTTTATGGTATGATTACATATTATCTAGTATTTTCAAAATACTTTTAAATTGTTTTTCAGTATTTATCCCCGAATATTTAATTGATAAGAAGCATTTATTAGTGATTCTATGAAATCAAAGTGTGTTTTCAGAATTTTTGAATTGAATATTTATATATCATATCCATGACTGAAACTAAAAATTCAGAAAATCATATTATATTATTATTTTCAATATTCTACCATATTCATTCATAAAAGAAACTCATATTATCATTCAATTATATTGTTAAACTGACCAAAACATGAATGTTCCCTAATTTAATGATTGGTTATGATGTAGTATTGTTGTCATAAAATTATATTAAATAATAATGATAATATTTATTTTCTATAAGTGTTTTATTTTCTGAATAATATTGTTTTTGAAAAAATAAATTTGGATATGAAGATATAACACATTTTGAATAAATGTTCTTCCACTTACTATTGTAATTTTAAATAATTAATATAATGATGAAACATTGATGGTCATATAATTAATAGGTTATCTATTTTTTCATAAAAAACAGATAATTATATTATAAAAATTCGTATATCCTTTAATACAATACTTAGATCAATAAATTAATGTAGTTATAAAAAAACATTTTTTCATTATTGTTGTTGTCCAAACAACTCGCAAACAATTGTTTTATTTTTCTTAATGGATGTCGTAAATGCTAAATTAATGATAAAATTTTATTATACAAAAATTAAATATATTAATGAAGAATAATAAATTTATATTATGGTGGAGAGAATAAATTTAAAATATGATAATTATGAATAAAAACCAATATAGTTGATAAAACATACATCATGGACTTGAATTGTTATTTATAGTGTTCTTGGAAATAGAAGTCACATTCAGACTAATGGTGAGAATAAATTTTTAATAAAAGGAGGATGTAATATAAGGAGATAAATTACCTATATTGAATAAATATTTAATATAAATTTTTTTCTTCATTTGGAGAAAACATTACCCTTTTATATATGATTGAAATGGTAGTTTTGGGGGAAACTATTATTTTTTCAATAATAAAAATGTATTATTTATAATTCAAGGACTGAAAATAAAAAAATTGGAGGAGTATGTGATTGTGTGTTTAAACTCACCTCATCAAAAATTATTTAATAAATCATTTAGTGTTTTAAAGCTTGTTATTTTATCTTTTATTCATTAACCAGAATTTACTTTTACCATGGAAATTAACTCCAAACCATTGTAATTATTTTCAGTTAAAAATTTAAATAATTTTTTCTAATAAATTTAGAATTATATTTTTATTTTAAAATTATATTTATAAAATGAAATATATAAAGGTATAAAACATAATTTTTAATTAAATACACTTAATCATGTAAAATTATTTTTTAGTGAAATCATATTTTTAACCATTAGAGTTATATATAAAATAAAGTTATCATAGATAATTATTTTAACAAAATAAATTTAATTATTATAATAAATAAATGATATCAAATTTTTCAGAAATAAAAAACAAAATTATCCTTTCAAAATACTAGATATAAAGAAAAGCATGAAAGAAATGGTTATATTAATGTAACATTTTTATAAATTATTAAAATTTTTACCTTCGATTTTTTATGTTCAATAAAATTTAAAATGAAACTATTATTCATAAAATTAATGTTATATTAATTTTTTGTTTCTATAAATATCTACTTCATTCTTATATAACCATATATTCAATTAAATTACAAGTTTCATGAAAATAGTTTTTTTTATAAAAACTCACCTTTTTATAAAAAACAATCTACTTAATAATTAATATCACTAGATAATAAATATGTTCATTTTTATAAATTTGAAATTAAAAAATTTATAAATTCATATTTTGAAAAAAATTATAAAATATCATAAAAATATATATCTTTTAAAATTTTGACATTTTTATATGTTAAATTTCATTATTCTAATTTCAAATATTTAACCAACTAAATATATGTTAAAAATAAATTTATATTAATAATAATTTTTCGTCATTATTCATATGTTACATGAAATAGAAATACAGATATTGTAAATGTATTATTTTTTAACACTATATTTCTCAATAATATATGATCTTATAAGTTGTTATTGTCAAACTAATTGAATGTTCTCATATGAAAATATTTCGTTTAATTAAATATAAATATTTAAAATATATTTAAAGAAACTTAACTCCTATTTTTTCATGGAATTCAATTCATGAATTTAATAGTCATACTATAATATTTATATTTTATCTAAATATATCACAGTCAGGTTTTTTTGGGATGTATGTGCTGGAAGCTATCAAAAGGACTAAAATATATAAATGTAATGATATATTAGAATTTATGGTCATTAAATAGAATTATTCTTAGAACGTAGATATTGAACCATTTATTACACCATTGATTGATACAGTAGTTCATACATATTCACGAACACATTTTTCAGTTTCAAACTAAAATATAAGGTGAATTTTAAATAATAGTTTCTCATTTAAGAACCATAATTATGTCTTAAATATAATATTTAAAAAATAAATACATTATAAAAAATAAAAAATTATGATTCTGATGGAATGTTATTTATATCGTTATATTGAATATGTAGTCCACACATACGGAAAAGCATTATGTTCTTTTCCAATTTAAATGAATAGGGTTTGAAAATGGTTGTTATATAATCATAATACATTCATATTATATTTATGATAATGTATTTATAATGTTTTGTTGGATAAAAGAGTTTTAAATAAGATGTTAGATAAAATTAAATTGAAAGTACTTGGATGAGTGTTATAACCCTTTATTGAGAAACAAATTTATGTTACAACATTATACTTGAATGGGTATTATTATAATTGAAACAGTACCTATAAAAAATGGGGCTGGGTTTTCAAAAATTATTTGGATATGTTTAGGATTTGATAATAATATACTCCAGTGTGGATAACATTGGATATATGGTGTACTTTTATAACAGATGGATAAGACACATTTGAAATTTTCCAAATGATTAAAATATAATTATGTCATACTCTTAAAAAATACATTTAAATGAATCTTATTTGGAACAATATGATATATGTTCAAAATATTTAAATAAAATAGGGTTCATAAATTTTTATACTGTTATTTAGCACTAATATCTTCATTTAAACCCCATAAAACGTGTTTATACAACAAGAAATGAATTTTTTTTAGTTTTTGTAGTTAATTATGACTAGAAATAAATGGTACCTTATTAAAAATATATAAATTCGAATTTGAAAATTTTCAACAATTTTATGGAATTTAATTTTTTTTATTTCATTAATCTATTTCTAATATATAACCATAAACATGTCATAAAACAATTTTCGAGGAAAACATATTTATTTGCTAAATTCTTTTTATACAATAATTATTTATAATAAATATTATAAGGAAATTAATTATATTATTTATAAAAAATATTAAAATATTAAATTTTAATATCAATTCAAAATAAATTGTAAATTTGTAAATACATTAAATGAAAGGTAATTTTTATATTAAATTGAATTTTTATTATTATTCACTGAAAAATTATTCTTTTTAGAAGAATCTAATAATTACACCTGATGATAATTTTTATACTGTAATCCCAACTATGTTAAATTACTTAATATGGGATATGGTAAATCATGTTATAATAGATTTAAACAACTACCCCATTGAATCTATATTCATCGTTAAAAAAACTATATTCTCTGCCACCCCCATGGAAATTTATTGGTAGAAATGAATGAATACCTAAGACATGGTAATTTTATGTTGTTCATCTATACTATTCTCAAAACAAGGATCATTAAAAGACAATGTTCTTATAAAATAAATACATTAAATTGGACTTATGTTAAAAAATTTAGAGAGGACTCACTATAACTCCTACTTCAATATCATTTCCAAATTAAAATATCACTCATATATCAAATAAAGTGTGATCACTTATCATTCAAAATATTCATAAATAGAATACCTAAATCAATAATTATTGCACCTTTTTTATTGCAACAATATGTTTCACATTAATTCACCTGTTGTAAACCAATTTACCATCGAATTGATAGGTTATCCATTATGTTTATATAAAAATTAACATTAAGAAAACCCTTTTTTAAACTTTTAAAAAAATATCCAATTATCAAAGAAAAATTTCTATCCTTCAGGAAAAATTACCTTTTATTAAAATAAAAAATTTCATGAAACATTATATGGTTTTTCTAATCTACCAAATTTTCAAAAAAAATTCATTCATGAAATTTCCTCCCATCATGGATCTAATATTCATTAGAGTCCATCATATATAGATATATTTCATGAATTCCTTTATGAATTTAGTGCCATTATATTATCTTTTATCATACATTTCATGAAAATATGGTTGTAACATCATATTTATAGTCATATCCTCCAATTCAAAATGAATACATGCTTCCCACTACTTTTTTCACGAGACAGTTCATTCTTTTTCGATATAATTGGCCAAAAATCATGTTAGGACGCCATAAATGACCATGTAAACTTGTTTTTTCCACAAAAATAAATTAACTCCAAAACCTAAAATGATAACATGACTGATTATTCCCATTACATATGATGATTTCAAAAATAAATTACATTTGACACAATTAAAATTTTAAAGTAGGAATAAATAAATTATAATGCCTGAACAAAATTTAATGAAATCTATTTATAAAACAAAGAGTATTTTTATCTTAAATATGACCCACATTTACCTATATTCCAAACCAATTTTTTAGTTAAATCTTTTTTTGGAAATCTAATGGTGGATAAAAAAATATAATGGATTATTAAGGGTGTTTTTTTGTATAATTGATTCAAAAATTTGTTTGGATACACCCCAGCATAATTGGCCAATAGAAGAGGAAGTTTATCTATAATAGTTTTTAGCTCCATAGTGTGTTGAGAATTTAAGGCTACACCATTTGTAGAATAGGTTACACTATAGTGGGATTTTTAGAATGAGTTTATTCCATAGTGTTATGGATCATTACACATTACCTATTTCTACATCAATTATAGAAAAATGGTTGGGGCTCAGTCATTGTATATTATGGATATTAATGAGTCCATTTTGTTTTTAAAATGGGGAATTCATCTCAATGTTAATATGGTGGCATTAATTAGGCTTTATGAAGGGTTTCGTGATGGAATTAAATTCTTAAACAACCCTATAAATATTCCTATAACTCCATGTTTGTTTGGAATTTCTCTAGAAGTAAAAAGGACTAGAAAAATATATCCATATACATAGACCATTGAAAAAAGTGTTTTAAATTATAGCATATAACCTATACCATTGATATTCATGTTGGGGACTGATCATGTTATGTCGTCTACACATTATATTTTTTAGATTAATTATGAATCACACCCTATGGTGTTAATTTTTTTCCACACACTATATTTAATTTTTTTCAAGTAAACTTCCACACCAAAGTGAAAACATTAAATCCAAGAGATACCAAAATTTAATGAAGTCATCCTTCCTTTTTAATAGAACTGAGTTTGAGGATCCATTTGAAAATAGTTTACCATTTGTAGATACTTGTTCTAATTCAGTAATTTTATCACACACATTACTCTAGAACCCATAAAATGATTAATTGGAATGTGTTCTAGGAGTAAATAACATGCAATAATGTTCTGGTTTTTTAAATGAGTTTTATGTTATGACACATTTGAATAAAATTTATTTTGGTGTAGAAACATATGTAATAGGAATAAATTTACATTATCGAGATCACATTTACACATGCCTCCATGATATGATTTTTTATTTGAATAATCAATGACCATACATTGCTTTAAAATAATTTTAGTGTATGTGAATCCCTTGAGACCATAAATGATATTTTATATCTTATGTGATACTAGTGTATCCTATTTTTATTCTTCATTGTGTTGAAAAATTGTAATTTTTGGCGATTTTTTCATATTAATATGCTAGTAATGTATTATTTAACTTCTCTGAGTGTGACTATGATTAGAGGTATCTTTCTTGATTCTTAGATTAGGTGTTTCATATTGACATGTTATCTATTATAAGATATTTTCCCTTGATATGTGATGATCATTATTAGGGAACTGAGAAAATGGTAGAGGCATTACATAGCATCGTTGACCTTTCTCATGATTCACTCATGGTAGCCTATCATTTTTTAGTAGCATAATCCTCATGGATGCTAAGGGGATGTTATTACATGAACATTATCAAATAGAGTATTCTAAGAAGAAGGGAATATTTTATATTATAGGACTCTATATGGAATATTCCTACAACATCATATAGTTTCTATACTATTTCTAGTTTTTTTATAACAAACATCATTCATTAGTCATTTGGAATAAATAAAAATCTAGTACGGTCTGGTGTTTTTATGTATCTTTGTTATCACAATACTAGTTAGTTTTGGATTATATGTTTATTCCCATTACAAATTTATTATTATTATAGAATAAATATTTTATAATTATGGATACCAGGTCAAGGACACATTGGTGGTTTCATACTGATTCGTTTACCCACACCCAACTCAATAATTTGAATGCTCTTATAGATTTTATGATCAGACATTTGATGAAGGGAAAGTGTCCTATAGTGGATGCATGGACAGATGAGTGTATAGACTATAGTAATTTGGATTAACTCTAGAATCCCCTGTCCTTTATTTATATTAGTATATAAATATTTATTTATTTATTTATTTATCTTCTTTATAATTTTATTTGGATTACCATATTAGGATCAAAAATATTTTTATGACGTATATTAAATCATCTTATTTCCACTTGTTTAATTTTTTATCTATTATATTTTTATTATAATTTATCTATGGAAATGATACATATGGTATAATATCCTAATTTATGGAATAAGACCCTAACTAATATCTTGTAACCTCTATTATATGAGGAGGCACGATAGATATCATTTAACCCTCCAACATGGAACGATGGATTGGTTCAAGGTGTTAAAAAGACATATTATGGAATCATAATTCATTCACATGCCTTTTTTATCTATTCCATTTTTTTGGTAGGGTGTAAAGGATATGATAAAGTTGAGCCTCAAGTAAGGGCACTATTATAGTACCTAGTTTGCACTGTATTGGGGACCTATGAGTTTCCACAAAGTGGATAAATCATGTTTCTCTATTTTCATTGATTAAATTCACCTATGGTGATTCACATAATGTTGATATGTGATTTATTATATTTGGAGTGTGTTCATGCATCAATAATATTCATGTAAATTCCCATTCCATATATATATATTCATGTTGTTGTGCTATATAATAATAATTTAATTAATTATCATTATTTTTTCTATTTGTTTGATATTGATTTTCTTTGTATGATATATCTGCATTTCCAAATTGTTATTATATATATTTAATGGAATTAACTAGTTAAATTGATCATGTTATTGTGTTACTATATATATATGATTATTGTGACTAATGTGAAGATATTTTGACTAGGGTTATAGTTATAAGGGTTATAACTTTTGATGAGGGTAGACCCTAGAGAACCTTGTCTGGATCGATATAATTTTAAGGATCCTTTTATCATAATATTTTTTCCTATATTACTTTAAATATCTCTTAATATATGTTTAGTGGGCTCATTAGCTCAATATTGTGTTTCTGAGAACATTCCAAGAATTTCCCTAGTGGTACTGCTAGTGGTCTTATTCCCTCTGTTAATGAGATCCATGGTATACAATGCCATGGTTATCTAAATCCTAAATCATATTTAATTTTGTGGAATTGGTGGAGCACATGGTGTTGAGGTCTATGTGGAAAAATTTAGGGAAACTTTAATCCTATTGATATAATAATATACTAGAAGGTGAAATAAGTATTTTTCATACTATTTAAAAATTATAGATAAGGGTGGGGAGATATTAATTCAGCTGGAATATGATAGGGACTCTCATTGGTGGGTTTTGAGGGAATTGTATTTAAATATTTTTTCCTTGAAAAAATGAATATCAACCATGCAATGGATTTCATGGAGCATTATTGTGGTGTAATGACTGTATATTCCTACTATAAATGTTTTAATAATACCCCCTGTTCATTTCTCTTATAGATGATAATGAAGCTTATGTGGATAAGATATTCGAGATTATGATTTGACAAATAAATTAGTGAATTGTTCTAGAATGTCTATCGAGATTCATAACAAGAGGTGTTTAATTGGGCTCAAACAATAAAAAACGTCATAAAGGATGGTAAGGAAGTTTCTATTTACACATCCCTTTAGTTACAAGCCATTTAGACATTACAACAACACCATGAGAACTTCTTATGAAAGAAAGAAGTGGACAAACCGAGATGTGGAACAACACAACAATATGAAAGTGGAGTAGAGTATTGATTATTTAACCCCTTCTAGTGGTGAACTAAGATTATTCTTATTTTGGATACTTAGACACTATATTATGGTATTTCATAACCCTAGATCTAGTGATGTAAATTAATAAAATAGGGAATATAAAATAGTTTATTAGAACATAACCAATTGGACATTAAACAAATACCTAGATAGGGAACCATATATATGGATGAGGTTCTCAGAATTAGATTTAGACCAGTCATCTACATTAGGAATTGGGTTTTAGTGCTTGGATTAGTCATTTGTATATTGATAATTATTCTTTAGTAAATGGTGGAGAAGGTCCATCAACTATTTTAGATACATTTTGGATTTCAATTACATTCTGTAATACCTTTTTTGATACTATTTCATATTATTATTTTATATCACAGAAGGATGTTTGTGAAATAAATATTCTTTTGAAGTATCCCCCTACGTTAGACTCCATTAAAAAACTATTTGGAATGAAACTGGAATATCAAAAGTGATGAATATAGTGTCATATAGTTTTTGTTCATTATGAACATTCATGGGAGTTTATGACCCATGGGATGAAATTTTTTTATTTTATTCATTGAATTGTATTATCGACCAGCTTTTGATCTAACATTTATTTCTATCAGATACATGTCTCACTCACCCAACCCAAATGAGAGAATTTCATGATGACCATTGAATGGGAACTAGTATTTGGTAGGTTATACTATAACTGAGTATTCATAGAATTATTATGAAATAGATAGTGGGATTGGTCCTTTTTACAATAGCAATGGAACCCCCCTCATATTATCCTACATACATGGATCTTGCTTCTATTTTTTTCATAGATGATTTCAATAGACTACTAGATGATAGAGGAGTTTACTTTGAGATATACTGCATACCGAGTGTCAAACCCCTTTCAAAACTGCACATATCATATAGAACTGAATGATAAAAATGATACTGTGGAGTATCTCGATGCCTAGGAATTTATGGGATTTATCTGTTCTCATACACCACAGTGTGATGAACCTGTGTAGTTATCCAGTAAAGATGATGGTAGTCTTTATTTCTTCATTGATTTGGAAATAAAAAATTATTGGGAAATAATAGATATCCCTTTCCCAATTTTCATGTTTGTTTGATCAATTACATGGATCCGAGTGGTTCTTAAAATTTGATCATAATTCATGATATAACCAAATGTGAGCTGGATAGGAGTAAATTGTAAATACATCATTTTTATTAGTTGTGTGTTCTAAAAGTATCTAGTGAGTACACTATGAAAAATAGATGTGTTGACAGTTTTCAATCTCCAAATGAACTTGATCATAAATCCATATCTATACTTGTTCATCATAGTATTAATTAATGAAATCATCATTAACTCACTAACACTAGAGTATCATGATATAGGCCTTGAGATAGTCAAGTGTATACTTTGAGCATGTAATATTTATTCCAAACTCTCAAAGTGTGATATATGAATATAGTACTTGATTTTCCTAAGACATGTGCTGTCTAATATGGATAAATCCATGTACATAGAGATGTTCAATGACGTCATGACCTATATATTTCCCTGAAAATTGTTTTAGATTAAGAAGTTTCAATGATTATTATGGTATTATTGATGGTTTATCCAGGATTAATCCAAATAATTTGTATGCATGATATTGAAAAAAATGAACGTATTGAAATTACAATGGTTAGACCAGTGTGAAGATCCATTCATTAACATAATATTAAGATTGGAAACGTGTCCATTAATAATACAACCTAATCCTGAGATTGGTTATAATATGTATTAGGATGCATTATGCATTTTTATATGAGTGAATCTAATTCAAGAAAACAATTTAGTTTCTTATAACTCAAAAAATTATATTGATTTATTAATTCAGGGTACAAAAGAGAAAGAAAATAAGGACCATGAATAAAGGGGTCAAAAATATTGAAGGTCGAGAGATTCCTCACGCACTTGATTTAATTTGAATTTAGTTTCTTACGTGTCAAATTATCTATGACCCAATTAGAGAAACTAACAAACTCAGGACCTAGAGTTAGAAGTCATGGTTAAGAAATATAATATCTATTGACAATGTATCATCTATTAGTGATTTTCTATTTACACAGACCATAATAGATTTAAATATATATTAACATAGAGTGATATGAATATTTGGAAGAGGTTTTGGGTTATATATTTAGGCATTTGACCTAAGATAATATATGGTCCATGGAAGTCTAACATCATTGTGGAATATGTTAGACAAAATACACTAGTTGTGCTAGATCATAGGGAGGGACATTTAAGAGAGTAGTTGTGCTGGATAAAATTGTTAGATAACTTGAAGAATAACTCTTTGAAGGATAAATGATTTTGTATATCTACCCATTTAGTGATCACTTTATAATATGGGTATTGGGTGAGGTCTTGTCAGGTGTATGGCCCAAAATGTACAAGTATTGGTGGATATTTGGTTATGGTGACCTAATATATAGATAGAGTTTTGGTGACAAAAAATGTGCTATTGAAATATGGGATAGTGGTATTCCATTATTCCATTAGAGTTGTGATGATGAGAGATTATCACACCTCATTTTGGGTAGTAAATCGTAGGTTCACTAGGACATATCACAATTCCATGTAGAAATTCTAATAGTTAGGGAAGAGGATATATATTGTTGGATTCGACTCATAATTCATTACATATATGAGGGTAATGGTTGATCATCATTGACCGATATGGTTGATTCATCCACATAATATATCCACATAGAAGTGTTAGGATGTCATGATGATCTATGTAATGGGGTTACCTAGGACACCTATGAGTCATGACATTGATAGTGTTATTTTCAATAAGTTAACTGTTATAGATATCTAATTACCAATCAGAGGGATTAAACTTGTGGATGTTTTGGGAAAGATCTAAATATTTCATGATAATATGAATACATGTAGTTCCCATGATTTTTATTATATATATTCCTTTTTTTACCTTGAAACATTAGAATGGATTTCTTAATGATATTGGAAATCAGATGAAATTCAGAACATTGTTCAATCATTAGAGATAAATCCATTCAAAGTGGAATATATGCATATGGTATTTTATGCTTTGATCATGTACCCTTAATTTATATGAAGTGTAATATGATAAAAAATCCTTGACTATTATTATATAATTTTTTTTACTGGTCTTCAATTATGATGGACCACTATGATGAAATTTAATAGGTCTGGTGTTTCATTTATTTACTAACATGATGTGGGTTCGATAGAAATTGTGGCCCCAATATATTTCATAAGACCTCTAAAGATGTGTAGATAATTTAGACAAGGATTAAAATAGATTAGATAAGAAAAAGTACATTTACTAACTAATGGAATATAAATTTTTAGTCTACTATGAGAGATTAGTTTCTCTTGAGAGTGACACCATGGATGGGGAACCATGTTATATAGAATAACGGGAATCTATCACCATGTTTTGTGAGACCCTCTGAGAGTGCTGGTTATGTACGAATATTAAGGTACCATCAATGTCTTCTATCCTTCTAAAGACATGTGAATGATCTGATTCATGTGTCACAGCTTTAGAGTTATACAGAATATCGTACAAATGTCAGTGATTTTGATGGCCTAGTATAGGATCGTGATTCAAAATACATAAAAATTCTATTGTTTATAATAGAAAAAAGTAATTAATTATTATGATGTGAGATGATATAACATGTACGGGTTCTATGACTGTTAGGTAAGCTCTATGATGATACATGGGAGTGTGATACTGACACTTAGGTTCAATGGACTATGTGGTTCATGTTTGAACCCTATAGGGTATTCTCTAGAGTGATTGGTATTTATCGATGGATAATAACGAAACAAAATATAAATTTTTACGTCATTGTAAACCATATTCCCATAATTTTCCAACCATATTTGTGTTATGACATGATTTTTAAAAGTCTTGGGTTCATAGAGGAGATAAAGTATATTTACAGTTGTTTATGGTGGAATTATCATGGAAACAATTTTCTCTACATCATAGCACACTTTAATATTCCACAGAAGAGGTATATGTTATGTAAAGGTAGTTTTTGTAATGTAGTGTGATGTGGAGTTGAGGGAATACTACTACAATAGGGGTTGTTTCATAGTAGTGTTTTATAGAGAAGAATATGTTATAGTTTTATGGTTCCTTCGACAATATATATTTCATCATATTTTATAGATATTTTTTTGGTACATGGTATTTAGAACATTTTTTTATAAATGATTCTGATTTGGTATTAATTATAGAAATGTTTTTTATATCTAAAAGGTGTATTTAATGAGGTTTTATAATGGGAATTCACATGGATTTAAACCCATGATAACGTCATTAACATAAATATTCCTCCATTATAATTTGGATTTTCATTATAATTCAATGTGACTAAATGGGAACCTCTACACAATAGAACTCAACCGCATTTCATAGTAGATCGAATTTGAGTCCACTCATATTCACCATCAACCTCCTTACAACATAGGCATTTGTCATGTTGATTTATCATATGCCACAGTATCCATTTTCTATACTGAGTATGCCTCATGTATTTGATACTAGGTCATAGTAATTATCAATGCATAGTGTTTTTTCATTGTACAGTGAACTTGCATACCAAAACACCTTCCTTGAACTATCAAAGCTTCCGAATTTATTAAACACTTCATTCCACACTTCTGGAATAATGTTTAAGGACAAATTTGTGATGATGTACCCCAGGCGAGCCTTCATAATCCTTATTAAATTTTATCCACACCTTACAAAATAACCCCTAACATATTTAATTAGAACCAATTATAGGAGTCCTTACAATGGGATCATGTTCTAGTTTTTGGGTGGATGTAGTTTGAGTGGTCATATCTTCAATGAACTATGATATTGGCATTGAAATACCTGAGGTAGGATCTTCTTTAACATCTTGGGATCACATTTACACTTGTTAACTTTATATGATTAATCATTCTGGTATAATTGGTTATATTTCTTGGTTGTGATCTCATATGGGGGGGGGGTGTGTAACTTATTAGACACATTATGATATTTGATTCATTGTGTGGTACTAGATTATTTTGTTCAATTTTTAGTTTTTAGGAGATATGCTTGTGAATTTCTGATTTGTTCTCATGATGATACTCTTTTAACCTATTCCCCACCATAAAATTTTGATTGTTTTAATTGAAGTGATGTTCTTGGTGCCTGGAATTGGTTATCCCTCATGACTTGTTTTTTTAAAGGGGGAGTTTTCTTGACAAGGGACGTTGGTGATGAGGGTTAAGAAAAAAAGGTAAATTCATGGGGTATCAATGGTGACTATGTTGAGTATTAAATCAATCTATCCTAGTGATTTTATTATATTTTTTCTTTGAGATATACTAGTTGATGCAATTACATAGTATTTCTAGACTGTATGATATCATGAATGAAATCATTCATGATGACTAGAGGATGTAAAGTAGCATATTCACATTACATTATGAGGATTTAATACCATGGGATGTTTTATTACTATGAAATATTTTTTTAGTCATCTAGGATGGTGTTAAAGATGGTATTATTGGTGATTGATGGTATATTAGTTAGTGCATAACCACTCAGTTTTATATTGAATGTCCATACTCAATACAAATTTATTATTATTATGGAAGAAACATGTTTTATATTAAAGAAATAGGTAAAAGATGAATTTGTGGTTTCATAATTTGTATTATACTCACAAAAAACATGGTCATTTTAGTGTAGTTATAGATTTCATGACCAGTGATTTGGTGAAGGGAAAGGGTTCTATAATGGATGAATGAGAAAAATATAGTGGGGATGATTTTAGATTGGGATAAACTATGGGGAACCCACTAATTTATTATTTTCATTGTATACATTATTATTTATTTATATTTCCAATTTGGGAGAGTTCTAATTTCGGGGACTTGTATCCGATCATTAAATTTTTTTCATTTTTACTATGAATAATTATTATTTTGATTGTTATTTATTATTGATCGTTTGACATGATATTGAGGGTATAGTCTCAAAATTTATGGAATAATATCATCAATTCTAATTGAAGAATCATGTGTACGGTGATGTGTGCATGAGAACACATGACCCTTTGGCACAATCCTAGTGGATTATGTCAAGGTATAAAATTGTTTTTTTAGGAATACACATTTTTAAGTATAAAATAAGTATAATAAAAATTAGGTTTTATTTATCATGAATTAATTTAAAAATTAGAATTACATAAAAACATAATATATATTTTTCTAAATGTTTTTAATCCTATTCATAACCACCAATCCAATGACTATGTTTTCAAGGTATAGTATATAACTGTTTTTTAAGAATTAGTGTATCACATAAATAATGATATCCAATATATAAATTTTATATAAAAGAAAATATAACTAAAAACATATATTTTTACATTTATCCTCATATGAAAAGGTGTTTCACAATAAATTTTCATCATTATAGAAAAATGGGTATATATCAACATAATCACATCCTCAGGTTTAGATGTGTGTTATTTAATTTTTTTATTCATCAAGAGAAATTTAACTAGGTCCCTAATATTTTCCCATAACACCTTGTATCTATGATCCATGATTTATACATTTTTTCTTTATAGGAAAGAGCATGATCAAGTGGTACAACCTCTAGAATTACTACATGTGAAAAATAAGTTATGTACATCCTTTTGAATGATACATAGAACACATCTTGAACTTGATATAGGTTCTATAGAAGTTCAATTTCATTGGTTTACACACATAATCTATCCTGAATAAATTAGGGCTCAATATAATGAGGGCTCATATTTCCCTAATTTCTGAATCTCGTGACCATCTTCCAATGATAAATCCACAAGAATATATTTTAACCAATATCAAATTCAATATTTTGATACTAATTATTACTATATATTTTCCTCTAACACTGAGCTGAAATGATTTCAAATATAATAGATTATAATTTATCTATAACTCTCACTAATTTAGTTAACATTAAATTTTTTTCTCTATCCTCATCACACCACATCAATGTTATGAACTTATTTTTAATTAGGGGTTCATAAAGAGCCATATGAATGCTGAAATGAAATTTTTTTGTAACGAATATCGACTTGAGGGACCAATTAGTCCACCCACATCTAAAATATAGTGATCAAGACCTCAACATATTTTTTATGGTTTTAATTGTCCTCTTATACTGACCATATATCTATGGATGATAAGTTGTTCTCAAACCCATCATTCTATCTATACATTATAGAATATCCTTCCATACTTTTTAGGTTAACTTCGCGTCTCAATCAAAAATACTAGTATGTGGTACTACAGGTAGTCACACTAGTTCCATAGTAAATGTCATGAATAGTTGACTGAGATATTAATATTCTGAAATTGTAATAAAATGTGATGAATTGGTATGAAAATCTACTAAAACCCAAATGAATGTTTTTCAATTAGGTATTTTACCATAGTCCAATGAAAAAATTAGTGATTTTTACCAATTAAATTCATTTATTATTAATGGTTATAAAATCCTCATAGACATCATCTCCCATAATTAAATTATTTACATAACAGTCATTAAGAAACATACACAGAAATATAAATATTAATGTTATCCCATAAGAAATAATTTGTTAGATTAATATATGACATTATAATTATTTGATAAATAAAAAATGGTAAAGGATGAGCTTCTCCCAACATCTCCTTCAAATATGGTACTGATAGGAATCAAACATTGTTCTAGACCATTATCCCTCAATCACTCTCATGTTTTAATTCAGGAATATGTATAACCATATTTTTCAAGTTAAAATCATTATTTTTTAACACATTAATATTCACATGGGTAGATAGATTACCAATAATCTAAATAGGATAATAATTTTTCCATTACATAAATATTTGAATATACATCCTTTTAAAATAAAAAATTCTTTATCTCTTATGATCTTTATTATAGATAATCTAGTGTGTTTCTTTTGATTCCAACAATCACTCTCCTTTTTTCTTTCCTAGAGTGGTAATGTATTTTGCATTCAATGTAATTAATCAACCCCAACTATGTCCTATAGTTCATACCATCTTTTTATGAGAAATTAAATACTATAAACATCTATTATCGGTATATAAGTCATAATATTCTTCATAATGATAATTTCTCCACATCTTTAATGAAAATATTACAACTACTAACTAAATGTCTTGAATTAGAAAATCATTAACGGCAATATTTTATTATAGCAAGGAAGATGATATCATCATGTCATTCTACATGATGATTAACCCATTTTATTCATAGATGTGTCAGTATATTTTTTTAACAATTATCTAATATATGAATGTTTCAACACAAGTTCATTGACCAATCTTACATTCATTTCCCAAAAATTTTCTTCACATCCCTCTGTCCAAAAGAATATAGACCCCTAAAAAGGTAAAATTTTTAGAGTGTTACATATCCTAGAGAATTTATTCACTATGAATGGATAATTTTTATATAAAATAAGAAAATTATTTATCTTAGACATCATAGCTGGTCTAATCCAATGTTAATTAACCGCTATCTTTTATTGATCCACTGATATAAATATTATTATTATTATATGGCCCAAAATTCAGAACATTATTATAAAAACACACAACTATAAATTTTGCAAATTAATTATCCTTTCATATGGTATTCATTACAATTATTGAGTGAAATAAATTCTCTTTATTTCTCTTGGAATATATAAGAATGTCATCTATAAATATGACCAGAAGATATTAATGGTGATCTCTATAAACTCTATTTGTTAAATTATTATATTAAGTTGTGTATTAATGAAAGGAAATTGAAAAAATATTAATTTAATTTTTTCATACCTCATATGGAAGAATATATTTTATATTTATTAATTTTTACCCTAAATAAATAATATATTGATTAGAGATAAATATTGATGAAATATAGAACAACAGGTTAATTATCGAACACATCATAAATATGAGGTGGAGCATAGATATTTTTTATTGTGATATTATATAGTTCCCAATCATAATTATATAGATTCATTGATCTATATTTATTCTTAGAGAAAAAGGTATTCCATATTGGGAATCACATGGATAAATGAATACCTTAATTTGATTCTTTTGGATTTTATTCTTTAATTCCTATAACACATATATAAATATTCAATTTTTATTCATTGATATTATGTTATCACTAGGTATGAATTCCTTAGAAAACACTTCTTCATGTTTGTAAGTGAAATAGAATTTTATTCGTAAAAATACGATCATACTCTGGTATAATTGTCATTTTAATGATTTTGTGTTTCTCCCCAACTATTTGAGATAAATACCCCCAAAAAATAGAAGTAATTTATATTAGATGGTCATAATTTTCCTTACAATGATTGATCATCACTTGTTGGTTATTAATTTTAAATTTCTCTTCGCTTCACCATAAATTGATATGGTCTTTATAAAAATAAATTCAACACCTAAATAAAATAACATCAAATTCTACTAGAGAGAGAATAATGAGATTTACTAGAAACAGATTCCTAAAAACTTTAATTATAAATGAGTCACATACTAGAAATTAGATCAATGCCGCTTTAATAAATTTAAAAGTTGTTCCAATATTTGATTATTAATGTTGATTTTTAATACCATTAGAAAATACAACATATCCAGAATAATTAGTTAATATATAATTAAATAAGTCATTAATAGTAATAATGTGGATGGTAATTATACCTTCCATCACTATATTATCAAAACCCATGGAAAAAATAGTGATCACATGAGATTTCATATTATCTAATGTCTTTAGAGTATAGGGATTTTCATTATCATAGTTATCCATTTTATTTGAGCACTGGTTCGAATAGTGATTGAGATCCTTTTATTTAAAACACTAGAGTGTGGGTGATTAATTTTGGGGTTCTTTCTCTCCATTCAAATAATTAGATAACATTTTCCCATCAAATTCATATTTGATTTCTTAATGAAATTTTTTTATACCCATATTGTATTTATTAGTCCTCTTAATTCAATTTATTCTATTTTTTATTCCATGCATCAACTGTACATGAAACCTCATATTATTCAATCTATGATTTTAATTATTTTCTTTTATTTTGAATCTGATTACTATTTTCCTATAAAATATATGATATGTATTGGAATATTCAATCCCCATTTCTGCCTTAATAACACATCAATTGATTATTCATAGCTACCGGTTTTCATTATATAAAACACAATTCATAAAATTTTTTGTATTCCACTAATGAACTCACATATCTTATGTTTACTTTCATTGATAATATTTAAATCATTCTGTAACATTTAATAAAAACTTTTAAACATATTTATTAACAAATTCACAATCAATATACATTAACTCAGGGAATTTCTTATCCATTTTTATATAATGAATAATTTGAATGTAATGATTGACAAATAATGTTGTAAACTCATTTGAAACCATAGATTGAATTCCTTATTATTTCTATCTAGACCTGATAAGAGTCCACTATTGATATGTTTATCCTCTTAAATAATATGTATCCCAATGACTTCTTTCATAAAACAATGTTTAATGAAAAAAAATCAGTAGTATTAATCCAATGCTCAACTACTAATGGTTCATCAGACTGACTAAAAAAGTTGTATTCAACCTCAATAAGAACATAATTGAATGGTTTTCCTCAAATTAACTCAATTTAATATTCCAAATTATTCTTGGAATAAGATATTTTCTTAAGTATAAAAAAGAAATTTTTTAATGAAATTCCTTAAAATTTTCATTTCCCTCGATGAAAATCACTTATTTTCCCATCCCATTCAATCTTAACATGGTTTATGTGTGTTCCAAAAAATTAATATAATTAATAGTTATAGTGCCAAAAAAGATAATAAAAATTATAAACAATATAATCATGAATCATTATTCATATAATTCATAAATAATGATAATATATGACACATTATGTTTATCTTAGGTCATCTATGGATATCATATTTTTAAATCCCCCATACTGTATTTTGTAGAAATTATGAATTAAAAAAAATATCCTATATGAGATTCTAGCTATGTGTGAAATTTTAGGATCACTAATCTTGTAAAGGTGATGATCATGTTAATACCCAATCTACCACATTTAGTGTTGCCAACCCTAAGTGTATATTTGGCATAGAAGCCTTCACTTTCTAGTGTCCAATAAGGCATGAATTTTATAGGATGAGGAAACTCTTTTATTTACTATAACTAAATATTATATTCTATACATATGCTTATACTATGGATTTTCACTAAATTATTTCATCCCCGTTAAAAAAATAATAATCTGTTCATTTATAATAACAATAGGGTCCCATATATTACAAACATAAATATTACATATTTTTATATGAATATTCACTAAATAAAATTATTATGGATTCCAGTACCATAATGGTTTGGTGTCTTTGGGAAATGGATAAATTAATAACTTGGACATAAATGATGGAAATTATATCTCATTATGTTATTTACAAATAGATCACTTATTATAAATATAATACATTAATCATTTCTTTATATCTTGGGGAAATAGGCACATAATAAAGGGTGATATCAGATGCTCAATATGGGTAAATAAGGGATATATAAAATATAATATAATCATAAAACTAGCATAACGGTATCAAAATAAGATCATAACTTTTGAAAACCATACCATTGATAATATAGATCATAAACACGATTCATATCGTAAAGCGTGGAAGATCGTAAGACAAGAATACTAATGGAATAAAATAACATTATCCATTAATGTATATTAGTTCAATAAGATCATATCATAAAATGGTGGAATAATGTGTTGAATAATACGAATAATATAAATATCATATCAACGATACCCAACAAAGCAATCATCAATTGTTAGGCCTTTTATAACCACCCATGTTCTTACTTTTGGCTTGGGATAACCTCATATGTACCAACTTTTGTGCATAGGATAACATATCGTGCATCCTATTTTGAGATTTCATTAACATATAATGTATCTTATGAGAACATATGTCATAATGTTTTACCAAATTCATTGGATGAACTAATAATTCTAGGCCCAATCCCACCATAATAAAAATCCACTCATATGTGTAATGTATGACGATGAAAATATTCATCATTATATAACCAATGGAGTGAATGATAAATTTAATTTATATTTCATCTTAAAATCATAAAAAAATTAGATAAAAACTATGTATTTAATAATATAATCATAAAATTACCGTTATATAATTAATTTTACTAGATGTTTTTATAGATGAAAAATGCCTATAAAATTTCACTGAAATATTTGTTGATAAAAAATATCATTTTAATTTGGAAATAAATTTTTCAAAATAAAAAAATTTCCAAAATATTAAGGAAATTATTGTCACTAGAAAAAAATAATAGATAATATAAGGGTAGAATTATATAAAATTGTATTAATGATGGTGGGAAAATTCATTCGTGCATTAAGTATTAAAATCAGAATTCCATTTACATTTTTTCTGCTAAAAGTAAAAAGTTACTAGTTTGGAAAACACCAATAATGTTCCTTATACAACATTTTAACATAATTTAAACCATGGAAAACCAATAATTAAAAAAATCATTGACTAATTGAAAATAAAAATCTTGATTTATTTAAAAAAATTATGTACATGGAATAAAAAATTCTCAATTAAAGAGGGGAATTTACTCAGTTTCTCGTAAAAACATTCATTTCTATCATCAATAATTAATGATTTGAAAATTAAGTGAAAAATGTAATATAAAAAATAAAAATTTTATAATAATATTAAAATATTTTTAATATTTTTAATATTTTTTTTATTGTAAAAAAATTTGATAATAATGAATCTCGCTAAAAATCTAATTGTTAGATAATACCTTATCCTCAAGTTCAAATTCTTTCATAAGCACTATAACCCCAAATATTATAAAGATAAATTTATTATAATTACATTAAAAAATTACTTCAATACATATAATATCAGATATGATAAAAATATAAATTTTCAATGGGTATTTATTATTAATTCACTATTAAGATCATCATTTTTGGTTGTTAAAGGTTTTATTTTTCACGAATGATTTGGTTCGACAGTTCTTGTCCATTCACATTAATCATGATTATATATTCTCCAAATTGATAATAAAGGCTTAAATATCATATATATTCTTTGTACACATATTTATACTCATCTATAAAATTTATTCATTTAAAAGTGGATCACACTATCCATGGAGAAGTTAGTCTGTATGGACACCTAAACACTATTTTAATTTTTAATGGATAATAATAAAAAAATGATAAATACTATTTTATCCTTAAAGAACCATTATTATATAATATAAGACATATATAAACATTAAATCCTTCTTAATAACACACCATTAATGTTGAATATTGAAAATTAATTTTTTCTCTTCATGGAGGCGGTAGACAACACATACGCATGACTGATACACTAATTACTCATTAGATAGAGAGGAGTTGTATACTTGTTATTAAATCATAATAATTACATAAATATATATTTATTATATAATATTATTAAATTTATTAATGATAATATATGATGTTAAATGTTATATGAATAAATAAAATAGAATGTATTAGGACAAGAGTTTTACCTCTTCTCTGAGAAAGCACCTATTACTTAAAAATTCATCCTTGAAAGTATTGAATTTTCATTGACACTAGAAATATAGGATATGGAAATGATTTTTGGAATAATTTTTTTTATATATAATTGAAACAATATGTGTCCCTTGATGTGTGAGGATATGAGTAGATGTGGTTTCTTTTTATAAAGGATAAAGAGTGAGAATGTGGATTTTTTCATAAGATCAAAATATATTAATGTCATAACTGTGCAAAATGCTTCCAAATGATTTATATTTTAAGAGGACACGATATAAATCCTAAATTTGGACATAACAATTTGAATTATTCATTTTTTTTAAAATAAATTCAATATATCTTAATTTAAATCCTCCCAAGATAATCCTATTTTAAATAATATTGAGGAAAAATTAATTTAATATTTTACTATTCATTATAACATAAATTGAAATTCTTCTCATTAATTTTTTGTCAGATATTTTATTAAAATTATTGAAGGAATTTTTAAAATAAATTTAATTTCATTGGATAATATTCCTCTTAAACTAATACAAAAAACATATAAAAACTATTTTTCTTAAAAATGATTTTTTGTATAAAATGTTTTCATATAAAAATTAAGTATAATGGAAATTATAATTTAATATATCGGATTATTTTTAACAAACAATAATAAATTATATCATAAATTAAATTAAAAACAATTGTAAATTGTATAAACAATAATAGAAAAAATATTATTCAGTACAATTATAAGTTTTAAAACATTAATGGGAAAATTATATTTTTTGGGGAAAATCAAAATAATTTTCCTTAACCTACATTTCATATTCATATTTCAAAAATGATATTATTCTTAAAAATTTATTTTTAAAAATTAATAATCAATTAAATATAATATCCATTCAAAGAATTAAACGAATCCCATATTTGAAAATTACATATTTTTAATGCATAAAATGGAATTATTGAAAATTGAGTACTTATATTTTTTGAATTTATCAAAACATATGAATCAAATAAAAATTTTATAAATATTCATCATAAATTGATTATTTCTATTTATACCCTCCAAACTAATGGCTATGTTACAATGGTATGTTATATCACGGTTTTCTAGACTATGTGTTTTGTATTGGAGATCACGTAACACAATAACATCACTACGAGAGAGAGGGGGAGCATCATTGATCCCTTATTTTATTTTTTATGAATTTTCTCTATATCAACTCAAACTATATAGTGGGGTAAATCATAAAAGGACTCTTTAGGGTATCTAAACCTTACGTAGAATGACACTATGAAAAAAAGGCATGTTACCCAATTTCGAATGTCCTGGGGGCCTTCTTTTTATTGATTTTTTATAACCCCATTTCAAAAAATGAGGGGGAACCCTTAAAAGGATCATAGTTTATGAAGATTCTATGACATAAAGGCCTTACTGTAATTCATTGCATAAATGAATACCTGGAAAGTTTCCTTCTTAGTGTCTATATCATAGATCATATTCCATTATTTGCATTTACTGTCAGTCTATATATACATGTGCATAGGTTCATAGTCCTGGTCCTAATGTAAATTTACATACACTTTCATTATTCGATACCATTATAGATTTATTCTGGTGAAATAGACTTATATGAGACCATGTCCAGAGTTATTTCCTTTGGTAATTATGGTTTTATATCCACTATATTATATGAATGAAGAGGCTTGAAGGCCTTGTGGTGGCCCAAAATTCTTAACCGGCTAGAAGGCCTTAGGTGGCCTAAAGGACCTATAGTTTACAAGCCCAAACCAGTGGCGCAAAGGTGAATAGTTCCATCTGTTATAGTATTCAAAATTACCTTCTACATTACATGAAAAAATAATTATATCGAAAATGAAAAAATATTCCTCTGCCATGATTCGATCATGGTTCTCGTGGATGCACTTGGTGATTCGTCACCAATAAGGATGAGGCTCATGTGTGGAATGTAACACCATGATATATGTTATTTGGTACAAATGCATACTACATACTTTTTTTATATTACCAACAACATATATTCCCCCCCCCAGAATATATTTTCTATTTAAATAGATAACATAATTAAAGTCTATATATTAACTCTTTAGTTAATAGTTGAGGTCCATTAGACTTTTTAACACTATGTATCTTGTTTTCAAACTGGAATTTCACACATTAGTCACACAAGAGGATCCTTATAGTATATTACACAGTATTACCAGTGTCCAAACTGACCTTATAATCCTAAGTAAACATTATAGGTTCTTAATATTGCATCTCACTGTCTTACCATTATTCAAGGAAAGATGGACTATAGAATTTCCTCTTATATTTTCTACATAGTTATACTAGATCTGACATACTCATATACACATTACGAGATCTATATAATGATGGTCATGTTCAATTATTTTCAATCACCTTTATAAGATCATATTGTCTGTGAAAAAAAAAACCATTATAATTTATTATGCCACATCCTTATTTTATGAGGGAAATAGACGTTCACTATTTCAAAATGTATTAAATAATATAATAATATAATTTCACTAATCAGAACATTCACTTATAATATTCTTAATTATTACCCACAAGAATTTCACTTCATACATGCATGATGTAATTCATGGTGAATATTGTTAACCATATCACTCCTCATTTATATATATGTTAATATTTTTATTTTGTTTGAAATAAATTAGTATTTTCCTTAATGGTTTTTCATTTACAGGTGCATGCATTCACTCTTCACTATACCTCATTCAATATTCTCTATCACATAAATAGATTACACAAATCAGGGAGGCTTTTTCTAGCCTTACTGTTCCTATCATCCACTTTATAAAATAGAGTCATGAAATCATAGTACACCACCAAAACTAATATGAATTTTAAGACCAATTCTTCATAAACTATAAGTACTTAATGATATTTTTCATGTATCAACACTAAATTACTGAGTAAGAGAGTAGCAAGTTATGTAGTTTCAGGATCGTATTCTATCTCACATAATCATCATCTATTAAGAGATCATATTTTTACTAAAGGGTATCATGGTGAAAAGTTTCTCTAATTAGAATAATATCCTCACCAAATGGATGAATTCATTCTTATAGGATAGAATTCTAGTATTTATAGGCAAATATCCACCACCTTATCTAATGTCTTCACAGACTTATATTAGATAAAAATGACTTGTTAATCACTAATTCTGAATACACAATATTTTTTAACCATGTTATCATCTTATATTATTTATCAAATAAAATTTATAAAATGTATGAAAATATTTTATTTTTTTATATTTTATTCATATTATTCATTAATATAATTTTATATAGGATCTTAAAATATTCATAATAAAAAATTGAGTCATTGTTAAATTAATTTTCAGTTTTTTTGAACCTAAATATCATATCAATATTGAAAACAATTAGATCTACTTAATACTATTTAGAAAAAGATACATTTCACCAATATAAAATCATTATTATTGTCACACATAATTAAAAATAAATAAAAATCAACTACATTAGTCTCAAAAAACACCCATATTGAATTTTGTTCAATACCACCAATCAATTAATCATTTCAATATGTGAACCTCCCTCCATTTCTTCTCCCCATTGTGGAAAATTACTATAAAGGTGTATTTTATTGAACTCATATATACTTAAACTGACATCCAATGATTAATTTCAATTTATCTCAACTCATGGAATGCAACTAAAAATTTCTCAAAGTATTTGACATCTAGTTAACCAACTCTATTTATTTGTGGGCTTTCACAGTGTAGATAACACAATTTATGTCATGAATGAATTAAATCTATAAAATAATCAATAATTTCATACCACAACGAAAATAATTAATATTCATCATTTTAGGGGTACATTGAGAATGTTTTTTCAGATATAACCTTCACACATCTATACAAACACATCAAAAAAATTCATGTGAATGAAATAGTAATCCCCATGCATCTCATTTTTCCAAAGTTAAATCACTTTATCACAAGAGGTTGTTTCATGTAATCAAGGAAGTTTTTAAGTTTTGATTATTATACCTCATAATTATTATTTCTCCCAATAAATAGATAGACTCTATTCATCATCATGAAAATAGATGTTCTCTATGATGAATATTTCTTATCCTTTAATTCTATTACTATATATTCATATATAAATAACAATATAATAAGTAGGGACCCCAAATTTTATATAAATAATATTGATGCTAGATGTTTCGTATTATTATTTAATTAATCGTCTTATTCCTAGGAGTATCTTTGGATGATCCTTTATTCATAGTTCTATAAAACATTATGTCTTATTTTCCATCATTAGTATAAATTTGTATTGTGTAATTATTTTAATACAATTTACCAAAAGAATTATTTTCTATTTCCACCTGATGAGAAATATATTTTCCTAGGAAGGATAAATTATGACACTTTTTTTCTGGACCTAGTTTTTTATAGCATAAACTCATTATAATTATTATTTCCTCATTTGTAGATAAATTCACATTAACATTAAAACCTTCAAAAATCAACACATGTTTAAGGACATAGTAGTAAACAATACATATTCTTTATTTAAAAAAGAATTCACATTGAGGATTTTGTTAGTTTTAGGGTTTTATAGAATTATTCCCTAACTGTTATATAAAAATTAAATATGAAAATTGTGTCACTTCTTATAACTATAAATTTTTTCAAAACATAATACTCTTTGAAAAAAAAACATGATTTATTTTTCCTAATATAAACATCCATAAAATTTTTATTGAATTTTTACATAGTATTACCCACACAAATACACAATGAATAACATTTAAAAAATTATTAATGAGCACAAAAATCTCAGTAATTAAATAAAATATAAATAAATAAAATGTTATTCCATGAAAACATATAAACACATTAAATCATACTTTTCCCCCATAAAATAGAATCACATTAACATACCTCCTAAAATCATAAGATATCCGAAAATATCAATGAAATGAAAAATCATAAATCTAACATGTGGAATAAATATCATACATAAATTTTGTCTTTAATATCTATACTTGGATTAACCTCCACGGTTACATTTAAAATACTCATCATTGTTTATTCCCTAAATCTCATAGTATAAATGTTATCGTATAAATCTGTCTCATTACCCAATTCATTGGAGAGCTATCATGGTCTCACCGGCCCTCTTTATATCATGGAACCACCCATATTCACAATCAATTCTCCAAAACAATAACATAATAATAACACATAAAATATCATTAATGGAAAATTAAAAATTCCACTTTGAAATTGCATTTTTTTACAAGGCTCCCACTCATAAATGAAATCAAATTTTTTCAAAAAATGGTAAAAATTTAATGAAAACATAAATAAATAATCGATACACGAAAGAAATAAATTAAATTCATGTAATATATGTTAAAAACATTACTAGTTATTTAAATAATTAATTTGTTTCTAAAACATAGTTAAAACATTTAAAAATATTGCTTTAGAATCAGTGTCCCATAAAATATGGAAATATTTTAAATGAATTAGTTTTTTAAAAAAATTATGACTATATAAATAAATCCTTAAATGTATTTTTAGTTCATTAAAATTACATAAATATATTCATAAGAAGAAATCATCAAAACATTAAAATGAGGATCTTAGGTAAAAAGTCCCTTACTAGTTCACAAACATGTGAATAAAAAATAATTAAAGAATAAAATTAAAAAAAACATTATATATCATCATAATATATTATGTCATGATATAACATGTCAAAATTTAGGTATATACTGCTTATAGGATAATAAAAATACATTATATCATGATATTCCTCAATGAAATGAGAATGAGATGAAATCACTTACTGTGTGACTAAATCATCACATACAATCTATATATTCAGGAATAATAAACATTGGGTAATTTATAATTTTTTTATATATTCTTTTTTCAATTATATTATTTCTTTTATATCACTTATTACCATGTGATAAAAAATAAATTATTATTTATGTACATATCTGATGTTCAATCGATATTCAGTACTTGGTTCAAAAATGAATGTGGATTGATGTCAATAGTCATTGTGTTCATATGTCCATCATCTCTATAATAATATTAATTTCATAAAAAATAACTTTTATAAATCAATTAATCAGTTAAACTAATGCACTTGTTTATGGTATTAAAAATGAAAGACATTATATTCATGCAGATGGTAGGATGTGAGTACACATTAGTAACATTTCCATTTTTCATTGAGAATTATAGAAAAAAGGTAATTATTAATTACCATTATAGAATTAAAATTACAATATTGAAATAATAATAATCCTTTATATATAATTTTATATATCGTACATGTGATGTGGGGAATAAAAAAATTCAAATCTCTTTTTGGAGTGAATAGTTGAGACGTATGCATGACACCCGTTATCATTTTTATGTTTCTGGATAGTAGGAATTTAATAGATATATTATTATTTTTTATATATTAATATGTATTGAATATGAAATATGTTCAGTAATTCCACTAATTTAACTGGTCTGGATATATGGTTATGGAAATGAATTAGATCGATTCGTGGAGCAGTAGTTCACACATGTGCACAACCGATTTACTCTTTTCCCGTTTGATGGAAGTGAAGATGTATTTAGGTGATGATATTAAAATAATATCATATAAGTTTTTTATTCATACTGGATTTAATATATCATAATAGTTGGAGGAGACTTTTGAAAAGTTGAAGAAGTAATAAAATAGTAGTACTTATAGAAAATGATAACTATTCTTCAAATGGTCATCTTTGAAGAGCACCTTAACACCTCTAAAGAGGTTGTAATTTCAAAACTAAGGCCTCATGAATATGGTTAAGAATTAAATAATGGGTTTTGATATGATCTTGTTTGAACAAAATTGTTTTATAAAAATGAGTATAAGAGAAGTGTGGGTAACTTTTTATAGGAGAGAGGAGGGTCACCCTTGGCAACTCATAAAATGTTAAATTAATTTAAATTATGGTTCATATCCAAATTACTAAAAATCAGTTATGTCAATGATATTATTATTATATTTCTAAATACAAAATTCCAATAATTTTTAGATATGTATTGATTTATTTAGACCTTGTCTTTCAGTATACCCTTAATTATACTTTTTTAATTTTAATTGTTGTAACGACATTATAAATATTAAGAGGCTATAAAGGTTACTAATATGTGGTAGATTTCTAATTAATTTATAATTTATGAACATTTAGACCTTATCATGGTCAATTTTAAATTTTAAAATATTTATTTTATTTAAAAATAATTTAATTAATTACTATTTTTATGAAATTTCAAATATGTCAATTTTTAAACAATTCTTTTTACTAAGATTACATATATTGAAAATAGATATAAAACTTCTAAAAATGTCATTTAATGGACTCGAAATAAGTCATAGTGACATAAAAAATTCGTGGGTGGAAAAAAATATTTCAAAAAATATTTATTTTAATATTATAAGTATCATTTATTTGATTCTTCCTTTAATAAAACTATTTTTGCATCATCATTGTGTCATAATTAATATTATTTATTTATTTCCTAAATATTATAATTAAATATCCATGAAGTAGGTAATAATTATTTATTTATAAATACTATTTATTGTCAAATCTATCGATTTTATAAATCCATATTAAAATACATTTATTTTTAAAATCAATAGTTTAATGAAAATAACTATTCATTGACTATAAATTTGTAGATGCATTAAAGTAAATCACGTGGCTAAATGTTATACTAAAATTGACCAATCAATTCTCATGGTCTAGATACACTCATCCAATTAAATTAGGATATTTAAAGGTAGTTTTATATTATTATAATTTTATTTTTTACTTAATTACCCGATTTACATTTAATCAGGTTAATAAAATGTATTACTAAGGATACTATACATAATTTCCAAAAATAAAATAGAACTATTTATAGAATTTTGAAAAAATGATACCAAATATGGAATCCATTTTTCTTCACATTAAAAAATAATAATTTTCAGAAATTATTTAAATAGTAATCGAATTGTTAGAATATGAAAATATGTTTTTTTATGTAAATGGTTCATAAGTTCACATAGTTTTCATATTAAATTTCAATGTGAAATTGATTCCAATGACCAAAATAGGATTAAATGATAAAAATAAAACTTACATAAACATTAAATCCAATTAAATTTACAATCTAACTATATAAATATGTTAGATGAAAAAAGTGTTTTGAATTGAAATGTAGTATTTTTCACTAAAAATTAATAAAAGAATACAATAAAAATATACCAAAAATTAATCCAATGTAAAATTTTATGTCCCAATTCCAAATAATATGTTTTTTTATCAAATAAAACATATAAAAGTGTCTAAAAACCATAATTAAAATTTTTTCTACATGAAAAGGTGGTAAACCTGTATTTTTTTTTGAAAAAAAATGTCTTTTATCCAAGAAATTGAATTTTTATCTTCTTTCATGTCTATAAAACATATAAGATGATTTTTTAATATTAAATTGAATATATTTTAAATATATTATAAAATTTTTTCCCATTAATATACAATTTATAAATATTAATTGATATTAAAAATCATTATTCAATAATTACTTGGGATGTTATATGCATCCCCCATTTTTAAAATTATGTCCTTCCAATCATAAATTTGGGTATGGTAAATAATGTTTCACATATAAATTTTTTTTCACTGAAATCACACATTAGAAAAAGTGTCAAAAAATGAACTTTAAATGAATTTGAGTGAAGAATAATAGTCACCAAATATAACACATACTGTGATTTCTTGTAGGAAAAAATGGATATGGAAGAAAAACCAACCATCTTATTTTGATGGAGAGTGATAAAAAAATGATATGGATAAAGTTAATAATAAAAAAATAAATAACGTGTGATGGGTTAAACGGTCTTTTATTTATATGTATGAAAAATAAATAGAAAACAATTTACTAAGATCCTTTTTATATGGATTTTTAATTAATTTAATAACTAGACTAAGATCATAAGGAAAATTACTTACATAACAAGTAGAGTTTAATCGTTTAATCGATTTCCACCAAAAAAACATCTTTTCCTCAAAAAGATGAGTATTCAAGATGAATCAAATTCTATATAATCACTTAGTACAAAAACTATTTACTATCTATTTCTCGTATCTGTAAACATTAAAAACCCATTTTGGATAGAATATGATAATATAATTCCTGAAAATGAATAATCTTATATAATAAGAAAGACAAGTTTTAATCACCAAAATTAAATAGTAATAACCAATGTTCCAAATTTATCATTTAAAAATTATCTATACATTAAAAAAATTATAATAATTCAACAGAAGATTGAAACACAAAATTTGTTATTACTTGATCACACAGTCTTCAGGAATATATTTTAGCATTTCTATCCATATAACATAAGTCGCTATTAATTTCTAATACCAAGACTATAATTTTGAAAATCACATATTCTACATGATAAGTTAATAATATTCTTAATTAACATAAATCGCATAATTCCTTAATAAAATCATAAATTCCTTAAAAATAAAATTCAACTATTATTCATTAAATAAAATCTCATAGTATTCTATTTATTTGAATCACATAATGATCTGAAAGCAGTGAACATAATCTAATATGACATTTATAACTTAATCACCACATCATTTTCCAAAAAAATATATACCTATTTGATCAATGATAAGTTCCAATGATTAAATTATAAAATATTTAAACTATAAAATGAATTATTTCAAACTAGGGACATCACTTAGGCCAGTGGTAGGTGATAGAGCCTTTTCACACATCTGTTGGGGGTTCGATTCCATCAGCTTTTCTCAACGTGATAGGATGTCACCCTTCCTGTAAGATTTCCATTTCTTAAATCAATATTATTAATTTAACATTCCCAAAATGAAAAAAAATCCTCAAAAAATAACAATAACATATTTTAAACTAAAGTATTATATTATGCCTTTAATTTTGAATCCCATAATATAATAACACATAACTACCTTAAAATCAAAGATTAAATGAAATCTAATGTTTATTGATTATATGTCCAAAACAGATTAATTATCCAAATATTACATTTTATTGATAACAAAAAGATAAATGAAACTAAATTTTAATCTATATAGATTACTCACTCTACCAAAAGTGTAATTGTATATTTAATAATTTAATCATCTATTAGTCTACCATAACTCTTGAATACTTTATATATAGACATATAAATCATACAATGTTCTTTGAAATCCATTAACAACGCATTTCAACCTTATTTATTAATACATAAATACTTCAGATAAAAAATTATAATTGTTTATAAATATAAATCTGATAATGGTTAATTATTTATGAATAAGAAAAAAATATACAATGAATATATATATATATATATATATATTTATCCGGATCTTCTTGATTTTCCCTATCTCTTTCGAGAGGTTGTCCTTTTTCAAAAAGTAAACTTTCATTCCACTTCTATAATTTCTCTTTTCCATAGAGTTAGACAAGTTTAGACCATGAAATCATAATAAAAATATATGATGGCCCATAAAATTGTTTTATAAATATGTAGGTTTTGGATAACTCAATCAATTACATGCAAGTGATTTGAATACTCAAGATGATGTTAAAATAATTCGAACAATCATTTGTTACAATATTGATAATAAAATCATTGGGGGGGATAACAATCTTATCATAGATCACCTTCCTTATATCTTGAAAAATGATCCTTAAGCTATAGAAAATAACATCACTTAATCATGAAATTATTTTTTAAAAGAATAATAAAAACTGTTTTAAAGATTACAACATAATATTTTTATAGTACTCAAATCCATGAACCTCTTAAATATTTGTTTATTTATTTATATATCATGTATACATACATTAGGATAATCCTAGAAAAATATCAACATGGTAGAATAAAACATAGTTATAAATGATCACTTACCTACACCAAGATAACATACTCACCTCTAAAGTTATCTAAAACAACTTTTGATACAAATTATAATGACTGAGTCGTAAACATTACATAATGTTGAGTTAAATCAAAATTTCAAACTGATGATATTTTTTAGGTTTAGGTTTATTAAAAATAAGGACATAATTAATATATAACAACTCTAATATTACGTTTAATGCAATTATACTAACTATCCATTTCATTAAAAATGATACTCTACTTGATTTCTTTTTCTTGATAAATATATTCATATCACTCATCTTGAATAGTACCATTGTTTTACCCATTCTTATGTTATTTTAATTTTTTTTCAAAAACAAGGCATGACAACAAAAGTCTCCATAAGGGAGTATATGTTAAAGTAATAAATCTTTTTCCATGAATATTTAAAAACCTATTCTATGATACCTTTCAACCATAAAACATAACATCTTTAACATTCCTCAAAAAATCAAAAGCTACCTAAAAAATCATTGGAATCATAAGTAATAATGGTAACTTATGGAATCTATATCATTGTTACATTTTTGATTTCGGAGTAATATTGTGAGTAACATTAATGGTTACATTTTGAATATCCATCATAGTATATTCCTTAAATATATTAGGATAAAACATACCATTTAACTTCATCTAATTACCCAATGATTTAGAGAGATATCATGTGCTCACCATCCCATTGTTTTCCATGGAACCACCCATATTCATTAACAATTCCCATGAACCATAAAATAATCAAAACACATAATACAAGTTTAATGTAAAATTTATAATTCCACTTTGAAATAACATTTCATCCGTACAATATGTGCACTCATAACTGAAAAAAATCGACGAAAATGGGAAACATGTAATGAAAATATGTAATATATAAATCAATTAATAATGGTGATATTAATTTGATAATTTCAATTCAAGGACTATATGTTAAAAGACATAATACATTTTTTAAATAATAAATCCGTTTTTCAAACATAATAAAAACATTTTAGAAGATTATTCCCGAATCAAATTTTCCCATAATGCTTTGCAACATTTAGATTGAATTAATATTTTAAAACCTTATTTTCTATATAAATAAATCCTTATAAATATTTTTAAATAATGGAATTTATGTAGAAATATATATATATATGAATAAATCATCTAAACGTTAAAATTATGTTTTATGTAAAAAAGTCCATTACCACTTCAGAAACACTATAATAAAAATTCATCAAATAATAAAATTTATAAAAGTAAAATATTATGAGAATATATTAATTCATGAATTTAAATTTCAAAAGTGATTTATAATCTGGTTATAGGATTAAAAAGGTGTATTATATTAAGGTATGTCTCATTGAATGTATATTGAGACGAAATCCCTTACTGTGAGTCTCACTCCTCACGTACATTATTTATATTACTGAAAATTAATAACATGTTAATTTATACTTTCATGATATACATTTAAATTTAAATATTCTTTTAATATCACTTTTTACAATGGTTTAAAAAATATAGGATTATTTTTGTTTATATCGGATGTTTAGCAGATATTCGACACTTTAGTCGAAAATGAACATGTCATGATGTCAACAGTGCATGTGTTCAGAAGTCCACCATATCCAAAATAATATCCATTTATTATTAAATAAATTTAATATATCAATTATACTATTAAATCAATCTATTTATTTATGGTATAAAAAATACACAATGTAATATTTATAAGGACGACAAGCCATACGTACACATGAGTAACATTTACACTTTTCATTGATCATTATGTATATAAGGTAATTATTATATTATCATTATATAATGATTATAATATTATTAAAATAATAATAAATATCTAAATATACTTATATATATCAAAAAATTTATGTGTTCAATAAAGGAGATTCACATCACTTCGTGGAGTTGATAGTTAACATGTATGCGCGAATGACATTATCAATTTAATGTTTATGAATAGTAAGAATACAGTTGATATGTTAGTTTTTTATAATTATTATTATTTCATGATTATAATATGTTAACAGTAATTCAATTATTATATGAATTCATGAGATATGGTTATGGAAAACGAATTAGATCATTTCGTGGAGGTGATAGTTTATACATATGCACGAACGATTAATTTCATTCCCATTTTATATAAGTGGATATGAATTTAGGTGATGATGGAAACATAATACCAATATAGTATATTTAGGATTCTAGATTTATTATCTAATAATTCATAAATGGGTATTTATGGAATTGGAGGAAGAAATAAAATATAAATAATTAATGAAAACGATTCATCTTCTTTAGCTGATCACCATTGAACAACACATTAACACTTCTTAGATGGTTGTTTCTTCCTAAACTAATGCTCAACAATATAGGGAGTGATCTTATAAAGGGTTTTTCATAAATATTTTCGAAACCAAATAGTTTTTGAAGTGTGGGTAATAGATAACAGTGGGTACCTTTTTATAGTAGAGGGGAGGGCCACAATTGATGATATTTAAATATTAAATAAAATAATTAAATTTTTAACTAAAAATGACATAAAACTGAGTTAAATCAAAAATAATATGGGGATATTTTGAAATTATCAAATCTAAAAATTTCTAACTTTTATTTATATTAATTTACTTCTTATCATTTTGGTTTAGCCTTAAGTATTCTTTTTAAAATTTTATTGTAGTAATAAAATTTAAAATAATAGGAGGCTATAATGGTTATATATATATGGTTAATTTCTAATAAATAGTTAATTAATGAAATTCTATACCTTATAATAGTTAAAAAAATTAATTTATTTTTAGTATTTTTAAATAATTCAATAAATTATGATTCATATAAAATATGAGTTTTGTCGATTTTGGCACTATTCATTCTATTTAATTTAAATAAAATCCAATTGTGAGATAACTACTAAAAAAGTAAATTTACTGACTCGTAATATGTCATAGTTTATTATAATATTTGTGGATGGAATAAAATATTTCATATTATAATTTTTTCAGATTATTAGTATTATTTGTTTGATCCATCCTTTAATAAATCCATTATTGCATCATCATTGTGTCATAATTAATTTTAATTTTTGAATTCTTAAAAATTATAACTAAATTACTATGATGTAGGTAATATTTATATATTTCTAAAAACTATTTATAGTCTATGATATCCTCTATAGAAATATATATTAAAATACATTGCATTTTAAATACCAAAGTGCAAAAAAATGAATCTTCATTGAATTTAATATAATAATTCCATTATAGTAATCCATGAAGATCCATGTGGATCTAAAATTGAAACATTGATTCTCAAGGTAGGGTTAAAATAATTTAGTAAAATTAGGAAATGTGTTAGGTTAGTTTTATATTATTATAATATAATTTTTATATTTAATTACATGATTTTTCTCTAACCATGGTAATAAAATTTATTACAAATGTTACTATTCATAATAATTAAAATTAAATGAGAGGTATAAATATAATTTTGATATTCTAGTTAAATATATAGAAGAAAAATTTTCAAATTCAAAACACATAATTTCCAAAATTTATTGAAAAAATAATGTGATTCACGAAATAAGAAAACAATGTTTTTAAAGAAGATATTCAGAAATTAACATAGTTTTTATATCTAATTCCATTGTGAAATTCATTATAATGACCAAAATATGATTTAATAATAAATATATAATTTAAATACTCTTTAAAACCAAGTAAAATAACAAAATTATTATTTAAATAACTTATATGAAAAAGTATTGTTTAATTAAAATGTTGTATTTTCACTATTCATTAAAAATGAATATTATCATAAAAATACCAAATATTTATCCAAAGTAAAATTTTATGTCCCTATTAAAAATAATAATTTAAATTTGTCAAATAGAACATATAAAAGTGTAAAAAAATGATTTCAAATGAGTATCCATCCAAAGAAGGCCAAACTGTATTTTCTTAAAAAAATATTTCCTTGATCAAAAATATTGAATTTTATTATATCATGTCTATAAAATATAAAAGATAAACTTTAATCATTATGTATTATATACTGAATATATATTTCATTAATATTATCCATAAAGGATTATTTTATTATTTTTTAGAATAACTTTTTTCATTAATAATTTTTTTTCCAGAGAAGCACATCCTTTATATACAATTGGTTTCTATTTAATTCCAAAATTAATTCGGTAAAAAATGAATCATTATATAAATAATTCTAAACCATGTTTTTCTAATTCATTTAATTTTTTTATTCCCGCTATTCTAACTATTATTATATATCTACAACATAAAATAAAATTATTAACAATATATTATTTATTTGTACAACTCATTCTTGTGTTAAACGAATGATTTCATAGAAATTCATTATTGTGTGTTAGGTAAAACATAAAAAAATCATTTTAGGGTAATATATCTATAATAATATATATGAAAAATTGTTATTATATAATTACATAGTTTGTTACAACATGGTTTCCTTTTTTTCCTTATTAATATTCTTATCGTTGTATATTTTTTTATTTGGAAAATTAATTGTAGACTGTAAAATTACTCACATTCAAAATTGTGTCATCAATATTATGAAATAAATATAAACAAACAACATAACTCTTCATTACTAAAATTTGTGACCATATTGACAAAATATTCTTTATAAATCAATCAAAAACTCAACTTCTTATTTTATGATATTTTATATGATATATCTATCATAGGTATTTCTTTCTAATATTATAATATCATCTATTTGGAATAGATCAACCTCAATTGAGGGGTCATTCCATGTAGTTACATTATTTTAAGAAATTGAAAAATATTTATAAACCAAAACCCCACAATAATAACAGTTTATTCGGAACCATAACCTTCCATACAGATAGTACTTCTACTCTAATGACTTTATTTGGTGTATTTTCAGTAACTGTCGGTGCTTTTTCTGGGGAAGAAACCCTCTAAATAAATTATAAAACACATTATTAATGATTATTTATCAGTTTTTATTCTATTATTGGTTAATTTAGTATTGAATTTTTGTAAATCATTCTTATACATAAATAACTATATTGAGATTTATTGAAGTCCAAAAACATTATTATAAACCTTTCCTAAAATACCAATTGTAGAAACCATATCAGTGTGAGATCACTGAGTCGGGGAGGGGTTGAATGAGTGATCTTTTTAATTTTAGAAATTATCCCTTTCCCAAATCAACCTACATGTATGGTTAAATCACCAATCATATCTTCTTATTTCTCTCATCCCCTCATCGAATTATGTTGTTAAAAAGTCATAGATCAAAAGTATTTAAAATGGTTCACTGATCATTATAATATTCCTTCCCAGCAAGTAACATCATGGTAGAAGTACTATTAATCTTCTACGTGAGTAACATCAAGATAGAAATTCATATTTCCCAATCCATTTAAATATATATCTTTTCTAAAAATATAATAAATTCATTCTCATGGAAGTGTTTAAATATCAATACAGAATCATCACATACTTCTACCCCAAGTGATAGGAGATATAGTATTGACCTATTTCTCTATCCATGATAATTATGTTCATTGAATATGGGAATAACCATTTTATTTACTGAATTCATATTATAGGTACTTAGTATTTTTTTAGATAAATTATAGGAGACATTTTCATGGAAACTATTTGTAAATCCCACATCAACGTTACCTAACAAATATGGGTGGCATTCAATTAGTGAATTTTTTTCATTTTATGTGTCACAACTTTTCAAATAAACCTATATAGATGGTTAAGTAATTTATAATCCCTTCTTATGCCTTTTAGACTCACATCAACTTATTTCATAAAAAACACACAAAACACAAGTGTTTAAATTTTTTCTGTACAAAGACATACTAATTTACATAGTGTTTAGTCTCCAAATATGGATTATATACTATAATCGTTTTAACTATTTCAGTGGAAAATAAATAGTTACACTATATCATAAATAAAATTCCCACATATAATGATCTTTATACAACTTAAAACAATATTACATGAGACCACCATGTACTTTACAATATTCATTCACACCAGTTGATATTAATATTTCTACAAAATATTTTACCAGAGACCACACAAACCTTCTAAAACTAATTATAAATAGTTGGGTATTTATACTGCACCAAATAGTCACACTCTTTTTCAAGACAAGGTCAATTATAGAGTTATCTCATATACATTATTCTTGATATTTATGGATATGAATACTTCTTATATACATCAAGATCCCATGCAATACGTTATTCTTCACGAAATTTTTTGGATACCTTGTATATTATATGTTTCCATATTGTAACAATCCCCAATAAATTGTTCATACATCAGATGATATCCTATCCTCAGATGATGCTTGAAAGAAATTCACAAAATTTCATCAATTATAATCTCATACGATAATAATCTATCACTACTAAAATTATGTTCTTTAAAAATTATCACTTAAAAATTACAGCTTGTTCACTTCCTGAATTCTTGATATAAATCATGTTTTATATTATATATTATTAAATAAATAATATATATATATATAACTCATATTTTTATTTTCCAAATCATCATCCCTTATTTTCTCAAATGATTATTATTTATTTTTCTAGGAATATAATATTCTCCATGATATGTTAACACTCCTCGTTCACTCATGTAAAACAAAAAAACAAGACAGTTTGTATGGAAACTCATTGTTCATGTATTCTAATTTTAAAAAATGAGTCCTGATATACTAGTACATCTTTCTATCCACAATTTCATAATGGAATAATTCATCAGGACTAGAAACTCATTTAATGGAATTTCTAAAGTTACTTTTCAAAAATCATGATTGCTAGACTTGAAAGTCAATATGGAATTTCATATTATTCTTATTTCTTAATAATTGAAAATTATCTCTTGACACAATCATTTTTTACTATTTATAACTGTTAAAAATATGATCCACAATGACTAAAAATAATAATTATGTATGAAAAAATACTCAATATTTATATGTAATGTTCCAATATCTATTACCTGTTTATTCACATACACAAATTGGATAAAAATTCCATGTATAACTCCAATTTATAATTGTGGAAGATCTTAAGATCCTAAAACTAAGGATTTTATTTTACCATCTCTGGAACATTTTTTATAAAATTCATGGAGTCTCATACATATTGGTACCCCATCATAATGGTAAGAACCTGTGCTATGTAAGGGTCAAAATTTTATTCCCCCACATTCATATGATTCTTATTAAACATTGTGTAAATTTAGTGATGTCTCCACAAAATTCATGTATGTGTTAAAATAATCTTAAAGGGATCACTCGAGTGGTTAAAGATGACAACATTGTCTTGAGCCAAATGTAATTCCAAAAAAATCCCTATATAAGGTTCAACATCATATATAAGGGTAGCCTCAGGAGGATAATGATGATCAACCCGTAGATCAAGCAACATATAATGATCATATTAGATATGATATGTTATTTATATTTAATTTATAATAAATACAATAGTGTGTTGATAGAATTCATCACAAATAAAATATTTTATTATTTGAGTGATTCTATATTAATATCCTTATTTCAGTATCTTCCTAAATAAATGTATCTGAAGGTTCACTTTAAGAAATAAAAAAAATACCTAGGATTCACTTTACATACCTCCATACATAGTCCCACCTACCTTTGTGCACACCTAATAACTCTAATTGTCGTCATGTGCATACTATACTTGTATTCTTGAAATAACTTCAACCTTGATTCCATGAAAGATACCCAGGGTTGCTTTTCCTTGTGGATTCCATTTTTTTCACAGCATGGTTGATTGAGCTGGTCGTAGTAGAATGTATATTTTTCCCAATTTTCAGATAAAATACTACTAAAATTAATTAATAAATATATGTAAATACATTTTTTGTATAGGTCTAGTCTCTAATGTTCTTCATCAAATATACTTCATGAATAATATAATTAAAATTTATTTTGAAAGTTATTCCTTAAATAATTCATGAATATAATATTTTTTTCATATTTTTAAAATATTCTTGGTGAAGAAAATGTTTCATCCTCTAAATAATTTGAAGATATCATAGAATTTAGGAAAAGTTAAAAACTGTCTCCATTAGTGGCACTTAATTCTATGTTTCAAAACACATATTTAAATATTTGTTCAATCTCAAATCAATCATACACAATTGGCTAAAAAATTACACTTGAATTTATTAAACACTACATGTATACAATAATCTATCAATGAATTCATCATTAATTTAACTTAAACACATATCAAATATTAGGGATTTTTAAATGAAGTTTTTTAAAAAATAAATAGATATATTTCATCACATCGATTAAGTGAATGGTGAATATTTTTATGCTTATAAATTATGGCTAATTAGATGAAAAAAGAAGTAATGCATTATCCATTACCTTAATCCCCCATAATAAAATGGTCTTAGAGGAATTGGAAGAAAAATTGTGAAATAACATATTATATTGTCTAAAATAATTATTGGATGAATTAATTTCAAGAATATGCATTATAACTTAATGAATGGCTATTTTTGTTTCAAAATAATTTTTCGATTTGGTAGTATTTCAGTAAAAAATATTGAAATTTAGATATTGAAATAAATCCTAAAAAATCATTACTATTTTCTTCAATATATAAGTTATCAAATACTATGTATACATGATGCATAAATTAAATTAGGTGTATAATAAAATAATGTATCCAAGATAATATTTTGATAAAAAACAATGTTACTATTAGAAATTTATGATTTCAAAGTAAATAAAAGGTAAATAATGAAATTAAAATGTAATTAAGATGTAGATATTAAATACAATAAAAGGTAATATTGTATTTAATAATAAATATGGAAGAAAAATGTTGTGTTATCAAAAATTTCTGGTGCAACATAAAATAGTGACTGATAAAAGAGACAACACTAGAAACATTCATTTTAAATCACCTTAAATGATAATATTTAAAATAAAACATTGAATAAAATGAATAATGAGAGAATCGTTATAAATAATATAAATAGGTTATAATATTTTACAATTCAATTGAAAACAGTTCACATTAAATTAATTTGTCCAAAATAATTGAAATATGTGAAAAAAACCCTTAAAACCATAATATCTGTTAAATTAAAATACATTTCGAGAATGAAATTTATATGTAACAAAAAAACCTATGAATTACATCAGTCTATTCTAATATATTAATTGTTATGTAATCCATCCATATTAATTATTTATTTTTTTACAACATTAGATATGTCTCGATAATTTTTATTTCTATCAAATTAATCCTTATTAAGACTTACTGATTAATCGAATATCTTATGAACCCATATATTAATAAATTACAATATTAATAACTTATTTAATAACATTATTAATATATATAATCTTTCATACATTTATTTTATAACCATATATTTAAGAAATATTACATTTTTACAGGTAAATTCTATAATCCAACCATATGAAATTGTGAATGTTTTTTTCTTAAATGTAATTTAGTGATAAGGTCGACTCATCATTATTAAGTAAAAGTACATGATTACATGATAATATAACATAATAATTTATTTTTTTCAATGTTATGGAATATCTTGTTTTCATTTACCGAATGATATAGGGGTTGTATTTGATAAAACCAAATAGGGGAGAACTAATTTATACATGCTTAATTATTGAATAGTTATATTTTAATAAACTTTTTAAATAGAAATAACACATTCATAGAATAAATTTAGTGCCCTAACCCCATAAATAAGAGATCCAATTTCAACTATCAATTACAATGGCATAATTACATAAAATCTAATCATTTAGTACTGAAGAGTTTAGTAGTCATTGTATACAATAGACATACATGATTCACGTAATACAAAATAATACACAAATTACAACATAATTTTTCTATAAATATAAAAAAATAACATCAAGAATAAATTTATTCCATCGAGAATATCCCTTCATATCTTTCAATATATGTTTTTTGGATTCTTAAGGAATTGAACATATTAAGGATGAGATCAAATTCTAAATAAGAATAAGATATAGCAGAATAAATAATGAATCAATGTGAAAGTCAATATAGAAATAAAAATACATAAAGAAACATTCCATGTGAGAAATAAATTCAATGTATGTGTGTAAACAATATAGTAATGTCATAACTGGAAACACATGTCATTAGAAATATATCGATAATATACAATTAAAAAATGGTAAGTTAAGAAACTGAAACATATTCCAACAAAATAACAAAAAATGGAATGTATACATAGACATGTCACCAAAAAAATATCAGGAATAAATATTAACTGAAACTAAATAGGGGTCATTATATATTAATAGACACCATGTAGGAGGAACATAAAAACATATATCGTCAACACCATTCACATGAAGGTTTAAATCATCTGATAAAACCCTATTTAATTTGCAGAACATATTTTCCTCATGAGATCCTATCGATACATTGAGTAAAAATATATTTTATGGGATTCATCCATCATTTCATTTATAATGAATTATTTATATTGAGTAATCAATTTAATTAATAAATAATATTCATTATCAAGTATTTGTATTGAATAAATAATAAGAAATTATCAATATTTTCCCAAATAATAAAATAACTATTTATGTAAAATCCATATGAAAAATGATATACAGTTTAAGAAATAGAAATATCTATGATAAAAGAAATAGAAAATTTAAGGAAAAGTCAATGTTCTATGATCATATGTGATTGAATATTTTAAGGTTACTAAATAAAATAAAGGATGTCTATCTCAATACATTCCTTAACCAAATAAATCATACACCATCGAGATGAAACATAAATATGGTATCGATACAACAATTCCCATGTGGTGTAAAAATTTAGGGTTTATGTAATCTAAGAATAGAAATACTATTAAAAGTTGTTATAAAATATTCATGATGAAAATAATCATTAATTTTGAAAAATAATAATTTTTTAGAAACTATAAAATTGAAAATCACAGTTAAAAATGTTTATTAAATATTATTCTTTTAAACATTTAAAGTATTATTTTTTCGAATGATTAATGACAAATTCAAATATTCCATACAAGGTAAATATAATTTTTTTACCACTAAAAAGTCTCAAAAAATGTTTTTTGCAAAGTGACTAAAATATTCCATTGAAAAAACTATTAAAAGAAAAAATAGGTAAAAATATATTTACCAAATTATGTATGAAAACATTTTAATGAAACATGGGTTTTTTAAGAAAATAGGTCATTAGACTATAAAGAGAAATAATGATTAGTTATCTATAAAAAATATTCTAAAACAATTTAAGTACCAATTATTGAACAATTTGTAGTAATACATGTAAAAGGTATTTATTAAAAAGTGGAGATTAAAATTAATGGTTTTATTTAACAATGGTCATATAGTTTACATAAATGGAAATCATTTATAAGTAAATTTATTCATGACATTGAAAATTCCACAGTATCTCATTCCACATTGAAACATTTTAAATAATAACCCTCATGAAGGACTAATATAAAATGAATGTAATATTATATTGAGATTAAGGATATTAATGATATATCATGTAAAACCGTACTATATACACCATATTAAAGAAATAGGTACATTGAAAAAATTAAATAACAAGGAAATGAATAATAATATTATATCTCTTTCCATGTGTTTCCTTTTGGGTGAACATCTTCAAATTTCTATATAATAAACTTATGTTATTTTTTTCTCTTTTTGAGAACTATTTTCATTTTTTTATAAATTTTATTTAAATTATTATTATATTTTATAAAAGTACATAAAAAATATTATTTACATCAATTATCTATACTGAATTCCATTTATGTATCAAAAATGGATTTGATGGGTCAACTATGGTAAATGGGGTAATTATAAAGCATATATAGATTAATAATCATCACATACTTGTTATATTTATACATAAAATATAATTTTTAAAACCCATCATTAAATATGGTTCCTAAAAATTAAACAATGATTCAATCATAGAGATAGTAGGTTATATATACGCACGAGTAATATTCTCATTTTTCAATGATCATTATGGAATAAACGAAAATAAAATCATACCTTTACTGAGTAATCATTATATCATAAATTAAATGTTCTTTATTCACATATAATTTAATATAAAATTATTTTGATGTAAAAAAGTAATCACATCGTGTTGAGGAGGTGGTAGTCTACTCATCAAAGAATGAAATTATCAGTTATTAAGTTTGTGAAAGGGTAGATAGTATCGAAATGTCATCCGCACGGGAGACGCGGCCCTCAGGTGCACATAGAAGATACCCTAATGATGCTGATCTCATTACCCAGGATGCCATATCCTTTGAAGATATTTTTGCGAGTCGTGCTCCTCTAGCGAAATCAAATACCTCTAAATGCATTGACCCCAAATGTTTTCATCACTGGGTCCTACCATTGATTTCCTTCTCAAATGATGCGGTACACACATTATCTTCATATCTACCGTTTTCTCTGGTTGGTAAGTTTTCTATGCGTATACCCTTGCTTTTTTCTTCTAAAATCCCTAGAAAACATTGGATTTGTTATATTACATGTTGTTTTCATAAAATCCTTGCATGTGATGTTTTTATTATCTTTGGAGGATGGATATTATATATTTTAGACTTGTGGATTTTATTCCTTTGGGGGTTGCAGAATGAAGGTTCTTAAATGGTCATCAAAAAATTTCATAGGTGGGGAGCCCCACATTGTTCCTCTCTTGCTAGTGTTCCCAAATTTACCCCTTCACCTTTTCAAACATAGTTCCTTATTTTGCATTGATATTATATTCAGGCTACCCATTAATACTGACTCTTCCACTTTAAACCATTCACGCACCTCTGTAGCTAAGATTTTAACCTAGTTTGATGTTTCTAAATCTTTCCCATCCTGATTCTGGATTAAAAATGCGGATAATGGTTTCATTCGAGATGTGGTCTTTTTTAATGCCCCAAAATTCAATAGAAAATGATCACGAATTGGTTACTCTATGAATGAATATATGACTCAATGTAATGACCCTCCAAATACCCTTCTAAATAAATCTGTTTTGGTGGAAAAGGAAACCCCCATAATGGTCCCTGTTTCTTAGACAGTTACTACTGACTGCCCTAATAACAAGAATACCCCTGGCCTCTCTAAGATTCATCCCCCCTCCCATTATGATGCTGAGACCTTGCACATACCCAGGACTTCTAAACAAGGAAATCAAGATACCTATAATGATGATTCACATATTCATGATGCAAGAAAATCAATAATAAGAGATAAAGAGGAGACGTAATAGAATCATGAAGATCCCTTACATGTGGACCTTGGAACGTCTAAAGAAGGAAACAAAGTCTTTAATACTGAGTCACCAATTTGTGAGGCAATAAAACATATAGATAGAGATAAAGAAGAGGTGAAATCAGATCATGAAAATCCCTTGAATATAGAGATTTAAAAAACCATGCCAATTGGAAGTATAATTCCAAAAATCAAGGGCTAGGAATGAGAATAACGCATTGGTTGACTCAGATGGCATCATAACTCCAAGTTCTAGAAACACCTGAAAATGTTGAGATAATTCCAATTTTAGAAGAAAAATTATCATACATTCCCTAGCTGCCAACATGAAGGACCAAAAAACAATACCCCCACAGCCATCTCCTACTAAAAATGTATCTTCCTCATCAGATGCTTTCGCAAGCTCCTTAAGTTATTCTGACTCGGATGATTCATCAAATGAGGATGATGAAAATGACCCAGCTTATAGGGATGCCTACGTAATTCTAAAAAAGCTTGATTTTCTGAATGACCATGAGGCATGGATGGATGATAAAGACAATACTATATTTAGACAATATAATAATTGAGAGATATTAGCGGATGCATATCTTGATATCAAAAATACCATGTTTATCAAAGTGGTAGATGAATTTAAAAGAATCCATGCTACAATTTTAATGAAATACATAGGAAATGAAGCTTTTGAGATTCATCTAATTCCCCGAAGAAGGTTATTCTTTGTTTTTTTTTGTTTCTCATTTTCAACCTGTTCTACTCAATGGCATTGTACATCGGATGTTTGCAGACCATCACTATGGTGGAATTCAAATGTACTCCTGCTAGTTTCAGAACAAACTTGAACAAGAATCCATCTTGAATGAATTTGTTATAATGCTTCTTCTAGAATTTGAGATATTTTGTCAAAATAGAAGCTTTAGTCCCTAGATGCTTGGGTCTATTATTAACAGTGTTCCTATTTTTCTTGATATCATCAAGGGCTAGTGTTGGATTTATAATGCATAAATCTGTTATTCGGTTGGGTTGGTCTCTCTCAAAGGGATTCTTGTCTGCATAAAAATGACTTGAGTGATGATAGAGTGATTAAGTGATCAACATGATCTATCGTTGGATTTCAGTAGTGGCTGGTACGTTGTTTGATGGCACTAATGAGAAACTTGATTCAGTGAGGATTTGGTATGCCTACTTAAATTTTTTTTTCTATTTTCATCAATTTTTATACCAGTGTAAGCTCATTGCATCTCGTTCTTTAATTTTACTCTTTTATTTCAAAAAATATTTTAGATGTGTGAGTTGGGATTCCAATTTACACTTTAATATGTTCAAAAAAAGTGTGTGAAATTGTAAAAAAGAAATGGATTTATATTATTTTTCAAAAAATGTAATTCTATTATGAATGTAATATAGAGTTTCTTAATGTCACATATTATTAATTTAATTAATCATTTGTTCATTTTATATAGTGTGTGAATGAATCATATAACATTAAGAGGGCAGTAGTCCACACTTTCTCAAATGATGTTATTATATTTAAAAAAAATGAATGTATTAATGGTATGTGTTGTAAAATAATTATTTAAGTATAAAGAAATAATATATATAATATATATCATTTTTAAATATATTATATAATTATAAGATTTCCTAAGAGAGTTGTTAAATGAAAAATGGGAAAACATTGTTTTGTGAGGTAGTAATTTATCTTACAAAAAAATAGTATGCTCATTATCCAGTTGATGGAAATGTGTGTAATTTTATGTAGAACAATTAATATAAAAACATCTAAGTATATTTAGGATATATTTGATATTATGTATATATGGAAGAATAATATTTGAGTTGGTAGAAATGTATATGAATGAAAATTTATCATTGGAATGTGTTACCTTAAAAATCAGGTAACTCTTTTTTGGTTTATATGAATGGGATTCATTTGAAAAATTTATGACCCAATAGAGGAATTAAGGTTTAGGGGAGGGATTTTTTTGATGTATTTGGTCATATAATCAATGAACCTATGTTGTTTTAGATATGGTAGTAATGGGGAGAAAATATATCCTTTTATAATAGAGGAGGATTGACACTCTTGTAATATTTTGACAGTGGAATTATTCCCATGTTTTTCTTGTTAAATGTTGATCTAATGGTTGAAAAATTCTATAAGGGGGATATATTTCTTGATAATTTATCTTAGATACATATTTTGAATGTTTTTTCCCTTAATGGTATGATTTTATCCCTAATTAATCTTTATTTATCTATAATCATTGTAATTAATTTTAATCAATTTCATTAATTTTTTGGGTCAAAAAAATTTAGTCTTATTATAAAAAATAAATTATTATTATTCTAAATATGGAATCAATTTATTGAAATTCCAGTCATATATATGGGGAAAATTTATTTAAATTTAATATTATAAGTGGAATGACAATTTGGGTTTTTATTGTTAATTTTTTTGAATATTTACTATATTTTTATAATCATTTCCAGAGTTAAATTGATTCCAAAAATAGAAATTGAATTAATTTATAAAAATATTATATACTAAATATTTAAAACTAATAAAATTTGGTATTCATTGTTATAAATAAATTATATGATAATGCAGTTTTGAAATAAAATTCGTTATTTTTAACTGTTCATTAAAAATTGACATATTTTTTAAAAATATCAAAAATTCAACCTAAAAATAATATTATTTCTGTTATTACATTGTAAATTAATAAAATTTTATATAGTCATATCTCAAATGGGTTCTCCATTAATAGGTAATAAAATTTCATTTATAAAAATATATGTTTTTATGTATGAGATTTGGTTTGTTCTTATCTTATGCCTTTTACAACCTAATGGATGAATATGAAAAATATTTTATTAAATAAATAAAATATATATTTAATTCAAATCATTAGTTAATTTATTTAGTTTTTTATGTGTTAAAATCTCATTTAGAAGCATAAAAATAATAAAATTTTGTTTTATATCTAATTTGTAAATATTTTTGTTTCTCATTAATTGGTAATCTATAAATTAATACTATATTTATATATGGAATAAAATTGTATATGATAGTCAAACAAATTCATTACCCCAAATGTATTTTCTATGTTATTTCACATTATATTCAATATTAATATTTTAATAATAGATTTTTTTGGTGAAACTTGATTTTAAAAGTAATGAAAGCATCGAGGAAGGTATCTTATGAGTGTAATGAAATCCAAATCATTGTTTTATTCATTAAAATATATATAATATAATATGTTCATTTATGATTTTAATGTATGAGGTTAATATATTCCCATTTTACACATTCTGTTATGTGTGATTAGACTTTTGAATACACACATGTATTTTAGAATCTTGGAGTGTCACATTCAACCCACATTAATTTAATTTCATTCTCGCAATTTAAACTCTATATTTTAATAATATTGTTTTTTATTTCCTATAATAGTATCCTTATAATGATACAGGTTTATAAATAATCATCTAAAAAAGATTGAATATGAAGTATAAAGGTCATATGGACTACCATTTAATTAGGTATCTAAATAAAGGAAAATTATTAGAAAGTGAGAAACATACATGTAAGAAAATAATAAATATTTATTGGTATTGAGTGAGTTCATAATAAAAAATAATGATCAATGTAATTTTTTAGGGCCTCAAATAAAAAAATCATTGATGATTTAAGAGACCATCGAATCAATAAAAGTTAATGTATTAAGACAACATTTTTGTAAGTCATTTTACAAATATTTGGTTGTTATTTTACTTATAATGTATATACGGAAATATTTATATTTATAGGTTTCAATTTTATTTTAAAAAATTTAGCCTTTTTTCTGTGTTATGATATAATTCTATCTCAACCCATTATTCAAATAATTTAATTTCCAAAAAAGAACATTTGTATTCATAAAGCGCTAAAAGAACCTTTTTATGGATCATAATGCCTAAATAGAGTAATTATTATAACTATTTTTATATAATAATTTTCCAAACACATTATAGTTAATATATTAAAATATAATCATCAAAAGTGATATTACTACTTCATCATAAACATTTTTTCATCAAATTCTTTACTTAAAAACATTGAAAATTTATTCATGAAATTATGTCGATTATAGGTTCTATTGAAACCCATATTGTTTATCATTAATTGGTTCAAGGCCCATGACCTTCTAATACATGATTGGTTATCACGTGGAATAAAGGTTTAATTTTTCTAAAACCATATTAATATAATTCAGAAAATAAATCTAATTTTCATCATTGATAAAATTTTAATTTCTAAATATCTATTTAACTATAGTTTTTAATACAACATCAATATATAAATACCTCATCCTTTATATGTCTATCTTAATTCTAAAAATAATCCATAATATCATCTCAAATATTTTAAAATAAATCATACTAATTTTGAGTCTAAAAAACTATAGGTTTGACCTAGGATATTTATTTTCATTATCTATTTTAATTCTTCATAATGGTCCTTATTGAAAACATGAATTGTCCAAAAATAACCCATAATAATGTTAAAACATGTTCACATTAAGGTATGTTTTCATGTACCACATTACCCCGACTCGTGCTCAGAACACTATTTGGAGATATTACTCTTAGGTGCATCAATGCCAAAACCACAGCAACTTGTAGTATCCATAATGGGATGTATTTCTCGGAAGATAGAAAAAATATCTACATTAACAAAATTCTTGGATATTCTTATATTATTGTCCTTAAATTATTCCTTAGTGTTATGTTATCTATCCAATTATTTCCTACATTTTGTTCCCAAGGTTTCTACAAAACTTCCAATGATAATAATTATTTCTCATAACCCCTAAAAACCTCGAGCATGTGTTTTCTTTCAATGAAATTTCCATATAAAAATAAATAAAATCATTAAGATATGAAGGAATTAGTAGTATCAATAAAATAGATACATACATGAGTCTCTAAAAAAAAAATCTAATTACAACATAATTTTATCCTTCTTTGTAAAGAAATAAAATCGAAAATAACATTATTCCATCTGGTATATACCAAAATATATTTCATAATATTTTTAATTGATTCTTGGGGAATGAAACAAAACAAGGGTGAGTTCAAATTCTTAGTAATGGAAAAATATAGAAGAATAAATAATAAATCAATGAGAATAGTGTATATGGACATTTAAAAAACTGAACACACATTCTGCGTATTCAATAAACTAAATGGAATTGTGTAAAAAATATGGAATGGTAATAACTAGAAACACATTCCACTCAAATAACAAGATATGTAAAAATAAATACTTCATGGTAAGAAATTGAAACACATTCCAACTAAATAACTGAAATGAATTGTATCCATAGATATGTCAACGCAATGTCCTATAGATGAATAATAACTAAAATAAAGTATTGGAAAATATATCTTACTGTATGTCTTTCTGAGGCACATGAAAACCTATATAATCAAGACTTTGCACAATATGGTTCAAAACATGGGACAAAAACCCATTTAATATTTACATCTTTTTTGTCTCATAAGAACCTATCAATTCATCAAGTTTCTATATAATATATAGGTTCCTCCCTTAATTTCATGTATAAATCATTATTTTATATTTAGTAATATATTTAATTAATAACAAAATATCTTATATAATGTATCAATATTAAATAAATAATATCAAATTTTTAATATATCCCCAAATAATAAAATAACAATCCTAGTAGACACAATATGTATAATGGTGTACATTTTTGTCAATACTAATATCTATAATAAATTTAATGAATAATTTAGGGTAAATTAAATTTTATTGTTCATAATATATTTTTTATATTTCTAGGGGTCTAATAGAAATAATGGATGTGGATTTCAATACTATACTTTCCCAAGTCAATCATAAACCATTTATAGGTATAATAAGGATTCCAAAAATACAACATAATCCATGTGGAATAAAAATATAGGGTTGTGGTAGTTGAGGAATATAAATACTATAGAAATCCTTTTTAAAAATATAATTGGGGTAAATATCCTTTTATTTTGAAAAAAACACATTTATAAGTAAATTTATTGGAAACATAAATATTTTTTTAAATAAAGTTATCATTTTAATCATGTAGTGGAATCATTGAAACAATTATGGTGGATATGTCTTTAAATTTTATATTATGTAAATATAACATTCCTTTTTCATGGTAAAAGTTATTTAAATATGACATGTCTGGAAAATAAATAAGTTGTTACCTTTGAATGCAATTTTTAAAGAAAAAAAGGCATAAAATTTCCATACAAAATAATTTAAAAAAAATTCAATATATTTTAATAAATCCAGAGTTTTATAATGAAACCTGTTATCTGAGTAAAGAGATTAATAACTTTTGGTTTTCTAAACAACATTTTTTAAATCATTTTAGAAAGAAAAAGTTGGAAAATGATAATAATTCTCTTAAAGGAGAGGATAAACAAGGGGTGGAAGATGAAATTATTTATTAATAAATGGTCATAAAATTTTCTCTAATGGAAATGAATGACTGGTAAAGTTATTCTTAAGGAAAATAATCATTATACATTGTAAAGTGTCTCATATAATGTTGAAACCTTTTAAATCATAAGACTCATGAATGAATAAAATTAAATGAAATCTATATTGTCTTATGATTATGTATATTCATGATATATCATGCAATTGATCAATATATACATCATATAAAATAAACTATGTGCATAAGAATAGTTAAGTCTCAATGGAATGTAAATTGAGATGATATCCCACATCAGTCATTTCTTTTCATGTGAACAACCTTCAACATCCTATATAATTAACTTATGTTAATTATTTACATTATTGGGAACTTTTTTTAGATTTATCATTAAAATAATTTAATTTATTACTACTTATTATATAACTACATAAATAGTTATGATCAAGTTGGGTATTTTGGAAAAATTTGGTTTATTTGTCAAAAATAGCTTTGGTGGGTCAACTATGGTCAACGAGGTCATTTTATATATTCTGTAGAATATAAATCATTAAATAATTATTATATACATAAATAAATTATACATTTAAAACAAATAATTATATATGGTTCTTAAAAATGAATCAATGTCACAATAATGGAGACGGTAGGTTGTATGTATGCATGAGTAGCATTCTCATTTTTAAATGAGAATTATGGAAAGATGGTAAATAATAACATATTTTACAGAATGACAATTATATTTTAAATACAAAGTTATTTAGTAATTATTACTACTATATAGAATTATTGTGATGTTAAAAGAAATCACCTAATGTCAAGGATACTATTGTTATTATATGAGCAGGAAAGATTAATTTTTTAGGTGGTTGAAATGTATATAAACGAAAAGTGATCGTTGGAAATAATTGTGTTAAAAATATGGTAATTCTTTTTGGTTTATGCCAAAGTGGTATCATGGAAGTATTGATGCCCAAATGGAGGCTTAAAAGTCTAGGTGAGATATTTTGGTATTATATTTGGGGTGATATAGGCTGAACAAATATGGTGTTGGAGGTGCGTGAAGTTGCATGAAATGGTGGAATTTTATAATAGAGGTGGATTGAAAATCATGTAATATTTTAAGAAAGGATTTCTTCCAATATTTTTCATTTTGTATGTTGATACAATAATGGATCCATTTCTTTCCAAGAGAGGATAAGGTGGATTTGTATCCAAAAAATATCATTCTTACAAGTTTATATGTTGATTTGGGCTTGAAGGTAAAGGTTTTTTCCAATATTAATCTATATTTAAGCATAGGCGTTGTGAATAATTTCAAACACATATAATAATATTTTCAATAAAAACATTTATGGTATTATTATATATTATAAATTATAATTTATACAAATATGTAATCCATTTTTCCACATTCTAGTAATTTATGTGAATGAAAATGATTTAAATTTAATCTCATCGGTGGGACGATAATGCAAGATTTAAACGTAAAAATATCTTAAATATTGCTATGTTTTTATAATAAATTGCAAAGTGAAATAAATTCTAATTACCTACATTAGATTTTTTGATAACAATTTTATATAATTAATCATTAAAATAAATGTAAAATATTATTTATACATATATGTAAATTATTCAAAAAACATTTCTAAACTAAAATTATGTAATTTTAACATTTCATTAAAGAATTATATATTTCCAAAAATATCAACAATTCCCCATATTATAATATTAATGTTTGTAAAGGCCTGGAAATTTCGTGGGAATTTTTTTAAAAAACATGGAATTTTTACGAGTTTCCGAAAATTTATGGTGCTTGATTTCGAGGCCTGGTGTGTCCGGAATCAATTTCTGATGTTATGTTCGCGTTCGTTCAGTTAAGTTACGAGCTGGATTTTGTAACTTTTGAACCGGTGATTGGAACTGAAATTCGAGGGCACCGTTGTACTCAAAACACCAATATTCACTTATGAAGACTTTCAATTTGATGGTAGTGAGTCGGGAATAAAAGTCGGTTTTTGACATTTTATAAAAAAAAAATTAAAATAATGTACGACACTTTATTTTATTTTTAAGCTGCCTTGTGTTGGGTGTGTTGGTTGAAACCTCCCCTTAGGAGTTGGTGGTGGGACCCCCACACCCAAACCTCCCATGATAGGTTATGGTGTTGGGGCCCAACCGAGAATAACCTCCATATTTATGCGAGGAGTGGGGACCACCCAACTCCTATTGATGGTGGAGCATGAAACCTCTCCACTCCCCCTCGTTAATGAGGGAGGACCTCTTGACCTCCACTTTGCAATTAATTGTGCCAACATAAATTCTAATTAATTGTTCCAAGGAACGTGCCAATTAATTGTGCCAATTCATGTGCCAATTAATTGTTCCCACGGGTGTTAATTTATTAAGGGGAGTTTCTTTCTCCAATTAAATTTCGTGCCAACAATAAAATAATATGAAAACTATTATTATTATTTTGTTGGAATTATCTTTTGGTGAAATGGAGGAAGAGGAGATCTCGGGAAAACCATTCTCCCAACGTAGAATGTGAAAAAAAAGAAGAATACCGACGACGCTTCTTCATTGGTCTTTTACACTGACTACTTTCTGACGTAGAGAAACATCCTTCCTTATCATCCTCAACAAACCAACGCACAAATTTGGATTGGGAGTGCGTGACGAACGTGGAGATCAATGAACATCATCATCTTCTTTCCGCAACAACATCAAAGAACATCAATCAACGACCGATGAATCAAAGGAAGGGGTCGTTTCCTTTAAATTACCATGTTCTTCCTTCCTTAAATGAAGAACATTGATGTTTACCTTTTTCCAGTGGGGTGTTGCGTTCCATTCATGAGAACCTATTTCTACCACCCTAAACATGGATGGTGCGTCCCAAACCAACATCGAACTTACCCCTCTATTGTTCTTTTTGTGATGACTCAACGACAACAATGCAATTATTCAATGATGACTACGACGGTGAATAAAGGCCGTGCTACCTGCAGCCTCCGGTGATTGCCCCTCCTGCACGGCACTTCCTACACATGCACCGTCGAGCCCCATGTCACCAGCTTGTGTTCCCCGCGCACTACCCGGCTCTACCGGTGCCATGCTCGGCGCCCCGACACACAGACCGGGCCCCCACGTGCAGCCCGACACCGTCGGCGCCCCCGTGTCCTACCAGCGGCCAGCCCGGCGCCCCAGCGCACTACCGGTGGCCTGCATGGCACTTCAGTGCCCTGTCGCGCCCTGCATGGCACCCATGCACCCTACCGTGCCCTGCCTTCTACACCCACAGCCTTTTGCACCATGCCGGTGGCCTACCTGCTGGCCTCTTGGCTGCAGACTTCCCGAGCCGCGTCCCTCACAACGATGGACGAAACAGCCCCAACCTTTGGGCCAAGCCGCCTGCAAGGGATCACTCTGACCGAACCACCCTAACTTATAGAAGGTGGGCTTGGGATTGTCAGGATATGAGACCTGGGGGATGGGTCATGAAAAATTAGTATCAAAGGAGTCGGTTCTACTACAGAACATAGGACTCTAATATTTCTTTTCTATGAAGAAATAATGTAATGGGTACTAAGTGAGGTTTTCTGTTCAGGGAGTCTATTGTTGGTACGGGCAGTCGACATATCCATACACCATGACCCTGACTTCTAATTTATGAAGTAGTGCATAAAAAACTAATTGCGTGTGTGTTTTCATTTGTGAATTATTTATGTCAGCTCAACCAGGTCAGCTCAGCAGGTTATATCTTTTAACCGTGTCACATCTGTTTCTTTCAGGATGCCTCCTTGTGAATGAACAGAGAGAGAACCAAGATTCAAACTTACTGACATCCCACTAAGTGACAAGGCATCAGTGCAAATCCATCTTCTAGTTGAGGCACTAGTGGTACTACTACCCATTGGGCCACCGATGACACCATCCCCTTCACCAAAAGATGCATGTTTCTTGAGGGCGTTGCACAATTTCCATCACCAGAGGACACCTAGGATCAGGGGAGAGATGGTCTCCCATGTGGATGTGGATTGGATGGAGGCGGTGGTTAGAGTATTTAGGCTAGTAGGGACACTACCATACGTCATGGTGATCCTTATTTCCAGACTTCTTCAGGCATCAGCAGGCAGATGGTTGAGCTTAATTCTCAAGATGCGTGACGATTTGACACTACATTGGTCAGACTTCAAGAGCCTGTTCCAGGCAGATTTTGTACCAGCCACCATTCGTGCGGTGCAGATATAGGAGCTGTTACATCTATAGTAGGGTATCATGACGGTGGCCCAGTACACAGCGAGGTTCACCAACCTCTCTCGCTACTCCACAGATATGGTGTGTTACCCATTATTTATGGCTCAGTCCTTTGAGAAGGGGATCATGAGAGATATCAAGGCATCGATGATCTACCTCAGTATCCTGACGGAGGAGGGGGTGTTAGAGTGAGACCTTTTAGTAGAGATTTTTCTTACTGAGCAGTCTTAAGCAGTGAGACCCACCACTTGCCAACATGCAGCAAATTCTTCTACAGCAGGTAGTATAAAATTGACGCCGAGGTCCAAGAAGACCATACCTACAGGTGGTCGACCACATGACTCAGCATTGGAAGTGTGTGGAACATAGGGTGGAGACAGACCTACCAAGTGTGGGTAGTTTTACTCATGCGGCGGATAAGGTCAAATGGCTCATGACTGTCAAACCCGCCACATGGATGATCAATAGATAGTTTAAGGACCTCCCTGGTAGAGGCAGTGGTTCGATCATGGAGGTCCTCAAGGTTAAGGTAAATGTGGTAGAGGAGCTGGGAGTGCAGCTAGTGGTGGACGATGTTTTGAGATGCTACTACGACCACTGTCAAGAGGTACAACCCGACCGCAGGGAGTGGGAGGACATTAGAGAGAACAACTTCAGGCAGCTGAGGCCAACAATCATGATGCTCGAGAGATTATTCGAGGTATGATCTGTGTCTACTGCACCTTATCTGCAGTTCTTATAGACACAGGTTCCAGTCACTCTTTCGTGCCACATCCCTTGTTCAGGGCTCAGGGATTCTGAAGGAGTATTCAGTTCGATCCTTACGGCTAGAGACTCCTATGGGAGCTGATTCGATGATTACGCACTAGTTCTGGTAGTACGAGCTTACTCTAAGAGGTGCGAACTTCATCTCAGATCTCCGTGTAGAAGCATCGAGGCCTTACGAATTAATCTTAGGTATGGAGTGGTTATCTACTGTCCATTACCAGAATGACTGTATTAGGAAAAATGTATGGTGTAGCTGATCACTCACCATTTGGATTGCATTACCCTCTGTGTAGTTGATGGGTAGAGTCCGACTTACCCTGTAGTGGTGGACCAGTACGTGGATGTTTTCTGTGATGATATCACAGGACTACCTCCATGTAGATAAGTGGTGTTCTTTAATGACTTGTACCCCAGGACGACGTCGTTATCTACTACATCATATCGGATGGATCCCACTGAGCTTCGTGAGCTGTGGGTAGAGTTAGAGGACTTGCAAGGGAATGGATTCATTCAGCCCAGTGTTTGTCCCTGGGCAGCCCCGATCCGGTTTTCCAAGAAGGTGGATGGGAGCATGAGGCTCTGTATCGACTACAGTATCTTGAACAAAGTGACTCTGAAGAACATGTAGCCACTCTCAAGGATTGATGACATATTTGACCAGATAATGAGAGCTCGGTGGTTCTCGAATACAGACCTCAGATTAGGCAATCACCATCTCAGAGTTCGAGATGAGGATGTGCAGAAGACGGCATTCAGGTGTCGTTACAGCCATAATGAGTTCTTGGTTATAACCTTCGGTGAAACCAACTCTCCAACTATGTTCATGAGTCTCATGAACAGGATCTTACAGCCTTACCTTGATCGTTTTGTCATATTATTCATCGACGATATTCTGATTTACTTGACTACTAAGGAGGATCTTTCCTACCATTTACAGGTAGTACTGGACACAATCTTAGAGCACCATCTTTATAGTCAGCTCTTGAAGTACTAGTTCAGTAAATGAGAGGTGCACTTCTTGGAACACGTCATCTTAGAGGCTGGAGTTGTAGTGGATGCAGCAAATATTGAGGCGGTACTAGCTTTGTAGCTACCCAAGAGTCTTACGGAGGTACGAAGTTTCCTGGGCTTGGATGGATACTACCAAAGATTCGTTCTAGATTTTTTCAGAGTTTTTGCTCCACTATCAGCCATGATGAAGAAGGGGAAACCCTTCGTGTGGTCTAAGAGATGCCATAAGGGCTTTCAAGAGATGAGGGAGAAGCTGGCTAGTTCCCAATCTTGAGGCTTACAGAGGAAGGCGTAGGGTACGTAGTCTAATGAGATGCATATGAGACTAGACATGGGTGTGTCTTGATGCAGGAGCATGTAGTGATCTCTTATGTTTCTCGGAAGCTAAGATATCATGAGAAGAACTACGCTACCCATGACATGGAGTTAGCAGAAGTGGGCATCGCTATGAAGATGTAGTGGCACTATATTATGGGAGAACATTTTACTGTGTACTCTGATCACAAGAGTCTTAGGTATATATTCTCTCAGAAGGAACTTAACCTGAGACAACAACTTTGGCTTGAGACCTCAATGATTATGACTCGAGATAGTCTATACTCTTGGAAAGGGGAACATTGTTGTGGATTCACTCAGCAGGAGGACTGGTATTCAGATGCTAGGAGAGGTGATAGAGTAGTTGGCTACCTTACAGATATCCTTTTTTGATAGGGATGAAGCAGCATTCCTACAGTCTATTACGGTCACCCCCAACTCCTTCAGTTAGTCAGGGAAGCACAAACATGGGGACAATGACTGTGAGACACGACTTTCTCATATTTCCATAGGCCCGACACCTGATGAATTTTCATAAGGTGGGGAGCATGTCATCCTCTTCAGAGGACGTAACAGGGTACCAGTATCACATCAGGAGGATGTGTTAAGGGAGTTCCAAACATACCCTCTAGCGGTACATCCATGAGTGGAAAATATATACTAGGACCTTTGACGAAAGCACTGGTGGCCAGGTATGAAGAAGGCAGTGGTTGAGTTTTTCTCTCGATTCCTCACTTGTCACCAATTGAAGGTGGAGCACCAGGGACCAGAAGGATTGGTTCAGCCTTTAGGGGTCCCAAAGTGGAAGTGGGATGGGATATCCATGGACTTCATGATGGGTCGTCCACGTATATCTTGGGGTCACGACACTATTTCGGTGATCATCAAACGAATCACCAAGTCAGCCCAGTTCTTACCGATCAGAGAGCAAGGTTCTGTAGAGCGCTTGGGACGCCTCTATGTGCAGGAGATTGTGCATTTTCATGGAGTACCATCCTTTATTGTCTCCGAATGTGAATAACAGTTTACTTCCCAGCTATGGAAGGGGTTTCAGGAGGCTTTCAAGACACAACGTTGCTTGAGCACAGCGTTCCATCCACAGAGAGATGTTCAGACTGAGTGGACCATTCAAACCCCTGAGGAAATGATCTGAGCATGTGTCCTCGACTTTGGTCGTAGCTGGGAGGATCACTTATCGTTGGTATAGTTTTCCTAAAAAACATCTATCACTCTACCATCGGCAAGTCACCTTTTGAGGCATTGTATGGTTGACCATGTTGATCTCCACTATGTTGGAAAGACCCAGGGTTGTCAGCACTAGTGGGGCCAGAGATGGTATGGGCTACCACGGAGAAGGGGAAGGTCATCATGGAGCAGATGAAGACTACACAGAGTAGATAGAAGTCATATTCTAACAGACGACGGAGACCCCTAGAGTTTTAGGATGGTGACCATGTCTTTCTACGAGTCTCACCTCGACAGGGTCTACGATGATTTGGACGAGGTGGAAAGTAGTCTCCATGATTTATTGGACTTTTCCAGGACCTTATCAGAGTAGGCGAGCTGGCTTAGCACTTAGCTCTTCCACCTCAGTTGCACCGGGTTCATGATGTCTTCCATGTATCTCAGCTGAAGAGATACGTGCACGTCCCATCCCACATCATCGACCACCATGATCTGGACATCAACAATGTGGAGAATTTTACAGAGGTTCTATTGGACATTGAGGATTGATAGGAGAGGGTCTTACGTGTACGGTTGATACCTTCAGTGTGCGTTTGCTGGAAGCACAGGAACCTCTAAGAGAGCACATGGGATTGGGAGGTTCATATGCGTGCTCAGTATACCCATGTGATCCCTTAATGTGGGTTGTAGCTTATGGGGACATAAAGCACTGAGATGAGGAGAATGTCAGACCCAGAGATTATGTAGGAATTTTTTTAATACTTCAAATTTTTAATAGTCTGCAAAAATTTGTGGTTCTTGATTCCAAGGCCCAGTGTGTCTGGAATAAATTTCTGATGTTTTTTCAGGAACGTTTTGTTAACATATGAGAGGGATTTCTGAACTTTTGAACCGGTGCTCGGAACGGAAATCTGAGGGCACTATTGAACTCAAAGTGCCAGTATTCTCTTAATAAGACTTTCACTTTGACAGTAGTGAGTCAGGAATAAAAGATAGTTTTTGAATTTTTATAAAAAAATAATAAAATAATGTATAAAACTTTATTTTATTTTTAAGCTGCCTTTTCATGGGTGTGTTGGTTGAAACCACCCCTTGGGAGTTGGTGGTGGGACCCCCACACCCTAACCTCCCAGGAGAGGTTATGGTGGTGGGGACCACCTGAGCATAACCTCATTATTTATTATAGGGGTGGGGATTACCCGAACCCAATTAATGGTGGAGGATGAAACCTCTCCACTCCCCCTAATTAATGATGGAGGACCTCTTGACCTCCTCTGTAGAATTAATTGTCTTAACACACGAGCCAATTAAATGTGCCTATGTAGATGCCAATTAATTGTGACAACGCATGTAAATTTATTAAGGATGTTTATTTCTCCATTTGAATTGTGTACCAAAAATCAAACAATAGACAACCTATTATTATTATTTGGTTGGAATTCTCTTTTGGTGGAACAGAGGAAGAGGAGGGATATGGAGAACCATTCTCCCAATTTTGAATAGGAAGAACATGAAGAACGCCGAAGATGCTTCTTCCATGGTCTTCTACCCCGACCACTTCTTGACATAGAGAGACTTACCTCCTCATTGTCATCAACGAACTGATGCATGAACTTGGATTGGGAGTGCATGACGAATACGGCGATCGACGAACATCATGGTCTTTTTTTCGCAACACCATCAACAAACATCGACCAATGACCGGTGAGTCAACGGTAGGGGTAGTTTCCTTTTAAATTACCATGTTGTTCCATCCTCAAATGAAGAACGTTGATGTTTACCTTTTGTGAGTGTGATGTTGTGTTCCTTTCATGAGAACATATTGCTACCACCCTAAATGCGGAGGATGCGGGCCAAACCAACATGGTCCGACCACTCCATTGTTCTTTTTGGGATGAATCCACAATGGAATGACAATGAAGCAATGGTGAAGAAGACTGAGAACAAAGTATATGCTGCCCGTGGCCTCTGTGGATCACACCACTCTCGCGGCCCTACTGACACCTCCATCCCACGCGCCGCTGCACCCCACCCCACCTGTCAGCCCGCCGTTGTGCCCCGCATCGCTACCCCACGCGCCCCGCGCCGCCTGGTGCCGTTGGCACCCCCACGGCCCCCTGTCGTGGCCTGCACGGTACCCCTGCGACCTGCCGATGACCTGACGATGCCCTTCTAGTAGCATTCCTGGCACCCCCGTGCCCTGCTGCATCCTGCCCGGCGCCCCAACACCCTACCACGCCCTTCCCGGTGCACTTGTGGCCGATCTAGTGTCTATCTGGCCTACCCGCACACCACGTGGCCTGCCTCTCTAGCCTCCCAGATACATACCTCTCAAGCCGCATCCCTTACGTCATTGGGCAAACTGGCCCTGGCCTTTGGCCAGAGCCTCCTGCGTGGTGGCATCCAGGATGAACACCTCTGGCAGTCCGTTGGGCCGGGCCCAGCGGACCAGGCCTTACCTAGAAGGATGACCCGCCCAACGGGCTGGGTAAAACCCATTGAGTCTATCCGGGTTGACCCACACTGATTCAGCTCATACTGGATTGGGCCGAGTCGGTCCGACCGGGTCGGACCCGACCCTTGCCCGCTACCAACCAATTTCTTACTTTGGTCATATCATTGACACCAGACATCCGTTTGACGGACCATCCGAGGTGCTGGTAATCTTGTTGAGAGACTATCCCTTTGAGAATAACCCCACTATAGTTTGGGGTATAGTTAAGATATGGTCAGGTTGGATGGTGTACGAATCCAAACGGGCCCTCGATACTAAAAATCTAATAATGAATAGACCGGGCATCTGATTGACACGCCAATTTTTTTGTTGAGACCACTATGATGAGGCAGACAATTGAGATACTTCTACGTGAGACATCACAACACATGGAGTATCAAATAGTAGCTCATGGAGCATACCCTCAGGGTGATGATCGAGAAGACTGTAGAGACCTAGTAGTTGGCTGAGACTTGACGACTACTGACCAATCTACTCGAAGAGATTCAGATAGCCCAGTGGGGAGCGCTTGGTTGTAGCAGCAGACCCATAGTAGAGGAGTGCTTGGTTGTACCAGTAGACCCATGTTGGGGAGCGCCTCTGTATGAGCGTGGTAGACCCATAGTACTCGATAGGTGGAGTACCTCAGCAGTCCACGGTTAGTGGGAAGTGCTTGGTTGTAGCGGAAGGCCCACTGTACTCGACAGAGAAGGAGTTCTCCAGCAGCCGTGGTTTCGACATAATGAACAAAAATCCAGGTTGATCCGTGTCAATGACATTTTTTTTTCATCATGATTGAGATGGGTTACTAGATAACATAGGTATATGTATAGGAATATACATATGTAAAGATTATCCATTGATTTCATACCTTGTGGTTTATCCTTGTTGGATTTTGTGAGACCTTTAGGGTCTCGGGGTCATTACTGAGTATTGTTATACTCACCCCTGCATGGGCTATGCCCGTACCTCGTTGTGTTTGATGCAGACAACGAACAACAATGACAGAGGCTGAGAGCACTAGGACTGGACGGTACCCAGAGGTGGACCTTACGACTAGTCGGTACACAATGAATTATAACGAACATGGAGTTCTGAGGAGACCATATTTACCTAAACATCATGTAGGATCCTCGGAGGATGATCAAGGAGCTTCTCTTTACCTTTTTTCTATTTGTCTCATTTTTAGTTGTACATGCACTTTACAGTTGGGTTTGTATTTCTAGCCCCTTTTACTTTCCAGCACACTCATTGTATATAGTTTTTACATAGTTTTTTTCTTCCATTTGTGTACTCTAATGTGTTCTTTTTTCAGTTATAAAGGCAATGCCTTCCCTGTTTTGTGAAATAGGTCTTTGGTGCTAGTTTCCATCCCATGTCCCATGGAAGACAGGCTTGGGATAGTCATGATACGGGGCTTGGGGGACGGGTTGTGACAATGTTTCTATTTCAAATATTATATTTATGGATAAATATTAAATAAATTAATGATTCAAAATTATATTTTAAATGGATTCTCCATGAAATAGTGGTAAAATTTACTTTATGAAAAAATTGGTTATTATCTCTGAAATTTGTATTTTACATATATTATTCCTATAAAACCTAATTTATGAGTATAAAAAATATTTTATTGACTATATAAAATTTATATTTAATTTAAAACATTTAATAATTGTAATAAATTATTTTTATTAATACAAAACATCTTTGGAATCATTAAAATAATAATATTTCTTTTATATATCCAATTGGTTCTTATTTTTGTTTCTCATTAAGTAGTAACCAGTGGGATAAATTTATATTTATATGAACCATAAATTATAATAACATAGTTAATATTATTCATGGATGCTATCATGATGGATGGGTTATAACATATTATATTAAATAATAATAATTTATAAAAACATTCTTTTTTGGTGAAACATGGTCTTTCATGTTACTCAAGATATCGAGGAAGATCATTCTTACATGTAACCTAATATAACTCAATGTTGAATGAATTAAAAGCTATAAAATATATTATATTTATTTATTATTGTAATATATTGGGTCAAATATTCCATTTTTACACATGGGTTTTTGATTCTTAAATAAAATTTAATACAATGTTATACTCTAGAATTCAAGGATGTAAGAATAATTAAACCATGATAAATAAATTCTCATTACATGATATTATCATTAAATAATATTATATACTCATTGATGAAATAAATATTATAACATCATTCTCATACGTCGTAACACCAATCCAATCAAGAGCATGGTGTAATGAATTTATTTATGAGGAAGTGTGTTTATATAATGTTATCATAAATTTAATAAAATATTTAAAATTACATGAATTTAATTTATCACCATTAAATTCATTATTATAACAATCCATGAATATGGTTTATAGAAAATTCAATTCATCCTTCACGGAGAAGGTAGTCCACCTTTGTTCCCGATGAACAGTTCCATTAATCAAAAAAATATATATAATGAAGTAATATGATTAATTATAATTTTGGAAATAAGAAACATATTAATTTATCATATATATCATTGTTTCCTTTAATAAAATGTAGTGATGAGAAAAAATCCACATCTTTTCAAAGAGGCCTTAATATAAAAATAGACACAATTTATGTTTTTAATGGATATATAAGATAAAATAATAGTTGAACCATTAATATAAAAACATGAATATACATCAAAAATAGAGGTTTTATAATATTAGAGTGTTTATTAGATGTTAAGAAGATAAATATTATGAATAAAATTATAAGGATCATGAGGTACTCACATCGAGAAATTATTATTTATCTTATAAGACTCCTTGGAAATGGATGCTTTATGATATACAATTTATAAAAATAGGCTTTTGAATTTGGGAAGGTAATCAAATAGGGTAGAGGATGTAAATTTTTAGAATGATAGTCCGTGGTATTCATGTAAAATAAAGTGGAGGAAGTGATCCTATATCATACATGATGATGAGGATATTTTTTTAGTGAAGATTACATTTCAATAATGGAAAGATAGTATTCAAGGGTTAATGGTTACAAAAGTGGTAAATAATGAAATGTGTGGGATATAAGGCTGAAAATTTGTCTATATATATTTTTATAACATTATTTTCGACATGTTTCAATTATTTTACCACTAGGTTATTACGTTTAGAATTCTTTGATTTATCCTTGGAACCATGTTTTTAACATAGAATATTATTTTTTACAAAATTTATTAGACAAGACATATTACTAGATTTTTTTTTCATTAACATAAATTTATAATCCACCTAATAACATTAAATTTAAATATTTACGAAAACTAAATTTTCAAATTTAACATTTAATATATAGGGGAAATTATTTATAGATTAATGTTGGTTTTAGAGATAAATGTTCTTAGTCATATATTCCATTAATTACCTACTAAGTAAATGTAAATAAATTTTAATATATATTTAAAAATAATATAAAAGTAATTATATAAAAGATATCAATTAAATGTATTATATGAAAATAAAAAAAAATTATAAAATAAATCTTTGAAATTATCCATTTAATCATTATCATGATTGTTAACATTAATCATCATCATCATCAAAATTAATATTTTAAATCAAAATTATAATACAAATGGGAAGAGTCCAAGACTTGGGAGGATGTGAATAAAGGAGGCTAAGGGCATCACCCCAAATCAGGTTCACCCCCTCATGCTTAAAATGAGAAACATTTGACAAACACATGACTAGAATACTAGGGGGCACTTGAGAGTCCAAGTGATCTTCCATCATGTTACCCTCTCTCCAAGTCTGGGTAACACTGGTTCTTGTGTCAATAAGGACATTTCATTTTTAAATGGTATAGGTTATTGAACAAAATATGTTACTTCTGACATGGTGCGAATCATGAATTATCATGGAGTCCGTCCCCACTTGAGAAATGTAAATCTCCATCTTTCTATAAGTGTTGATTCCTGTTAGAAGCACATTAGCCTCTACCTGCATAGAATTGACATTCCCTTAATGCACCATGAATTATAGGATCACACTGCCTCCTCATTTTCAAACCACCCCTCCACCTCGCATCTCACCCTAGATCTAAGGACCATATGTATTTAATTCTAGTACAGCCTCAAGAGGGATCCGCCAAACCGATTTGCCTAAGAGCCTGGGCCTTTTCTATTTGTCCTCGGATTTAGGTCTGTAGAATTTTTGTAGTGAGGGGCCACATTATTTCTTCCATCATGGGAAAAAAATCACAAATAATAAATTTTCTCTGATTATAATAGCTCTTCCTGTGGATTTAATCACTTCATACCTTCACCAATTTCGATCATTCCATATGCACCAACAACAAATGTTTAAAAAAATGGATCTCACCATTTTTTATTCCATGCACTGTATATTCCCTAAAACCAATGCTCCATGAAGGCATCAAAGATTATTACGTGGTAGGATTACCCTCTTAATTCTTCAATGAATCCTCAAACCAGGCAACCCTAGTCACCTTTAAAGAAAAAATTGATCGCAAATTCTTCACACTTGTTCGTAAAGCAAGGGCAGTATGAGACCATGTCAAAGATAAAACATTTTATATTATCTTATGAGGGTATCACACAGTTATGGATCCTCCAGGTGATGAAATTATACTTTGTAGGTATACTATTACACCAATCCATGTCATTCCACCATTCCTGTTGTACGGGAGGTTCTTTAATACTATAATAGTCGATTGAATTGAACATCCCCTAGGTGAATGGAGTGAAGAGACACTAGTCCCACTCTAAGTTGGTGAGGCCAGAGTCAAAAACCACACACCGAAGTGCATCTAGAAGTGCACTTATGAACGAAGGGTGTTATACTGCCTCCTTGAAGGAGATCATTGTGGCTGGGAATCCTGGGTAACAAATATTCATTTCCAACCAATTTTGGTTCCAAAACTAGATGTTCGCATCCACCATAATCCATTTAAAATTGTTCAGAATGATTGGTTTCATACTGTTGACAAAAGACCATAGGGGAGATCCACATTCTGATGAGGATTCTTGATTTTCTCCCTACATAGGAGACATGATAATCCAACACAATGTACATTCATCAATTTTTTCACAAGATATATTTTCTTGAATGCAATGGATAATGGTTTCTAGGATTTTAACATAAATCTCTATCCCTGATATAGGCCGAGCGACATTCACCAAAGATACCCATAGCCTCTTCCCCTCTATGATACTTCCCATATGAAACGAGCAAGAAGCTTGTCAATGGACCTCTTAACCCACTTTGGTGCAATGGTATATGAAAAGCCCATGCACCGCTATGGTAGAAAGGATGCTATTTAAAATGGAAATGCAGCCTCTAAAGGATAAATTGTGGTTTTCCAATTTAGTATACACCCCAAAAATATTCTCATCACATAGGAAAAATCACTAATACACATTTTTCCTAGAGACACAGGGGTAACAAGATACTCTATTGGAAACGAACCACACCTCATACCCAAACTTGAACCCATATTATTCATCCTACTCATATTACATGATTTAGACACCTAGAATTCACTCTTCTCCCTATTGATTATTTGAACACTCCATTAGTAGTACATATCATCATTATTTTTAATTACTGGCACATATTTTCTACCCACATTAATGAAAATTATTGTATCATCTGCAAACATGGTGTGTGATTTAGCTGGTCGGCTCAACTTCCATTGATGGGGAAGAATGTCCCTATTAGACATTCCTCTATTGATCAACCAACTCAAGGTGTCCTGTATAAGAAAAAAAATACTCATTTATAATGGATCACCTTGCCAAAGCCCATGATCTGAGTTGATGGAACTGTGAGTATGCCACATAAGCAAAAAAACCATCCTTTCCAAACTGAAAACCTTAAAAATAATATAACAACCCGAATTGGAAAATATAATTTTATCAAGATCCCAATTAACAAATCCACACTCAGTCCTATCATACTCCTTGTTCATATCAAACTTCATTAAATTATTATAACCACAATGATTTATATTAATATCTCTCCCCATCTCTTGAGGCAACACAATAGATACCTCAATCAAGAAATCATTCCTGAACCTATGTTGTTCCCAGGTGATCCACTGAGGGATATATTCAGACAGTCAGATGTTGATGATTCTTGCCATTATTTTATAATGGATGTTACACATATTCACGAAACTATAATTAAGGAGGGAGGACGGATCATTGATCTTTGGTAGGAGAACCATAGTAGTGGTATATTTTATACAGGACATGCTTCCCCCTATAAGAAGTCTTGAATGGTATAGAAGATATCGACCTTTACCACCACCCAATATCTCCTGTAAAAACCACTAGGAAAGCCATCTGGATCTACTATTATCTAATGGTATAGGCTCACCTTATCTTAATGGATATCCTCCTCATCCGGGATTAAATCCAATATATCATTATCATGAGTGGAAAAAACGTTTGGAATCCCCCCAAGAACTCATCACCCCCGTAGGATATCCCCGGAGCATATTTGGATTGAGACCAACAAGGTTATCCTTAAAGTATGCAAACTCTAACAATCCAACCACTTACCTATCATATTTGAAGGAGCTACTATATAGCATCAGGTTGGTTCAACAACCTACCTCCTATCCCTTATACAGGAATTGAAAAAAGATGTATTCTTATCTCCCTCCTTCAGCCATTAAATTCCCATGAGTTCCCTCACCCTATGCACCAGATATAGGAAAACAACAACAAAAGAACCCTTCTTATCATAGAGATCTTCAAAGACAAAATCATCTAAGGCATCCTCATTGTTGGCCTCAGGCCTATCGATATGTTGTTTAATCACATCAAACTCTTGATCTAAATGGGGAATACTCCTTGCCCAAAATTGTTTGTCCTACTTAAGACATCTTAACAGAGATGTAAAGGCCATCCCAGAGTGACCCTAGATCTGTTCTTCCCTACTCTTCCTTTTGAACTGATGATATTCTAGATAGCTCAAACACTGGATCATGAACTTGAATATATCTTTCAAGGACTCCCTCCCTTTTAGAGTGAGCTAAATCGAAGAGTGACCAGAGATGATTCAATTTATGTGGTCTACATTCATATTTGAGAACATAGAAAAAACATTCAAATTGTCTATAATATAGTCGAGCCTAATCTAAAAATGGGTTCCACCACGTCTATTATTACACCAAGTGTACAGGTCACGTGAGTATCCCAAATCTGTTAGCTCTTTACAAGCCAAAAATGAGTCAAGGACCTGTTAGAACCCCTTAGGAATTCACCTCTCACTTTCTTCTTCTCAGGATTCATTATGAGACTAAAATACCCTCCCATCACCCAAGTCTGATCTCGTGGGTAAAACACATATAGTTCACCCCATAACACCTCCCTTATCTAAGCCTCACAATAGCCATAAATAAATTACGCATGTATAGTGTCTCCTCCATATGACACTTTCACTGTTAACTAATCATCATTGAATAAATAATTTTATAGATTCCTCAAAAATTAATCTTATGATAATTATTATACTCTAAATTAAAAAAATTATTAAATTTTTATAAATAATAATATAAAATTTTAAATGTTAACATTTACATAAAAATTTAAATATTAAAAAATGTATTTTAATAGGAAAATATATTTTAAAAATAATGAATATTATTTGTTTACTATTAATTACTAATAAAATTTGGTGTTAACATATCATTCATATCAATAATATATAATATCATTAATATATTTAGTATCTTAAAATTATGTATATATAAATATAGTATTTTGAAAGATTTATTTTTAAAGAATAAATATGGAATATTGAATTTCATCAATGACTTCATATTAATAAATACATTTTTTATTTATAAATTTGTTTCATAATTCAGTTACATTAATTTTTAGCCACCAATTTTATGACTTGATTTTAATGGTTATGAAAAACAATATGTTCATCCTACTTCAGTTTTTCATATATTACACGTTATCAAACATATTAACTATGAAATAATATATATTTTCAAATATCAAGGATGTATAAATACTAAGTTATGATTATTATCAGGCTCACTATGGTTCTATGTTCCATAAGGTTTTCCTAGAAAAACTCTATATGTTAATTCATGGAAATAGATTAAAAGCATTTAATTTAATGTTGAGGATTTTTTGTTATTGGTTTGTTTCTCCTATTTATTTTGGATTTAGTGGATATAGTGGCCAAATTTTCGGTCCTTTGAATGCCCTAGTATTTTATTGTTTCCCCATTTTGAATTTTGAGTAGGACTTCTTCATTAATATCAATATATTGTGGGATATCATTTTTTCATTTGATGATTTGTAGAAATGTGGTTATTTCAAAAATGACCCTTTTATTGGAGAGGGTTTCTGTTAGTTCTCCCTTCTTGTGGAATTATAAATTGTTTAGTTTCCTTTTCTATGTCAGCATTTTCCTAGTTATTTGTATTGGATAGTCATGATATTGATTATTCATTTTTGGATTACAAATATTTCAAAATTCTTCCTATGGATTTGGTGATGATCGCGTTGTTTCATTTTTTATATGTTTTATATAGTATTCTCCCATACTCCCACATCTTTTTTTTCTTGTTTGGATATTTTTTATTTATATTTATCTACATTTTTTAGTGACGTTCCACGGAGAGAAGATGAATTTTGGGTGTAATTCTGACATCATAATGTCAAATCTATGTTAAATATTACATAATTTTTTTATTTTGTTCAATTAAATTTTTGGATTTTTGGTTAATCAAGAGGGAATAAAAAAGCGTTGGGATGACCTAGAAGTTAGAAGAAACATGAAAATTCAAACCAAATCATATACCTACAAGTTACTAAATATATTCAGTTTTGGAACTATATAAATTTTACCAAATAAACTAATTACATGATGGATTTTTTTCTTCACAATGTTAGGTGATTTGTATAAGTGTCTGTATGTGTAAAAGAGTGTTAGATAAAAAATCCACACTGTATGGGTGATGTAGTTCCATAGATGAAAAGAATTCGGATGATGGATCATTTCACACCACATTGGTTATACAAAATGCTGGACCACCACGCGACAAATGTGGTGAACTACACCATGTGGAAGGGACTACGAATAAGGTTCTGTTGTGGATGTGGAAGGCCATATTGAAATGTAATTAGGGATCAAATGTAGTATATTTGAGGGTACAAAGGGAATAATGAAAGCATGAAAAATATGAAATTAACTATTTTTAAATTGAAATCATGGTAAAACCCCAAAATTCCCAATATCTTCTTATGTGGATATATTAAAGGTTCCAATGAACATAATTTTAATTTGGAAAAATGAATACCGAGAAATCATTTAGTGCTATAATTTTAATTTAATATTTTGAATTTGATTCCAACAATTTCAGTATATCATAGCTCAAATGTTCTATAATATATTTCATCTAGATCATATGAATGTTCACCAGAGATCCTTGATCATTAATATATTATTCTTTGGTGCTATAATAAGAAATAAAATTGCTTTATTATTCCCCTCCATCGGGTGATGAGCAAAAAATCATTTGAGAATATGAGATCGATCTAACCATGTTGTTCCATTAGTTTAAGTATATATATATTGATAGTTATGATATGTGATAAAAAATTCTTAAAAATAATAGAATTAAATAATATGTATTCTAAATCATTCAAATATACTAATGTTAAACCTTCTAAAATATCACTTTGGTCCATGGTATGTAATAACCATTATTCTATCCCCCTTCACACACTTATGACTTAATTTACATTTTTATAAATATAAAAAATATTTCACCACTATATTTTAACATATTAACATGTTTTGTGTTAAATTTTGACTCTTTAAATTTGATTTCCACTCCCTTAAAATTTGAATGTTCCTTATCATGCTCTGTTTTTAAAAAAATTATATGTCATCATTTTCACTTTTTTATCAATATTCTAAATACCCTAAAAATAAATTCATTCATCATTATTATAAATTTGGAATAGATAAATGAATTATGATTACATGATATCATTTATATTATTACATTTATTGGTCACCAACAATGGGGACCACTTCATCCTAAGCACTTATTCATCTAAATATGTGGAACTTGTGAATTCAATTAGTGTATGATCCTCAAGGTCCTCATCTCGATATAGTTATGTCCATATCATAGACCATGATATGGTTCGTGAAACCCATCAATGTTAATAAATATATAATTAATGTCATATCTATGTCTATCTCCTACGAACATGCTCTATGTAATATAATCATGTTTTCTTATGATAGCATATAAATAATGACCAAAATATTTATCATAATCCATTTAATGGTTTTTGAGTCTCATGGCCTTATTCGACAAAAACACCTTATTGAAATGTTCTCATGGATTTGATGAAGGTACAAGCATCATGTTCAACCACGGAAAATGAGATATCTACTACTCAATGTGGAACTGAAAAATTCTATCTTCACCACTCAACTAATTTCATACCACCTAGAGAACCCAACCACTAGATATATTTCCATGATCTCAATATAATGATTTTTCATCTATATATGTACATAATTCAGTTGGACACATTGATAAATATATAATGTCATGATAACAATACACATGCTTGTAGATAAAAAATTCAATGACACTAGAAACATTAAGTGTTCCTATTTGCGGGTTAGTCCATATGATCTCATCTTCTTGAAAACACAAATATAAATACTTTATTTAACGAATTCTCAATACTTATGTTCTCATATCGCATAATATTAAGACATCATAATGCCTCTAATTAGTTTAATTTATATAGTTCAAAGAAAAAATATTTATAATTATATTCATTGTATATCATGGTTCCCATTATATCTCAAATAATAAATAATCATTTCATTCAACACATAATATAAGGAAATTAACATATAAAAATACATGAATTATCGTCTAAAAAATTGTTGTAATAATAGATACATGTATATACCAATCTATATACAAGTAATGGTAATTTAATTATATAATAGTGTCAGGTATAGGGAACCCAGTCACCGCACTCTCACATGAAATATATCCAATTAACGACAATTAGAAATTTTATATCTATCAAATTAATACCATTATTTTTCTAGTAAATGTATTTAGTTTTGGGTGAAATACATTATACTTTGTGGCCAATATATTAATATTTTCTTCAACTTTCTAACTTAAATCTCTCATGGGAAGAAATTTTAAAATTATATGCCTTATCGTCCTATGTGACCATGTATATTTGGTAAGCACAACTATGATATAATTTGAACAATATATTATAATAGATTATATATATCTTTTTACAAAATAATGTTTAGAAACAATGTTATTTATATATATTTCATGCTTTGCTGCTTCAAAAGATACTGTATGTTCGAATTCTATTGCAGACTCTATTAACACACTATTCTCTAAGCTTTTCTAGTTCACTACTCTCTCATTAAGTAAAAATACATAGCTTTACTAATATGTAAAAAGATCATTATATGTCAATATGTTCATATAAATGTATTCCTCCGACCAGTTTTTAATTGTTCCACACACCAAATCAAATAATTTTTATGTCTGAAGTACTTTGGATAGTTTCTACTTCATCTTAATATATATCTCACAGATTATCTTGATATATTTTGATAATTCATAAAGAAAAGAAAACATAAAATCTCATACATAGCATAGAATATATGGTATATACCATTTCAAAATCATAATGGATTCTACAAATTTATTCAATGTCCTCATTTTTTTCAGAAACATCCTATTAGAGATATTAATTACCTGTGACAGTGTAAAAAATAATATCTTCAATTATTCCATATTTTACATTTTGAGAATATTGTAAATATAGGTACTTTGACATACCAAAGAATACTCTGAGACCAACCTCGATAGGGCATGAAAACTAGAATGTAGTATTGTTCATCTAATTATGTCTTATAATATTATTTAACTAGTTATGATATTACATAAGATAATACATGGTCTTTATTTCTCATTAAGAATATTTTATCCCAATTTAATACTATAAAAACAATTTCACTAATACTAATATTCCTATGGAAACATTGGTCACATTGATTATAAATAAAAACAAATTACCATATGTTCTAATCCAATCAATCATTACCTGATCATGATGCTTAATCAAGTCCATAAACACATATTTGTATCCTACGTACATTATTTGAAGATATTAATATAATACACAATTTTTGTGTTGTTATATATTTATCCTAAAAAAATATCCCATTTAAGAAAACATTTCTACGATATATTTTCATACTATCATAATCATTGAAGGCTTATATAATATGTAATATTAATATATATATTATCATATAAACTAGAAAGAAACACTCATTGGATTAGATTATTTAATGTTTCCAAAATCCCTTCACATGAATTTATGCCTTATAGGTAATCTATTAATTATCTATGTCTACATTTTTATTGAATACCCATTTTATCCAAAATGTTTTTAAATCATCTAGTTGGTATACCAAAATTATATCATTACATGGGTATATGGAATACATCATAGAATACATGGCTTTTTTCCATGTAGTATAATCCTTCCCACACACATCTTCTATATATGTTGTAGGTTCATCATTATCAAGTATTAATGTGTCACCTGACTCGAGGATAAGAAACCCATATCACCCTATTTATCTATCCTCCGTTGTACACCTACACAATAATTTTGTCTTTGGAATAACTTACCCTCCCACCGTATCTTCTAGATATTTTTCTGGTACAAAATTATTTTTATTTTCATAATTAAATTTAAAAAATATAATCATAATATCACTTTTTATACTGGAATTTTTTTTGTCTCTGAAAATGTATCACATCTTAATACAAATCCATTTCTATCAAAAGTTTTATTTAGAGAATGGAATTTATCCTCATTTGGATAACATATAATCAAACTTTTCATTATACAAGATTATAATTTTTAACATATATATTATTCACAAAATACTTTCATTTACATAAAAATAAATATGGTAATATATGCATATTTCTATACTATAAATCATATGTAATCCAATTTGATCCATTGTTCTGTAATAAATATAGTTTATATTTATTGTTATATAGTTCATATTAAAAAAATTATAAATTTATATTTGAATAAATATTCATTGATATGTCCATGTGAAGTAGGGTTTAATTTTTTCTTTCACTAATAACATTCCACATAGATGCATAAAGATGAAAATTTTAGAAAAAATCTCACACTTATTTAAATGGTCATTGAAAGCTTCGTAATGTTATTGTCCATTATGATTTGAGTGAATAGTATTATTATTATTAACAAATTTGTTCTCTATTTAATTCTGATATTTCATAAACATTATAAATATATATGACTTATACATCACTAACTAGATAAATCAAAATCAACTTTAATAATAGACAAATGAAATGATGTAAGAAAATGCACCCCATTCTTCTCCAAAACATTTACTGTGTACAATAACATGGACTCATTACAATGGTTCATTGAATGTTTATTCATTATCAGTAAAATGGAATTTAGTCATTTTAACATATAGATAACACATAAATTATTTTAAGAGCTTTAACTCAATAGAGTATAAAGGAATTTCTAGATGCATTTTTCAAAATCACTTCTTATTTACTTGAACTATCATACAGTTTCATGTGCATGTATGATATGATTCATCAACTCTATATTTTTAATTTATTTCAAAAACAACATTTAATATTTCATGTAAATTAATTACATTATTATTATGCGCTATAAAATAACATATGTTGTCTTTATATAAAAAAACATCATTAATTTAGAAATGTGAAATAAAATTATATAGTTTATAAAATCAACACTCCTAATTTATTTTATTATTATATAATACATAATAAAAATTAATTAGTACATGAACCATTCCCCAATGATTTTTAAGTTGATAAGATCCCACTACTAATGAATAAATTATCTTATCATTTATTGGTTGGAGATAAAATTCATATTTTTTTATTTTAATGAATTTATTTGGATAAAATATTTGAATTAATATATACAAAAACAATTAACTATACAAATAAACAAGATATTGAAACTACCAAATTACATTAAATGAAAAACATACTTGAATTATATGTGTCACCTTTCTTTTTTTCTCCATTGTGAAATTGTTATTTTAGTGTGCTTTCATTCCACATTAAAGGAAACAGTATACTTTTTATTTATATCCCTTTATATTATTTCATTTTGGAAGTGTATTACATCTGATTCTTCGACATAAACATATCCCTTGACACATTTTCTTTTCCATTCCTCATATTTTTCAATGTAAGGAATGATGAATTGGAATTCCTTACATCCTTAATTTATTTATGAAATAAATACAATAAATATGGGGGTGATTTATTTATGATAATCATATTGTAATTAATATCTAATGTTGATATGTTTTGCATTAATGAATATATAATTAAATCAGTTGATAGTTCATGGTTCAGTTATCCATTGAGGTACTTTATCACCAAATGTACATGATCATACTGAGTACATTCGGCCCTCTTAGATTCCTTATACTATCAAACCTCTATAAAATGCACTAGGTGTCTTTTATATTTATTAATGATCACTATCATAGTATAAATATTATATATATAAGAATATATGTAAATCATTTTTTCTCTTTCATTTATTATAGCTCATTGAAGATCAATTAAAACATGATGAATTAAAAATCAATCACCTAATCCATATGAGTACAATATTTATATTTATCAGAAATGATTTCTTTTTATATGGATTTATAAATAAGTTTCAATTGAAGTAAATAAAGATTCATATATATGACATGTACTATTCCAAAGATCACATACCACTCCTGGATGTTATTTTCAGTCTGGATATTTTAACTATCCAATATAGATCATAATAATGTTTATTTAGTTGAGGTTTCAATTTTATCTAAATATAATAATCTTTTCATTTCAGTAATTTATTTTGATTCCCATTTTAAATTTTAATTTTTTTAATTTTATATAAATCCCACTAATATATCAAATAATTCTATCCATAAAATACCACATTTATAATACTCTACCTCTTTAGTATTCTAGTTTAAATAATCCTAAAACAAAAATTCATAACATGTTCTATAGAATCAAAACTACTTTGAGAGTCAATGTTATGATCTTTACTATACAAAATGATTAACTAATTTCCCCTTGATCTATGTATTGGAATCTAAGTGAATCAAAAAAAAATACATTTATAATACTCATCTATAGATAAAACATGCTAACTATAGAAATTAATTATCTTTTAACATTATCCAAGTAAACCATCCACACTCCAAAAAAATCCACATATGTAAGATAAAAAATACAGTAAAGTTTGGGACAATTTGAATAATCAGTTGAACCCAAATTATTGTAATTAAATGATTTTTATAACATTATACTATCATTGAAGGATTTTTTAGTTCATATCAGTGAATGAAATCGTTTTAAATTTAACACATATATAATATGTAATATTACTACCAACTGAACAATGTTTTATATAGAAAAAATTCACAACATGTGTTCATTTAATCTATGCATGAAAATTTATTATTATTTTATTTTATCTCACATAATAATTACACATTTAATAAATTAATAAACCATGCACAAAATAAAATAAATAAATGCATATGATATCATAATTCATTAAAAATTGGTTGATCTATTTAAAAAATAATTTATTAACTAAAACCCTTTGTATGGAAACCCAATATTTTCATACATAAATTTCACATCATTTTAAATAAATATTAGATACATAACTTTATGATAAAATCTAGAAGTATAAAATTTTAGGGACATTGGATACCAGATATGTGAACATCATGTTTATTTTCATTATACATCTTCCCTCATTAAATACTTCTCAATTTTTACCATTTTAGGAAAATCGCACATAAAAAATTACATCAAAACATATCGAATGTAAATATATGAACATGATTTATAAAAATATCATCATCATAATAATAAACCATACATAATGAATATAATGATTTTATCATTAGATTATATTCCTATTAAATTATAATTAATATAAAAATGTTATCGTATTGCAAAATCAAATTAAAATATCGCTAGAATATTTCCTCTGTAATGTTACCATTTTATTTTGAAATACCTTATTTAAAACATAAATAATTAAAAAAATTAGGAGAAAATATTATTATAAAGATCCATGATTTAAATTAATCTTCAAATCTTTTTTTTATTCATGACTGCAATAAATTTCATTCATGTAATATATATTAAAATAATCATTTGTTTCACATTTTATGGTTAAAATGTAAAAAATAAAATCTTTTAAAAAACAAAAACAAAGATACATTTGAATATTATTTTAAATTGAAACATGAATAAAATGATATTAAACCTTCAAATTATAATATTAAATCATTCATAAAATCATTTTAAAGAAAAGTTGGTTATAGAAGAAAATTATTTGTGACCAAATACAAACTAAAGTCCAATTTTTTCAAAAAAAATTCCAAATCATTTTAAGTGCCATATAGTGTAAAATGAAAATATTACTTTAAAATTGATTAATTAATCATAGGGAAAGAAAGTTGATTTCATTTATTACATATGGTTTATAATATTTACTCTACATAATTCATGCATACGTTATCACTGTTAATTGACCAAGAAACACATTTTTTTACCGCAAGTCTCACATATATATTGATACACATTCAAAACTCAATTATAATAAATATATATTTATTATAAATTTATTATATAATGAATATTATATATAACATAACATATATTTTTCAAATACAACATCATGACACTCATTTATCAATAATTTTTTATTAATATTACTATTTTTGGTGATAACTACTTTGTTATTCATGTATGTTTCTGTTTGATAGTACAAATAGATATAAATTTCCTTGGTTCTATCACCTACAAAATTATTATTATTTCATGAGTATCACATTGAATAATTTGATGCAATTTTATAACTATACAAAAATTTATCTAATGAAAAATTTACGCAATCAATTCATGGAGATGGTAGTGCAAACATATGCATGAATATGGTTTATATTTTTTTGTTGGATGGAATGTAATAATGATAACTACTAATTCAAAATCAAATAACTATAATAATATACCATATATCTTATAAATCTAGAAAATTATTTATTGTATCCATAAATGTGATTTGATGGTAAAAATTAAATGCATCACTTTTGGGTGGTGATAGTCCACATGTACGTATAAGTTAGGTTTGAATATAAAAAATTATTAAATGGAGGTGGAAAATGGGTGTAACAAAATCATAATAAATATTATGTTTGTTTTTGATACTGAATTTACAATTTCATTTTGGATAAAATATATTTCATTATGGTAAAATAAAAATAAAATTAAAAATACATCTTTAAGAGACATAACTCTATATTGTGAAATATATTTTAGATTAAAACTTAATTAATAAAAGATTATTCTATTATAAACAGTATAATATCTATGTCATGGGGATATTTTATAATAAGATAATAAAATAGGACTATTATGTGTAATTAGGCTTAAAATATCCAATGAAGAAAGGTAGATTGGTTTCCTATTATGGGTGATGGGGGACATTCATGTAATTACATAAAGTATTAAATTTATTTAAATGAATTATTATGGAAAAGTGTAAAAAAGTAATGAAAATTAAATATAAGATAATTATGGGTTAAAAATCATATAAAATATTTTTTGAAGATGCCTAAGTTATTTTTTGACAGTAATTGATTTTTTAGAATTTCCTTTAACACTTTTGATAATTTTCCCAATAGTAGTTTTTTTCATTAAATTAAAAGAATGTATCCATTAAAAATGTGACATATAAATTGAAAATTGTTAATATATTCAACAATATTCCATTCACTTTTTTAAATATAGTACTTCTATAAATATTAAATAATTTAATTATATATTGTTTATTTTAAAATATCATTAATGTCGTTTTAAAACATTTAATTTAATTTAACATTAATGATATAAAAATAAAAATGTATTCGAATAAAAAAATTAAAAGCCATTATTATTTTATATGTATCTAAAAAATGCATAGACCAAAATAATTAATAAAATTTAATTAGCTCAATATATGAAAAAGATTTTAATTTATTTTTCTATAAACATAATAAATACTATGTCGGAGTTGTCTATGCATTTAAGGTAATTATTCAACCAATTGAAATTTATTAAAAATTACAATGATAAAAATATTTATGTTTCTAATAAACTTTATAACCAAACATAACACATATTTAAACTTCTAAATAAATATTTGATATATTAATGTATTGATTGTGATATTTTGTATTTACATGTTTGTTAAAATAATATAAATGTCATATTAAAAACACAAAAGGGTAATATTTTGCAAAATTTAATAATAAATTTTGATTTACAATCCTAAATTTGGATAAATTCAGGTGTTAGTGAAATTTAAAATTCCTATCACAAAATTTTAACCATATTTTAACCATTTTACCCTTATTGAGGTGAAAACTATTTACTAATGTTAATATTAATAATGATAAAAAATAAAAGTGCTTAATTAACAAAATTTTAACAACTTATTACAAATATGAGATTAATCATTCTTGATTCCGTTCTTTAATGTGGAAGAAATTCATTTTACAATAAGCATGCAAAATGAAACAAACCTGCTTTTAGACAAAAAAATTAATTTTACATAACACCGGATTTATTATTACTCCATGAATTCTAAAATATTTTTGATGATTAATTATATATTTTATTGAATATATGGTATCTTTATTTTATTAAAATCATTCATTATTATTGATTAATCTAATTTAATTAAATAAAACAACACTGACAGCAAAAAAAGTATTTTTCACAAAATAACATCATTAGTTACCTTCAAAAAATTTATTTCTATTTCTATGAATTTTATTACCAATGAATTTGTTTTATACATATAAAAAATATTTTTTTCTTATTTAGTTATCTGTCTTCAGAAACTCCAATACAATGGTAATGTGACAAATATTACATTAAATACTAATATTTAAATAGTATAACAAGATTTTATTAAACTAGTTGTTGCATATAAATAAATATATCAGGAAAAAAATTTATTTATATGGAAAAATATCATAACATTTTCAGGTATAACATTATAACAAGATTAAAATGAATTTTACCATTTTAAATTTTATCACTCTAAAAAATAAATGGTTGTATCCATGTTTCATCCCATCCGTTGGTTCCAAATTAGCATCGTCTATTTTATGATACCTCTTGAGAACATTAAATATGAGAGTATTTTTGTTCTATATAACATGATATCTATGATACAATATTTATATAAGTTTGTCATTAATTTTATGAACATGTTTCATCAATACAACTTATATGTCTAGATAAACTGAATGATTTTTTATCTACTTCCTTAGGAGATATACATTGCACAAATAAATTACTTATGTAAAAAATGGATGAATTTATAAATGATAATATGTCATCTTGATATGATCATGATTATAAAATGGATCAATATATCTTGGTCTTAACTTTACCATCATAAAAAATCTGTAACCATTTTCCATGGAGATATTTAAAAATAATAACATGTGACTAACATAAAACTCTACATTTCACTAGTGATTGTAAGAATATATTTTCTATTAATACTCATCTATAATTACATGCTACTGTATAGATCTAATGTTTTATATTATCTCCTCATCAATATCATTTCTCAGTAGAATAATTTATCTATTATTAGACCATAAATTAGTAGTTCATCACTTCCTATCATAGAAGATTTAATATTTATCCATTGGAAAGCTTTAGTGAAATATATTGTGTATAAAAAATAAACCATTATAATTTGTTCATCAAAAAAACAATTTAAATACATATAAAATAAAATCACCATATTTTCAAGGGTTTGAATGGTCTTTTAGACTAATTTTTTTTTAATAATTGTATATAGTACTAAATCTTAACTCTCTATCCAAATCTGGCTAGGGGTATCAATAGAAAATACTAAAAAATCTTATATCCCAATAAGATAATATTAGGTGTGGTTTTTCATGAAATATCACCACTTCTTAAATGGTTTTCTAATGAATATAGTAATGAAAAAAATTCTTTTATTTAATTTATGTGTATTTAATTCTCATGTCAGTCAACTAAAACAGAAATATCATTATACTCATTAGATTCATTGTGGTGTCGACCAACGAAATCCATGGTGATGTTTCTCAATTTCATTTATAGTTTTGGTAATGGTTTTGAAATCCCCATTGACTTTTATCTAGAATGTATAAATTTATAATATAATATACATTGAGATACATATTCAACAATACCCATTTTCTTATTGTCCTAGAAGATATGTTTATTTATATTTTTATACAACATCAATCTTCATGGGTGAATAGATAATAATGAACTATGAACATCACCTTATAGGTCCTTATTCAATTAAATTTTTCTAGACACAGACTCTATTATAAAAATTGATTATTCCATATTAATAATGTATTAACTCAATAATATTCTAAACATTTTATTTTAGTTTGATATTTTCATTAATTCACACATTATTCCTTATTACGATATATAGTTGAACATTCCTCTGAGAAAAATAAGATCGTTCATCATTCCATTGGATTTCAAGTTCCATAATCTAAAAACCCCTTAATATTATATCTCTATTTATATTAATCATTGATAAACTAGTAGGGACACTTAATCATAGATAATTATAAAAATTTTTCCTCTCTATGGTGTCAATGTGTTGATTAGTTAAAATATTTAGTCAATTTAAACCTTAATATCTGAATAATATTCAATTATTTCTGTTTCAATATATATTAAAATCATTTACGATCTGTATATGTGTCGAACCATTCACAATATAGATAATTCCACCCTATAATTAATGAAAAAATATTTTTTCTAACTCTAAATCATGAATAAGGAATTTTTTACCATTTATTTTTAAATTTACTGAAGAATAATATTTCATCATATTATTTCATTAGAGAACAATTATCATCCCTTATTTAATGCATCAATATTGATTATACACCGTCTTCTTATAGAGGTTATTTTTAGAAAATGATTACTGACCGACCTTCTATATATTATGTTTAAATTGTCTTTATATTCATCCATCCAGAGTAACATAACCCACTTGTATGATTTCTTGGTTAGTGGATTAGATAGTCATGATAAATCTCCCAAAAAATATCTATAACATCCAAAAAACATAAGAAAACTATGGATTTAGGTCATATTGGTCAGTCAAGAAAATTACTAAATAACTTCTATTTTAGAGCGATATATATATATACCATCATATAATAACATGAGACTACTTAATGAAACATTATAAGGTTAAAATTCTAACATTATTAATTTATCAAATGAATTATCCTTTATTATGGTCTTGAACAAAATTCTAAAATTATATTCATAATTATAATTACTCATTGAATATGGAATAATTTCATATGTAAATATAATCAAAAACTGATCAAGGTAATATATAATTACTTTTTTATTAAATCAATAATGATAATAGGTGAATTAGTATGTCCAAATAGAATTAGTATAAACACATAATGCTTATAACTCTTTAGAAAAGTTGGCATGGGAATGCCATAATTTTTTACCTTGAATGGATGTTATCGAGGAAGTATCTCAATTAAATAAAATTATTCAACTAATCATAATAAATATAAAAAATCATCTATATGGGTGTATAAGATACTCATTCATTATAGTGTCCTGATTAAGTACTCATTAAAAATTGTTAACCTACTATTATTCATTAACAAACAGTAGGTTTATCGTAATGTGATACATTATGGTTTATGAATACATTATAAATAATCTTATGGAGTGGCTTTATGAACTCCTATAGATAATTTAGGGTCACTAAATAAGAATTATTTGAAATTTATGTAGAATAAGATATATCTTCTATTGAAAAAAACATTACAATTTAGAAGAATAGTAGGAATCTCTTTAAGAAAGACCTAAAAATATATTTTACAATAGTAATATCAATAATATTCAGTTTTTTCCCAACTATCTAATATAGATTCACATTATGGATAGTAATTCAGACCCACATAATAAAAGTAATTTCCATTGGAATATTGTATTCTTATATCCTATAATAAATATTCAGAGGTTCATTCAAAATTTGAAATTTTACATCCCATCCTTGGAAATTCTTATCGGTTCTATTTATATAAATCTAATACAATTCTATAGTCCCCAAATAGTTAATGAGAACTATAATTATTATATTTATATGAAGCATGTTCAAACAAAATACATTTATAGAGGGGGAACATAATTAATATGTGACCATACTACCATTATGTGTTTCCATAACTAACTCAAAATCTTATCATTGAAGTGGTAATTTGATACCCTTATAAAATGTGTTTGATATTTAATAGGTGGAAGATCTATAGTCAAATAATAAATTACCCTCTCTATAGTTGATGATTAGTGTACCTTTAACCATGATATTCTCCTAAAACATGTAAGTGGTCATAATCTCATGATATTACAACTTTTCATTGGGATGAAGATATTATTGACATTTATCACCATTATAAACCTTATAATCCACGAATTGGTATGAATAATTCTCACACTCCATAAATTTTAAACATTGGTGTGTGGGTGGTGAATATTTTCATATATTTATTTCCCATATCACATTAACTATGTTATTCATCACCTTGTAACATTCAATGGATTTATGATCAAGCTTTCCTCTTTTTATGAACCTATAATTTTCATTCATGAAACTATAATGGTTCTATAATATATATATATATATAACATATTGAATTATTTAATTTATTTCCATTATGTGATTTATTCTATATTTTATGATGCTATAAGTATCTTTTGATATCAAAACCAAATAAAATATTGGGAAAATCAAATTTCTATATTTAAAATTAGTACACATTGAATTATTTCCCCATATACATGAATGTATTTTATATGAAACAAATTTTGAATAATTTTGTTTAACAAACTAAATAATTGATCAACGTTTTCATTTAGGATAATGATTAAACCATGGAATTCGATTAATATCTTGTAAATATTTCCGCATATGTACCAATGAATTCAACATCGTTATTTTTAAGATCAAGGAATTCTATATCCATTTGGTAAATTAAATTACACGGGAAGTACTTAATAAGAAAATATTTTGTTCATCGGTTATTAGAACTTGAAAAATTTCTCCTAGACATTTATCATTTTGATGTTTAAGTAGATCGATAGTAGAATAAAGTTATAAATATGAGGTAAAAGGATGAAATTTACACTATATAATTGTATGAGTTTAGGGTAATATTTTTCAGTATATACATCATATATTCATAAACCATTTCTTAATAACCTATGGAATGAAATTAGAAGAATGGAAAATCTATGGTTCTCAGTAAGGGTAAATAAGGGAGATATCAATCAATGATAATATGAAATGATAAGTTAAGAATAAGGGTATGATATTGTCTTTTAAAATTACTATTTTCATTCAAATATTTTTATGGATTATAATAATAAATCATGACATAAATCATTGGCATTTTATAGAGGTGAGTCACTAGAGTGAGATATCATTAGAAATCAATCATAAACCATGAGTTTAAATCATAATCCAAAAAAATTCATTAAATAGTGACAAAATCATAGACACAAAACCCAGTTCATATATCATGTTACTCCAATGATACTATCAAGTCATAAAGGATCAATCATTGACACTGATATACCATATTATAATGGATTATGGATCACCACATGTTTTTCATAGTAGATCAAGAATCCATAGCTATTTCCAATGGAGTATCGATTACATAAACTCATTTCCAATAATTATCTCAAGTTATATATATTTTTACCACATGTATTGGAAAAATATATTATTATTTCTCCAAACCCAACTCCATCAAATTTTAAAAAACATCATATGGATTCAATTAGATCATAAATCATTTATCATATAATCATCAAAAAAACATGTATAATTGGAATGGTATTCATAAAAATTTATTCATTTCATCATATATTATCTCATTGTAAAAATATATAAAAAACATAAATCATAATCAGGTACGATCATGAGAAAAATAAGGATTATATCACTGAATCATAATCCCAGTGAAACATGATTAAAATAAAACTATGTTACTATATAATAATATTCATTTAAAATATTATTGGAATATTATTTCTGCTGAAATTCACCAACCACTTTTAAATAAAAATATTAAAATATTATACATTTACAATATATTATAGGAAAAAAATTATTTGAAAAGACTCATTGAAAAATGTAAATAAAGCATCAAATCTCTGAGTATTTATAATAAAAAATACTTCTCACTCATTCCATGAATGTAAAATAAATTATATATTTCAAAATACAAGTAATGATTCAAATTCTACCTCATTATAAAATGAAAATAATATTAAATTGAGAAATTTATATGAAAAGTGAATCATGGGATAAATGAATTTTATAATTTATAAGAGACTATAAAAAGACTTCAATACATTTTAATGAAAATGTGAAAATGGGAGAAAAGTATTCATAACTAAAGAGGAAATAAAGTTTATATTCTAAAAATCATATTCCTAATAAGTATTCATACAATTAAGATGAAAATGAAAAAATTAATTGAAAATTAAATTAATAATAAAATGAAAATAAAATGAAAATAATTTATCAGAGAAGATCATAAGTTTTACTTAAGATAAATTAAAGCATAATAATATTGATTAATATAGAGATCTGTAATAAATTTACTTCCTAACATCCCATCATTAATCATATTAATTTGAACCTCATATATAGTAAAATAATACATATTATAAATTATTAAATAAATTTTCTCTGATATATATTACCATATATAATTTTACTATAACATTATATAATATTTTTATTAATAATTCCTTATTTAAATCATTGTTATAGGTTATTAGTATTTCTTTTTTCAAGGAAGACTATGTTCGGGTGTCCCTAATAATATACATTGACCATGATTGGATCATACCAAGAATGTTAATAATTTAATGATTATTATATGTAATAATTTTAATCTCTTTTGTAACTGTTCAAATAAACTAGTGTTGAAAGAAAAATTAAATCACATCAAAGTGATAATAGTTGGTATGCATGTGTGAATAATGATTCCATGACATGTTTTATGGATTGAATAAATTTTAAATAATTATTAAAATTTCCTAAATAAAAATAATAAAATATATATCTTATATAATCATTATGTCCATTATTGTAAGTATAAATTTTTACTAGTAATGAAAAATAAAATTCATCACTTCATTGGTGTAGTAATCTACAAATAGGAATGAGAATTTTTTAATTTTCTCATATGATAGACCGAAGGTGGATAGGTTTAGTTAAATCATCCTAATTAAAATTATTTATATTTAGAAATTGAATGATTATTTTAATAATTGAAACCTTAAATATTGAAGTGGAAAAAATAAATTACAATAAATTCACTTCATTAAGATATTTACCTATCTATTAAGAAACCACTTCTTGGTTAATACTTATGCCTTGAATGAAATTTCTTTTGGAAATAAAATAATTTATTGGATATGGGTATAGAATATGGAAAGGGATTAAGATATGTATTTTCTAACATACCATCCTCAAAATTTGTGAGGAAGGAAAGCTAAGAGGTGCCCTTATATATGTTACGAGAGGGTCATTCTTGGAATTATATATTGTATTCAATTAATATAATTTAATTTTAATGGAAAAGTGGAAAATATTGATTTATTTAGAATTTTTTATTTTGGTGAGACTAAATCCAATTATAAAATAAGATTTTGATATTTTTCAGGTTGTTTTCTGGTTTACCGCATTGATTTAACCCCTCATAAATCCTTTTTAGAATTAATACCCAATCGATGTTTATTACTATTTAAGGGTCATGAATATTATAAAAAACTGAATTTAACCATTAACGTAACATGATTGAAATTTGAAAAATTATCCCAATAAAATTGTATAAACATTGATGTTTAGGAATACTAAATAATTTAATAAAACATTATTTATTATATAATATCATTAATATCAATTTTGTATCAATAAATTTATTTTAAATTTAATTTCTTCGGGATAATAATGGTACTAGAATATAAATTTATAGTATAGTTTTATTTGATTATAATTCACTATAATATTTAATAAAAAATAATAATTCATCCAAATCATATTACTTATAATATTTTTTAAATAATTTGATTTATATTTTGACTAATTGAATAAATATTTCATCACTATTTCTTATGAATTCAAAACATTTATTCCCTCACTAATAGTTAAAAATAAATTTTTATGATAAGAATAAAATAATTTTTTGGGTAAACATTTAGAACCCTACTGATCCTTTTTTTAGCATTATTAAAAAAATATTTTAGATATTAAACATAATATAGTACCATTTCTATGCTTATCCTATTCGTAAAATAATATAATGTTCAGAGTCAAAGAAAAATTCCATACATTGACCATATTATTGACACATGGATGAGAATGGTAGAAAAAAACTCAGTTATTTTGATAAAGTATATTGTTAGAGTTATTTTAAAGCATTTTTCCATGTTTTTATCTAGTTTGACCCATTTCCCCCTTACAAATGTAAAAAATGTCTAAAAATGTTACAATTAATAATGGTACAAAATAAAATAAACCCATTATCAAAATTTTGACCTCCTAAAGAAAAATATATGATCAAAATTTATTAAATAAATTCTTATATATTCCAGAAATTCATTTTACTATAAGTGTATATTGAATACGGAAAATGAATATTTTAAAATAAAATTTGATTTATTCATATCTCAATACGATTTTATTACTTAAGATGAATATTAGAAAATTTTATTAAAAATATTATCTTTTAATATCATTAAAATCGATCATTAATTCAAATTATTCGAATTGAAAAAAAAACATGGTCGTAATATTCTTTTTTAGAAAACATATATCTACAGATCATTTAATGAACTTATTTTTATTTAAAATAATTGGTAATAAATAATATATTTTATAAATATGTTAAAAATTCATTATTTATTTAGAACTATTAATACCCTCCAATCCAAAGATTATGCAATAACTCTGACATTAAATAAAAATAATTAAATAAAAAATGTTTATCATTTAATCTTGATGTTTAGTATAATGAAAAATATCAATGAAATGAATTTTTTTATAGTATAACTATATCATAAAATCTAAAGTGGTTAGAATAGTTGAATTTCTTCAAGTTGATTAATTTCTTAAATTAGAGCTCTTGTAACACTTGTGCACTTCACCTTTATGTCTTACACCGACTCTAGATTTGACCCACATTCCATGAACTCATCTTGTCTTTACAATGTTTATTAACTCATATGTTATATTAAATGGGTTGAGAATTTAAAATTTATTTCCTAAATTCTTAAATTCATTCCCATTAAAAATTTCGAGGTGGTTGATAATACACAGAGCAACAAAAATAAAAATAATTATGACATTTTAAAATAACTATAAAAAATTTAAAATTAAATAAATAATAAACCAAATATTAATGGTTTTATCATAGCTGTAGACCACTAAACATGAAATTATATTTCATAAAAAATTTAAATTTTAAAAAAAATACAACAAAATTGTATATTTAATGATTTAACATGAATTAAATTATTTTAATTGTATAAATTATATTCCCCATGATGCTTGGAATAATTTTATTATGTTAATGATACATATATTTTTATACTAAATTTTTTCCAAAATTTTCCGTGTCATTTTAGACCAAAATAATATCTCAATATAAATTTTTCATACTTCTTACATGAATGATGGTTTGTGCTAATCAGACCTAGAAAAAATTTCCTAGGCTCAGGGTGAGGCATTATCGAAGGAAAATTAACAGTGCATAATATTTATAAACTCAACATATATATAATAATAATATTATATTATATTTTATAATTTATAAAAATTTGTTTTTAAAATACCTATATTCCACCCATAATAAACGAGTGTCTTTATGTTAACACCCTCCCAAAATAAGGGTGAAAAAAATACATTTTGAAAGATATGTGGATTAGTTATGTTTATATATATTATAATATATTATAATATATATAAATATATAAATATTTTCCTTTTTTTTTAATATTTATTCAATGTTGGTGTGCATCACACACCAAGAACTACCTCCTCATCTATTTATAAACAAAATACACCCACAAATGTACTTATTTATATTTATGTATATAATATATTTATATATATATGTGTGTGTGTGTGTTTATGTTAATGTATGTGACTTTTAATCCCAACAATTTGTTAAAACTCTTTGATATTCAGTCGGTCATATATTGGTGAAAAAACCACATCGATGTTCATTAAGTTTCATTAAGACAAAATTGGAACCGTCCTTCCAAATAAATAGAAAAATGGAATTTTTTTGAATTTTCTAAAAATAAATAATTCCACATTTTCTCTAATACCTATTTATGAAACCATGGTAACAATATAAAAGTTATAATTATGGAATTTAATTTTCCAGTTTTGAATTCATGTTAATGAATTTGAATCCAAAAAACCCATTTCCCATTTTTCTCAAAGGATGATGTTCAATATTATTCAATCATGATAATTTGTACAAAAATAATAGTAGATGGAAACAAGCTTTCTTGAAATATATGATTTGATTCACCCACCATCATGGTGGCATACCTCAAATACATAAATAAATTAATCATATTGATCATCCAAATGTGATCCACATCACATGAATCATTTATCGATGATTCTTGGGAGCGAGCATGGGAAATAAAAAATATTTAAATTATCCAATATATTTCATGAAGAATGAAAATGTAGTAAAAAGTTATTATCAATCATCCTTTCTCATACATAATTTTATAACTATAAATCTATAATGTGAAGATACACGAGCCACAAATTCCTGATAATCATGGAATTTACTATTTTATTACTAAAATTCACCAATATACATAGGTTATACACTCCAAAATACTAAATTGGTCAATGTAGTTTTATAGAATTATTTTTATACCCTTAAACATATTTATGACTTAATTAACATTTTTATAAATTTTAAAAATAATGTAACACACATTGTTAACATTTTAACATGTTCTTTAAGAAAAATTACCATTAAATCATCATGCTCCACCCACAATAACTTAACAAACCATGAACATCATATATTCATTGGAAAATTTATATTTTCATATTTTCATTTCATATCAAAATACATGTGAATACCGTGAGAAATGAATTCAATCATCTTTATTCAAAATTTAAAAATATAATAGAGTTATTTTTACTTGTGATGTTTATCATCTTTTGTACATAGTACCCATAATATCCTAAAATAATACAATTATGAGTTATTGGAACATGTTAAAAAACATTTTGTGTGAAATGATATATATTTATCTCAATATCGGTGAGTCCAACACACACACACACTATAAGAGTGGTGTCTACTAACACATCCCAACCTCTATAGAGAAAATAATTTCATATCTTTGACCACCTCTGATGAAAATGATCTTCTTAATATAATTTAATAGTCTCTTATAACCTCATAAATAATTATGCACACTTTTTTATTATCATTTTTATTCTTTATATATATATTATCAATGAGTCATAATACCTTATTGTACCATGGATGTGGATTTGATGTTAGTACTACCATCCTGATATATCTAGGACCATGAGATATCATTTCCTAAACTCATAACTGAAAAATTATACCATGATCATTAAACTAATATCGCACCACCAATGATGCACCCATAAAATGGACATATGCCACAACATTAGTGTTATGGATTTTTCTATTCTATACAGTACACTACCAAATGTTAGACATTGACAATTATCTCATGTTATTATAATAATACACATGTTTATAGATATTAAAAACCAATGTATCATGAAACATATGAAATTATTATTTGTGAATCATTCTTATTAATATGATCTACTAATGATCACTATGTGTAAACATTAAGAGAATTGTTATTTATTCTTATGACCCCCTTGTAGAAAATAGGAAGACATCATCTATGTACCATAAATTTTATGTTTCTTTCTTATAAGGCATATATTTTTTATTACTGTCATAGTATCTCAAGGTTCTCATTATAGCATGGAACTACAATATATTTTTTATAAGATGCATCATCAATTCCAAATTAGCATGACAAATGCTGAGGAAAACATATCTACACTATTATAGAATAAATAAATACATATATATACATATATCAAACTATATACATGTAATTGAAATAATTATTCATTATAGAGTTAGGTCTTGGGAACCAACTCACAATAGGAACTACCTCGGTGTTGGCCCCTAACATGTTAATTGTGATGCCATGTTAAACGCTAAGAACCTTGTTGTATAAGTCCTTGGTAAAGGAACAATACACCATGATATTCAACGCCACAGAACAATTCATAATACATAGGTTTAGATTATTATAAATCTTTACATCTTCTCACCATCTATTTATGTCACAAATGATATATCATTTTCCATGAACATTGTAACTCAACCCAAAGATCATGGGGAATAAAACTCCCATGCTTCCATTTTTATTTTTCAACTCCTATCATTTTCCACCTTGTCATCCTTTGATCGTGCTGTCTTCATCATCATCATCATTTTCGTCTCCACTCCTTCCATCATTCCCATTTGTATTTATTAAACCTATAAACCCTACTTCAAGTGTTAAATGAATATTGGGGTTTTGATGGTCTTTATTGGGGGGTTTAATTTATAGTTTAATAAGGTGATGTACCAGTCCGTAGTTGTTCTTCTTGCATTGAATGTGTTTTTTTATATTGTTTATTTATTGATAACGGTACATTTGTTTTTGTAAAAGTCCTTTATTAAAAAATAAACATGATATTATAATTAATATTTATATTGATATTTTTTGCAATTATATAAATTTTGATACAAATTATGTGTTCAAAAAAGGATTTCAATAACTCTATTTTTAGCATGAAATTATTTTTCCATGGACATATAATTTTGATTCAAAACATAAATGATGCATTTCTTGTTCTTGTTTAAATATACTATTGTAACTTTTAAACTTATTTAATGAATTAAAATGGGGTTTTAAGAGAAAATTAATTTAAAATGGATGGATTTTAAATGTTTATAATCTAAATTAGTATTCCAAGGATGTTTTCAAATTCCCCATTATTACTTTATTATGTCGATATTTTAAAAAAAGTGAGATACACATTTTACCCCTTTTATTTATTATTCTCAGTGTGGTTCTATTTTTGGTAATTGATTGTATGATTGATTGATGGGTTTGTTTCTTCCAAATATGACAGAATTGATGTGAGGATGAAAAAAATTGTTTTAAATTTATATATTCATTGAACATCAAGTCAGCTGATTTCTAACCATTGATTCATTTCATGAGGATCCTAGAAAATTTGTTGATGCATAGAAAATGAATTCACTATTTTAGATTGTGAACTGACTATAAATCTCATTTATATTATTCTCTACCAATCTGATTAGTGATAATAGAGTCTCCACTATCAAGGTATAGATTGTGTCTAATTGAATCTAATCAAACCCATGAAGTATTATTTTCCATGGGTATTTTTACTAGACTAGTAGTAATATAGATGGGTTTATAGGGGTTAGACTTGGTTTACAGTAACCATGATTAAGTTTGTGTTACTTGAGTCCTATGGAGTTTCTTGGGTTTCTTAATTCCTATTTAATATTAATAATGGGTTTTAATTTTAAATCACCTTTTTATCACCTTGTTATTATATAATTAATAATAAAATTAATTTAATATTGGTTTATTTTGGTTATGCTTCACTAATATCATAGTTCCTATTGTTCTTATATATTTTTCTGGTGATTTATTTTATTTTATTTCAATATGATTTCTATAATAGTGTAGAAAAGATAAATTTATTGGAAATGAAAGTTTTTTTCATTTTCCTGATTTGAGAAATAAGGTTTAAAATTTTATGTTGAGAAAAAAATGTTATTCATTATAAAAATTATATTTTAAGATGTTTCTTATAAAATATCAATAAAAATAGTTTTTTTGTCTTCTATAAATTTATGGTCCTCTATACATTATTTAAAAATAAATATATAAAATGATGTTTCCACCATTTTCATTATTGTAGAATAGTGAATGATTCGTAAAATTGACCATTAAATTTTAATTTTTTCTCATTATATTCAAGTATGCAAAAATATTTTTTTATATATTGTGTTTATGATATTATGTATGGGCTTTTTTAAGAAAGAATATTCAGATACCATTTTGTGAAATTCTTCTAGGAATATTATTGATCTCACCTACCTGTATATAGGACTCTATGTTTGTTAGAGGTGTGTATATAAGAATATCTTATTTTTTTCAATTAAGATATCAGTACATGATCATTATAATTGATTCCATGGATGGATATGTTTGATTTGGTGAGTGGATTTGGGTCATACAGTGTCTTTTTGGCAGTATTTGTGGTTAAATTTTATGTTTTTTAGATTTTGTATAATACAATTAATCTCGGTGAATTTTATATTTCATATTAATTATATACTCTTACACTATATTTTATTTGGTTATCCAATTGCATTTATTGGATAATTATTTAATCTAATATGTATATTTTTTTTATATATTTTGAAACCCATATTTTTTATTGTTGTAATCAAAAGTTTATACAGGTCATGTTAGAGTCTCAATTTTGATTTTAATGCATTATGATATTCTAAATTGTGGAATTAAACATTACCAAGATAATAATATGGATACATAAGAAATGGTTGTTAGCCCGTAGGGAAATGGAATCCCCTTTATAAATTCTTCATATTGGTTCAGGTAATGATTTTAATGTCACTCGAGCTAGCTCATTGTGGGATACATGGCTAAAAATCAGACCTGAAATATTATTTCTACTATTTATTATCACAATTCAATTATTTTGGTGCATAATTGTTTTATATATCCCATATTTATGAATGATCCCATGAATACTCCTAGTTAGACATCTTGATCTGTGGGTTATTTTTAATTCAAATGATTGAGGGTGGGAAATGACATAAAATTTTCACTTTCTGATTCGTAATTATATTATTATAAGAAATATTATTTTCTATTGAAATACACCTTAACTATAATATTTGATTTCTAACCAAAATAAAAAATTATTTATAAAAAATTATCTCTTATATGTAATAGTATATTTTTATCTAAGAATTTATGTCAATAATTCATATTTATATGTCACATAAATAAGTAATTAAAGATGATATGATAAATTTAATATGAAAAAATAATGGCATTTAATCGTTTTGTATAGTTTTTGAGTGGTGATAAGTCTACCTAATACATATAGGGAATAACTTTTTCAAACTCACTCTAGTAAAATTGAATCCATCAGTATTCTCCTTTGATTCTCCTTGTATGGAATTAAATTTTACCATTTATTAAACGAACAACAAATGAGACCTCTATCCTCATAAATTTTTCTTAAATACAAATGTGGAAAACTAGTAGGGATAGGTTATATTAACTATTATAGGGATACATATATTTTCATATCAAAAAAGATATAAGGATTATTCATAGATCAAAAATATGTTATTTATATTTATTAAAATATTTTAAATTAAGGATATGATAAAAAATACAATCCAAAATTACACAAGTAAGTCTATAGTGAAATAAAAATTTCAATGAATGAAATAGTAGTTCAAATTTTACTTAGTGACCAAATTTTATAACTATAAATAATTAAATATATTTTAATTATTAATTTTTTCCATATTACTTTCCATATATTCATTATAATTCCTTTCGTTATTTAAATTATTTTATAAAATTCTAATTACACATATAACATTTATAAAAAATATCAGTGGGTGGCTAAGAGTCCTAGATCTGATCCAAAAAATTATCACACCCTTAGGGTGTGGTATTATTTTTAATGAAAGAAATTTTTTTAAATAGTTTTCATTGTATGCTTCTAACTCATACGAGGGGTGTGTTTAGTAGGTGCAGTCGATATGCCGCACCTAAATTTATTTAAACAATAATATAACCAATAATATTCCAATAAAAGTATTTGGCTGAAAAGAAGCATTACTGAAGGATTATAGATTCAAAAAATTAATATAAATCACGGAAATAATATCATGATATAAAATATTGAAATACAATTCCTTTAATGGGATCAATAATATTAATTAATAGCTATCAATTATTTTAAAAACAATTACCTCAATTAATGATATTAATATATGATTCTAACTCTAATTTACCAATGTTGTTTTATTAAGAACCAATTCAATTGTTTATTTAGTTATATTCACAATCTATTATAATGATACATGATTTATATAGAGGTATACATTGCTTTTTTTTATGCTCACCATTCAATTTTCAATTGAAAAATGAAAATGAAATTTATTAAATAGAACTGTACATTTTTTTGGTCATGTATCCACTGTAATGTTTTGTTGAACATTGTGTATGAGTTTGGTGACCCTTTGGGTTATAAAATTTATTTTTATTATTTAGTATTTATTAAATAAATATTAAATATATTGTTTTGGTTCGAATGTTTACATCTCTTAAATGGATCCCCAGATCATAATTCAGACTTCGCGGTTGGTTTTAGAGAAGGGTATTAACCTATGTGGGGTTTAATCACCATTACAATTAGAGGATTGCTTCTAGCCCATTAATTGAGTATTCTATTAGAAATAAATTGGTTTTTAATTAACCCTTCCCTTCTCCCCTCTCGTAATATGTTTATTCATGTAGGCTCCCCTTACCTAAAAATGTTGTAGATGTAGATCTAAGAAGATTATTTTGAGGGTGGAACCTTCATCATAAGATCATTTGAGAATGTGTTTGGATACATCTATCATTGACATGGAATAAAAAATTCATTTCTCCAAATATTTACAGATCTTTTAAGAGGTGAAATGTGTTTTTAAGATATCTTCCCCCTTATAAATTGGATATAATTTTTGTCATTAGTTTCAAATCATGGATCAGATAATTTTCATTTTCTCCTCATATTTGATTCAAATCTAGGTGTATGGATTTTATTTCCGTAGATCACAATGTGGTTTATTTCTAGAATTTTAAACAACATAGTGTTTCATCTTATGAGAACACATCTTGCACCACTTTTTTAATCATAATATAGAGATGATATTTTTACATTGGATATGTATTATACATGTTGACTGGGACCCTAGGGGACATGATAATGGGTCTGGCTATGTATACAACCAGGCACCCATGTGCATCACCTAGGCATGTACGTATACATTAACTATCATGTGACCAAAAATGGGTTATGGTGGGGTACACATTGAGAAAAATTCTCATTCCTACACCATATATTATAGAATCTAAACCTATATACTATATTTATATATCATGTGTTATTCTGAGGATACACCAAAATTGATTGTTTTGGTGGACACATCTTCTATTAAAATTATACAATATGTAAAAGAATTTTTTATGCTTCATGTATCTTATATAATTAATGTTGGTATTGGAAAGATGAGTATTCATTTAAATGTATCATTTCACATATAATGCTATAATGGAATCATCAATATTAAAAGTTATTGGTAATATAATTTGATATTTCAATAGTTTATGATCACATAGAAACCACAATGAGATCTTAAAAATGGAGTAGAGTGGGAGAGTGGGTTGTGTGCATATCATGGTGAGATTGGTAGTCATGTGTAGAAGACCTCATGTGTTATCATTGGTAGTTATCTATCCTTTAGTTTTTAGAAGTTATGTTTTTATAAAAGGATGAAGGTCTGTGCATGTATTTTTATGTCCAAATGTATTTGGTAACCTCTTTCATGTGGTGTGGACTGATGGGACTTATTCATATGTTAAACTCATAGGTGAAATATCCTTCTCCCCATGAAAAATTGAGTTTATATTGGTGTGTGAAGCCTAGATTTCGAGGATGGATATGGTTGATAGTATCATTTGACAAATTGTATAGTACGTTCTAAATTTTTGTTCTGTGATTGATAATGTCTATATATATATTAGGTTTCATCTAGAGTTTTAATCATGGGAGTTGGGGAAAATTTATAAATCTCTCACAATAGGTCCCTTCACAAATCCTTCATGTATGGTGCTTATAAGATATTTATATTGTGTTATCCAGATTGGTATACCATCCAATATCCTATGTGTTTGGTCGATGGGTGACTGGTATTCTCTATTAATGGAGACATCACCCCCCGGTGGGGTTGAACATGGGTCATCTGTACTATGTGATGTTCAAAAAGAGCCTCTATCACAAGACATGGTTTATTAATTTTTGGAATATGAAGATTATCTTCATATATAATATTTTCCCATGTCCTGGAAAGAGATCCCCAACCAGTTCATAGTGTTGGTTTTTCTTGGAAATGAATGTTCGATTCCAACATATTTATGATTGAAGAAAATACCCCTTGAGATAGGCTGTTTTTTTTCTATTGAAGAATGTGTCACACATTATGGATTAATCTATACATGGCTTGGTGGTAAAGATGATTGAGTTATTTAGATATCATGTGAACACCATGGTCTCAGTAACACATTTTGCATCATTTATTTTAATCTCAAATATCATATAAAGTTTATAGACATTGTCAGTTGTTACTCTTTCAACAGTTGTTATCCACTAACCACATTAAGAATATTGTACAATGTATTCAAATATTATGGTATTTAAAAGAGGTATATCAATCAATTTTTCTTAAGGAGTGTTATTTAATTGGGGGAAAGATGCATGGAATACACATTCATGTGTCAAGAGTGATGAGAGATTTTAGTTGGGTTTCATATTATGCTCAATGTAGTGAATGTCCTTATTATGGGAAATATTCCCTAATAGTAATAATGGTTACACATTTTGTGATTATATTGTGATTTTTATGAGTAAAATGTATCTTATTGATAGGTATATGATCATTTGATAAGGATTTATTTGAGTTTATCTAGCGTGAACTTATGGTATAGTTACAAATTTCACTTTTTTGGGATGGCCAAAGTGGTATTTTTTGTGGGTTTTTTGGTGGGTGGATTCTTACCCAGATTTATAAAGATATTCAGGGTTCTCATGAGGTATTTTTGAGAGATACATTGTATTTGGCCTTGATCTCCATCAAAGAAATGGTTTCCATTGATTATATGGGGTTTTTTGGATTTTATTTCCTAATATGGGTTACCATTTGTAACATTTGATATTAAAATGATTCATATACACTTGTGTAATAACCCATGACCCTGCATATCATTTGATTTTTAGAGAATCCAACTAGGTATATTTATAATAAACCTTATATGAACCTTGATCAAATGTGTACTATGTTTATGTTGAAATCATATGTATTGTTGACATTTCAATCCTTGTACATTAGATATAAAAGTTAATATACCGTTTAAAATTTAGGAGCTCTAATATTTCATGTTTGAGATAGTGTGGAGATTTATCTTTCTTCTCCACATTACTAGAGAGGTATGAATGATTATTTAAATTTATATCCAAAATTTTATTTCCTCCATGGTTGTTGTATTCTTATTTAATTAGTGTATTTTTTGATATTATGGTGATTAGTTTAATAATCCCATTAATTTTTATGCCATATTGATTCTATTAAATAAACAATGACATACATGGTATAAGTATTGAGTTTCTGCCCATGGATTTCCCTCAGCCCTGGTGGGGGCCCGATGTGTCCAGACATGACATGCTTTATGATTCTCAGTATATAAATAGTGATTTCTTAAGTGTTCATAAAATTAGACACAATCCTTCTAATTTTCAATATCAATCACACAAACACACACACACACATATATCTATAGATCACCATATAGAGGAGTCATTATCTAATCCACTTTGTGACTAAAAATTAATGAATTAGAACAAACTCATCAGAGATCCACATAATACTGATAATGGATAAATATAAATTTATATGTCAAAGGAAACTGTAAAATGATCTTTTCCCTTCAACTTTAATGATAATAATTTCGGGGGTCAAAAACATTTATTTAATAGTATACATGTTAAATATATATTTTTTAAATAAATATATGATTGAACCTCATGTCAAAACCATTTATTTTATATATCAATTCATAAATATAACATTATATATTTGAGACAACACATAATGATCATGAAAATATAATTTAAATAATAAAATAACCATTTTATAAAATTATTACATCAATAAATCTTGATCTCTAGCTTTATATAAATATTCATTTATCCATATAAGATAAACATTTGAATACCATAAAAATATAAAACCAATTTACTTATTATGAAAAATTATAACTTGGAGTAAGATGTTGTCCAACATTATTGGAATATATATAAATTAAAAAATTGAGACAAGATCTATTATAACATTTATAAGTAACTAAATGTAATAAGCTTCCAACGAAATTAGTGGATGACCCTCTAGGTTCCATTTCGTTTGGGAGAATGTCATACACATAAACTAAGAGTACCACATAGAAATACATCATGGACACACAGAGAAAAATAAAATAAAATCTAATAATAACCTTTCTACAAAGATAGTTGTGTATTATTGTCCTGTTATCAAAATATGTAGCATCAAGAAAGATGAATAATAATTTCACTATCACTTAATGTCTATAAATCATTATATGATAGACTAATATGATCTTTCATGTTACCACTATTACCATTGATTTTTTTCTCATGAAATTATATCTCAAAAAATGTTTAAAATATATATACTTCTAAAAAACTATAAGGAAACAATATTTTTGATCATTAGAATAATATCTCATTAATCACGATGTACCTAATTAAAACCACTTCTCTACAAGAATATGAATTATGGTTTTAATTATGCATAAAAATATAATTAATAACGTAGATAATTATTTATCAGATCCCAAGGAGCCAATATAGGTGCATAAAATAAGAAAATCCAATTTCATATATGATATGTGGAATTAGTTATAGTGGATCTATTCTCTTGATATCCCTTTAATTAGGATCATCAAGTTTAAACAACATGAAAATACAAAATGGCCCAAAATTTTAAAATGACACATTTTTCATAAATAAATTTGTATTATATTTCATTATATAAGTATTATATACATTGAGAAAATAGAGAAACCAATAAAAATTTAATTCATTAATAAAACCATTACATTATTCGCATATGAAACCAATTAAAATACTATAAAATAAATTGGGGAAAAATATATAAAATAAAGAAATATGGATCTCAATATTCTACTAGAATCATCACCACTGGCCAATATTATAGAAATGAAGCAAAATATTACTAAACAAATAAAAAACAGAAAAAATAAAAATATATAATCATACAATGATATTTACGTAATATTGACTAAATGAGAGATATGGTATTAAAAAGATATAATGTGACCATTACAAAAGTATGTGGGCATTGGAGTACTAACATGACCATTTGAAAAAATATCCCGATCATTGTGAATAGTAATTAAACCTAAAAATGGTAATGTGTGATAAAAATATATTAATCATGAGTAATATAAGTAAATTTAATATTATAATCGTCAAAAATAAATATCATGATAAATAAGTCAAAGAAAATATAGGAAAATATTTATTAAACTCTATTTATATGTATTTCCTAAATAAATAATTTTTATATTTAAAATAAAAATTACCCATGATATATATTTATTTTAAAAATATAAATTAATTTTATTGAAATAAAAATTTCAGCATTTTCTATGTAATAATTTTTTTTAATTTTCTTGTATACTTCAATTTTTATGTGCATAGTAAAAAATTCATGTTTCTAGGTAACTATTGAATCTAAAATTAAATGATTGATGGTCTATTATTTATCTAATAATTTATAGAACATGATATTCATCCATTATATATTTAATTTCATAAATTTTTCATTCACATAAAATTTAATTAATTTTAAAAATTTCGAAATCCTTTTCAAAGACTAATATATATATTATTATATTAGAATAATATTTTCACATTTAATCAACTTTTTATTTTTATTAAATTAATCAATTTGAATTAAAAAGTCATTAAAAGTGTTCAAATAATTTTATTTAATTCTTATATGTATTATAATGCCTAAAATATTACTATTACATGTTTTAATTTAGATAAATTATTTTATTCAATATTCTAATTTGAAAATAACTTTATCCTAAAGTATAAATCACCCCTCTTTGTCCCCTTTAAAAACCATTTATCCATTACATACCAAAGTAAAATACCTTCTAAAATCATCAATATAAATCCCATTACAATATATAGTAACGATGTGTATTATGAAAACTCCAAATACCAAGGGAATAATTTAGTCATGAATGATAATCTACACTGAATAATAATTAATCATCAGTCACCTCCACACTCATTTTTTATATTCTTTTTTCCCAATTGCATAAAAAATATAATAAAATTAAATAGGAATTATTTTCATATTATAATAAATATTCTAACTTTCTATAATTTTTATATCTATGAAACATATAAATTAAAAACATCACCTTACTGATTATTTTTATAATGCAGGTTAATGGTCTATTAGTCACCAATTAGAACATTACAAATCATTTTTTTTAACCAAACATATTATTTGATAAAATAAATTATTTATGACATATAAATGTAAAAATATATGTTTTATGATTTTATAATTAATTATAAAATTGTAATTACAACTTCAAACAAAAATAGGAACATATAAACAAAATGGGGATAATTTAATGAAAAGATAATATAAAAAAATTATCATTTAACAAAGGGATTTATAAAATTGAATAAAATAATTATAATGTCTAAATAGTAGAAAATGTACATATTTCACTTTCGGTTGTGTATATTAATATTCATAATTTTATTATTTATGAGGTAGAAACAGAATCAAACAATGTGGGATTTATGCTAAGGGGATTCTCAAACCTGACTCCCTTTATTTAGGTTACCCAAAATTCATGTAAATATTGGTATTCAAATTCATCATGTTTTCATAAAAAAAATAATTTCAATATTCAAAAATTTATTTTATTGATTTACATGTTCCTACATTGATTTTCAATACAAACAAAATTATTTTATAAATAAATTTTCTTTTTCCAAACACATCTTTGAATCCTCTTTAGTTGTATCTTATTGAATATGTAATGATTTTTTTAAAAAAAATGTATTTAATTTTTTATTTGTGATCCATATAATTTTATTCATGTATTCCAAATATATGAAATACTTTTTAAACCCATTTCTTTCAATTGGTTATTATATGAGAATGATAGTTATACATTTTATTTAGAATGCAAGATTATGTAAATATTATGATGCGATGGGAGGAAAAATAATTATATTTACCTTAAATTCATTAGGTAAAGTGTTTTATCTAAGGAGATAATGTAAATTTTTCATGAACATGATCCTATTTTTTAACAATTATTTTCTATGAATATGGATATATATTATTATTCAACGTGATGCTAAGGATTTTTTCAAAACAATGTGAGGTGTTTGACATGTATGACATAATATTTCATTTTTCCCATCTCTAAATTCAATAAATATCTGACTAAAAATTAACTCTTTATTATAATACACTATTATGGATAAGTGAGAAACCACATATGTTCAACCCATGTCATTTAACTAATAAAAAATAAAAAAATAATTCAAATATAAATTAATCGTATTAGAGATTACCTCCCTAAATTCATTCTAGTAGAGTGCGTGAACGTTTGTATATCTATTGTTTTTAATAATGATATCATTTTGATAGAAAATATTCCCCCAAGTACGAATGTACTCCTCCTTACTTATCTTCACTTCATTAAAACCCGTTCTTAGTATAATGTCTCATTTATCAATGTAGGTATCCTTCTCACCATTATTACCCAATCAAAGTGAACTTCACATAATATTCTTAGCCTCTTATTTTTTGAATTAATGGTGGGAAACTCATCCACCATTTTTTCTTTCAATTGCATACATTATCCCATGGATTTCCCATTTCTACCCTCCCCCACAATAGGTTTTTCTTCACTTTTCCCACCAAAATCGAGATTTACTAAATCGTGGTTTAAATATATATTTATAATACAAGTATGCATCCAGTCCATATTTATGGATTTAATTTTTTAGCTCACCTTTTCGGATTTGGTTTTGTAAGTACATGTAATACCTAAAACATATTCTATTCTTCCATTTAGATAGGATTCAACTTCATATGTCCCAGTTCGATTTCTATCTTTTCTTATTTATTTCATTTTATAGGCCTTTAACATTATTTCCTCTTGCATTTTCCTCTAAAAAATAGATATGTTATTTATTGCACTAATTTCTATTATGTTATCATTTTTCTTACTCAGATTTTATCACACCCTTTGAATGTAAGTTTTTAGGTGACTATGTTTACTAAGGATAATGTGAGTTATTTAAAGAGGATAAAAAGGATGTATTTAAATTTTTTATATATTTTATTATTTATATGTGTTCTATTTTTTCGATTTTCACAAAATTCAAAACCTTCTATTTTTTCATTGTATAACTACTCTGTTATTTATCATTAGAAATGAAAAAATTATCATGTATGAAAAACTAATACCCCAATAGTTAGTAGCAGTGTAATTATTTAGTTAATTTTTTAATTATTATTATTAAAAATTTGTGTAAACCCTTATTAAAAGTCTAATAATATGGAAAAATACATGAAGATTTGTTTTATAAAAAGTATAATCATAGGGGTCCCATCAGAGATGCCAATATATTTACTTAAAAATATCATTAAATAATTTATTCATCCATTTTAAACATCCATTGTTCAAACTATTATATTTTATAAAATAGTTGGAAAAAGTAGAAACGGGACATCAAAACATGTGAGGGACAATGCAATGGTTGTCTGAATAAAATCCCCTATTCCATGGGTAGTGGACATCAAAACATTACAGAGATTCTTACCCACCTATATTATTATATTATCAGTATACTAAACCATGTGTATCATAATTATTCTCCCTATATAGATAAATTTTCAATTGGGTATTTTAAGTGGAAATGAACACTATCAATTAGTGGATATTCCATTCCACTTGTTGGATAACTGTGGGTTAATTCAATAGAGGATAGATTTTCATGGAGAAACTATTATGAGAAAGAGAATGTAAATACTTTATACTATCATATAGATGAAGAATATAATAATTGGATGGTGTTGGTAATGAACATAAAGAAAAAAAGATAAATTTAAAGATATGGTGTTGGAAGTGTTTCTGAAAATATTTGATAACAATTTTTTCCCAAGAACTCTTCAAAAAAGATGATTAGAGAATTAATAGATCTAAGAAAAAATAAATTGAAATATATCAAAGCTTATGAAGAAAACATAAAATATATTCCCAGTTATTCTTAGGGTTATTTTATTTATAGTGATAACAAAATAGATATATTCTTTAATGGTTTATAACCACGCATTTTAATTCCTTTTACTATCTAATACTATTTCGATTATAAATAATTAATTCAATGTTCTCTCAAAGTAGATATGATTATTGGGGAATGGTCTTATGGTTATGGATATAAGAATAGAATAATATTTATTCAATCCAATGGAAATAATTAAATGGAGTAAATAGGATCTAACCACCCACTTTTCAACACTTTGGGAAGAAATATCATGGGAATTTCTTCAATTGATAGTAAATTCATCAAGATTGGGATAGAATTACACAAATATCATTAGTGTTAATGATTCAGAAGGGATATTTTCAAAATGATATAGGAATGGAATTAACCTCATAATTAACCATGTATGGTTCAATTCATCAATTTTAGGGATTGAGGGTGAAATTTAAGCAAGTTATATAATCTATGGGTCCTTGAGGATAATCAACATTAACAACCATCATATAGAAAGGAGAAATAGAAAGTCTATTCAATAACTACTACTAAACTAAAAGAATAAAATTATTTAATACTAGTTAAAATTATTATTTAATTTAGAGTGGAAATATATTTGTATTTTATTATTTCTCTATTTATTCCCTTATATGAAATAATGCTTCTCGAATTGTTGATTCGAAACACAAATACCTTGAATTTGAAATATAATTAAAAACACCATGTGTTGTGATAATTTTAACCTAGGTTTTGTAATATTATAATATTAGATTATGCATGAATATTATTCTAGTGACTATTATAATCCATATATTGGTAGAATTTTATTCTATATTGCACATGGATTGTATCACATTATATAGAGTACACATCATATATTAGAAAAACAAAACTTATTTGTATATTAATATTCATTAAATTATGCACTATAAATGAAAGTAATTTCATTAATATCCTTTTGGTGTTCCATAAAGAATGTAGGTTTCTATACCCTAAATTGATACATGCCTTTCCCAAAAGATTGAGTTAATTGATGGTACCATCCACGAGTAAATTCTCATATTGAGGGAATAAACAGATGAATTTAATGAAGTGTTACATAGAATTCTTCTATATTGTGAGGTAGAGTTATCAATATAAGTTATACCTAGAAAAACTCATAAATATAAATAACACTATAGGATGGCCTTGATCAAATTGGAAGAGTTAATGTATCAGTAGTAAGAGAATTTGTACAGAGGTTTCATATTCTCCAGTCCATCTCCTTAGGGTTCACTTGTACTAATTTTCAAAAAGTGTGATAGATAAATGTTGTTGTATATCAATTACCTTAAGAACATCAAGATCACTATAAAGAACATGTATCCCCTTCAAGGTGTTTAAGACGTTATTGATCTATAATGTGGAGTTCTATACATATAAACGGTTGATATTAATTTTTTAAATCCTTAGGTGATGTTAATGAAGGAATATATTATGAAGACATTATCCCTTAAAAGTTATGGAAACTATGAGTTCATAATGATTCCCCGGTTACTTTCTCAAAAACCTGAAATCATCATGGATATGTTAAATTTAGTATTTCCATATTGGTATGAAAATTTTCTGAGAGTATTTATTAATGATATTCTCATTTACACTATGTGTAAATAATAATATAATGTGAATATGAGAATTTTGATGCAAGCATTAATGAATAAGAAAATGTGTTCTATGTTCAAGGATTAAGAATTTTGGATCCCAAATGTCTTAATATTGGGAAATAGGAACTTATGTGATGAAATTTTTATAGACCCTATAAAGAATAAGAAAACTAAGGAATGGTGTAGGCCCACATATTTCATATAAATTCATAATTTAATCGGCATAGCAAGGTACTACATACAATTTCTGATAAATTTTTCATGATTTACTAGAAAGCTATTTATGTTATCAGGGAAAGGGGTAATGTTTGACTAGAAATATTTTTGTATACCAGGAAGAGACTTATCAATTTTCATGTACAAACACTACCAACTAGTGGAGAAGGACTTGTGATGTAGAAATTGTGCTTCAATGAAAATCATGGGTTGTGAATTCATGAATAATGGCATGGTGATGTCATATTCCACATGATGATGGAATATCTATGACAAATAACACCCGATCCTTGATTTAGAGTCATTAGCTATAATATTTTCAATGACAATTTGGATTAACAGTCTATATAGTCAGAAGTGTGACATATATAGAAATAAATAATATAAAGAGTATATATTTCAAAAAAATGAGCTCAACATGAGTCAAATAATATAGTTATGTCTAATCAAGGAATATGATTTATCTTTTAACTATATTTTAGGAAAGGAGAACATGATAGATTATGGTTATATAAAAAAGGAATGACTACTAATTTCATGATAAATATTGATAATTACCATATATTTGTTGTTATGAAAAGAATATATATATAATTAATAATAGTCTGTAATATAACCTAAAATTCCCAAATTATTTCCCATCATTCAATATATGAAAAGTTGAAGGAGTCACAATGGTATCATATAAATATTGACAACTATAGAGGAAGGGAAGTGAGATGAGTTCCACATAAATAGTGATGGTATAACTCATTTAGAAACTAGGATTTATGTATCTTCCTCAAATAAGATAACAAGTTATCTGTCGGATAATTAAAATTTCTCACCATTATCTATAAATAATGGAATTACTAATATTTTTCATGACATTTGATATCAAATTTTGTTGTAAAAAAAAAGAATTATTTTTCTGAGTAAATATCAGGTCTCCTATCATGTATGAAAGATAATTTATATTAGAAAAGATCAAAAGGGAGTCTGTAAACCTTATCCATACAAACATGGAAAAGGGTGAATGTTAAATGGACTTTTTCATTGGTCTCTCAATGATATTCAAAGAGAAAATTTTGGTATGTGTTGTAGTGGATTGACTCACTAAACTTCCCATGTCTTCTTTATTTATAATTATTTATCAACTTAATGACTAAATAATATTCACGTGATGGTAGTGGTTAGGCTGCTGGGGAACCATATTTGAACATCTCCTATCAGGATCCATGGTTCACAATAAAATTAAAGAGAACTTTTTAAAAAATATTTGAAAACTGAATTGAATTTTTATTTCCTTTCAACCCAAACTGATTTCCAATAATATAGAACCATTCAGACACTCGAGTACATGATATGATTTTACTGAATGGAATTTAGTGGTGGATGAGATCAACATCCCCATTATTTGAGTTCTTATACTAAAATGTATTCCATAAAATTTATCAATTCCCTCCATGTGAAGATATATATTGTATATGATGTGGAACTCATACGTATTACAGTGAAGTTGGCTATCAAAACTTTATGGACCTAATCTGCTGAAATAGATGACATATAATATTGAATTGATCCAAAAACTTATAAAATATAATCATATATTTTGAATGATATATATTTAAAACCATAAATGGTATTAAGTGTTTGATGTTATAGATAAATATTTCCTTAATATATTACCCAATAATATAGCCATGTGGTTGTGAATGAAATTTAAGTTTATCCCTAGGATTGACGACCCATTTGAGATCCTTAATTATATAACTATAGTGTCCCATCAGCATGTACTTCAAAAAAATATGGATCAAGATCCTAAAGGGTTCCTTTAATAACTCAAGAGAAATTACATATTCGACCACCCACATGTATTGAATTTAGAGGTGTTACAACTTGGAAATGACCTATCATATCTGGAACCACATGTGAATAATTCTTACCTCTAATACAATTTTCTATGCAAAAAAGACAACTCATATTAATGATTAGGGGTGGAACAATACCAATGAAGAGGCGACATGGTAACCAGAAGGAATATTGAAGATGATATAACCTCATGTAGTCTCAAACAAGAATATTAGTAGAAATTTCAGGGAAAAAATTTATAAATGAGCAAAGAATTTAAGGACCTATGACTTTCTAATGATAGTTGTTTCAAAAATTAATTTATTATACTATATTATATACTTTTATATGAAATGAGGTCATATAGATACTAAAATCATAAAAATTTGTTTAAAAATATTCTAGATAAATAAACTAATAATATAAGGAAAATGAAAAAAATTATAATTGTAAAAAAATAAAAATGTAAATATAGAAAAATTTGGATCCCCCAATCTTGTAGAATCATATCCGCAAAGACAACACTATAAAGATGAAACAAAATATTCATAAACTAATTAGGGTAATTGAAAATGAAAATATATAACGTTGAGAGGAATTGTATTGAATATTGGGTGAATGAATAAATTGGTGTTTATAAGAGGAATTATGACTATTGGAATAGAAATATGGTAGTTATGTATCCTTATATGACCATTGGATATATAAATTTAACCATAAAATGATAATTTTTGATACAAATAACATTTAATATGATTAATATAGGTAAATATTTATATTATACTGCCTAAAAATAAATATCATAATAAAAAACTAAATGAAAATATTCGTAAATTTTTAATAAACTATATTCTAAATTATTTTATCTAAACCAATATTTTATATTTGAAATAAAAATTTCAAATGTATGGGATTAAATTTGAAAAAATTAATAAATTTTTTTAAGAAATCATGTTGAAATTTTTTATGTATTATTTATTTAAATTTTTTTGAAATACTTCAATTTTCATCTAAATAGTTAAAATACTGTTTTCCGCATAACATGAGTATGATGTAATAAGGACATAATAATTATTCTAATTTTTTTTCAGCCTAAATATATTTAATTTTATAAATGATTTATTACAAATAAAAAATATCTTTAAACCCATAAATTTACATTGTAAATTCAAAAAAATATTATTTTATAATAAAATAATTTTTTATCAATTTTCTACAAAAATTTCAATAAAACAAATGAATTTGAATTAGAAAGTGATTCCTCATTATATAATTGAGTTATATAACTCAAATATGGTATATAATGTCCAAACAATTACTATTATAAGGTTTTCCTTATATATATCATTTTATAAAATATTTTATTCTAAAAATACCCATCACCTCAAGTACAAATTAGTTCTCTCCCTCCCCATTGGAAACTACTCATATTCACATTAATATTCCAAATCACTACAAAAATATTCAAAATAAATCACATTCAAATATTTATGGTTTCACTATATTAAACCATCCATTAAAATTTATGGATTAATATTGTTGTATAATGGAAACTATAATAAGTAATCTGTAATCGTATATAAACTCATAAAAAATTATTCTATTTATTTTTACAAATTCCCTTAAAAAATTCATTTGAAATCAATTTGGAAGTATTTTAAAAGATTATTTATTATTTTAACCGATTATGATTATGATATTAATGATATATATGAATTTCAAACAATGTTTTTCACATCATTCAATAATATCTTATCAACGCTATAATAATCTCTAATGGGGACATTTCTAAAAAATATTTTTTCCCAGAACAAAATTTCTATTACAATAAATTATTTATAATTTATAAATATATAAATAACAGTTTTTAATATTATATAATCTATTCTAATAATTTATATATTACATCAATCAAAAAGAGAGACATCGAAAATGAATTATAAAATTTAATGAAAATATTATATAAAAAATTTATATTTTAAAAATGTGGTTCATAAATTAAAATCCAAAAATATAATATATAAATATATTAAAAATAAAAATAAGACAATTTTTCAAATATATTTTAGTAAACTGATGTTTTTGATTTGGTTGGTGGAAAAGAGAATGTAAAATATGGGAATTTGGGTAATGGGGTTTTCAAACCCGTCTCCCAATCGTTTTCTTTTTTCACAATCATTTAATTTTTTAGTATAGATGTTATTCTCAATTTCCTTATATATGATTTTAATATTATTCACTTTTTTTGAGTTATACTTTTTTCACCCAAAATTTTTAATCCAAATACAATTATTTTTTGGAAATACATTTCTTTCCAAAACCAATATTTTACCAATCTTGATTTGATTATTTTTTAATCAATAATAATGAGTTCTATACAAAATAACTTTTATCTTATTCATTTCAGAGCACCATAAGTTTATTAAAGAATGCATGTTCTATAGATTTCTTACGAAACTGATAACTTTCAATGGATTATTTAATCACTATGATTATTATACATTATATGTTGTGGGCCGGAATATCTAAATATTATGATGTGAAAAGTGGTCCCAAAATTATATATGCCTCTAATTAATTTCATTAAATTATTTATATATTGAGATAATCTTTTTTATGCAAGATCATGATGGAATATTTTTTACATTGATGATGTTTTCATAATTAACATATATAATGTGTGAACATGATTCCATATTTGTTCCCAACTATGTTTGGTTTTTAAATAATATGACATGAGTATTAATTATTTATCATCACCACATTCAATGCCTTTTTGAAATTTTCCCTCATGATTTTGATGATGAAAATACACTTATGAGATAAATATTATTATTATTCTAACCCATATTATATCAATTTATATATCTTATTTATGTTATTTTATCCTTCCCTTAACTAAACCTTTTAGTGCAACCTGTTCTTTAATATATACCCTCACATGACTAGAAGCACTAATGTGAAGATGAGATCTTATTTATACATAATGAAGAATAATATTGATAATTCTTATTTTTTATTTAGTATGACCAATGTAAGGTCCATAATTTCTATTGGTAATAGACTTGTTAATACATTTCTGTATTACTATGATGTTAGTCATATTTAAAAATTATGAAATAGTCATTTAATAAAATGTAGGGCCTCTATAAAATAAGTGTCATTGTGTTATAATACATTAGATTATAAATGTCATACAATATATATATCTTGTTGTAGTGATGTTTCTAGACTATAGGATATAATTTAGCAATATTTTAATTGTATCTCTAGATTCCCATTATAACAAGTAAGTACTATGACCTACTGATATGAGAAATACTATAAAAAAATTTCATATAAACCTTTTAACTAATGAATTTTTTTTCATGATATGTGTTGTATTAATATTATATATCATTTATATTGATAAGTAATATTGTAAATGATTCTAATACAATTGAACGTGTTATAGAAAACCTTTTATATTTCTGAAGTGGGTATGTAATTGAGAAATGATAATTTCATATTCTATATAAGTGTGAAAATATTTTTCAATTTATATTTGTTTATGATATTTACACAATGTAAGAGAAATCTAGAATTTCAATTGTCAATGTACATGTTAAAATTATAAATATGGGTATTTATATGGAGATTAAAACAATTAACTATCCACATAATAAAAACGTAAATCTATATAGGATAAACTGGTATTATTAAAGTATTTGAAAGTGAAAACTAAATTAATTTTTATGAAATTTAAAAGTCATGTTATGTGAATTTTGGTGTTCATAATAAAAAAATATATAAGAATTGATGTTTCGTATCATTGAACCAAATTTTTATTACGGGTTAATTTTTTTAAATTCTGAGGGTTTTAATATATCATCCAAGGATAATTTTTAATGACCTTTTTAAAAATAAAAAATATATTATTTTGGGATATCATACAATGGTATTTTTAGATATTTATAAAGTAATATTATCTTCATAATTTTAAATTATACAATAATTATTTTTAGGAGGATATTTTCCTATTAAAATTCAAATACATTTAGAACAAATTTCGTGGTAATTATAAAATGAAATTTTTTGACCCCATATTATAATTTATTAATGATTATTTAAAATTAATTAGATCAATTAAAATTATTGATTATGATATTAAATTAATAAACAACACATTTTGTGAAATTATTTAAAAGGAAGTCATATTAATTTCATAAATTTGGTTAACTATCACAATTTTATTACTATCTAGTGTTTATTTGTATAATGTTGTTTATTGTTCATTGTTACTACTATTAAAATCATTAAAATAAATTATGTTTATTTTTAATGTCAATATAGTTTAGCTTTGACAAAATATATTTTTAAATCATGTTTTGTTAATAAATTTAAAATATGAGTGATCTTGTTAAAAAACTAGGAGGTAAATTTTTGGAAGGTAGTTTATAGGTTAATGATAATACATCTCTAATTTTTTTCACTTATTGAAATTATAGAATAATCTATGTCTATAATATTATTGATCATATCAATGGATTTACTCTCCCACAATGGGGTTTATTGTCATGACCCATCCCCCGGGGGCCCATTCCATGACTAACCCCAATCCCGCCTTTAATAGGCCAAGGGCTAGTGACTATCACCAAAGGCATACTTCCAATATCGTGGAAGGTATTTCCTTTATAACCTATAAACACACACAACCAAGCACACAAAAAAGATATGAATGCATGTAATATGTATATTAAAAAGATTGTTGATAGTAAAAAGGGGTCGAAATACAAGCCAAACTGTAATAGTACAAGTACAATTGAAAAAAAAATACAACCAAGGAAAACAAGTCAGCTATTGGGTCATCTTTGGGTACCTACGTGAAAGGTAGGTACAGATTTCCCCTACAACTCTCCATGTCCCCCCGCCATATCCTCTGCGTACAGATATGCTGAATGGTCACCCTACGAGCACCGTCCATCCTTATACTCTCAACCTTGATCAGCGATGTCTGTCGTCTACATCCAACACAACGAGGTGCCTGCACAGGTCATGCAAGGGTGAGTATAATGATAAACTGTAGGGACACTGAGACCCTTATGGTCTCACAAAATCCACAAAGGATAAACATCAAATCAAGAAGTCAACTGTCAACACTACTTAGGTATATACCCATACATATACCTACGTTAACAAGTACACACATCTCAATATTGAGGAAACATAGGATCCACCCTTAAATCTAGAAGATCAACTATTCTATAAATTATGGAAAACCACAAAGGCATGTACCACATATGTACGCCCCATAGAAGAATACCTCCAAGGTATTACCATGAATAAATGTACCACACAGGTACGAACTCACCTCACACTAGGTATATCTTATGGTATGGTAGTAGAGATGATTATATGTAACAACTAACTCATCAAACTCTATTAAGAGGCTCTTCTTCTGACCTACATAATATCTCTAGGAGATGGCCCACACAAGATCACTGGAACTAACCCACACATGATTGCTATGAGCTGACCCACAGAGGATAGCTAGGAGCTGACCCACATAGGATCATTGGAGGTGACCCATAGAGGATTTCATCGAGATGACCCACACATGATCGCTTGGAGATGACCCATATAGGACTGTTGCAGCTCACCCACATAGAATCTCTAGGAGATGACCCACACAAGATCTCTAGGAGAATACCCACACCTGATCATTGCAGCTGACCCAGACATGATTGCTCAGAGCTGACCCACACAGGATCGCAATGATCTAACCCATAGAGGATCGCAAAGAGCTTACCCACATAGGATTGCTGGAGCTGACCCACATAGGATCACTGGAATCTGACCCACATAGGATCTCTTAGAGTTGATCCCCACATGATAGCTTGGACTTGACTTAACCAGGATATCTAGGCGCACTCTTCTTGTCACATCTAGCTTCTGGGTTTCCACTCTAAGAATGCTCCTCTTCGAGAGTGTCCAATCACCATTCCAGTAGTCTATTATCCAACTGCCACAATTTTCCATGAAGAAGTGTCTCAAAGGACTGCCAGGTCATAGGGGTTTCAACGCTACAGATGGTGCGTCAATCGGATGCCCGCTCTGTGAGTTATTAGCCTTTTAGTCTCAGGGGTCCGGCTGGATTCGTGCTCGATGCATGCTGACCATAAACCATATTAATACAAATCTATTGTGGAGTATATATAAAAGGAATATATCACTCTAAGGTATCCAACGCTGTGGACGTTTCTTCAAACAGACATCGGGTGCCAATGTTATGGCAAAAATAGCATAAATGGGTCGTAGTGGGCTCGGGTCTGGTCCGAACCGGTCGGACCGAACCGGCCTATCTCAGCCTCGGCCAACCCAGTTCAGGTTGACTCGGCCTAACATGGTGGATCTGGCCCAACCCGTTGGGTTTATCCTGGCTCATTGGACGGCCCAACCTGCTTGGTCCAGTCCGGTTGGCCGCGTGTGGTCACGGAGGGTCGCGGGTGGTCGTGAGGCCATGGAGGGTCGCGATGGTAGCCACAAGGGCGTGAGGCCACAGATCGGATCGATCGGGGCGGTTAATTATGAATAGTGGCAGTGGTTCGGGTGGCGGATCAGCCTGGATGATGGCGGAGGCTCGAAAGGCGGTGGTATCTTGGGCAGCGGCTCGTCCGGGACGGTGGCGGCGTGGACAGAGGCGGTGGCTCAGACTGCGGCAGTTCATCCCAGATGGAGGTGGTTCTTCCCGGACGATGGAATTTCACACTGGACGGTGGCCATTTCCACATAAACACTTGATAGCCTATTACTCCCTATTCAGTGAAGTAAGAAGTTCCACATTATTCAGGTTATTTTTCATATCATGATATAGACAGGTAAGAATCACCTTAATATTTTGATCCCTACCTCCCAATGAAATTGGGGTGTTGTTCGTGCAATCACTGCATTGTCCCTCACATTTATTGTTATCCTAGTTTCTCCTCAACCACACTATTTTCAAAAATATAAATTGTTAGAACAAAACATAAGTCATCAAGTCATCAATAAGTTATCTTATTGTATAATTAAATATAAATTGATATATTATAAGTTCTCTATGATTATAATTTAAAAAAAAGGATTCTTTGGTGATTACTTATACATAGTCTCACACGATGTGTTTTGAATAGTATATTATAATAGGTTTTGAACCACATTGAATAATATATTGTTGGTAGAAATGATATTTATCTATATTTCATCCTTATCAATATCAAAAGGAACTATATATTTTTATTCTATTACATATTCAATTAACACACACTTCTTCGAGCATCACCAGCTCACTGCCCCATCATAAAGTAAAAATACATAGCATGATTTAAATTCTAAAAAATTATGATATGTATGGATGTTCATATCAGTGTGTTCTCCCAACTAGTTATCAACTCATCCACACACCAAAACATATAATTTTTATATCTTAAGTAATTTAGGATTTTTTTTAGTCATCAAAATATATATTTATATCTCTTAGATTATATTTATTTCTTCCCAATATGATTAATGAAATGGAAACATAAAACCTAGTTCATATCATGGAATATAGGAATACCCCACTACTCAATCATAAGTGATTCTACTCATTTATTCAATATTATCCATTTTTTGGAAACATCCTCTTAGAGAAATTAAATAAATTTGACACTGGAATCAATAATATCTATGATTGTTCTATATTGTACCGTTTAAGTATAATGTATATATCTGTACATTGATATACCAAAGAAGACTTAGAGAAGCATCTTGATAGATCATGAACCCTAGAATGCAGTCTAGTTCTCATATGCCTTTTATACAGAATAATTCAATTTTTTATGAATTTACATAAGTTAATACATTATATTTATTTCTCATTAGTAGTGTTTTATCAATATACAATACTAGAAAAAATATTGAACTGCTGCTAGTATTCCCATGGAAACAGGGATGACATTAAATTAAATAAAAATTATCATATGGCCTAATCACAACAAAAATTCGATGACCATGATGCCTAATCTAGTCCATAAATACAACCCTGAATTCATTGTACAATATTTCAATGGTCAAATGTAATACACCCTTTCAGTTATGTTATGTATTTATGTTCAAAAAATATACAATTAAAAAAACATTTATGAAATATTTTTTACAAAATTTAAAAACATGGAAGGGTTCTATAACATGTAATTTCTAAAGATATTATGATATAAACTTGGATGAAACCTTCATTAGAATCAATTCCTTGATGTTTCTTAAATCCATTTAAATGAACTTATACCTTATGGGTACTCTATAAATTATCCATGTTAATAGTTTTTCTTCAATACCAAATTAATCCCAATAATTTATAAATTAATAATTGGGTATACAAAAATATTATCTTTAATTCGGTACAGGGAATACATCAAAGAATACAAGGCTTATTTCCATTTAGTAAAATCATTCCCCCATACATCTTCTTTGTATATTTGAGTTTTTTCATTATCAATGATTAATTTTTCACCCGAATTGGTGATAAAAATACCATATCACCCTATTTATCTGACCTCTTAAGTAGAACTATACCATAACTGTGTCTCGAGAATAAATTCATCTCCCACTATATCTTCTAAAGATTATTCTTGTACTAAATCAAGTGTAATTTCATAATTAACATCATCAATGTAAATCCTCCCCCACTTTTTCAACTCGAATGTTTTTCTATATCTAAAAATGAATTATATCATTCTACAATCACATTTCTATATAAATTTTTATATAGAAAATATTATTTTTTATCTTTTGGATAACCTATAATGAAACACATCATTATATTAAATTCTATTTTTTCAATATATGTATACTTAAAAGTTTTTATCATTGCTATGAAATTATATGTGACAATATATGCATCTTTCCAAACTATAACTCTTATGGAATCCTATATGATGCATTATTTGATACTCAATTTAGTATATATTTCAAATTCTATATTTTGTATTTCTAAAATATTAAAGTTATACATGAATGAATCATAATTGGTATGCCCATGTCATGTACGATCAAATTTTTACATTCCCTAAAAACATCCACTTAGATGTATAATGATGAAAATGTTTGGAAACATCTCACCCTCCTTCAAATTGTTAATGAAAGATTTGTTAATATATTTTAAATTATGGTTTGATTTTATTTTCTTTATATTCTTAAAAAATTGATTTTCTAATTAGTTATGATATTCCATAAACATTCTAAAGTAATATGTCATATACATCAGTAATTAGATAAATCTAAATCTATTTAATCATTGGGAAAAGTAATTATGAATTATTACCCACCCATTTCTTCTCTAACCAACTGACCACATACAATAATATGAACTGATTCGAATGGTTCTTTGGCTATTTATTCATTCTCTATAAATTGTGATTTGGTCTTTTTTACCTTTTACAGAAGACTGAAATGCATCTAATAGATTAAACTCAACAGAGTCTCAATTAATTTATAGATGCAATGTCCTTAAAATCGTATTATTAAAATGGTGTATCATATAGTCTTATATGAATATATGATATGTATCATTCTCTTTATATTTATCATTTATTTCAAAAACAAATTTTATATTTCTTGTAAATGGAACACATTATTAAGATGCGTCATACCATAATATTTGTTGTACTTATAAATCATAAAAAATTAATTTTAAATGTGAAATAAAATCATATATTTTATAAAATAGACATTGAGAATATGATTTTTCATATATAATACATAATAACAATTATTTTTTAAATAAACTATTATACAATGAAGTGTAGGATGATAATATACCACTACAGATGATGATAATATCATATCATTAATTAGTTAGAAATCTAATTGATATTTTTATATTTTGATGAATTTATTTTAATATAGTATTTGAATAAAATTAAACGAATAATATGAAGTATTCAATACCAAACTATTTGAAATAGCCAAATTTCATTCAATGAAAAATATACTTGAATAAGTAGGGTCACATTTCTTATTTTTCATTGTTGTGAAATTCATATTTTAGTGGAATTTCATTCTACATTCAAGGAAAATAAATAAATCTTATTTATTTCCCTTTATACATTTTCAATTTGGATTTGTAATACATCAATTTCATCGACACAGACATAGTCCTTGACACATTATCCTTTCCTTTAATATTATTTTTCACCGTAAGGAATGTTGAATTGGAATACATTTTATCCTTAATTTATTTATGAAATAAATTCAATAAATATGGGGGTCATTTATTCATGTTAATCATATTATAAATAATAATTAATGATGATATGTTAAGTGGTAAATAATAAAGAATGATATCATTTGACTGTTCTTGGTTCTGTTTTCACCCAAGGTATTATATTCCCCAAATGTACAAGATTATATAGAGTACATTTGTCCCTTTATGATTTCTTATAAAATAATTCCTCTATAAAATAAACTATGTATCTCATATATTTATTATTGACCTCAATTCAATTTTTACACATATATATTTGAAAACGTAATTAAATCATTTTTTCCCATGCAATTAGATTATCTCATTGGAGAGCAATGAAAACATGAATAATTAAAAAACTGGTTCATCATCCATATGAGTACTGTATATATATTTATCAAATGTGATTTCATCCTATTGTGATTTATAAATAAGATTTGATTCATGTAAACAAAGATTTATATCTTCACATTACACTATTCACATGATCACGTACCACTCTTGGATGTTATTTCAAGTCAAGATATTCTCATTGTCCAATATTGATCGTAGTTAAATTTAATTGGTGGATGTTTCCATAAGATCTAAAAAAATAGGATGTGATTAATTTATATTTATTCCCATTATAAATTTTCAAATTGTAAGTTTTATATCCATCCCACTTATATTTTAAATTCTATTATCCACAAAATACAATATTTATAATACTCTATCACATTAGTATTTTAGTTTAAATAATCACGAAACCTCTATTCATAACCTTCCCTATGCAATCACAAACTACATCCAGAGTAAAATATATGATTTTGGCTACCCAAATTTATCAAAAAAATGGACCCTTGATCTATTGAATGGTGTCTCAGTAACTCAATAGAACTAAATTTTTTACTTTTCCTCTATAGTTGAAAATATATATCTATGCAAATTACATTCCTTCTAGTATTTACTTTGTCAACCATCTGCTCAAAAAAATCCATTATAGTAAGATACACCATCAAGTATGGTTGATGAAGAAACAAAAATTTAGTTGAACCCAAATTCATTTAACAAAAATAATTTTATAAAATTAGATTTTCATTGAGTTATTTTTTTAATTCATTTTTGTGAATGATAAAAATTTATATTTATCACACATGTAATATGTAATCACACACCCAACTCAATTATGTTTTAAATATAAATAATTCATTAAATGTGTTCATTTTAGGTATGAATGTTAATTTATTATTATATTGTGTGATCATGCATAATAAATGAACTTTTAAAAATTAATAAACCATGTATACAATAAAATAAATAAAATACTATGTCATCATTATTAATTAACTATTTGTTTATCCCTTGGGATAATAATGGATGAACAAAGATCCTAGGTGTGGGAATCTAGTATTTTCATACATATATTTTACATCATTTAATATGTATATATGATACATAACATTATGATAAAATATATAACTATATAATATTTGGAAGATTGGATACTAGATAAGTAAATTATTTATATAGTTAAATTATACATCATCCCTTATAAATCTCTTCTCTATTTATACCCTTGTCAGAAAATCATACACAAAATATTACTTTATAACATATGGAAAGTAAATATATACAAAAAATTTATAATAATATATTTATAATAATCAGAATACATCTATTCAGAACTAGTGATTGAGACCTTGGATAATATCGACAATATATCATAATTAACATGAAATGATGTTAATGTATTTGAAAACAGATTTAAATGATCCCTATAATATTTTAAGAAGAATATACCCTTTTCATTTTGAAATAAATCCTTTAAAAACTAAAAATTACAAAATATTATGTGAAAAAAATCATTATGAATATCCATGACTATATTTAATGTCATCTTCCTATCTTTGAGTAGTCATGACTACAAGAAATTTCAGTCATGTAATGTAATTCAAAATAATGTTTCATTTCACATTTTATGGTAAATTATAAAAAATATTATAATTTAAATAACAAGAATAGAGGTTCATTTGAATAATTTTTTAATTGAATCATGGATATAAATGACATTAAATATTAAATTTATAATATTTAAACATTCATGAAAACATTTTAATGAAAAATTGGACATATAAGAAAAATATTTGTGACCAAAGAAAAATTAGTGTCTGATTTTTTCAAGTTATTTTTCTAGTCATATTATGTACCAAAGAGAGTAAAATAAATATACTACATTAAATATTATTGATTAATAATGGGGTAATAAATTTTAATCTATTTATTATATAAGTTTCATAAAATTTATTCTATGAAATTCATGCATAATTAATCATGATTAATAGACCATGAAACATAATTTTCTTACATTAAGTCTTATATATATTGAAACACATTCTGAACTGATGTATAATAAATATATATTTATTATATATTTCATAACATATACGATTTACTTATAACATTAATACACTCGTTTATCAATAATTCTATATTAAAATTACTATTTTGGGTGATAACAACTCTATTTTTCATGAATGTTTCAGATTGATAGTCCCAATCCACACACATTTTTTATGGTTCCATAACCTATAATATTTATAATATTTTATGATTATAATATTTCATTTTTTTATAAACTTTTATAACTAACCATACAATGATCTGATAAAAAATTAATGTCATCAATTCATTAAGATAGTACTGTGTACATATGCAAGAGTGAGGTTTATATTTTTTGATGGATGGAATGTAAGAAAGATAACTAAAAATTCATCCTTCAATTTCTATAATAATATAACATATTTCATATATATTTAGTAAATTCTTAATTATAACCATCAATGGAAATTTGTGATAAAAATGTAATGCATCATTGTGGGGATGTGGTTTTCTACATGTACACATGAGTGAGGTTTAATTTTACCATTTAATGGAATAGAGGTGGAAAATGGTAATTACATAATCATAATAAAGAATATGTATATTTAAGGTACTGAATTCATTATTTTATATAAGATACAACATATTATAAAGTATTTGAATAAACATTAAATCTATAAATACTGATTTAAAAATCACAAATATTTGTTTTGAACCATATTTTATATGGCAACATAATCAATAAAATAATTTTCTTTCATAAAGAAAGGGATATATTGGACATGAGGATATATTATATGAAGGTAATAATGTAGTTCTATGCTATGAAATAAGTATTAAAATATGTGAGGAAGAGAGGTTGAGTGGTTCCCTTTTGTGTGAGAGGGTTGGGACATTCATGGAATTAATTAAATTAAAAAATTTATTTAAATTAATTATCATGTAAAACGGGAAAAGGTAATACAAATTTAATATAGTATAATAATGGATAAAAAATCACATAAAATACAATTTGGAGAAGTTCATGTGATTTTTTACACTTATTTATTTATTTTGAATCTCAATTTAAATTTGGAGAATTATCAAAATATCAATTTTTTTATCATTAAGTGAATAGAATGTAACCATAATAACTGGTGACTCATAAATTGACCATGGTTTATATATTCAACAGTATTCCTATTAATTTTCTGAATTCAAAAATGATTTAAATTATAAATAATTCCATTTTATATTTCTTATTTTAAAATTTCATTAATGTCATTTTGAAGGTTTTAATATAACTTTACTTTAAGGATAAAAAAATAAAAATTGAATTTGAAAAAAAAATTAAAAAAAATTAAATTTTATTTTTATCAAAAAATATTCAATGAACAAAATAAATCAATAAAATTTAATTAGTTAATATATTTAATTTATTTTTTATATTAATAGAATAAATACTACGTCAGAGTTATATTAACATTTAAGGTAATTATTCAACCCCGTAAAATTGATTATAAATTTAAATAATAAAAAATGTGAGGTTTCAAATAAATATATATAACCAATCATAATTAAATTGTATACTTATGAATAATTATTGGATAATTTTATACAAATATTGTAAAATTTTGTATTTAAATGTTTCATAAAATAATATAAATGGCATAATAAAAACAACAAATGATCATATTTTAGAATAATTAATCATTAATTTTGATGTACACACATAATATAATATAAATTCATCAGTTTGTGAAATTTTAATACCTTACCCAAAATTTTAAATATTTTTACCTAACTAAGGTGAATAATATTTACTAATATTACTATTACTAATGAAAAAAATAAAATATTTTGATTAACAACATTTTAACAACATGATTAAAAATATGAGATTAATCATTCATGATTCAATTCGTAGAAGTGGTAAAATTCATTTTTCAATAAGTGTACAATATGGAACAAACATGTTATTAGAAAAATTATTATTTTTTCATAAAACTATATTTATTATTATTTCATGCATTCTAAAAACCATTTCATAAATTATTATAAAATTTATTTAATATATTATATATTTATTTTATTAAAATTATAAATGAATATATATTAATCTAATTTAACTAAATAAAAATACCCCTTGTAAAAAAAATATTTTCGACAAAAAAACATAATTATTTAACTTCAATAAATATTATTTTAATTTATATTAATTTTATCACCCAAAATTTTGTTTTATAGATATGAATAATATATAATTTTTATTATTTACTTGTTTGTATTCATACCCTTCAATATAATGGCCATGTGAAAACTACCACACTAAATAATAATACTTTAATAGTATAACATGATTTTTATAATATCAGAGTTTCTTATAAAGAATAATATCAATTGAAAAAATTATTTATAGCAAAACTATAGCCTAAACTATATGGCGTTACGTTATGAAAACCTTAAAATGAATGTTTTTTCCTATGAAATTCTATCACTCTGATATAAATAAATGATTGTATATATGTTTAATTAAATCCTTGGATTCCAAGGTTGCTACTTTTATTTTTTTATTCCTCAGGAGATCATTGACTAGGGGAGTGGTCATGATCTATTAAACAATATCTCTATGATATGAAATTAATTTAGGTTTTTATTTAATTTAATGATCATGATTTAGAACTACAACCTCTAAGTTTATATAATGTGAAAGATTAATTATTTACATCCTCAAAAGATATACACAGTACACATAATGAACTTGTGTGAAACTTGGTTGAATTTCTAAAAAAAATTTACCATCTTGATATGATCAGGATTCTAAAATGAATTGAAATATCTAGGGCACAATATTACATTTATAAAAAACTCATAACCATTTTTGATGGAGATATTAAAATGAATACCAGGTCACCATCATTGAACTCATGATCTCACTGACAGTTGCAAGAATAAATATTCTGTTAATATTCATTTACCCTAATATCTTCTATATAGATATACAATTTCATAATATCACCTCATAAATATCATGTTCTAATATAATTATTTATCAAATATAATCCCATAAAATTGGACTTCTTCACTTCCTTTTATAGAGGGATTCATAAGGATCCATTTAAAATCATAAGTGAAATCTATTATTATATAAAAAGCCAACCATTAGAATGTGTTGATCACAAAAACCATTGAAATACATATATAATTATATCACCATATTTACTTGCGTTTTAATAGTCTTTAAGAGTAATAATTTTTTTGATAACTATATATAGTGCTGAATCTCAAGACTCTATCCATGTCCCGTAAGAGTATTGTCTTTAACATCCAAGAAAACCTCATATCCTAATCAGATAAAATTAGGTGTGGGTATTCTGGAAATATCACCACTTCCTTAATGTATTTCCTGGGAATATAGTCAAGAGAGAAATATTATCTTATTTAATTGTTGTGTATTGAATTCCCAAGTCAATAAACAATAATACAAATATCATTATAACCTTTAGATTCTTTGTAGATTCGACCAACAAAATCCTTTGTGATGTTTTTCAATTACAATTTCAATTTCGGTAATGGTTTTGATATCCCCATATAATTTTATATATAATCCATAAAACTATAATATAAAATACATTGAGATACATTTTTCTCAATACCAATTTTCTGAATGCCTTAGAAGACATATTAAATAATATTTCTATACATCATCATAATTTCTAGGTGAATAAGGAATAATGAACTACCCACTTTACCCAATTGTTCCTTATTCAAATCACTTTTTTGGGACTCATACTCTGTTATATAAATTTATCATTCCATATCAATCATTGTTGAACTCAATATTATTCCTAACCATCTATTTTAGTTTAAAATGTTGTTTCTTTACCACTTTATATAATATAAGGATAGATGGCTGATTATCACTGAGAAAAATAATATCATTTCACATTCCATGGGATCCATAATTATTGGATCTCTATTAATTCTAATGAGGGATAAACTAGTATGGTCTATTCATCATAAAGAAATAAACACATTTTATTCCTCCCAATGGTGTCAATGTGTTGATTAGTTAGAATCATTAGTAAATTTAAACCCTAATATCTGGGGGATATTTAGCTATTTCCATGTCAATATATATTTCAATCACTTCTGATGTTGAAATGTGTTATCCCATTTACAAAAATAAATAATTATACCATATATATATTTCCAAAATAGTTTTTCCATCTCCAAATAATTATTCATGTAGTTTTTAACATTTATTTTATATTTTTATGAGCAATATGATTTCATCATATTGTCCTACATGAAAACACATCCCAATCATTTATTTCATGCATCAGTATTGATTATAAACCCTCTTCCAATACAGGTTATTGTGAGAATAGGTGTTTTGACCATCCTTATATTCATCATGTTTAAATCCTATTAATATTCATTTTTCCAACGGAACATAACCCACATGTATGTTATCTTTGTGAGGGGATTAGATAGTGATGTAAAATATCTCACAAAATATCTATAATATCGAACTAACCTATGAAACTATGGATTTAGGTCATATGGACAGTCTAGGAAATTATTAAATAACATCTATTTTTAGGGATACATCTATATAACATCACATGATATAATAATACCAATGAATGAAACATTATAAAACCAAAATTCTCACTTTGTGATGTTTTCATATAAATTATATTTTTATTAGGGTCCTTTGAAAAATTATAAAATGATATTCATAATCATTACTGCACATTGAATATATAATAATTTCATTTTTAAATAATTACACAAACTAATCAAGATAATATATAATGACCCTATTCATTAATTCAATATTGATAATAGGGTAATTTATATTTCCAAATGGAAATACTATAAACCCATAATTTTTATACCTCATATAAAACGGTGTCTTGCTAATGCCATAATTTTTAACCGTGAATGGATTTTATCAAGATTGAAGTCAAATAAATGAAATGTATTCAACTCCTCCTTATTAATAAAACAAATCATCTCTATGGGAGTACAGTATACTCATTCATGATAGTGGACTGATTAAGTACTAATTAAAAATGAATTAACCAACCATTATTCATAAAAAAATAATTGGTTCCCTCTAATGTAATAAAAATGATATATGAATCATTAATAAATATTCTTAGGGTGTGGCTTCTTAAATTCATACTCCTGTAGAGGAACTATATAATTAAGATGTGACTATTTTACAATTATGAGTTTCCACTACACAATTTAAATATATTCATTGAGGTGGTAGGATGAGACCCTTATAAAATTCATTTGATATAAAATAGGGGAATGATCCATAATAAAAATAGAAAAAACATTTTTTATAGTGGGTTATTAGTGTAACATTCTCCATGTCATTCTCAAAAACCACTTTGGGGGTTATTATCGTATGATATTCCCATTTTTATTTGGTCTTAATAGATTATTTCCATTTATCATCATTATAAACATTAGAATCCATTAATTATTAGAAAAAGTTCTCATACGACTTATATTTTTATCATTTGTGGGTGGGTGGTGAGTAATTTGGTAACTTCATTTCTCCCATCACAATAACTGGGTTATTCATCACCTTTTAACAGTCAATGAATTTATGACCAAATATTCCTCATTTTTAGAAACTCAAATTTTCATTCAAGAAATAAAAATTAAGCTTCACCCTATATTTCTATCATTGGTGAAGGACTTAATTTATTTTCACCATTTGATTTATTCCCGTTTTTATGAGACTCCAAATATTAATTATTATGAAAACCACATAAATGTTGGGAATATAAAATTTCAATTTATACCATTAGTAGTCATTTAATTATTTATACATATATATTAAATTTTCATCTAGTGAACACATTTTGAATAATTAGTTTTATGAAACCAAAGAATTTATAAAAGTTTTATTTTTGGCTAATTATTAAACCAAATAATACCTTTAAAGTCCTATAAAATTTGTTTCATATATACCAATGGATTCAATATCTTTTAGATTATGATCATGGGATTATATGTCCATTTTTTATATGATATACATGGGATGTAAGTACTAAGAAATATAATCCTGACTTCATCCCTTTATATAGTGTAAATTTTATGATCTTACCTTGTATTCATAATAATATTTCATTATTAATATGCATCACCTATTAAAAGATAAATAGCTTGGACAAAATATTCATTTTCTAATAACATCATAACGAAAAATATTTTCTCAGTGATACTGATCCACCACACAGCCACCAATGGGTCAGATTGCACACAAAAATAGTGTGGATATTACCTCATAGTATAATAAAAAATATGTTTTCCTCCATTTAATAGTTAAATTATCTTCTTGATTAATTAATTTATAAAGTCATATAAAAAAAAGAAATATTATTTAATAATATATGTCTCATAAAATTTGGTTGTTCTGAGGAAAATCATTGCATTTTCAAAAATATTTTTTTACTAAAATTGTTACTTCATTTTATGTCTATTAATTATAACTAAAAATCATTATGAGAGAAATAATAATCCTAATTCTAAACCACCTAATAATTAATATTCATTTATCTGAAGTATTATTTTTTACACCAGCTTATCAATCTATATTTACATTTGTTTAAAATTTTCCAACATTAGTCAATATATATTCACATCCTTCATAATATTCTTTAATCCATATGTTATTTGACCCATATATACCCCCTTATGATTTTCAAACTATGTGCGTAGAAAAGGTACAATATCTATGTAGCAGAATGATGGTAGATATATTCCAGAGCAGCTCATATCAGGGTTATTTCCCCTATATAAATCTATAACAAATCCATGTCCACTAACTGTATCCATATGGAAATGTATATCTATGAAAACTATAATATATATATATTACTATAACTTTACGGTGTTATCATATACATATTTCTACCTATATGGTTTTATTCTAGTTTTCACTAATCTGAATCTCTAATGATTGACTAAACCCTACTCTGATATCAATAAAAGATAACCTTTTTTCATACAGGAATGTTAAATTATTTTATATGAATATACAATACAATAAATTATGATCCATTCCTTTAACTTATTTGATTATTTAGAGACAAGGAACATAAAAATCTCAATTATATTCATTATGAATCGTCTCTCATAAAGTGATTCTCACTTTATACCCATCTTGATAGACCCAAAAAAACATTTCTTCATAACCTATGGAGATAAATTATAAGAATAAAAAATATATGGATCTCAATAATGGTAAATAAGGGATATATCTATCAATGATCATATAAAATGATAAGATAAAAATAAGGTTAAGAAATTATCATTAAAAATTACTATTTTCATACCCAAATTTTCATGGTTTATAATCACTAATCATGAAATGAATCATGGGAATTTTAGAGACATGAGTCACTAGAGTGAGAAATAATTAACAATCAATCATAAACAATGGGGATATTTCCTAATCAAATTTTTTTATTAATGTGTGACACTATAATAGACATAAAACCAATTTTATATATCATGTTAAACTACTGATTCAATTAAATCATCATTGATAAATTATTTTAAGATGGATCCAATTTAATTAAAGTTTAGGCATCAACAAATGGATTACATAGAAGATTAGGCAGCAATATCTATTTCCCATTGGGGATAGAGCACAAATTCTAATTTCCATTTATTTTCTCAGGATATATAAAGATTTAACAAATTTATTAGACGAATATATAAATTTTTGGTCCTTACCAAGTCTATAACATAATAAAAACCATCATATTTGTCACATATGATCATAAATAATTCATCATATAAACATCAGAAAACATGTGTAATGTAAATAGTATTTATAATCATTTTTTAATTTCATCATAGTATAACTCATTATAAAATAACGTTTTTCCAAAAAAATAATAATAATCATATACCATCAAGAAAAAAATAAGGATTGTATCATTGGATAATAATCCTAGAAAATCATGATTAAAATAACTGGAAGTTATAATATATTGTGGTTCATTTAAAATATATTTGTAATATATTGTTGAGATAAATATCCCAGTTATTTAAAAATCACATAATTAAAAACAATTGAAAATAATTATGGAAAGAATTTTATTTGGAATGAATCATGGAAACATGTAAATGAATATTCAAATATCTTAACATTTTTTTTGGAATTAATTTTTATTCCTTCCTTTTAAGATAATGAAGTGACATATTTCAAATTATGATTAAAAAGTAAAAATCTACCTCATTTGGAAAACGAAAAGAATTATACATTGAAAAATTTTATGATAATTAAAACACAGGGGAAATGAAATTAATCATTCATAAGTGAATAGAAAAACTAACCATCAAAATATTTTAATGAAAACATAGATATTGAAGAAAAATATTCCTAACTAAAGAGGAAGTAAAGGGTATTTCCTAGAAACATTTTCATGATAATTTTATGTACCATAAAAAAGAAAATAGTAAATATTCATAATAATTAAATGGATAGTCCATGGACAATAAAATTAAATTAATTTATTAGATAAGGATAATAAATTGTATTTATGAGAAATTCAAGCAAAAAAATCTCGATTAAAATGGGGATCAATCATATATCTATTACCCCACATCCCATAAATACTCATTTTCATTCCAAACTCTTATATATTAATAAAATTCTTATTATAAATTTATCAAATAACTTTTCATGTATATATAGTACCATATATGATTTTATTATAACATCTCATAAAATTTTTATTAATAATTCCTTATTTAAATTATTTCTCCCTTTGATAAGTATTTAATTTTTCAAGGATGCATAAATTAAAATGTCTTGATTAGTATACATTGATCACTGTTTAATAATATCTAGAATATTAAAAATCTTATGAGTATTATATGTAATAATTTTATTCAATTTTATCACAATTTATATAAATTAGTTTTGAAAAATGAATTGCATCACATCGTAGATACGATATTCCATATGTATACATGTCTAATTTTTCCATGTTTTATTGGATGAAAAAAATAAATTTTAAGTCACCTTTCTTAAATAAAAATTATAAAATATATATCTTATATTATCACTATGTTTATAATTATAAGCATCAATTTTATCTGGAAATGAAAAGTGAAATCCATCATTTATTGGAGTTGGTAGTCCACATGTAGGAATAAACATTTTCTTATTTTTCCATTTAATAGATAAGAGGGGGATAATATTAGTAAAATCATTCTAATAAAAATTATTTATATTTGGGATACTGAATATATATTATAATAATATATACCTTAAATATTGAACAGGAAAAAAAGAAATAAAAATTATTGTACTCTATTAAGATATATACCACTTCATTGAGAAACCACTTTTTTCTTAAAACATATTCATTTAATGGAAGGTATTTTGGAAATTAAATAATTGGATAGATGTGGGGTAGGAATATGGGAAGGTATCCAGATAGGTATTTCTAATATATAATCCTCAATATGTGTGAGGAAAATATGAGAAGAGGTTCCCTATTATATGATATGGGAGTTGAATTCATGGAATTAAATATTGTATTAAACTAATATAAATTAATTGTAATGGAAAAGTGTTAAATATTGATTTATTTAGAATATGGGATGATTATAAATATATAGAAATTTAGATAATGTTTTTCTTTTTTTGATCACTTTACCCCATTCTTTTAACCCCTCATTAACCCCTTTGAGAATTATTATGTTATAGATGTTTAATACCATTTAAGGGTAATGAATATTATCATAAAATGTGATGTTACCTATTAATGGTTAATGATTGATATTTCATTTCATATCCCATTAACATGGATTAATTTTGTATTTTTATGATTATTAAATAATTTATTCAATATTATGAAATATCATTAATATCAATTTTGGATTTATAAATTTATTTTGGTTTTTATTTCATCATGATAAAAATTGTATTCCATTATTAATTTATAAAACATTATTACTTTTTTCATATTCAACTATAAAATTATGGAATAATAATATTTCACTAAATTAATATTACATTTAATATTTTCTAAATCATTTATTCATTTTTTTAATAATTGAATAAATATTAGGATAATGTCTCCTATGAATATAGAATTATTATTAAATGTATAATAGTTTTAAAAAAATCCATATGATGAGAGGAAAAGATATTTATTTTAGGTGAACATTTAGAACCAAAAATAACCCCATTATATCATTAGGGAATGAATATTTTAGATATAAAACTCAATAGAGGAACATATTAGTGATTATCATTTTCCTAAAATAATATAAGGTTCATAATCAAAGACAAATTCCACCTTTTGTTTATATAATCAAAAAATGGATCAGAATGGTTGATATAAACACATTAAGTATGATAATGGAATTTCTTACGGTTACTTTAAATAATTTTCTAAATGATTATCTAGTATTACTCGTTTCTCCATTAAATAAGTGATAAATGTATCCCAATGATACAATTTATAATGGTAAAAAATAAAATATACTCATAAAAAAATTTGTACCTCGTAATTAAATATATATTCTTTTTTTAAGATATAAATTCCTATATGATCTAGAAATTCATTTTATAATAAGTGCCCAAAACATAGGGAAAATGACTATTTGTAAATAATTTTAGATTTAATTATATCCCATTAGACGTAAATACCTTAAGATGAATATTAGAAAATTTTATTGAAATTATTAACTTTTAATATCATTAAAATCATTAATAAATATAGTTTAATCAAATTTATTTAAAAAAAACATGGGCATAATACTATTTTTAGAGAAACATGTCTCTACATACCATCAAATGATTTTATATTTATTTCTATTATTTTCTAATAAAATAATGTATTTTATAAATATGTAAAAAATTCAAAAAATTTATTATCACTACGAATACCACATTATCCAATGATAATGCAATAACTATGACATTAAATAATAAAATTTTAATATGATAATGTGGTTCTTTTAAACTCATTGTTTCTTATTATGAAAAATATTAATGAAATTAATTTTATTTATATTGGAACTATATCTTAACATATCATGCTGTTATAATAGTATAATTCCTCGTGTTCATTTATTTCTCAAATGATATTTCCCCCAGCACTTATTTACTTTACCATTATGGTTTACACCAAATCTAGATTTTATATGCATTTCCATGAACTAATATGATCTTTAAAATGTATACTAACTAACTGGTGAAGGGAAAGTATGGTAAGAAATTAAATTTTATTTCATAAATTTGGAAATTCATTCCCTTATACATTTTATAGGTGGTTGGTGATACAAAGTGAAAAAAATAATAAAAATAATGACATTTTAAAATAAATATATAATATTAAAATAAAATAAATTATAAGCAAAACATTAATGGTTATATATTGGATATAGTCTACTAAACATGAAATTATATTTCATATGAAAAAATAAATTTTCATAAATAAAACTCCTTAGTATTTTTATAGATTTATCATGCATAAATTTTTTTTAAATGAATTCCATATATGCCCTATGATACGTAAAATAATTTTATTTAGAAAAATATAATTAAATTTTTCTAATAAAAATTTTCATTAATTTTCCAAGATATGTTAGAGAAAAATAATTTCCCAATATATAAATATATATATATATATATTCGACTTCTAATAGGTATAATGGTTCGTACTTAGACCCAGACCCAATTGGTTAGGTTCAGGACAAGGAATTATCATGGTGAAAATTTAAAGAGACTAATATGTATATAAGAACATATATATGTAAAAATGACAATATAAATAAAATATAATAAATTATAATGTATAAAAAATAGAAAATAAAACACATATAATCCACCTATAATAACGGGGTCGCTTTTTTTCGACACCCTCCTAAAATGGAGAGGCAAAAAATCTCTTCTCAATATTGAAAGGGATGTTGATTAATTCTATTTAAATATATATTATTATATAATAATACATATAAATATAATCACAATTTACTTTTGTTTTTACATTTATTCATGGATGGTATGAATCAAACACAATGCACTTCCTCCTCATCTATTGATAAATAATATACACAAACACAGACCCACACAGACAGACACACACAAACACACACACACACACACACATATATATATATATATCTAGCTTATATTTATATGTGTGTGTGTGTGTGTGTGTTTATGTGTGAGATTTTTATTTACAATATTTTTTTTAAAACTCATCGATATTCCTTCGACTATATATTTGTGAAATGATATCAAATTGACATTCATTATATTCCATTAGAATTGATTTAAAACACTATTTTCAAAATATTTGAATTTTTTTTTATTTTTTTTTTGGAAATTATTGTATAATTTCACTGATACAAATATATAGAACCATTTTTACAAAATCTGTTTTAAAAATATAGAATGTATAAATTTGGTTATTTATTCATCTTAAATAAATTGAATCCCAAAAAGCCATATCCCATTTTTCTAAAAGAATGATGTTAAATACAATTATATCAATAATATTTAGTACAAACAAAAGAGTTGATGGTATCTTTTTTTTTAATTTTTTGTTTATTCCCTCACTATTTTGGTGACATTCTTCAAATGCACAAAGCTATAAATCTTATAGATCATCCACATGTGATCCACATATCATGAATAATTAATCAATTATTTTTGGAAGAAAGAGTGGGAAATAGAAGATATTTATGACGCCTATTTGATTTCATGAAGAATGAAATCTTAATCGAATGTTATGATAAATCCAACCTTGTTCCTCTGTCATATTTTCATTATAAATATTTATAGAAAATATATGATGTCAAGAAATTCCGGATAATCTTGGAATTCACTATTTGTTATCAAAAAATGACTAATATACTTAGGTTATAAATTCCAAATTTCCACATTGGTCCCTGAAAATTTATAGCATTCATTTTAGACCCTCAATGATATTTATGACATAATTATTATTTTCATAATTATAAAAAATAATTTATCACTCACTTTTAATATATTAAAATGTTCTAGGAAAAAATATTAACCATTTAATCGGCCCTCTCCACAATCAATAATATAATAATCCTTGAACATCTTATGTAAATTTGAAGATTTATATTTCTCAATTTAAAAGTTATGATCAAAATACATATGAATACCTTGAGAAATAAATACAATCCTTATTATTCAATGTTTAAATTATAATTTAATTAATTTTACTTGTGATCTTTCAAAAATAGATATTTAATGGATACAGTACATGGAACCCACTATATCCTAAACTCATACCATTATTAATTGGATGATCATGTTAATACACATTTTTTTAAACTGATAGATATTTATCTCAATATCATGGATTCCAACACTAACACACACTAAGAGTGGTTTATAGTATCACAAACTATCCCATATAAAGAAGAATAATATTATAGATATGATTTAATCTAATGAGGACATTCTATGTAATATTATCCCACTATCTATTCTTATCACATAATGAATGATTCACACTTTTTCCATAATCATTTTTATGGTTTATATATATTTTATTAATATGATAACCTGCATTATTTTACCATGGACACAGATTTCCTAAAAATACTACCATCCTGATCATGATAGGCAATGAGATATCTTTTCCTCTACCCATAAGTGAAAAATTATACCATGATTATTAAACTATTATCATACCACCCATGATGAACCCAACAAAAGCTAACATGCCAGCACATCACTATTTTAGATTTTCCCATGGAATAATGTTCACAAAAAAATGTTACACAATGATAATTATCTCAAGTAAATACAAAAAATAAAAATGTTTATAGATATAAACAGCCAATGGATCCTAAAACATATGGAGTTCCTATTGGAAAATCAGTCATCCTACTCTGATCTACCCACAATCACCATGTGTGAACATTATGAGAATAATTATTCATTATTATGATACCCTAGTAACTAATCATTAGACATAATATATGTCCTATTAACATTGTATATCTATCCTATAAGACATATATTTTGATTATTATTATAGTATCTAAAGGATCTCATTATAGGTATAAACTACCATAAATTTTTAATATGATGCATAAGAAATTAAAATTAACATGTATAATGTGGACTAAAACTTATCTGCACTATTGTAGAGAGAATAAAATATTATATATATCAAAATATATAGATGTAATTAAAAAAAATTCATAAAGGATTCAGGTCTAAGAAAACAACTAATAATAGACCCTACCTTGATGAGGGGCACCAAGAAGTTCTTGGTGATTAAATGTTGAATACTAAGAATCGATGTTGTTGAAGTGCTTGGTAAGAGAACATTACACCATTATATTCAATTACCCACAACAATCCATACTACATAGGTTTGGTTTATTATGAATTTCTTCTTCATTTCCCCATTAATATATGTCACCGAAGATATATGTTTTACAATATATCATGTATCTCAACCTGATGATCATTGGGAATTAAACTCCTCCTCAACCATTTGTATTTTTCACCTCATGAAATTTTTTATCTAGTGATCATTTGAGTTTGCATTCTTTTTAATCTTCTTCTTCTCCACTCCCTCATTCATTATCCTTTATTTCTATTACACTTACTAACCCAACTACTAAATTTAAATGAATATAGTTTTTTATGTTCTTTATTGGGGTGGTTTAATTTATAGTTTAACAAAATGGTGTTCTATTTATTAGTTTTGATTCTAGAATTTATGGTGACATGTTTCAATATGATTATTAATTAATTAGTGTATTTTTTCAAATCATATATAATTAAAGACATGAAATTATAATGAATATTTAATATTCATTTTATAAAGTTATATGCATATTTTATACCTATTATGGGATCAAAAATGGTTATCAATTACTCATTTCATCTCATGAACGTGATTTTTCATGGACTTGTAATTTTGATTTAAAACAAATGTGTGTATTCCACATTATTGTGTAAATACCCAAGTGTCTCTTTTAAAAAAATTAATTGGTTAACAGGGGGTATTCAGTAGAAAATGTTTTTAAAATAGATGTATTTTCAAAATTTATAAAATCGCAAATAATTTTAATAAAGTTTTAAAATTACTCGTTGTTACATTATTATGGTGTTATTTTAAAAAAATTTGAGATTCTCATTTGACACCCTTGTATTTATTCTCGATGTGAATCATTTATACACATTGATTCAATGATTGATTGAATGGTTTATTTCTTTTGAATGTGTATGAAATGATATTTGGTTTACCTAAATTTTCTAAATTGATTTATTTATTGAAAATATAATAATTTTATTTAACACCATTGATTGATTTCATTGGTAACCTATAAAATTACTTGATGCCTACAAAATAAGAACACTTTTTTTGAGTGTGATCTAACTATTAACCTAGTTTATATTATTCTCTACCAATCTAATTAGGGATAATATATACTCAACTCTCATTGTATGGATTTGGAATAATTGAAGATAATCGCTCCTGATATTTATTTTGTACCATATATAGTCAAATTGGACTAGTATGAATTTAGATGGGTTCATTAGTGTTATTTGGTGATTCAAATAATTATGATTAGGTTTTGTGTAACGTGATTCATATGTAGTTTATTATGTTTCTTAATTTATATTTAGGATTAATTTGGGGTTCCCATTTGACATCTTATTTTTATCACCATGATATTGTTGATTATTATGAAAATTAATTTATTTTTTTTATTTTATATACTTCACTAACATCTTAGTTCGTATTGTTATTTTATATTTTTCTAGTGAAATTTTGGATTTTCATTCAAACTGATTTCTAAAAATGATTGCAATGTGTAATTTAATTGGAAATGAATCCTTTTCTCATTTACAATATTAGATAAATGGTTTTTAAAATATTATTTTGAGCAAAACGAATGTTTCTCATTATGAAAATTATATTTTAAAAAGTTTCTTGTGATAGAGAAATGAAAATTGTTCTGTTTTGTTTTCTATAGTTTTAAGGTACTTTTTCCATTATTTAAAAATGATTATATAAAATGATTGTTCCACCATTATTGTTATTATGGAATGATGAATGATTTATATAATTTATCATTAAATAAGACATCATTTTCTATTGGTTGGATAATGAAAAACTAAATTTAAATATATTGAGTTTATTTAATAATTTATGGACTTTATTATGAAAGAATATTTATATACTATTTGGTGAATTTTTTTGGGGAATGTTTTTGGCCTCACCCTACATGTATATAGGTATTTGTGTGGGAGGGAGGTGTGTATATGTGAATTTCTTGTGTTTTATACGAAGATACCAATACATAATCAATTCATTGGTTCCATGGATGGATGTGATGAATGTGATGACTGACATTTGGTCAAGTAGAAGCTTTTTTGTAGTATTTGGGGTTCTATTTATTTTGAGATATTTCATCTTCCCATTCTTTCTGTGGTATTTTTTTAATATTCATTGTATCCTATAACACTGTATTTTATTTGGTTATCCATTTTCAATTTATGGATAACTATTTATTCTAATATGTACTATTTTTTTATTTATTCAGATCAACATATTTTATATTTATATATTAAATGGTGTTGATTGGACATGTTAGAGTCTTAATGTGGATTCAAATGCCTTCTGATATTCTTAATAATGTAAAAAAACATTACTTAGTTAATATTATCGATACAAATTAAATGATTTTTAGACTGTATGGAAAAGGAATGTTGTTTGAATATTCTGCCATATCTGTTCTGGTAATTAATTTAGAAGCAACCTTGGATAGCTCTTTATTTGATAAATTATTAAAATTTTCACCAGGAATATTATTTCAACTAATAATGATACCAATTAAGTTAATTTGGTCCATAATTATTGTTAAATGACACTTATTAATGGATTTTTCCATGAATATTCCTATTTAGAGATATCTATATATGGTTTATTTTTAATTTTGATGATTTATGTTAGGAAATGATTTAATATTTTCATTATCTGATTTTTTAATATATTATTTTAATAAATTATTATTTTTTATTAGAGCACTCTTAAACTATAATATATGACTGTCAACCAAAATAAATAATTAGTAATAAAAATATATTTTATATGAAATAGTAAAATTTTATCTAAAAATTATTGTTAATAGCTCTAATTTCTATGAACACATATACAAATAATTAATGTCTTATGGTTATATTTAATATGAAGAAATAATAAAATTTAATCTACATATAGAGTTATTGGGACATGATTAATATACCTAAAACTTAGTGGGAATAACTCATTTAAACTCAATCAAATCAAATTCCATCATTCACTATTCTCATATGATTCTCTTTTTTTGGAATTATAATATACCATTTCTTAAACAAATAAAACATGAGATCTCTTTCCTTAGAAAGATTCTCACATAAACATATGGAATAATAATTGTTATAGTTTATATTAACTAATCCAAAGACCTAATGAAATGTATGTCATAAAATATATAATGATTATTCATCGATCACCAATATGTAATTAATAGTTACTATAATTTTTTAAATTCATGTATTGAATAATAAATAAAATACAAAAGAGCATTAGTAACAGTAAAATGAAATTAAAATTTTAATGTATTTAATAATTGAATAAATTATTCTTTGTAAACAAATTTAGAAACTAAAATTAATTAAATAAATATTATTTATTTATTTATTTATCCATATATCTTTTTGGATTTTCATTTTAAATCCATGAATTATTTTATTTATTTTAGAAACATTTTTTTACACATAATAAAATTTATAAAAAAACATCAAATGGAAGACTAAGTGTCCTAGATCAGGTGAAACCAAGTATCACACCCTAAGGGTGTGATATTATTTTTAATAATTATAAATTTGTCTAAAATAGTTATCTTTTTATATTTCCAACTCATGTGAGCAATCTTAGATGTAGTTGCAGTCAATATACCACACATGTATTTTAATATTTTTTTCAATTAACAATATGAATAATCACATAGAATGAAACATATTTGTGTGAAAAAAGAGCATTACTGAAAAATTATAGATTCAAAAAATTTTCATAATTCATGGAATGAATCTCAAGATTTAAAATATAGACACCCAAGACCTTGAATGGGATCAACATGAATAATTTATAGTTAAAATGTAATTTAAATACAATTACCTTAAAAATTGACATTATAATTTGATTTTAACATTAATTTATAAATTTTTCTTTATTGAGAACTTATTTAGGATTTTATTTAGTGATATACACATTTTTTTAATAATTATTGTTTTTACATAGTGGTAGAAATAGATTTTTTTTTTGATATTTAGGACCACTATTCCATTTTCAAGGGAAATTGTAAATCCAATATATTAAATGGAAGAATGGGAAGATGACCAAATAAAATACAGTGTTATATATGTTATTTTCACTTTGGATATGTATTATATAGGTGTTGATTTGGACCTTGGGGGCATGACAATGGGTCTGGACATGTACAAGAACTATGAACCCATTTGTGGCACCTTGGATTGTACTTATACATTCATCATCTTGTGACCAAAAATTGATTATTATATTATACACATATAGATACATTCTCAATCTGACACCCCATATTATAGAATCTAACCATATATACTAGATTAATATACCATGAGTTTATCTTTGGAAACTCCCAAATAGAGGGTTTTAGTGGATAACAAATCTACTAAATGTATACACTATGTTATATTATTTTTATTATGATTCATGTACCATATATTATTAATGTTTGTATTGGAATGTTGAGTATTCATTTAAATATATTTATTCACATATAATTATATAATGGTCTCTAAAATATTAGAAGTTTTTGGTGAGATAAATAGACATTATCATAGTATATGATACCATAGAAACCACAATGAGATATTAACAATGGAGTAGAGTGGGAGAGTGGGTTGTGTACATATCATGGTGATATTGTTAGTCATGTCTAAAAGTCCTCATGGGATATCATAGGTATTTACCTATCCATCATTTGTAATTCATTATGTTTTTCTCAAAGGATGATGGTTCATATATGTTATAGTATATCCAAATTTATGTATTACCCTCATTCTTGTGGTGTGGGATGGTGGGTCTCAGTCAAATGTGTGGCTCGGAGTGAAAATATCCTTCTCCCCATGCACAATAGAGTATTTATTGGTCTAGGGATCCTAGATTTAAAGGATGGATGAAGTTTATAGTATCACATTAATTATTATTAACGTTTCTAATTTCTTTAGCATTTGATAATGTATATCTCACTCTATATAAAAATATATATTAGGTTTCATCTTGAGTTTTGATCATAGGATATGGGGAGATGTTTGAGATTATCTCCCAATAGATACCTTCACCAAACCATCATGGATGGTATATAATAATTATTTATAGTTTTTTATCCAAATTTAGATACTATCCATTAACTATTTTTTTGGTCCCTGGTGACATGTACTATCTGTTAATGGAGACATCCCCCCCAGCCAGGTAGACCAAGGGTCCTCCATTCTATGTGATGTTCTCAAAGAGATTCACTAATGAGGAATGGTTTATTCTATTATTAAAGGAGAAGATTCTATTGATAGATAATCATTTCCCATTTCATGGAATGAGATACCCAACATGTTCATTGGGTTGTTTATTCATGGAAATTATTTTTTAGTTGCCACATATTGATGATTGAAGACAATAACCATTCCGAAAGGTTGTTTTTACAATAGAGGAATTGGTCTCCAATGATGGATTTAGTTTTACATGGATTTGTTGTGAATATATCTTAGTTATTTAGATAACAGGTGAACACCAATGTTTGAGAAACACATTTTTCATCATTTCATTTACTCTAAAATTTTATTTAAAGAAGATTGAATTTTGAAAATGGTTACTCTTTCAATAGTTGTCATACTTTAAAAACATTGTTAATCTACTACGATGGTTTCTCATATTATGTTATTTCAAACAGGATTTTAATTTATTATATTTTCTAAGTCGTGTTATTCCATTTGGAGAAAGATGCATGGAATCCACATTGGTGTGTCGAGACTGAAGAGAGATTTAAGTTATATTTCTTATCACATTCAGTGTAATGTAGGTCCATATTCAGAGAATTATTGCACGATGGTAGTCCAGGTTACTCACTTTGTTATCTATGTTGATTTTGGTAAAGAAAATTTTGTTTATAGATAGGTTTATGATCATGTGATGAGGATGTCATTTAATTTCTCTAGGTTTCCCTAATAGAACAGTTTCAATTTTTTAATTTTTTTGGGACGGTAAACTTTTAATTTCATTGTGTGTGTTTAGGTAGGTGGATTCTTCCCCAGATTTTTAGAGATATATATAGTTCCCCTAAGGTATTGCTGAATGATACATTGGAGATGGCCCTGATCTCTATCTATGACATTGTGTCCATTGATTATCTGGGTTTTTTGGTGATTTCTTTTCCATATTTGGGTTACCATTTGTTACATTGGAGGATTAAATGATTCATCTATACATGTGTGATAACCTATTACCCTACATCTATTTTTATTCTTATAGAATCCTACTATTAATAATTATACTAGACCCTATAAGAACATTGATATAATTAATGTTGTGTTTGAGAGAAAATCATATTTGTTGGTGATCTTTTTATCTGGGTACTATGTATAAAGAGATTATAGGACCTATCAAAATTCAGAAGCGTAAAGATTTAATATTATAGATATCATAATGTTGTGTCTTTATTTTTCACATCACTAGAGAGGTAAGAATGAGTATTAAATTTATAACTATGATTTTATGTCCTCCGTGGTTATGGTTTTTTATCTAATTAGTGAATTATCTGATTGGATGATATTTAGGTTAAATATACACTTATTATTTGTGTTCCATCTTGATGTTATTCTCATGCCCTTGAGATACAACATATAAGCATTGGGTGTCACGCATGGATTACCATCATCCCAGGTGGGGCCCTGATGGGTCAGGACGTGACATGCTCTGTGATGCTCAATATATTAACAATGATTGTCCTTATTTTAGTAAAATGAAACAAGAAAATTATAATTCCCAATATAAATCACACACATATATATACTTTTTATATCTATAAATCTTAATAGATATGAGATTTTATCTAATCCATGTTGTGTTTAGAAAAAAACATGAATTAGTCAACCTCATATGTGTTTCACAAATGAATGATAAAGGATGAATATATATATTTATGTTATATGAAACTATAAAATGATAGTTTCCATTTAATATTAATGAAAAATTAGCCATTGGTCAAAATCATTTATTTAATATAGTACATGTTTAATATATAATTTTTATTAGATATATTATTAAATCTCATATAAAAAATATTTAGTTAATATATCAATTCTTAAATATATATTATATATGTCATAGATTAAATTAATAATCATATAATAATTTAAATATTAAAATAAATATTTTATTATGTTATTAAATTAACAAATCTATATCTCTGCATTTATATAAATATTTATTTTCCAAGATAAGATATACTATTGAATACATGAAAAATGTAATCCAATTTACAAATTTTTAACACATATTACTTAGAGTCATATTTTTTCTGTCATTATATGTTTATATATTAAAAAATTGAGACGTGTTTTATTATATCATTTATATTTTACTGAATCTAAATACATTCCAAAAAATTAATAGATGACCATCTAGGATTCATTTCTAATTGGAGAAAGTCATAACCATAAACAAATGGTACCATTTAGGAACACATAATGTCCACATAGGGAATGATAAAATAAAATTTAACAATAAACATCCTAGAAATATAATTGTGTAATATCATCCCATTATAAAAAAAGTACCATCATGAAAGAAGCATAATAATGTAATTATCAATTAATATCTAATAAATTATTCTCTAACATACTAAGAGGAACATTCATGTAACCACAATTACCATTAATTTGTTTCTCAAGAACATACCACACAATAAATGGTTTCAATATATATTCTTCTATAACACTAGAAGGAACCATTATATTATTATCATTAGATAAAAATATCATTAAACATTGTATACAAAATTAAACCTGCTTATCTATAAGAATATGAATCATGGTTTTTATCATGAATTAATTTATATAATTCATGAAATAAATAAGTATTGCTCATATCCCAAAGAACCAATACAATTGTATAAAAATAAGAACATCTAATTTCATATAGAGTATGAAAAAATACTCTTACTGGGAATATTGTATTGAACATCAGTTAGTTAGGATTATAAAGTGTAAAAATCAAGAAAATATATAATGACCCTTACATTTTAAATGATAATTGTTTGAACCAAATTTTTTATAAGTGTTAACTTTTCTAAATTATGAAGGCATTTAAATATCATCCTAGACTATTTTTAAATTACTTATTTATAGATAAATATAATTTATGATTTTTAGAGACCATTGAATGGTATTTAGAGATATTAATAAAAAAATATTATTTATATAATGTAACATTATTCCCATAATTATTTTAAAAATGATATTTTATAATATATTATTATATACATTGAGAAAAAATTTCTTGGGAATTATCTAATTAAAATTTTGGATTCCATTTTATAATATATTAATGAATCATTAAAACGAATGAGAATAATATAAAACAATGATACAAATATTAAACTAAGAAAAAAACATGTTCATTGAAATTATTTAAAAGGAAATAATATTAAATTCATAAAATTTTTGAACAATCATAATTTTCTTACAATCTAGTTTTTATTTGTATAATGTTGTGTAATGTTATTTGTTTCTACTATTGAAATCATGATAAATTAGTTTTGTTTATATTTTAAGGTTAAATAATTTTAAAATTGAGATAATATCCATTTCATTCTTTTTTTGTTAATAATAATTATATACGAGTGACCATGTTTAAATAATCAATAGATAAATTGTTGGGAGCTAGTTTTTATGTTAATTATTATACCTCCCAAAATTATCCACTTCTTGAAATTAGGGAATCATCTTTTTCTATGATTTTCTAGATCATATGAAGTATTTGGTCAACCATAATGGGACTAAACCTTGTAAAAATATATATATATATATATATATATATATATTATTTTATATATAAATTAAAAGATGTCTGATAAATTAGTAATATAAAATTTAGTTTATTTAGTAATTAAATTTAATTTTAAAGGTCCTTTAAAAATAACATTTCACTAATTTTACCTGAATTATATGTATTATAATAAAAATGATTCATAGTAACATTAATTTGTATTAAAAAAAATTTTCCCCTAGATAATCCATAAATTAGTGATTTATATTAATATTGAATATTATATTAAGAATTTTCATTTTTAGTTAGAGACCTAATTTAAGAACATAATACTTTCAATAATATAGGTGTATCCACTTGTTATGGTAAGAGTTATCACGGAAGAAATTATATTTTGGTTATATATTTATTATCTTTTATAGTGGATGTTCTTTAATTCTATATTATTGTCCTCACACATATTAGAAAATGATCTCTCATGACACTTGTTGTGACGATAAATATTTAGATTATTGCAAAAGAAAAGAATAAATTATTAAATTAGTATGAAGATTATTTTAAACCATAGTAATGGGAATAATGAATTTTAATTAATATAGGATAGTCTCAAGAATATCAATAATGTGATTGTAAAAGAGAAAGAATCCAAATTAATACTTTTTTGGGATACGTTTAATTATATAAATGTTTTTAAAGAAGAAAAAATTAATTATTATTTACTATATTCAATGAGATTATGAGTAATATAAATTATTTTAGACAAAAAATATAGTATTCCACAATTTTTATGAAGTAGTGATAATTTTTCCATAAATATATAATTAGAGGAAATCCTCACTGCAAGATGTTTGATTAAATATACACTCTCTTACTACACTACATAGTGTACATATTTCATTTGAGATAAGAAAATCACAAATTTAGAAAAAAAATGAGATTACTTTAAAATCAATGAAAAATAAAATACATAAGTATAAAAAATAATAATCATCAACTAAATCTGAATTAGAATAATAATAAATAGAACATTTTTATAATATTTATTAACAGATTTCTATAATATTAAAAATAATTTAGGAATAAAATAAAATGTTAAAAAACACTAAATTTTTTTAACTATGTAAATTTGGGGAAATTTTTCCATTAATATATAAAGAATAAAATTTTAGAATCTAAATATGATGATTTAGAAGAAATTAATTACTAAAAATAGAAAATATTATTCCAAAGGGGGTGATAAATTTATTCATGACAATGGATGATTTATTAGAAATAATAGAAGTTGTTTTTTGAGAAAAATAATGGAAAATATATACATAAAAATAAATTAGATAGGAAATAATATATAATATTGGAATCATAGAATATTTAGGTATATTTTTGGGAGGAATTAGTAATTATAAAGTAATGATGAAGATGATTGAGAAGCATATATTGAAATCATTTTGGGATAAACATGGAGATTGAATTGATCAAAACTTCATTCTTAATGAGTCCAGGATAATGAAGAATGGTGTTGAGTTGTTTTAATAATATGAAACTATTTATTTTTAAAAGAGGAATTAAATAAAATTAGGAACATAGTACTATGGAAATTATTTTTAAAGAGAATTAAGAAATTAATAGTTATAATAAAAATTATAATTTAGAATAAATAAGGTTTTGGTGAACAAATATATATTTCATTATAATGGAATCATTTTGAAAAAAATGATATAGAATTTTGATAAAAGTAATATCTTAATAATGCATCATAAAAATATTCTATGATTTTTATCCCAAAGAAAAAGTAGTAAGTATTTTATCCTAAAAATATTATAATTATAAAAAATAATCTTTTTTAAAATATATTTTCACAAACTATTTATATAAAAATAGAGGTTCATAAAAATATTTGAAAATCAGTATGTATATCAAATACATATTTAAAAAAAATTTGAAAATAAAATTCGATAAAATATAATTATTAATAAATCCTTTTTTATATAGATAATAGGTAATAAATAATGGATACTAGTTTTCTAAATATGGAAAATGATTGTTTTATTGATACTCTTTTTCCTACAAAATATATGGAAATAAATCCTTTTTTTATTTTTGTGATATGTTATTCTTATAAAGGAACAATTATCATGAATTTCTTGTGAATTAAATTCTATTGATAAGAGAAATAATTTATAAATTATGTTTTTAATTAATAAGAAGATAATATAATATAATTACACTCATATAGTTTGTCAATACTTACTATAAACCTTTGTAATATGTGAAATTTCTAGTCACTATATTGAATAATGATTGAACATTCTTCTAGAACAATTACAACGAGTTATTAAAGTTAATAAATCCCAAATAAAATGATGTTTTTAGAATTCCATTATTGATTATGTTTCCTTATTTAAGTTGTTAATAATAAATTAATATAGATAAAAAATTTCATCATAATTCAAAATTCATATTAGATGTAAATAAATTTTGGAAACAATAGTTTATTAATATTTATATGAGTTAGCACTATTGAGACTAATGCTCATTGATAACTCTTCAATGTATTTTTATCCAAAAAACAATTATTAAAGTGATAACTAATTTCTTGATGATGGAAATGATATTTGTTTAAGAAAAAATAGGAATTTTCTAATATACAAATGATATAAAATTTCACACAAATGGAAAAAGAAATTATTATAATTTTTTTTCAAATTATAACAACCAAAATATATGTTCATTTAGAGATAAATATATAAATGGGAATATTTATTTCAGAAAATATTATATTTTCAAATTGAGTATAACAAATTTTCAAAACAAAATATTATTATATATCTTCCATATTAAAAAGGGGAAGATGATTTATTTTGAAAGAATTTCCAAAGGGTATGATCATATAGGGAAGCCACATAGATTGTGGAGATAACTTCATCAAATCAACTAAATTTAATTTATTTTGATCTATATGGATTTATGTGAATTTAAAAAATTAAATTTGTTCTTTATTTCATTATATTTATCAGATTATTTTAGTATGATTACTAAAATATTTTAAATAAATATCATATTTTATGTAAATGAGAACTTTTAAATTTTTTATAAGATGTGAAAAACTAGAGCTTGTTTTTATATCATGAATCATAGAAAAAAATAGAAGATAGTTTATAGTTTCTTTATTTGAGTTTTATAATTATATATAACATTATTAAAACACTTCATCTACATGTACTTAAAATTATGGTAGTGAAATTAATGTAAAATAATTATGGTTATAACAAGGACTATATTGGATGAATTTAAACACACGAAATATTTTTAGAAAATTGACATATCATCAACCATTCATATTTAAGACATATGTTTCCAATGAATATAATCAAATATTATTAATATGATATGTTATATAATAAGAAACAATATGTGTTGTATTTTAAAATGATTATATTTACTTCATTTATAGTGATATAAAATTTAGATCTGTAAAAATATGATAAAAATTATAAAGAATGAACTTAATTGGATGTTAATCTAATATAAGATTTTTTAATGATAAAAAATCAAAAGAATAAAATCATAGGCTACCATGATGTGAAAATAATTGAATGTTAATTAATTTTGACTGAATTGTGTGATTAATTTTTTAAAGAATATATGAAAATGACATGAAGAATTCAAAAAATGTTACTAAAGATGAAGCCTATGAAAAATAAAACATTAGCAATTTTGAATCATATCACACTATTTATTCCATGTTTGGTTGATGATGTTATGAAAAACAAAATATAGTTAGTTTCTATTAATTATTTAATAGATGAAATAAGAAAAATAATCAATTTAGATATTATTATAATATTAAAATAGAAAAAATTAATTGGAACCTATAATGCACCTAAAAAAATTATGATATTGTTTGAATTGTTAAATGAAAATTCATAGTAGTAATCAAATGGTACTCTTGATTATTAGGATTTTATTTTTAATAAATCAATGACCATGATGAGACAACTCTAAATATTAGATTGTTCTTGTTTTAGTAAAAATATATAAAATTTACCAAATTTTGGTGAAGTATAGATTTTGGAATGGTAATATTTATTATTCTTGTCGTAGAATATTAAAAAACAATATTAAACACCTATTAGTGTTCGTCTTTAATTGATTAATTATATTTATATAAAAAATTAGAATCAAATTCATTATAGAATAATACCTAGGATTCTATTGAAATTGATATTATTCAAAATAAGAATTATTTATTAGATAAATTAATATGTTATATTTCAAAGTTATTCTAAAGAATATGATAAGAATATTTCAAAATAAGTTTTGCGATATGTCAATGTATTATTGATCAATGGTATATTATATGAATGTGGAGCAATTTATGATTTATTTTTAAAAACATATTTTTAATTGGGATAAAAATTAGTGGGAAAAGAAACCAATATATAGATAATCACATTTTCCAATAGAAATAGATTTTTTATCTCGCATTGAATAAAGAAAAATACAATTACACCTAATACAGTAAAAATTGAATATTTTTCTACAATATAGGATTATAAGAAATTGAAATGAATGAAGTAAAATCTATAATATCTTAAGGTGAATGTAACAAAAACTTGTGAATTGGTTTTTATAACCAAATTGAAATCATCCTAGTGTCACATGGAATTTAGAAGAAACTTCATATAAAATATTGCTTTATAATAGAAAAGGAAGTAAATTGAATTATAAAACATTCTTTTATTTCCACTATAGTTTCATTTTTATAAAAATTGATATATTTTTTACCAATGCATAAATATACATAATTAAGGATGGTAATAAATGATCACTATTTTATTCTATGAAGTGGTATGTTCATCAATACCATCTCTTATTTGAATTTTACTGACATTTTGTGATTATATAAATCATTAAAGATCTAATTTTTTAAAGAATCCAAATCCATATATATTAAAAATATGTGTATATGTAATGATGTGTTGATGATAATGTGTCATAAAATAACATTCATAATACAAATATATACATGACTATGAGGGGAGATATTCCCTAATATACATTACTAGGTTCAATGATGTAGTGTAAGTAGTTTTCTATTTAAAATGGTTGGGAATTGATTTGAGTAATTGAGCATAAAAAACCTCTATTTAGAGGATTTATAATCATATAAATTTATTTATGAAGTTTGTTTACATTATATTAAAAATAATTAAGATGGATAATTTTCAATTGAGTTATTATTGTTATGATCCATTGTGTCCTAGAAATGTTTTGAGTAGTTTTAAGTGGATATATAATTGAGAAATGAGTATTTTATAGGGAATGTAAATATTATAAAATATGTTTCTAAGGATATATATAAATGATATTCATACAATGAAACAATAATATTAAATTTCATGTTCTTCTATATGAGAAAATAAAAAAAAAATTTAATGTTGGGTAGATTCCAAGGTTCAGTTGATTATGTAAAAGAAATTTATAAAAGATTGAACGCAATTTTCTAAAGATTATATAAAATAAACCTAATGTAATTTGTATTGTATTTAAATCATTTAATTAAAATTTGGACCTTAATAATTTTATATATATATAAAATAATTCTATTTTACTTTGACAAATAATATATGTCATTAATAATTTTTATAAAGAAATAGAATTGTTTGATCATCTTCAAGAATAATTTTAAATGAGAAGATTATAGGAAAATTATATGACCTTGGAAATTGAAACAATAATTAGGTTAGTGGTATGTAGAGTTTGCTTCCTCAATCCCTCCTATAATGGTTTTGGGTTAGCAAACTAGAAACAAGAAATAATAACATATATTAGATATATTATACTAGAACAATGTTCAATATATTTTCAAGTCCCACACATTATATATCCAATAATTGATAATAATAAATAAATAATAAATTTTATTTCAAATAAATATCTGAGAATAAAATTATCCAATATGATGACACATAGGAAACCACCAAAGGGAAATACATATACATAATATTATATTACTATATAAAATAGACACTATATTAAGGATGGAGACCTCCTTATTGTATGGAATTTTTAAAAAATCCCTGACATCAACCAACTTCACATCACCATAGCACAACAAAACACATATTAACTGAAACCTATATGAGATTCATGTTCACTATGGTATTGCCAAAAAATGTAAATGTTTTTACATGTGTAATTCATATGAGAAAAGGTCCCATGAAGGATTGACTATGAATATTCCCGAGAAAAAAAAATAATAGTCATAAAAAATGAAAGAAATTTTTAAACAATAATCTATCTTTAATATGCCATTGAGGGAAACAAAGAAACCCCAAGGTTACAAATATTTTCTATTTATTGATGACATTAATATGGGAATATACTCTGTCATTAATGATTGATTATATAAAGTGTTTCCTCTCACATGTTACTAGAGATACTCTATATACCAAAGGACCAACAAATTTAGATGTTTATAGACTATCTGTAAATCATCTCAAGAAGGTAGACACAACTGAATAGTCCACATCTTATATCTAAATGGAATCCCCACATGTTTAAATGTCATCATTCTTGCAAAACATGAACTACCCATCATCCAAAATATTCTCATCACCTCTCGATAACTATATTTGCAGGTTTTACATCATCAAGGGACATGTTTATTGATCAATGGAATGCATGACCCATATGGAAGACCATTCTCTAAACATAGTAAATACTAACTATATAAAATACCATTCCCAAACCCATAGGGGAGAAAATTTCTATGAATATTATATGAAAAAACATAAGTAACTACTAACTCAATAAATTTAATTGGGTACCACACCCTATAATAAATATTCTATCAACGAAGCACACGAACAACATGTTTTCTGTTAACACCCGTATAATACTCAATCATCATTTCCACAGAGATAAAGAACATCATATATTCTGTGATTTTTATATTTTTCATAACCATGTGAGAGGATATAATGAACACTATATACTACCCAATATAAAATATTAAAAATAACATACACAATTTTTTAGAAATCAACATCATCTTGGGGAGAACTATTTCACCATGGTTCATGTTGTTTCAACATATATAGTGTTCCCAGCTGAGTACATAAAAAATATGATGTAGTGAATACTGAAAAATTTATTAATAGAACTAAAATAATCATGAAATTATTATACACAAAAACACTGATAGACCACACAATATATGGGTATAAGATACCTTCCATCTTTGTACTTAGTGACACACGAAAATGCATGATTAAAAATAACATGGTGTGAATATTGAGGTCAAACCCCATGTGAAATTTAAAATATTGTTAAAATCCAACTATAATGTTTAGTGAGACACAAAGAATGGGACCTAGAGAAATAAATTTTGGGTAGTTAGAAAAATAATATATCAAAAGATCTATCCATGATTTCTAAACCTATTTTTGATGTTTCTACCACCTTGTACCTCTCCTATAATGTTGATCACCCACGATTCCTTTAGGGGTCACCATCTGACTTCGTTGAATATTTATTGAATCCAAATGTCACTACTATCACCGCTCCTTCTTCAAAATTAGTCTCATTTTTTATTTCCATCAATATATCCAAATCATCACTTCTAAATGACTTTTACTAAATTTTTTTCTGTTTCCACCAATTCCATCATTATCACATCAAACCTTAACCATTCTGGTCATTCACAATAATAAACTAATGTGTTTCTATATCTAAAATAAACCATGAATATTCTTATTTTCATCAATTAAACATCAATGATAATATAGGGGATGGATGGACTGTGTGAGAGAGAGATGATTTAGATATAGATATAGACACACAAATAGAGAGTGAGAGAGAGAATGTGATAGATAGAGAGATGGATAGTGAGAGACTAATAATAGAGGTTGGTGGGATGATTGGACAAAGGATTTATAATCCAAAATATTATTTACAATGTAAAATTTAAATAATAATAAATTTAAAATAATTTATATAGAGTGTTCCATGAAAATTCATATATGGAAATGATGAAAATAATATAATTATTTTATAAAATTTTATGGGGAAAAAATAACTCAACAACAAATAATCCATAAAAATCATGTTAGAATATATTATAAAAATAATTCCCAGTTTATAAATAATATACTTGCATAAAAATTTGTATATTATAATAATCAATAATAATAATAAATCCTAAATTTTTCCCCCTGATAAATTAAGAAAATAGTGACTGCGAGTTAAAATTTAATTTGATTCAAAAAATTGAAATAGTATTCATATAAATATCCTAACTAAATGGAAATATATGTCAATGTTTACAACAATTTGATAGTTCCTCGTGATCTAATTATAATTTCCATCATGAATCTATAGACCCCTCATTTCCGATAAACACACTAGTCATCATCAAATAAAAAACATAGGATTAGGTTTTAACACTAGTTTGACAGACCAATACATGTGAAGTAGAAACTGAATCTCCCCCCAAATATATGATGACTCAAAAAAATCTATATTGTATTCTTTGAAGTTTATCCTCATGGGGAATCCACTATAAACATATCAGAAATTTTTATATGGGTTAGTTCATTGATAATATATTATAATAGTATAAATTACCGTTGAAATAATGTTTATTCTAAATCAAGTATAACTATATAAAAATATAAATATATATAAAGGCTCGGTCTATGAAATGATATGTTATAACATAACATGCACCTCACATTAAAAAACACTATAATCCAGAGACAAACAGTGTGTCAGAATTCCAGTTTTAAACAATTTGAGGATTCATAACACCAACCAATAAAAATTTTCTAAGTCTCAAATGATGACAAATTAGCCTTGAAACTCTTCCCCCCCAAATGAATATATTTTTCCTTGAAATGGAAAATTCCAAGGTTACTTATCCTCAAATATAAAAAAAACTATTAATTCAAAAAAACCATACCCATACGTTATTCATACACATTTACAAGTTTATGTTCATTTTTAACCATCACACATCCACACCAAATAATATTAACTCCTCAACCAATTTGATTATTATTACCTTTTCATGCATAATACTTCCTCAATAGAATCCATAATCACAATCACATCATTGAAGATTCAGTGTCTAATGAATTATCTTGTACTCTACCAATCTATTCAAATATAAATTACTAGATGGAATATAATCCATTGATAACACATCCATGTGGTATAATGAAATAATATAAATCATAATCATAAACCTGAATGTAATTTGAAATAAATAAATTATTTTATGAAAGTTTCACACTTCCCACAAAAAATGATAAACCAGAAATATACCTCATGTAAATTGATTCTATAGACTAAACTCCACTATTGGTCAAAAAATAATGTTTATATACTAGAATCAATAAGATATTATAATTTTAGGATCCCTAATATTATAATCAAATACATTCCTCCACCTAATAGGACACATGTTCCAATGTCTCCAACACAAACATCAACAATGAAAATAGCCCCATATATTAAAATTTCATATAAAATTCATATTAACTAAAAACCCACACCTCAAATTCTAAACCTAAAATTATCAACTAATGAACATAACATATCTGTGTTGTAATTACTCTATATTTATGTAATAGATTAAGAAATTTGGAAATTTATCTAGACACACCAATCCTTCTTAAAACCAACCCTTATCTCATTGATCACTAATTCAATAACAATATAAAGCATATTTTTTTAAATTGTTTAGATGACCCTAATCAGTCATCTCGAGAAACCATGATAACAACTTCCAAGATTTTGATTACCAAAAACCTCAACAAATTTAAAAATATCCCTTTTCACATATAAATATTTACACCAAAAAGAAAAACACTTTTAAACCAATAATTAGGATGGAATACACACTTACTTGAGTATAATCCATGATGTTAACATTCAGAATATACCTAATATAACATTATCTAATAATCTATGTTTTAATTCTATACCTCTTATATTCATGGAGATTTGAAAGCCATCATAACAAATTTACAATATTCCACACATATCAATTCCCTAAAAAAACTATGAAATGGCTATCCCAATTCATCCCCATCTACTAACCATGAATTTCATGATAGTTATTATATTTACTATAATAATGGTGTGTCAATTTAATCAAAAACCCACCATGGTTTCAATCCTTATGTTTTTATTATCGATACACCACCATCCTAAATATTACTCTAAATGGGATAGATCTATCATATATATAACATACACCTCACGAGACAATGAAATCATGGGTGTTCTCAATGTAAGTTAATAAAATTTCTAAAACTATAATAAATATCACAATTAATTTACCTCAAATTAAAGGGGAATCAATAAAAACATTATAATGGGAAAATGGGTCTTAAAAAGGATTTTTATTTACTTCTATCATCATAACTATGATTTAAAATTGTCTATATTAATCCTTTAATAATATAATAGAATATATACCAAAATAATGTTTATTCTAAATAAACCCATTATTATCCTAAAATAAATGAATTTTTTCTTTTAATAGGCAGAACATGTCTCATTAATATCGATGAAATCTTACTATAATATTATTTCTAACAATAGTATCAACTCCATAGACTAATTGGTTAATTATATAAATGGTTTAAGATATCAATGGAAAATTCATTGAAAGGTAAATTATAAAATAATTTATAATTTAGAAAGCATGGAATACTCTATAGAAAAATTATACATGTGATTCATTCCTAGTATAATAAATAAATAATATATACCATTTTATGCATTCTGTAATAAACTCATTAAATAGTTTGTAATTAATTGAATAAATTTAATGGTTGAGTAACTCACGCATCTTGAGGGTCTATCTCAACATTATGGTAGGACATTGACCCATTTTTTAGATTTCAAAACACCTAAAAACATTAAGAAATCATTAGATAAAAATATTTAGATAATAATAAACCATAAGTAAGATTTTATTAGTTTCCAATAAAACATGATGATATACTATAAAATCACTCTCTCACTTGGGGGATGTCTCACATTTCTATAAAATGTGAGTAAAATGATTATCAATGTTAATAAGAGTCTTTTACTATTATTTTTACTATGAGATCTATAGTAATATCAAGATCTCATATAATAATGTAAATATAAAGGAATATTTCATGTTGGAATTGATAAGTAATATATTTATTAATGAACTAAAAAAATTTCAATGAACTATATTAGGTTGTGCCTGGTCAAAACCATCAACCATGCACAATTATCTTTGGAATAACCATGTGAACTCTACCTAATACCTATTTTGTCATTAATGTGTAGGAAAATCTATAGAAAACATCTTGAAAAAGGAAGGAAATTTTTTTCATATTATAATAAATGTATCATGTAAAATAGAAAACTCTAGGATTTTGATTCACATTCTAGGAATTTGCTGTAGGTTAGGGTGAAAATGGAATAACACAAGCCTGAAACTCATTAAATAGGTCTTGTTTAAACCCCAAGAAGAAAAAACTATTATTAATCGTGACCATGGAGCACATCATTTATATATCATGGAGCATACTTTATCACAATTATAAATCCCAAAAGAGGGTCCAAAATCATTAAAACAAATATCATTCCTAACGCCAATAGTTATATCATATTGAATGAGGTCTTTAACTCTAATCATAGTTGTGTAACACGTTAATGAGTTCATATAATTGATTACTATCAATATCTCACCATTTATAAAATTTATCTAGATATAAAAGCCAACAAATATTTAGTAGGTGGTCATTAAAAATGAAATTTAAATGTTACAAACACCATGTAATTATTTAGTGTTGTGGTATTTGGATCACCTCAAAATATAATAAATCCTATATCACTAGAAAACATATTTTTTAGTCTATGGGTCATCTTATTCCACGTATTGGGAACTACAAACCATTTTTTCATTAATGGATATATTGTGAAAATAAATTAATGATCCAACCACTAATCATGATGTAGTTATACCTCTCAAATTATCCGTAGAGTTGATTCATACTCACCCAAAAGATCAAAAAATGGACGTTTAAGTAAAATGGTTATCCCATCATAACCTTCATTCAAATATTAGAAGATTTTATAGTTGTAAAATTCTATATAGAATATGATGAATTCATTATTACAATAGAATATATGGTAAAAAATAAACATTAAAATCCTAGAAACCACAACTAACCATTTTTTGATGCGTTTGTTGACCAGATTATAGCTTGTAACTAGTGACTTCATGTTTGAATATTATTAATAGTCTATATTAGCCCTAGTAAACTAATATATTGTTTTTCTCACCAAAAATGGTTCTTTGGTTCAAAAATAGGCTAAAACGAATATTAACATCATTTCCCAAAATTTTTAATCCAATTTTAACAAGATTACTCTCTCCAAACAATTTCTCTAGGACTCAGACCATTCTGACATCACTCATACATGACATGACACACCAAGAAGACACCTTGGTAGGTAGTATGGTATATAAGCCACCCTAATCCCAACTACAATAAGAGATGGTATTTATAACAATATGATATATTACGATATATTTTATAAATATAAATATAATTTCATTAATATCCTGTATCACATGAATGATTGAGTTTTAACGAATTGAGATATATAATTTAATCATCATTATTTGATTTGACATTCATAACAGATCTATTAGATTGGAATATATTAATATGAATAAATAAATAATTATAAACATTTAGTTTAAAATATTATAAAAAAATTATTTGCTATTAATTTTTTAGAATTGAAATTAAAAATCATTTTAATGTAAAACAAACATTTTCTTTAAAAAATATTTTTTTATACAAGCAATGTTATTTTATATTTATAATTTAAATTATTTAATTTTTTTTAATTTTTTTCAGGAAATGTATTTATCATTTATTAAAATATTATTTTTTCACTGATATGATACTTTTTTAGAAATGGGGGACGAATAAATCTTATTTTAGAATTTAAATATAAATATATTTTCAAAAAAGCGGTTTCATTACATTTTTTTCACTAATCATCAAATTATTTATTCACCAATTTTATATAATATATTTGAATAAATGAAATTATATATTTAATTAATCATATTAAAATTATCTTATATTGGATATTGAGAATTTTTTAACATCTATTATTTTTCAAGGAATACTGAAAAATTGATTTTTATTTGCATTTTAATTTCACTTAAATCATTTATGATGTTAATTTTTTTTATATTATCTAAAACCTGAAATTAGTTAATTTATGTTATATTCAATCAAATTTTTATTATAGTAATTAGTTTTTTTTTACAATTTTGAAATATAAAAATTTTATACATATGATAACTTTTATATTGTAAAACCACATTTCAAGACCATTTCCATTTTATGATTAAATTAAATTTCTTAATATATAGGAATTGAAATTGATAAAATGGATATGTTATTTTTAATAATAATAATTTATAATATACAATAAGGTAATTTTTCCATAATTATTAGAAAAAAATGTAATACATCAATTACCACAGATATTGTTAAAACCTGTTTAAATAGTGTTAAATTAGAATGATAATGGCTAAAATAGAAAAAAAAATATTTCTAAATCCATGTTTTTTTGTTCATTTATACAATAAAATTATAATTTATTTATATTATCCAATTCTGAGACATTTTTTTAAGAAATTTCTAGAAATTATTTTACCGGTTTGAAAAATTACATGAATTTCACTCACCTCAACTATATTTGGGAACACACTCTCATCTAAAATCTACATGTAAATAACCTTTTGGTTCATTTAATACATACTAGTATACCTTTAATACAGCCCTTCACATGTCTTATATTCCATTTGTTATCATAAACCCATTTAAGAAATGATTTATTTTAAAAACTAAATTTGATTCCCAAGAATAAATATAATACATAACCATAATATTTAATATTATTTATTCTTAGAACCTAATTAAATATTATTCAGATATCATAAAATTATAAAACTAGTCTATTTAAAATACTGATTTTTTATTTTTTTGAAATTAAAAAACTGATAACCATATCCCTTTCCATCAAATATGAAATAGAACTGTCAAATATGTGTATCGCAGACTACCTTCTCATGAAGTGATGTAATTCTATTTCTATCGCTGCTGCTCATGGATGGATATAATGATAAATTTAATGTATAGATAATATATTTATGATATTCATATACTTTAATTATTATTTATCATCATATTCTTTATTAACATCCAGTCATAAGGAAAATTATATTTTCACTCATGCATATGTTTGGACAACTGGCTACATGAAGCGATGTGGTAGATTCATACACGTATTTAAACAATGTTTCTAATAATAATGGATTTAATTAATATTTATGATATATATAATATAATAATATATTATAAAGATGAATTATTCTTGACACTTTTCCTCTACAGTTATTGGAAAAATGGAAGTTGTGTTTATGCTTACATGTTGGAAACTATTCAAATAAATTGTGTAATTAATTTTTCTATATCTAATTTTATGGATGAAACTAAATAATAATATAATGAATATATTTTATATTTATAAAATTACAAAAATTTTAGAAATTATTTAACCATTATATATCATAACGTTTCATAACTATTGAACTGATACATATATGAAAAAAATGATGTCAATATCATCCAAAATAGTTATTATGTTAAAGAATTGTTAAAAAAGGTGATAAGAGGTTATAATTAAATAATGTAAGGTATTATATATATATATATATCTGGTTATGGTTTATTAATTTTCTAATAAATAATTATTTACAATCTTGGATTTTTTAACATGTGTGAGGAATGATGGTCATATGGTAAGGGATTTTCTTCTCACTTTTATATGAGTGAGTCAGATAAAATATTGACAACTTAGTCCTTTTATATGATGTATATAATTCCCATGAATGTATTTTAATATTTTTATAATAATAATTATCTATATTTTTATATCATTTGAGGTTATTTGTTTCACGGGGATTATGATTCAGTAGTCAATAATGTTGTAACAGATTTATGTCTCCATCGAATGTTAATCAAGATTAGTTTTTGTTCAATTTTCATTAAGGAAAATATATTATCCTTATCTAAAAAATATTTTTAATTTTTCTTATCCACTACTTATTTTTGTATAATACATTACTTGTTTTCATTTTCCACCCTTTAATAAATAACGATTCCAAAATAATGTTATCCATGGAAAATCGACTTCATTTCTCTCATTTATTGAAATTTTTTATCTTCTATTTCCATGGATATTAAAAATGTAAGAATTTTTCTAAATAACCTATCATTATTTATGAAAATAATTTTTACCCAGAACTTTTAAATAAATTATACTGCAAAAAGGTTCATTTAATTTTTTAAAAAATGTATTTTATTTATGAAATATTCTTCTGAATATTTTAAAGGAATTTTCATATTTAATAAAATATTTTGATTATTTTAATGTTTATTGAGAATGTGATCTTTTCAAACTATCCTAATTATTTATTTTATAGTTTTAGGATTTTTTATGATGATATGGATACGAAACGTATTTATTTTCCAGGGTTTTGATTTGATGGATCGATGAATTGTTTTTATTACATGTTTTCTTTTTATGAGTTACGATGTGATAATATGATTAATACTTATTGAACATAAGGAACACATATGTGGGATATTAATTTTGTGATGGGTTTACCATGAATTATATGTCTTTATAATTCATTTGTTAATTTCTTATTTCTTCTAAAATAATAATAGGAAAAATATAATTTTTTTGATCCACTATGGGGAAAAACATTGTCTGTAGTTATAGATGTCCTTCTTCTTCATAAATTATTAATACAAAATTTTAAAGAAAAAAAATAAAATCATTACATTACAAGGATCCAATATTTTATTTTCTTGTGAAAATTAGGACCAGGTATAAAATTTTCAAAATAAAACATAAACATTTATTTCATTCCTTATTCAATTGATTCTTATTGGCCCTTGAATTATCCTTAGTACATATTATCACCTAATTATATACTTCAAAGAAAGTAATGAGATAAAATATTAGTAATAGGATAGATAAGAGAATAAATCAATAAAACACAAGTTTAGAATAATCTTAACATCAACTTCCTAATCATCAGATGGAATATTAGGTAATTTCAGGGAAGTTAGAAATATATAAAAATAAGACATCACGTCTTCATGGTCAAATACCATTCATAGTTCTGAACAATTCTAGCATCATGTTCACACATAATTCATATTATCATGAGATGTAAAAAATTACCCAATGAATTTGTGTGCTATGTAATTCTTGTTGAACCTGTCATGTCATAACATTTACATTGTGCTATATAATTATGGGTTGTCACTCCTCCACTCAAAGAAGAATATATAATAACACTGTTATATCTTAAAAATGAGATTAACAATGTCCTAGATGGGTTTACTAACAAATTATTAATGTTTTCTAATGATTTTTTCAAGATTATATTGGTTAAAAAGTTATGTATTTCTTTATTAATTCCTACATACATTATGGGATGAATTTTTACTTCATTTACCTTATAACGAAGAAAGAATATACTCTTGATATTATGGATTTTAGTCCGGTTTCACTTCATAAAACAATTCCTAATCTCAACATTAAGATACATATGAATAGGATAGGAGGAATGGTTAGTGAAAATAACCTGCTGAATTGGATTGGCTTTGTTCTAAGAAGAAGCATTCAAAATTGTCTTTTCACAGTATCTGAAATTGTCAACCTAATGAGATGGAAGAAAAAAGAAGGAAAATTTTAAAATAAAACTAAATTCTAAAAGGCCATTTAAAAAATTAATATTGGTTTTCCTCATAGATTTTCATAAATGTTGTGGATTCACCAATGTGTTCGTTAATTTGATCAACACCATTCTTTGATCATTAAGGCATCCCATTCTTATAAATGGTGCACCTAGAAGATTTTTTCCCTACAATAGAGTTACAAGACCAGGTGATCCACATTATTGACATTAACTTAATATTTTTGATGATTACATAAGTAGATATATTAATGAACATTCTCATTAGGGACTCTATACAATGATTAATCCTGGTAAGAATGATTTTTATCCATCTCACTAGTTTTATGTAGATGAAATCCTTTTTCTAAAATAAGCATCAAATAGAACAATATCCTTTATCAAGGACATCTTCAAACTTTATAGGGATGTGTCTTCATAGAAAATTAGTTGGGATGATTCTGTTATTGTTTTTGTTGATGGAATACTTTCTTGATTGTTGAACATGATATTTCAATGTCTTTGGGTGAAATGGGGGTCTTTTCTTTTTCAATATAATTGTGTTCCATTATTTTGTGAAATTTTGGAAATTAAATACATAAAAGGTACAAAGTCTAGTATTGTAAATCAATATTCTATTTAGACAGGAAAATTCATGTCCCTAGATGGGAGGATATGGATTATCAATTTAGTGATCACATATTTGTTTTTAATTTATTTTCTCGATATAGATTCCCCAGAAGACTTATTAAAGACTTTAAAAGAATGGTTCAAAATTTCTATATAGATAGGTTCACTTCATTAGGGGAACTTGGTCATAGTTGTATATATTAAATGAGTCAAGATAGTAGAATTGTGAGGCTATTGAGTCAAGGATGTCGGTATTTTCAATGATGGTCTTATTGGGAAATTTACATGGGTTCTGATATCTAATGTTATTTATGGTGACGTTTTAGCTAATATTTTTACAGGAAGGCTGATTAATGGATACCCACATTACCTTGAAACATATGTTTGATCATTTCTCAAGTATGATTTTATGAGAATCATTAATGAAACAATATTAATGGTGTGTAGGAGCTCCAATTTCAGCTGTTGAAAAACAAGATACCTTGAACAACCACTTTAGGTTTGCATTGATGTTCCTATTGTAACATGAAAATTTTCAAATTATATGTTTTTATCACATATGGATACATTAAACTACTTGCTCCACTATAAAATTGAGAATTAAATTCAATCCTATGATTTCTTTTATTTTGATACTAGGATATGGAATCTTAATAGGAATGGTTATTTCAACAATAAGGATTACTACCAGCTGGAATGTGGGGGTTCTATTTCTTCACCCACCTAGGTGATGAATTTCAGTACCCAGTTCATTCAGTCTTCTAGACATATTTTTAGATTCAGGTTCTATAGAAATCAAATTCCTGCTCATGGTCAACTTTAGTGGGATGAATTTCAGCTTTCCTCTGCTTGTACATTACGTGTAAGAGAAGAGGAAAACATACTGCATATATTTGTGGATTCTGAGAATACAAGAAAACAATTGTCTTGTATTTTTAATTGTTAATATGAATATTGAAAGAAGAGTGTGGATAATTGACCTAGTATAAAGGTTATCCACTACTAGATATATTGAGTAGGGTTGAAACATTCGACTAGTGTCTACTAAAGTGACTATTGAATCTATATGGACTTCCCAAAATGTTGTGCCATTTGAAAGTAAGCAGATATTTGGGTAGAATTGTATGGAAGATATCCATAAAGAATTTTATTAATATTTTGTGGTAAAAATAGGTATAATTCATAATAGATTTTTGGAATTTTATATTCTTAAACTACATAGAGTTTCTAGATGACGAAGGAAACCTCGAGTGCTCAAAAACATTCATAGGATACCTCTAATTAGTTTATGGCACAACATAAAATTGGATAGAGTTGTTTCTGGTGAACCATGACCATCAGGACATGGAAGTGTTTTCAGAACATATCTATGAATTATTAAAGGATTTTTATATCATTATATTGATTTTATGGATTCATATAAAGCTGAACTATGGGTGATAATTAATAAAGTCAGGTATGATATTTAGAATAATTGAAACTTGTTGCAGACTGAATTCGATTCTCAACATGCAGTACACGTCTTGAAAAAAAGGATATGTAATGAGCCTTGCAGGGTGTTACCTGACTGGATTGAATACTTAAACATGGTTACTCAACTCAATTTGGTTTTCTCAAATGCTTATAGGGAAGCCAATAATTTGGAAGATTCATTGTCCAAAAATTCAATAATGGTGATAGATATGATGTGGTCTTTTATGACCCCAGATTATTTTGTTCTAGTGGTGGAGGAAAACATGAGTGCTATTATGTATTCCTGTTTTTGTAATAATCCCTTATATCTCTAACTCATCTTATAATTTTATTTAATAAATTCCATTGGAATGGTTTTGGCTAGATCCTATACTCTTAGATATATATAATTCTAGGTGCACGAGTCATATCAAAAAATTTTCATTATCATGCATGCCATATAAAAAGAATATCAATATTGAAAAGAACTCACCCATTAAAGTAATCGGTGTTCATTTTATAAAAAAATTCATAAAAATTGGGTTCATAAAATAAATAGGGATTAAAAAATTTATATAATAATCATATATATTTAGGGAAGAATAATTAATCTCAAGAAGTAAAAGGTGTTCTTTTTTGAAAGCATGATTTTTTGGAAAACATTGTGTTTCTCATAAACACAAGTAGAACAAATTTATATCCTATAAAAGATATGAAAATGGTGTATAAATTATATTTAAGTAATATACACTATTTAAATAGGGTGAAATATGAAAAACAAAATAAAGAGAGTTGGGTTTGAGAATTCCCCATTACATTTTTCTAAAATATTCCTTTATGTTTCTATCTTATATAATTACAAAAGATTCATTAATTAGAAATACTAAAACATTAATTCTTTAATTTTATTGAATAATGTTATAGGATGTTCATTTTTTGGATTTTTTATGATTAATATAGATTAATTTCATCATTCATGAGTGTTCACTTTCTATGTTCTCATGATCAGTTATCTTGTATGCGTGAATGAATGTTCAAGTAAAGTGATGAAAAATTTAAAAAATTATTATTATATGTCACTAATCATTTTATATAAATTGATATGATTTTCTAATGAATTTTTTTATTTGTTTTAAGTATGAATCATTTGATTGATGTTAATGATGATCATTTAAGGATAATTTTGGTGGTTTTTTAATCACAACAAACTCGTTTTGTTTTACCATTCAATATTATGTATATATTTTTTTCAAGAACATAAATATTTTTGTAAAATAAATTATTAAATATATTTCATCCTTTACAAAGTGGTTATTAACTTCCAATAAAAAATTAATGTAAAATGAATGTGTGTCTCCCATGATGTCAATAAATTGTCACATCACTTTTAGTGATTTCATTTTTTCAATTAATGATAGACAAAAACAAGTTTGATGATTGTTTATCAATTATCATGATATAATTATAGTGTATCAAACATAATATATTTATCATGCCTTTAAATAAAATATTGTTAGTAAAAAATAATAAAATAAATGAAAATTAAGAGAAATTAAATGAAAAATGTATTTGATTTTAAATCTTAAATCGTTTCTCCTTGATAGCCACTTTAATGAAAAGGGTGTGTTCTTTATATGATAAAAATTGATAATGTACTCAGGAGAGGAGATTAGGGAGAGAATTGGGAAGAATCTGGAAAATGTTAAAATCTTGAGAGGTGTGAGGATAAGAGGGGGTTAGGGTGGATATTATAGTGTAGAATATGGGTTTTTTCTCAGTATTATATTCATTAGATTGATATATTGGATTAACAGAGTGAATAGTATAAGAATTATTCCCAAATATATTAAAATAAAAAAAAAAATCGATATTAAGATTCTTATTTCATCCTTCTATGGGTAATTACTAACAAATTCATATATTTAGCATTTATTGAAAATTATCATATTTTATTATTCATAAAAATTCAAATATTTCATAAAAATCAAAAAAAAAATCAGTCTAAACATTTATTGAAATATATAATTATAAAATTAACTCTAATGTAAATAATTTTATATTTATGGGTATCTTAATATTTAATTAAAATCCTCATTTTATTGGAAAATACATATTTTATATTTGTAAAAACATTTACAACAAATTGGAAAATTACATGAAGTTTCATTAAATACTATTATAATTGTAAGACATCAAAATATTAATGTATGAAAACATTTTATGAAAATAAATTTTCCTTGAAATTATTTAATTTATTATAACATTTGTAAATAAATATTTATGACTTACAAAAATACAAACATTTAATTAATAATTTTTAAAACAATTATTCACTTATACAAATATATAATAATACCATACATTCAATTATACGATTAATGTATTTTATTAATACATGAAGACTTCAATGTAAATAGTATGTAGTGGTAGACCGTTGAGAATATCTTTTGTGCCTGAATATTTCATACATATTGGCCATTATTTTGGGGGTGATAGTCCATTATAATTTTTAATTCATTACTCAGATAATGTTGAAGACTCATCTAAATTTTTTTTACGAACATGGGATCACCATTAGAGACAATTTTGGGGGGAACCCCTGGTAGTCCCACTACATACGTCACATATATTTTTTCATGTTTATCAAGTTAGAGATATTCTTGAATAGTGATAATGTGTAATTTCTTGGTCAGTTGGTCAAGCACAACCCATATTGGATTATTTCTTTTAGATTCCTTTTAGTGTAATGTGATATAGTTCATAGTGACATTCTTCCATTTAATCATGGGTATATAAAATTATTGCACCATTACTCTGGACATGTGTCACTCTTATATGAGTTGAATATATATCAAGAACATTGAGATATACTCAACAATATTATTCTTCATGTTGTCTCACTAGACGTATTATTGTAAATCATGCTACATCATGGTACTCCCAAAAATGAATAGATAAATTTGAGATATGTGAATTGTCTAATACCTCTTTATGTATCCCTAGTGATGAAGGCACATATATCCTCATTCTGAAACAAATCATACTGCATCATTGAAATGGGACTCTTTTAGTTTCCCTTCCATTACATGATTGAACTTCTTTTGTAACTATAGATTATCCCTTTGTTCCCTATTAATCTTATATTAGATATATGGTAGGTAAATAATTGGGTAAATGTAGGATTTATTCCCCAATTTTATAATTTCCAAATTCATCCTTTTCATATCCTTGAAGATAGGGTCTTTCTCAATTCACAACATGGATAGATTAGCAAGTTCTATTTTCCTATGAGAATCGGATACCTTATTCACGTTTTCGGGATTATAGTTAATAGAGAAACCATAGTCTTTGATAAGATATAGCTATATCATTTGATGTATGGTGATCTCCTTTTTTGTTGATAAATACTTTAGTCTCTTATGATTGGTATATATGTCTCACTTATCACCATAGAGGTAGTAACATGATATTTTCAAGGAAAAAAGTCACATCTTCTAGCCTCATATTGTGTGTTTATTAGTTCTTCCCATGGATCTTCAACTGCCATAAGGCATAGGGTGTCACGTTAGCATTGTCATTATTAAAAAATCCATTATTTGATGCGTCATTGTATATCGCAAAACAATATACTATTTTTTTAATTTGAATACATGTGTAGTTATAAATTTGTTTCATATCTCCTTAAAGGATTCCTTGCATTCATCTATTTATACATACTTTATTCCATTCCTTGTCAACATTGTTATCAGTATGGAAAATTATATCAAATTTCTCAAAAAACCTATGTATTACCCAGCTAGCCCAAGAAACTATGGATTATTGATACACATCATTATCTACACCTTTCATAAAGTCACTTTGTTTTTTAAGGGTCCATATAAATTCCTTAACTTATTATCATATGTCATATGAATGAGACATACTACAACAAGAAGTCACACCATTTGATCTCGAAGAAAAACTTATTCTTTCTTAATATCGCCAAAACAAGCCATATATATTATTATTATTCCTATTTCCTTATGGAGTAGATAAAAATATCTTTGATAAAACAAATTTTTATTTGAGGTAATGAATAAAGACTTTATTAATCAAATACATGAAGACTTCAATGTAAATAGTATGTATGAAGGTAATCACAAGAAACTCATTGTTTCTATACATTGTATAGAAGGAAGAATTATAAATATCATCCTTATTAACCATTAGAATATGATATCAAGAATAAAGATACACCTTTCAGAATTATTGAGCTCCTAAAAAATGACCAAAAAGTCATTAATACTCGGGATTTGATTCCGCATTTTGATAAAGAATATAATAAAATTACATCTTTCAGACACATGTAATCCTTTTTTTATATATTCAATAAATTGTGTTTGGGTATCTGACTGATGCACCACTTTATTAAAAAAGATCATTGTCTCTCCCCGAGGTGACACACTATGGAGTATGTAACATTTTTTAAATTTTCTTGTAAATGTTTTTTTAATTAGCCTAGTTATATAAGAGCCATCCTATCAGAACACATTTTGATAGTACTATCAACGGGTATATGTTATATTGAGAACTCTACCACATGAGCTAGGGGTGTCTTGGTAACTCTTTAAGATTACATCATTTTATTCACCCACAATTGGAATTATACTTAGGTTAACAACTTCCTTTGACTCAACCATATGATGAATGTATGATTCAACACAAGGAACCAACACCAAAAATGTTAAAGGATTTTAAAAAGGTTATTCATGATCTTCCTTGAAAATATAGAGGAGAATGAAAAGGTTTGGAATATGAAATGATATTTCCTTTTCCTGGTTGTAGATATGTGCTCTATATAACAAGAGGTAGTCTATCCCTTGTATAGAATCGAATTTCACCATGGGAAGTATTATGAAATTCGATGGAAGAATATTCCAACATCTGTTAATAGTAGAAGATCCCAACACTTGGGTTTCAATTATATCACTAATAGGTTCTTTTATGTAATTCCATACTCAAGGTTTTAGGGATTCGATTCAATAGTTCTTGGAAAAATGAATGATATAATGAAATGAATAAAAGATTAATCAAATAAAAAAGTTCCCATTACTAAATTAATATAATGGATACCTTGTATGAATTCATTTTCTTTCTCTACTTTACTGGTAGTGATAGAATAATCCTTCCCCTGATCCATTGGATTTTGTGGCTGCTAATTATGGTTACAATCATTAACGTGGTGTTTATATCAATAACATGTATAGTTCCCCTACTCCCTACAATTTTAGCATTGAACCAAGGGTGGTTCTCTTATTTTCCCCTCCACATTATCTTACATCCTCGATTTTTTTGACATTCAAGATCTTGGTGGACTTCTCTCGTATAGTTGAAGTATTTCCCTATCTCTTTTAGGAAGTTCCCATGATGCTTATTCACACATTTTTGACATGTGCTTGGTTGTGTTTTCTTTCAAACATTCTCATTAGATCCTACATCATGAAACTCTATGATTCATTTATTATCACTAAAGCCATGTTATAATTCTCCAAAATCACTCACCAATTTGAAATCACATCAGAAAAAAATTTCATAACTCCCAAATGATCAAATTTATAGAACCTTTTGGAGGTTCCATTTTAAACCACTAAAGGAACTATAAATGATTCCACAATTCTTCATAAAAATATGATGTTCACTTTGATGACCTTGTGAAATTTTCTTTCATAGTCCCTTATAGATTCTTATTCATTTTTATTCATTTTTATTCATCACGTTGAATTATATCTCTATTTTAGTACAAAATTATTAGGGAAATAATTTTTAAGATATTTTATCTTAAAGTATTCGCACTCAATACCATCATTTTAATCCTTCTGATATGTTATATTAATCAAGGCCCACCATTGATCGAACTCTCTATCTAAATGGTAAAATGCAAGATTCACATTATCCCTGTCAGATTAGTGACGAACAAAAAATATCACCTCCATTTTGTTGACACATTTTTCTATATATAGGGGATTAGAATATCCACAAAACACTGGGGGTCATTACTGCATAAAACACTCAATATCTTGTTACTCTATTTTAAGTTTTTGTAAAAGTTACACATTAATTAGGTTACTATTCATAACATGAGATAGTTAGGTAATCATCACCTTAATATGTTGAGCTCAAACACCCAACGTTTTGGGGATGTCATTCAGAAAATCACTACATTTTCCATCACATGGGTTGTTTCCATGGGTTCTCTTAGTTCCCACCATTTTAAAAAATATTAAATGTTAGAAAAAAATAATTCATCAAGTCACCAATAATTTAATCCATTGTGAAATTAACTCTAATGGAATATCTTATCGGATCCCTATGTTAATCATTTTTTGATAATACCCATATTGGGTGATTAGTTATACTTAGTTTCATACTACGGTTTCCCACTAAGGTTCTCTAATCAAAATTCTAAAATTAAAAAAATTGTTCACTGATACCAACTATAGTAGCTCCAATTATTCTTACATTATTAATAAATTATTTTTATGATAATCATCATATAATCACTACATGACCTGTATCAAAAGGGTTAGTTTTTATGGAAAATAATGAAAATAAATATCATTTAAAAATTAAATCATAAACATTTAATTAATTCTTTATTCTCTTTCTTCTTACTGGACCTTTAATTTTCCTTAGTATATGTAGTTACATATGGATATACATCAAAGAAAGGGGTGAGAAAAAGGCCTAGTAAGTGGATAGATAACAAAATGAACAATATTAATTGTATGAGAATAATCTTTGAATTATAATCACTATTATGAGGGGAATAATTAGGAAAAGGCATGAAATGTGGAAATTTAAAAAAATAAAACATCATGTTTTAGTAGCTAACTACCACACATAGTTGTGAACAAAGAATGAATCATGTTCATTCATAATTATCTTCCTCATGAGATACATCACATTTACCATTGTATTTGGAGAACTATATAATTTTGGGTTCACCCATCCCATCATAACATTTACATTGCTGTATATATTTCCAGGCACATCTGTCACATCATAACTTTTGCATTTTCATTCCTGACACATTAAAAATATATAGATATTTAATATAAAGTAACTCATAGAAATAAATGGGTTTCATTTCATAAAAAATAAATTCATAAAATTAGTGTTCCCAAATAAAATAGGTAATAACGTACTTTACTTAACCATAATCAACCATGATTGAAGAAGAAAAAATATCGAGAAGTAAAAGATGTCTTTTTATAAAAGAACACTTATTTATAAAAATATTCATATGTTCATAAACTCATGATCAAAATATTAATATCCTAGAAAATTTATTAAAATTACTATTAAATTATATTTAAGGAATATCAATATAGAAAATGGGGTGAAAGAGGAATACCCCCAAGAAAAAGAGTTGGGTTTGAGAATTCCTATTACCTTGTGTCTAAAAGCATCCTGCACATCAGTATCATGTATAATCACAATAGATTAATTAATTACAAATATAGAGACTTTTATAAATGAAATGGATTAATTATATTTTAATTATGTTCATTCATGAGCTTTTTAATGAGTAATAGAGCTTAATTTCATTGTTTTGGAGTGTGTGTTTTATTAGTTTTCATGATAGGTTCACTAGTATACATGAATATATGTTCAAGTAAAATGTCAATAAATATGTAGAATTTTTATTATTTATTATCAAGGACATTCCATAAGTTTTGAATTATCTTATAATGAATTCGGTTGTATGGTACGATGGTGAATCATTTGATAAATGTTATTGATGATCATTTTATGTTAATTTTGGATGTTTAATTATCACAGCGAAGTCATTTTTTATTAGTATTATGTATATTAGATATTTAAAGAACATAAATATGGTTGTTAAATAAATTATAAAATATTTTTTAAACAATTATATAGGTTTTATTAACACCATTGACTAAAATAAAGTAAAATGAATGTTCATCACCTATGATGTTTGTAAATTGACACACCACTAGTGATGATTTCATTTTTTTAATAAAAGAGAACATAAAACGAGTTAGATGATTTATATTTCATTAACATGACAAAAATATATAATATAGATCATAAAATATTTATTTTTCCGTTTGTAAAATATACGATGAAGGAAAAAAATATAATAAATGAAATTAAAATAAAATTAAAAGAAAATTAAAAAGGATTTTACCTCTTAAACCTCTCCTCCTTAAGATCCTCAATGGGGAAATTTTTTTTCTATTTTAATGAGACCAAGAGGTCATGTAAATGGGAGAGGGTCATCGGGAGATTATCTATCAAAAAAAGTTTAGGGCAAAAATCTTGAGAGGTGAGAAGAGAAGAGGTAGTGAGGGGTGACATTTATAGTGGTTGTCATGAGAGTTTTCTCATTACTATATTCACTATCTTATTAGTTTTCTAGAACAATATGAATAGATTGATAATTATTTGTAAATATAATTATATAATATAGTATTCTTTTAGATTAGGTTCTTAAATCATCATTTCATCAATAAGGACTCAACAATTCATTTATTTAGCATTTATTGAAAATTATTTGATTTTAGTATTTCTAAAAAATTAGGTATTTGAGAAAAATACCAACAATTATCAATGACCATTTTATGTTACATAGATTTAAAATATAATCTCAATTTTATAATAATAGGTTTGAAAATAGGGAAAATTTAATTATTAATATAAATCAACATTTGCATATGATGATCAGATTTTAAAAATATAACTGATTCTGTAGCATATTGAAAAATTTATATATGTTTAATTAATATATCATTAAATCATAAGACACAAAAAATAAATTTATGAATAAATTTTATGTAATAAAATTTTATAATGAAATAAAAATTTAATAATAAAATTGTAATTAAATATTTTTTAATTTAAAAAATGACAACACTTAATTACTAACTTTTAAACAAATTATTTACCTAGATGATGATATAATTATTTTATAATTTCATTTATATGTTGACTAAATTTTATTTATACCTTCTTGGTTGATGTTAATATTAATTTGAATAGGTTATTATTCATACGGTTTTTATTACTATTTATAAGGTCAATTTAAAATTTCATCATTATTGGTTCCTTATCATCAGAAAATACATAATTTGTTTTATTAATTCTTCATTTATAAATCATTTTTTATTATCTCTGTAATTTTATGGGATTTATACTACATGAAATTAAAATAATAAGGGATAAATTCTGTTGATAAATTTTTTGGTCATTATATTAGTCAACTATGGGTAGTATGTGGATGTGCATGATATATTATAGAAAACAAGACAATGTGACTGATCTAATATGAAATTCATGTGATAATTGTTGATCAATTGTGAAATTTGAATTAGTTAGGGATGTTTGATACAATTTAATTTTATTGTCTCTATAGTTACCCATGAAATTTGAAATGGGTTCCATACAAATTTTGATTCTATAGTTTAATGACATGAACGTATGGTAAATGATTGATTTATGATGACTTCCCAATATTATGTTTCTTTTCTTTTGAAATGATAAGTATTTTTCCATGAATCATGTATGTTATCTTTTATCGATTTGGAAGGAATTTTATACAGTATGGTTATAATTTAATACCCTTATCATCATATTATGATTTATATGTTAGTTTATTGATATCTCATATGTGTATACTTACTGAGAATATGAGATCACATGTTCTTATATTTCCTTTCCCTATCTAATAAATAAAAATTGAAGGAATGGTATCATTATGAAGAGTGAAAAATAGTATATAACATTCTAGATTTTGAATATCTTTTAATAAATAAGATTATTGTGTATCTTATATACAAATATATCAATCCATTACGATCCTATAAGTTGTATTTGAAATGTATATAATTTTCATCTAAAAATATTTAACATTAATTTATTTAATGTTATGGTTGTTATGGTTTTAATTAGAGGAAGTTTTTTTAAATATTTAAACATTGGGGTGATAAAATATTGTCGAAAACCCTTGGGATATGACAATGTATTGTATAAAAACCTATATTTTTGATAATATCCCTAGATGACCATGGTTAAAAATATCATTTAGTAGGTTGAATTTACAATATCATTGTTTTTACATTCTGAATTGTTTTCATGATTATGTGATTTCACACTATGATTATTCTTTCTCAATTTATCATTTGGGTTTTATTCCATTAATATAACTTCAAGACATTAAAATGATAATTAAGTTGATATAAAATGTTTTGATTATCCACATGAGAAAACAATTTTTTTTTGAGAATGAAATTATTTTTTACTATTTTGAAAATAAATCATTATCATACCATGAATTAGGTTTATATTCTAAACGATCAAAGGTGGAGACAATCTAATATTGATTGTTCTATAAAGAAACATATATCCTCTTTTAGTGGTTCTTCTGATCCTCTAGTATCTATTTCATAGATCATCACCATAGAGAATTTACATTCTATTTTCTAATGCTATAAATGAAATGTTTTTATATCCATTTATCTTTTAGATTCTAAATTAGTTCAATAGTTATCCTAATTAACAATATGAGATAATTAAATGAAACTGGCTCTATGGAATGAGATGTGTTTAAGATAATATTTTTCAATAATTACTCACCTAATATTCTACATAATAATATGGACAAGGATGACCTCAAGAAAAATAATATATTTAATAAATCCATTACTACATATGAATAAAATTTTACAAAATGTGAAAGATACGAGTTAGCTATAATAATTATCCTTGAATGAAAAAATGGAACGATTTGTGGTGTATTAAAACCCAAGTCTCTAAAATTAATAATTTGTATGGGACATTGTTTGATTTTAAGAAATTGTATGAATTTCACTAAATGTGGAAATGGAAATTAATTATTTCCACTATTATCACATGTTGACTAGAAATTTAAGATAGAGAATCATGATAACTCAAATTAATAAAATTGTGGAATGAAATTCCATCAATATATATTCTAAAAATATGGGAATAAACATAATGATAATTTTTTGAATTCAACTACGATGTGATTTAATTATTTGGTAAAATATCATAATGTCGATGAATGTTGAAAGGGAATGAGTGTTCTCATTAGTGAAATCAAAGAGACGAAGATAGAAACAAATTCACCCCATTCACTAATACCATGAATGATAATATTTTCACAAATATTTATACCTATGGGTGAATTATAGGGTTTATGATAATTTTCAATGTTATAAACTATATATGTGAAATGAAAAAGATAGACCACATCCATCATAGACTGTTGACGTGGGTTATAAGAATGATAATTTTAAGGGTATACAAATTTTCCACTCTAGAATAGATAATTTTCTCATTGATTATAACTCTACCAAAAAATGTATATATAATTAATTAGTAAAGGTTATTAAATTACTAGATAAATAATTAGATATTTAATTAGTATCACAATAACTAATTTTTTTATGGTCACATCTCACGTCTATAGTTTCTCTCTAAATTATTTTTTTGGTAAATTTATTATTAAAAACTATATGATTGTAACTATTGATTAATTTATTGAAATTATAGGAATGGATTGGATTTCTTTATATGTACCCTATATCAATTAATATGGAAGGTTAATATTTTTTAGGAGTTTATTAATGCAATTATAGAAAAAAATTGATATATTTCCACTGATTTTTGTTGTTGAGTTGTCAATAGAACACATATATAGTGCTACACCTATTTTAAAAATTGTATATAAAATATCTTTACTAGAGAGGAAAGACTTGGAGAAGTACATCCATGAGATTCATGGTAAGGGATTTGTTCAACCATGTACATCACCATAATTTTACCTAGTTATAATTGATAAGAACAAATATATATCAATGAGAATCAACATTTATTAATGAGAAATTGACAATATCATTATCATGAAAAATTAACATATACCGTATATCATTGATTTGTTTGATCAATTATAAAGAGATCAATATGTTTCCAACATTGATCATATATATGGGTACTATTAGTTGCGTGTAAAAATTTATTACATATAGAATAAATCTTTATATATGATTTAGGGAAAATATTAATTTATAGAGATACCATTGTGTCATTGAAATTTCACTGTTATCTTAATAGATTAATTTAATATATTCTTTAAAAATAACCGTGATAATTTTGTGGTTTCTTTTATATATGATATTATTATATTTTAAATGATTAGGAATGATTATATAAGTTTAATTTTATTAAAGTACATGCAGAAGGATAATTTGTACAATAAATTTACCATGTGTGAATTTAATTTTTATAAAATCTCTATCATGGGTTATACAATCTAGTGTTTTTTTCATTTCAGTGGATCCTTCAAAGACATATGTTATTGAGAAATTTCCAAAACCAACCAAATTTAATGAGACATGTATTTTTCTTTAATTTCTTATATATTAATGCTACATTTTGGAGAATCTATCATCTTTGAATAGTCTACTAACAATGTTAACATAGACGTTATCCATATTCCTTTAGAAAAATTGATGTGATGAATATTTCATGGTGCTTAAGATAATGTTATTAAGAATGCATATTCTTAAATTACCATATAGGGGATAAGGCTTATTATTCTACAGTGATGCATGGAGAAAGATATTGTGATTTGTTTTCCATGTATAATGACATGTTAATAGATTTTAAATCATGAAAATTGATGCTTTGTAAGATTAATTACCCCACTCATGCTTTAGAGGATGCTACGTATTTTTCATTAAAGATATAGAGGTATTGTATTTATATAGTACATTGGAATATATATATTAATAATAACATGATAAAGTATATATTAATACCAAAATATAAAATATCCACTAGATAATATGGTTGGGTCTGATTTCATATTGTGACTTCTTAATACAATGCAACCCTATGAAAGTGAAAAAATGCCCAATGCTTTGATCTAAAATTATTACTCTAGTTTATGTTTGATGGATTTCAGAAACTATCATATATTTTAATATATTCAAATGATGGATTTAGAAATCATGAAGTAAGGAAGATAACCCATGTTTCTAAAATTAATGTTCATCCATTAATCCATGAATATATTAAAGAGACAAATAACGAAGATATATAATCGAAAAAGAAGCTGAAAAATATCCATGATATCAACAAATATTCTTATAGAATGATAATTTTCAAGAGAAATTCATGTTTTTCATCCATACCTGATTTGGAAAACGAGTTATTGGATAGAGCCCATATTTTATTATTCTCTATTAATGTTATAATAAAAAAATATGAATATAGATCTAAAAGTGTATGTCTACTTGGACAACATGAAATGAGATATTGAAAAATATGTATATCAATACTTTGTATGTCATAATTTTAAGGTTGAGTGGAAAAAATTTTATGTAATCGAAAAACCATTAAACATTCCAAAATGTAAATCGGAAACATCCAAATAGATTATGGCAATAGACTCCACAAAACCTCTAAAGTTCATAATTCTATGTGGTTTATAGTTTATCGTCTTATTAAGTAATGACACCTCATTATGATCAAATAAGACATAAAACTTGATCAAATTTCCAATGTATACATTAAATAATTGGTATGGATCCAAGTAGTTCCCCATTATATTGTATATGATTTAGATCCTAAGCTTAGCTCAAAGATTTGGAGAAGTATTCTAAAGGATCTAGATACACAATTATGTTTCATCATATCTTATCAACCACTAAAAGTATTTAGTTTTAGATAAGAATTAAAACCATGAAAGAGATATTAATATATTTTTCTCTAGAATTAAAAGGAGGTTGGCATAAACACCATCCTATAGTAGTTTTTTACAATAACCGATTTCACTCAATAATTCTAAAGGATACTAAGAAACCCTCATCTTGAAATAATTATATAATTATATTGTTTTTTAAGGATATTGGAGAATAAATATATTTATATATTATTTAGATGATGAAATATAATTGAATTTTAGATCCATGAAATAACAAATAAGGGATGTATAAATCCAATAGAAAATTTATGATGGAAATCATTCATGAATTTTGAGTTCAAATTTGGTGATAAGATCTTTCTATGAAATTATCCGTGGAATATGGTATTGAGATTGGGGAAGATGGAAAATATAAACCCTTGGTATATTTCCCCATGAGATATTAATGACTGGTTATATATAGAACCTTATCACTTGGAACATCCTCTAAACATCTCAGAAGTTCATGATGCATTCTATATATCTCTCCTGAGGAAGTACATACCTAGTACACCACATGTGTAGAACAAATTGTTTGTACCAATAAAAAATGACCTCCCCAATGACGAATAACGTGTGGAAATTATGGATCTCTGAGATACATTTCCATCAAACCAAACCACTCACCCGATCAATGTTTTGTTGCAAAACAACCAATTTGGTGAACCTATATGAGAACATGATAATATATTGAGGCAAAAGTATCCTTAGTTAGTTAATATTTGTGTACCATAATATTAAGGGTAAAGTTACATTAATAGGATATAGAATGTGAGACCCAAAAATTCTTATTAATCTTTTAACATTATTTTAATTTCATTGATAGCTTGAGTTACACACAAAAGCGAGTATTAATAATCCACAATTTAAAATTAACATATTAATATTTAATATGAAATTTATCATATAGACATTATATTAGAGTATATAAATAAGAATAATTAAAATAAAAAAGTAGAAAATAATTAAACATGTATAAATTAAGTTCATTGGTTATTACTTGGCTAGTCATAAAAATAATTATAATTTTAAAGTAAAATATATATATTTTTGAAAATCAACTTTTTCATTCAAGGAATATTTATCATAAAAAAATAAAATAAGTTAATATTCTTAAGTTATTTTAGTGAAATTTATATATTTTGTATTCAATAAAATATTTGATCATTTATTTAAAAAAATTCTAAAAATTGATTTTAATATATCCAGATTTGTGCCAAGAAATGTATTTTTTTATAAAAAATAATGTGATCACGTTTTGTCCACTTATTTTAAAATACATTTTTTCCATAATTGTTTAAAATTAAATTATAAAATTAAATTATTTTATAAAATATAGTTTTACAAATAATATTACTTTTATTTTTTTAATTTTTTTAATATATTAATTTGCAATACTTTTTTTAAAAAATTTAATATTATTAACATTTTATTTTCATTTAAACTTTATACAAAGGTCCATTTTGATTAAGAAAAATTCAAACAAATTATAAATAATATAATTATGATATCTTTGATGAAATTTATATTATTGGAATTAATTTTATCTTAAATTTTGAATGAAAACATTTTATACTTAAGAAAACATTTTCAGTGGAAAACTACTTTTTTGTAAAAATTTGTGGTTAAATTTTTAATAAAATTATCCATGTTTTTTGTAGAATTTGATAAAATATATTATATATTAATAATTTTAATAATTAATATGAGTTAATAAGTTCAACCAAATTATTTTTCATAATTAATAGATAAAAAATTAAAAAATAGTATCTCTAATGAAGGATACAAATTGTTTACCAAGGGGTTATAATAAAAATAAAAAAGCTAAAATGACCTAAATACATTCTAAACCCCCATTTTTTTTTATCTTAAACATTACCCATATAACCTTCAAATAATACCTAATTTTAAATAATTTTTCCAAGAAATTGACATGAAATTATTCGAAAATTGTGAAACATTACTTGACTTTTACCCACTTCATTTATAAAAGGCCAACCCTCTCCTATACTCTCCGCAACCCAGGAGAGTTTTGATTTTCCCAATAACTAAGAAAATAAATTTCATAAATCCCTAAACATTACATTTATATATTGGATTTATCATAAAACTATCCTTACATGCTTTTAGGTATAACCCAAATGATTTTTTTAAGATGCATTGTTCATAACCATACGTATTGATTTTATTAATTTTACTACATCATTCATTTATTTTTAAAATGTGATGAAATAATTAGATAAAAATAATCCCAAAAGAGAAATTTTATTTTTTAATTGAATAATATATATCCCTCTCATCTACTATCAAATAGGAAATGAAAATATTGATGATGTGTTTATCAGAAAACCACCTCATGAAGTGATGGAATATGATTCAATCTCCATCTCCCATGAATGGATATAATTTTAGATTTTATGTCTATATATAATATTTATTAAATATTTATAATTATTCAATTATGAAATCACATCTTACTTCTTAACTTCTAATCTTTTATAAAATAACAATGTATCTCATGATAATGTGTGGACAACCACCATCATAAAATGATGTGATATGTTTTAAAATATATTTTTGAATGGATGGTAATTTGGATTTATTTAATGTAGTAGGTAATTTTTCATTATCTAAATTTATGGATCAATTTAGTATATATGATATTTACATAAATTATTACTTTTATATTTTTTTTTGACCCATGATAAATGTAACAGTACAAAAACATGGAAACCAATATCAGCATGACGAACAAAGTAGTTGTCACCTGGAATAGTGATTTTAATAAATAGTTGTTAATAAATTTGTGAAAACATTTTATAGGTAAATAATATATTATATGATATATATTTTATTGTTATATATTTTATTCTTAATAAATATATATTTAATATATATGACTTTCTAAAACGTATAATGGAATGCCGACCTATGTTATTGGATTTTAGTATCACATTTACTTCAACGAGACCCCTTACATATTCAAATCTTGTTGATTTTATCTGTTTCATATAATAATAATGAATAAAATTTATGAATATTATATTGAAAATTATTGGAATTTATATATCAACATAATTTTATTTCTTTCATGGTGAATCTGATTTAATTGTTACTATAGTGGTCAGGGTTCTTTTTTAATCATTTTTTAAATGGGATTATTTTTTATGGAATTTCCATTTAGGAATATATTTCATCCTTTCCATAAAAATACCTATATTATTTATTATACTATTAATAATATTGATTACTACATGGTTTCCAGTTATATTAATCATTTAGTAAATAAAGTTAATAAAATAATGTTTTCAAAGAAAATCGACATTTTTTCTCTCTTAGATCGACGATATATTCTCTTATAGGTTCATATATTTCAAAAAATGTTTTTACAAATACTTTTAATACTATTAAATGATTTCATATAATAATTTAAAAAAAATATTTATTTTTATATAATTAATTTTTATAAATCTTTTTAATACTTTCCAAATGTTTTACATTTTTTTAATTTACAAAAATGTTACATGAATGTTTTTTAAAAAATATATGGAATGAAAATATGTTCTACAATCATGAAAACTAAATTATTTGATGCTTACATTATATTTTTTAAATTATTTACTAAATTATTTTTCAAATCAAATGAATTTTTATTATTTGGGAAATTTTTAAATTTTAAATAAGTGATTTCAAATTGATAATAGAATTTTCAATAAAAAATATTCTAGTGAATATTTTAAATGAATTTTTATAAATGATAAATTTATTAAATGATAATTAAGTTTTACATGTGATTTGGTCTAAAGATACCATAATTATTATTTCTCTTATTTTTTTTGTTATTATAGATGATAATATTTTTATGAAAATGATATATTAACCATGGGTTATTCTATGAAGCATTAATGAAATGTTGTGAAATAAATTTTCTTTTCATGGGATATTATAGGAATATATGATTAATATTAAAGGATAATATAGAACACAAATGTATGGATTTTATTGTGTGATGAGTGGTCCAGAAATTATATATCTCTCCAATTAATTAGGTAATGTTGTATATATCATAATGTGATTATGGAAAACACATTGAATTTATAGATCCACAATAGGAAACAGGTCGAGGTGCATGATCTATTATGGGATGCATGTTGAACTTCATGATCCAATATTGGAAAAAATTTAATTTTCTAAATCCTCTATGGGATGTAGGTTGTGATGTCTAAACCATAATAATATGAGAAATATATTGGGATCTCAAATCCATGATGATTTTATAGTCATGGTTGTTAACAATTATATTATAAATGGGTTCAATAATTATCATCGTCCACCATTTTTATTCCATGGAAATATGGTTAATTATTTATTAATGTTTAATTCATAATCTTGTGATTCTTGTATTTTGAAAGGAAAAATATATATGCCATGACTCATGTTTGTTATATTTGATAGATTAATTATGAACATTAAAAGTAATGATCATTATCACATACCAGTATTCTTATCTTATGATTTTATATGATAATCAACACACATCTCCCATATTTTCTTATAATAAGTATTTCAGGTAACTTTTTCTTATGTTTACTTCATGATATTATTAAATAATGTTTTATGATGGGTAGGTCTATGAGGTTTTCAAAATGGGGAGATATTTGTCAGAAATTTGTATGATATTTCTTTAAAATAATAACATTTTTATATAGTCTAAAAAACCAAATTTTTTTATCTTTATGCTTTAATTTTTTGAATTTATTTTTTATTTATTTATAAGGATTTAATATTTATATATGCATACTTCAGTTCATTTTACTCTAGTAGTTATAACCAATAGGTTATAACATACATATGAGTATATACCCAATAATAAACTAAAAATGATGTTAAACTTCATCACAAGGCATATCCTATAATTACCAATAATAAATAAATAACAATTTTAATTAAAATTCTATGCATGAGACAAAGAAATACGATATAATTCTATGTGAGAATCCTCCAATGGAATATATATATATATATGTGTGTGTTTGTGTGTGTGTGATATCAAAAATATTTAATAGAAACATGAGTAAAGGAAGTCATATCCTTTACACAAGGATCCCTTGACCAATCCTTGATAGAAGCCCACTCTGACACAGCCGTCACAAACCATTGAACATTGGCACTAATAGATCTACTATCTTCATATACATATTGGTTAACTAAAAAATGTGATGTTTTTATATATAAACAACACATATGGTCATAATTCTAATATATGAGTGATTATAGATATACATAGTAATACACCCAAGAAACATAAATGCAATTATAAGGCAATAAGTCAAATTTTGCAAAAGATTTGGGGAAATATAAATGAATAAAAAATGTTCCAAATATGCTCTAAGATTAAGAGAACCATGGATAAGAGTTGATTCACAGTCATTAGAGATTAGTTTCCAGATGTATTATATCGCCTAACTCACAATATATGGTAATAATGCCAAAAACATATAAATTTAAAATAATATCTATTGTAAATCATATCACCATGGTCTCCATAAAATTTTATTCAGCTATAAATTTTTTAATTCCATCATCACATATGTTTATTTAAAAATGATTAAAACAATTGAACTATCTAACTCCCAAAATTTTCATTTGACAAGTTTTTAATGATAGTGGTGGATCATTACCCCTTAAGAGATATGTATATTGATCAATAGTGTAATATAGAAAATCGTGAACTGAAAAAGAGGACTGATAACTTCAAAGAGGATGATGGACCAACACATGGGGGATAAAATAATTATAATGGACCAAAACATGATACATGTGGGAGTAATAACTCCATCAAGTAAATCAAAGACCATTCCCCACCATGACTATAAAATCAGTAGAGCACATTTACCACTTTTCCTATCATAAAATGTCACCAATACAAAAAAAACATTTATATGTGGTTAAAAATATCATATATAAAAATTTCCATAAAAAACACCTACTAGTAATGAGATATTAACATAAGTGTACTGTGTGAAAATTCACACACAAGAGACAAATATATTTTCCAATTCTAACACCCATGTGAGAAGATATGAAAAACAAATTATATATTTTAGTGCATGTAATTTACTTATATTCCCCTATCATGTGTGGATTTAGTAATAAATTATGGTGTACTAATTCAATATAGTCTTTGTGAGGTTGGTAGATAAGAAATTTCCAATAGGGTACATGACGTGTAGGTCGAAATAAATACACGGGTGTGCACTGAAAGAGTGAATTGATTCATATCTATAACAAGCATGCTCTATATTACATAGATAAAAATGATTTATTATAGAAAATATTCACATTATACAACATAGATGATTGAAATTACTAGTGTTTTCAGGTATTATGAAAACTAAATAACAACTTAAACCTTGAAATATACATCTTTATTGAAAACTTCATTTACATGACCACACACCTTCCTTTGTACATATCATTGCATGGGATAACCTGAGGACATTAATAAGAAAAGTGTGAACTATAAATCCTAGTAAGGGAGTAAACAAGGAATAAAAATAATAATATAGTACATGCTAGGAAATAGGTATATCAATTTTACACATGAAAAAAATTAACATTAAGGTATGATATAGAATGATTATCATAACATGGTAGTGTGAAAATATCATTTAACATGATATTAGGATTTTCCAAGGCTCATTGCCCCTGGGTCGTGATTAAAAATTCATTGCAATTAAATTTTCATGAGTAAACACTCATTGAAATTGACTTATCATGATACTAATCTTTACCCAATGCATTGGATCACTATCAGGGCACAACCTTTATAAACATTTCATTTCATGCATAAGTGTGCTTCATGGATCATATAACATGGATTAATTCATAATAATCATTTATTCGAGGATAAATGAAGTTGGAATACATAAATTAAACTCTATAATCAATAAGTATATGTGTATAAAGGTGAATACCCTTGATATAGAAATGTGTATGATATTCACTAACATAATTATTTTGGCTTGCGAAGGTTTGCCAGTATAATGGCATGAAATGGAAATCGTAAAATGGTTTGATAAGGTATAAAAGTGGTATCTAATAATTTATACATAAAATATACAGTAAGGGAGTCATGGAACATAATATACCAACAAATTTAATAGAATTTATATGCATAATATAAAATAATTTTTTGAATGTAAATGAGAAGAGGGAATTTTCTTAAGGAATTTTGGCATGGTAAGGGGTGTACATGGGAGGAATTAATGAGATATAATAAGGTCTCTAATCATTAAAACATAAGAATGGAAGTATGGTGGAGGTGAAAGATCATACCCCATCATATTTCCTTCATAATAAAATGGTATCGCAAACTAATGAAATTTGGGAAAAATTACAACGGATGAAATCCCTTATGTGGAAGTGTGATCCAAAGGCTTGGGAGAGGCTTCTTGGGAGATTGGGGTGACTTGGATGGATTTTATTGAGAGCGGGGAAGATTTTGGTCGAGCTCCAAAGGTGTTTAGTGAAAAGTATGTGGGATCTTGGGTGGGTTTATATAGGAAAAGAGTTGGAATTCATTATTATTTAGGTTTTGGACACAACAAATTAAACTAATCAAAACAAAAACCCATCCCATGGTTTTTCCCAGGTTTTCTTCCAAATTTGGCTGGAAATCATCATTTTATATTTCTAATGGCATAAATTCATAAAATATAAGGATTTCTTATGTAGAGGTGAGCCAAACTGTCAAAAAATCATTTTAAAAGTTAAAATGTTTTATATGTCATGAATGGTCCAATAAGGCACCATAAATTTAATCAAACAAATCTAAAATAACATTATTTTAAAGGTAAAAAATATATTGGCATAAAATAATTTTTATAGTATTTTGTTACAACAGTATTGGGTAATTGTGTTGTCATGAAATGTAGTATATATTTAAACGGTATTTAATTTTTACCCAAATATTAGACCGTCTTAGAAAATTATGAAGAGATAACAATTAAATAATTTTGACATATTGATTCCAAAAATAATTTTCATTTTATCTAAATGATTTTATAAATATCTGAATTTTGGTGTTTAAAATAATAACGGACATTTATTGAAAATTCCTGTGTTTTGACAAAAACCACGTTTGAACATTAATGAAAATTACAATTTCATTCATAAAAATCTTATGATAGTTTATATTTAATAAAACTTTATATAGAAAAAAATATTTTATTAAAATATTATTTAATCCATTAATTCATAGATAGAAAATTAACTAAAATTTTTATTTTTTTTACAAACCATTTACAATGTATCAATAAAAAATGAACATATATTCTCTATTTCGTACCAAAATAATTAAGATAATCATAGTGCTAGGGTATTGTTCCATATCCCCTTATAACACCAGTATAAGACCTCTGGGTAAGGTCTGTGGTGGTGAAAAACTTCTGGGCTACACGAATAGTATAATTTGGGTGGTAATCTCTATTAGCTTCCACATTTCCTGTAGGCTGTTTCATTAATGATTATCATTTTGAAGATGGGATTGGGCCTGGTCAAAATAAAATCCCTGTGATTGTACCTATTTTTTGAGCTCTAACGAATGGGATTCATATGGAGCAATACTACAGGATGAAGTCATTGTTTTCTTTGTCAAATTTAATTGGATTTTTAAAAGAAAAATATTTATACCAATAATGAAATCATTGTTCAATATCTATATTATCAATTGTAACAATTCATAACGGTATTTTGAAATCAAGAAAAATTAAACCAAGGAAGTGCATATGTTATATAATAAATTTACTTATAATACAATTAATTAGATCAAGAAGCATTTTTATTAATAAAAGTATGGGTTGTTACAATATTTCTCCTTAATAAATTTCACTCAAAATTTACTTTTTCTCACAATAAAACAGATGAGGGTAACTCTTCTTCATCAATTCCTATGATTCCCACATTTCTTTTTTAGACATACAGTTTCACCGCAACACCTTGACTAAGGGAATTGACTTATTTCATAGAACTTTATCCCTACGGTCAAAGATCTTCCCCATCTTATCTTTATAAGATAGGTCATTCAAAAATGGTACCACCTCGGGATTGAGTACATGCAGTGGTTATGTTACGTACTTCCCCAAGAGTGATACGTGGAATACATCATCTACCTGAGATAGGATCGGTATGAGTACTAGTTTATAGGCCATTTCTTCCAGGGGATCAAGGATCTCAAATGGACTGATGTACCTTGGAATAAGCTCTCCCTTCTTCCCTAATCTCTTAACTCTTTCCCACAGTGATATTTGGAGGAACGAAATGTCTCCATCAATCAAACTCTTGGGATCGTTGATGATTATATATCTAGTTCATATTTTGACTCTTGATAGCTTTAATGTAGTGTTGGATGGTCTTAACCTTCTCCACTATTTCTTCGACAATTTCTATTCCTATGATTTTTCTCCCCCCAATATCATCCCAACATGTCAGTATTTTGAAACTCTTACTATAAATGGATTCATAAGTAGCCCTTTGGATGCATGAGTGGAAACTATTATTGTAAGATAACTCAACTAGGGAAAGATATTGATCACATCCTCCTTTGAAGTCCATTGAGCATGCTCTCAGTATGTCCTCATGTATAGGAATAGTCCGCCCAGATTGGCCATTAGTTATATGATGATAATCCGTATATAAATTTAGATTAGTATTTAAAGAATTTTGAATAATCTTCTAGAATATATAGGTGAATCATGGATCTCAATTATATATAATCAATAGTGGTACTCCATGCAGCCTTACGACTTCTCTGTTTCATATCTGTACCAGTTAATCGAATAAGAAATATTATCAAAATGAAATGATGTGTGCAGTATGTGTAAGACAATCGACAATAACCCAGTTAGCATTGTTTCCTTTTTATGCCTACAGATGTCTGGTGACAAAGTCTATGGTTATGTTCTCCCATTCTCATATTGGTTTGGGTATTGGATGCATCACTCCATATACATCCACCTCTCTGCCTTCACTTGATAACACAATAGACACATTTATGTATACTCAGTTATCCTTTTGTTCATGTTATCCCACCAAAAATGATCTTGGAGATCTCGATATATCTTTGGTTTTCCTTGGTGAATGGAGAAATTTAAACTATGTGCATAATCCAAAATTTAATTCATTAACGTTGGATTTGATGGAACCTGTATTCTTGTCCCAAATCTCACAATTCATTCTTCATTAACATTGAACTCATAGAATTAACCTCTTCTGATAGTTTTTACATTCATCTAAATTTCCACATCATCTATTTTTTAGAATCGTTTTACCATTCCAAAAGTGATGTTTGAGGAATCATATGTGAAATTTTTGATGATGTTCCCTTCTTTATGATTCCCATGTCCATCATCATCAAATCTAAGAAGATTGGATCCTTTTCAATTCTTATAAATGATAGAATAGTTGAGTCCTTTCTACATATAGAATTCCCCACCTTTTTCGCTATCCCAGGGTGGTAATGGATTGAGATGTCATAGTCATTGATTAGATATGACCATGTTTGTTAGTGAATATTCATCTTTTTTTGTGAATATATACTTCAGGATTTTGTGAGATGTATAAATTTCACACATCTACCCAAACAAAAAATGTCACAAAATTATCAAAGTGAATATTACTAAAACCAACTCAAATCTTCTGTTGGATAGTTTTTCTCATAAAAATTCAATTGTCTTATATAATAGGCAATGAATATCATGTTTCATCAACATAAAACCCCTCCCCATGTTCAAAGCATCATTAAATACCACAAAAAGTTCTCCACTTGTGGAAAGTGTAAGTACAGGCACAGTGATAACCCTCATTTTCAACTCCTTTAAGAACTCTTTGTATTCATCACTCCAAGAAAACACAACTACCTTCTATGTTATCTTGGTAAGAGGGTTTAAAAATCATGGTTGATTTCTCACAGATCACTGATAATTTTCACCCAATCCGAAGAAGCTATAGTTATCTATTACCGATGTGGGTCCCGATCATCCCTCAATGGTCGATGTTTTGGCTGAATCCACTTATATTCCATTGAATTTGATTATATGACCCAATAATGAGACCTCTTTCAACCATAACTCACACTTGCTATAATTTTCATAGAGCTTATCCTTTTACAAGGTATCTAGTATAGTGCTTAGATGATCCTCATTCTTTTCCTTGGTTTTGGAGTATATTATAATATCTTATATAATGGAAACGAAATATTTGTCGACGTAATCTCTAAAAACACTATTAATCATGTCTATCAAGATTGATGGAGAATTATTAAGTATAAAAGGTACTACGATGAATTCATAGAGCTTGTAACTTGTATGAAATGAAGTCTTGGGGATATCCACCTTCTTCACCCTTACATAAAAATATCCCAACCAACGATCCACCTTGGATATGTATTGTTCCACGCGTAGCTGATCGAACAAGTCATCAATTCGTGGAAGAGGATACTTTTTCTTTATCATAATTTTATTGAGCTCACAATAATTAATGCAAAGTGCATAGACATATCCTTCTTCTTGATGAAGAGGATAAATGCACCCTATGGTGAAGCACATGGGCATATAAACCCATTATCCCGATTCTCATGTATTTTTTTCTTCATCTTCACATGATCCACTATAGTCATTCTATACCAAGTCTTGGATATTGGAAATTCCCCAGGTATAAGATCAACTAATAATTCAACGTCTCTTGTAGGTAGAAGACCAAGAAATTCCCTAGGAAAAACATTAGCTAATTTACTTAAAATAAGAATGTCCTTTAGGATGGTTTCTTCCTTAGTCAAAATAATATAATAATGATATATGTGTTCATAAGGTATTAATATCCACACTTGAGATAATGGTTCTAAAGAAAATTCATCCTCTTCCTTGTACATTTACAGAATCGGGGAATAGTTCAATATTTTGAGACTGATTTCCTTATCACATGAAATTTATTTTGTTTTTATATAGAGGATTTCAATCAATGAAAAGAATTTCATCAAATTCCACTAGAGGGAGTAGTAAGAGGTTCAATGGGATGTTCAAATGAGAAATTTTTATAGGGAAGGAGTTATATTCATTGGATCAAATTATTGGAACATTTTTTTCTCACTAACTTCTATACTTCCATGATTTGTGGTGGTGTAGGGGATGTTCTCATAAACATTTAGGATATAAATGAATCCGTAAAAACTGAATCAAAAATTACATTTTCTATTAATGAATGAATAAAATGTTTACCTATCACCACATCATTTTTGGGGTTCTCTTCAATTGTAGTGATGGAAAAAGATCCCCATTTCTACCTTAGAAGTTGTTGGTTGCCTCTAAAACCCCTTTTCTTAGGGAACTGGTTTGAAAAGTGCCATGGTTCATTGTATTTGTAGCAATGTACAATGTGTTGAGGGTCTAATAGAGTCTCCCTCTAATTTTTCATAGATATGGGGTTTTCGTATCTGCAGTTAATGGCCAGGATCCCTTCTCTTTCACACCTAAATAATTTCCTCGCCCCCATTACGAAATTTCTAGGGTGATTCCTTCCGCGCCTTTGGAAAGTGGGGTGCTATATTTTCAAAGCACCATTGGATTTATCCATCAGACTTCCATAATTAAATTCCCCTTCTGATTCTTATCCCCATGTTACCCTGTAGATTTGATGATCTCCATATCTACTTGGAGGGAACATTGGATGATTTCCTCATTGCTATTGAAGTCACAAATTGACATGGCTTTTTGTAGGTTAGGTTCGAACCCTCCAAAGAGGAAATCAAGCTTGAATTTGTGGGTAACAATAAAGATAAAGAAATATCATGAAATATTTGTGATATTTTTCTCGTACTCTATGATTTATTTTTCACCTTTTTTCTTAAGGACAATGAATTCCCTTTCTTTCATAAGTTAGAGGGTGCGGGGAAAATATATATCGACAACAATTTTTCAAAAATCATTATATTCCAAAGCCTCTTTCTCCTCCTCAAGATTCATTTTATTATCTATGACCACCATTTATTAGATTCACCCTCCATACGATATACATCTAGGAGAACCTTCACTTGTTCATAACATTGAAGGATATTCAAGATCATTTCAATAGATTTGATCTATTTTCTAGCGATTGATAGATCAGATGATCCATTAAATGTTGGAGGCCTTTGTCTAATGAATATATTGATTTTGACTTGTTCTTTCTTATGGGGGGGTTGAACATTCCACTTGATCCATTTTTCTATTCAAAACATGAGATAAATAAGAGAGTATCTTGAAAATGTTTGTGGTTGCCACTCCCATTGGATTGGGCATCTGATTAGATTACTCATCCGATTGATATTTTCTTCTATTGTTAGTCTGAGTCCCCCAATTTGTTTCCATTGATTGTAATTATGGAATATTTAGGGGTAAAACATAATGGGGAATACAATGAAATAAATGGATGAATTTTAAATTACATTTATTTCCTTAACATATTAATTTATAGGTTGTAATCTATGTTATCCATGATTTAAATCTCAACAAATATTTATTGGGGGATTTTTTCCCTCAATAATGGTTCGTACTAAGATCAAGTATTTAAAAAATCATATCCCCAGGGAGTGTCTTTACCAGGAGTGTAGTAAGACTCAATGTATTGCACCAGTTCCCATTCGAGTCAAGATCAAAGAAGTGTTTTCGTGTTTATCCCTATATATATCCATGCTAGAGCCACCTCTACGTTCTCATACCCAAATATGGATTTATTTTCATGATGATGCACTTACATAATAGTCACCAAATTTTTTGGATGTTTTTATTATACATATTTTTATCCCTAAGGGGTTCACTAGGGTTTTATAATCCAAATCCCATAAATAACTAAACATATCATTTGATAGAAACTATAACAACCTTTCTCTTTATTACACACTTAAACAAGATTTATTACATAAAATAATCACTTGATGCAACATATAAGATCAATAGGTATAGTGTTTTTTAGGCTTCGGAACATTAGTTTGTGACATAAATCATGAACTACACATCATTAATGAAAACACATTTTATATGACCACATAAATTCCTTTGTACATAGCTTTACATGGGATAACATGAAGACATGCATAATAAGAGGGTGAGATATAAATCCCAATAAAGGAGTAAAAAAATAATAATATGAATAATATAGTACATTCTAGAAAATAGAAATATCAGTGTAGCACATAATAAAATGAACATAATGTCATGATATATCACAATTATCATAAGATGGAATTGTGGAAAAAACATTTAACATGATATTAGCATGAGACAAGGATCACTACCACTGGAGAATGAGTAAACCCTAATTTTACATGAAATAGCATGGTTTAACCCTCACTACACATGACATATCCTGATACTGATCTTTATCGAATGAATTGAATCACTATTTTGCAGCACCCTTTATAAACATTTCATTTAATGCATAAGTGTTCCACATGGATCATATAACAGGGAATTATTCAAAATAATCATTTATTCCATGTTAAATTTATTTGTAATACATATATGATACTATATAATCAATAATTATATGTGAATAAAGGTGAATACTCTTGATATATAAATTGGTATGGAATTCAGTTACACGATGATTTTGGCATGGGGAATTTTGGCAGCACGACAACGTCAAATATAAATCGTAAAATGGGTTGATGATAGATAAAGAGGAATATCATCATTTATTCATGAAATGGGAAGTAAGGGAGTCATGGAACATAATATTCCAAAATATGTAATGGAATTTCGAATCAAAATTAAAAATAATTGCTTCAATGTAAATGAGAAGAGAGAAAATCCTTACAGAATCATGACATGGTAATGGGTGTACATGGTAGGAATTAATGATAGGGAAAAAGGTCAATAATCATTAAAACATAAAAAGGGTGTCATGGGGGATGTTTAACATCATACTACAACATTTTTAATTGATAATAAAAGGCAATAACAATATAATGAAATTTGGAAAAAATGATAAAAGAAGAAATTCCTTACGTTGAAGTGTGATCCAAAAGATGGAGAGAGTATTGAGGGTTGTTTTATGGGAGATTTTGGGGATTTGGGAGGATTTTAGAAAGAGTAGGTTTGGGTTTGGTCGAGATACAAGGGTTTTGAGTGAAGAAAAATTGGGATCTTGGGTGGGTTTATATTTGGAATGATAGGGAATTCTTTATTATTTAGGTTTGGACACTACACATTAAAATAATAAAAACCACAAAACAAACATGGTTTATGCCTATGGTTTTTTCTAAATGAGAGTATAAAAAATTTTTTTATATGTTAAATGGCACAAATTCAAATATTATTAGGCTTAATTTTGAGGAGGTGAGTTAAATTGTCAAGAAAATGTTTTTAAAAGTTAAAATGTTTTATAAGTCTTGGAGATTCCACTAAGGCACCATTAAATTAATCAAACAAATCTAAAATCACATTATATTAAAGGTAAAACATAAATTTAACGAACATATTATTTATTTTATTTTATTACATCACAATTGGGACATAATTTTTTCTTAAAATACATTATATATTTAAAAGATATTTAATTTTAACCAAAAAATTTGACTGTCTCATAAAATTTTGAAAAAATCAATATTGGATTAAATTAACATTATAATTCAAAAAATAATATACAATTTATCTAAATAATTCTACAAATATTTTAATATTTTACTTTTAAAATAATAACCAACATATATAAAAAATTCATGGGTTTTGGAAAAATCATCATTCAAAACCTAATATAAATTACTATTGTAATCATAAAAATTATATGATAATTTATATTTAATAAAAATTGATTTAGTATAAATAAAATATTAAAATATTATTTAATCCATTAATTTATATATTGATAATTAAATAAAAAATTTATTTGGGCTTTAAAACCCATTTACAAATAAACAATAATAAAATGAATGAATATTATTTATTCTATAAAAAATAATGCACATAATCATATTTATAGGGTCTTATTACATATGCCCTTATAACACCTGCATAATACATAAGGTTAAGGTGTGTGATGGTGACAGACTCCTAGGGTGTCTTAGATAACATCACTCGTGTGGTAATATCTATTATCTTCCACTTCTCCCATAAGTGGTTTTGTTGAAGCATAACATGTTGATGATCATCTTGGGATTGGTCAAGAGAAAATCCCAGTGAAGAAACCTCCTTTATGAGCTTCTAGAAATGGACTTCTTTTGGTGAAATTATATTGGATGAGGCCATCACGTCCTTTTAGTAAGTTAATTGTATTTGTAAAAACACTATATTTATATTAATCATGTGATCATTATTAAATGACTATAATAGCCACAACAACATTTCATAATGGTTGTTTGAAATCCAAAAAAATAAAACCAAGGAAGTGAATATGTTATATAACCATTTTACAAAATAAGACATTTAATTAGATCTACATGAATTTTTATTAATAATAGTTTGGTTCTTAAAATATCATTATAATTCATCATATTTATATTGTCATGCATGGTGTGTTGGGATATGTTGGATGAAAATCATGTACATGGGTATATTCTACGACATATTCTTTCAAACACGGTTTGTGACATAAAAGTAAAGCCCATGTGATATTTTTAACAATGTAAAAATCATAGAACTGAGTATCCATGTAACCTAGAGGATTACACATCGTGTAGTCATAAAAACCCCAAATATAAAATATCAAAACCAATTTATATTTCTCATATAATAATATATTCTACATTCATCTTTTTTTAATGATTTTCACAATTTCCAATACCATTAGGGGTTACCGTCATTCCCCTCTGGTGCTTCAGTCTAATTTTTCATTAAAGTTATAACAATATTTCAATAAAAATCAAAAACAAACATTATTAATGTTATAGAAGAGTTATTTTTTCATCCCTGTCATTCAACTACAACTGTCTCATCCTTGGTCACCAGCTATGAAATGAGCCAAATTTTTATCAATAAACTTCAAATTGTGATTATAATAAAATTAATTTTTTTATATTATGGTTATAGAAAAATGATGAAATAATTTGGTTTTATTAAATCCTATCATAATTAAAACCATTACAAATTGTTACCATCAATAAAATAGTATTTAAACAATGATCACATTATTAAAATGAGTATAGGGTTTTAACAAATCTCATTGACATTGAAAAAGGAAGTGATGACCCCAACCAGTAAGACCATACCCTATGAAACCCATTTATTAGATCATTTGAGGTAGATAGCATCACAAGTATTTACAATTACCAATCCCAAGCTGATATCCAATAACATAATCATGGGTGAAACTATTTACAAGATATGTTCATGCTCATTGAGATAATTACCCAAACCATGTACGTCGAAGCAACCCATGAATGTCTCATTGTCACCCACCGTACCCTTAATGAGATTTATAGTGTATTAATGAGATATTTATCAAGAATATAATAATATGAGTAATTATATTCAATTTTAAATAGAATAATGTTTATATTTTATTTTTTTGTCATTACTTTAAAAATGATGTAAATTTTCCTATACTAAAATAAAAATTGTATTTTCAATAATTATTCTATTTAAATTAATGCAATTGTTTTTGATTAATTAACATATTTGTGAAATTAATAATATTTTTAAAATTTATTATTAAATAAATTTTATTAAATGATACAATATTTTTTTAAGTAAAATATCATTTTTATAATGGTTTAAAAACAATTATTGTAAAAACCCAACATTTTTCAGTAAACATCAATTATTCTTTTAAAACATAAAATAAAATTATTTAAAAAATAATTATAAATGAATATTATTTCTATAAATAATAACATTAAAAATTCCCAGCACTGAATTGTTCATAATTTTCTTAGAAAGTCAATTTTTTTTGTAAATATTATATACCGCATTAATATACCATGTGTTTTTTGACATTGTTATAATAAAAAAATAATGTATTGAATACAACAAATTGTATTCATCGACATATATAGGTTATCACTTTAAAATAATTATATTTTATATTTTTTTTGCATTTATAAACCCTATTATTAATCCTCCAAATCCAATAATATATTTTTAATAATTTAAATTAATTTAAATAAAAGTATGACTCTCTTATAAATTAGAAATGGTATTATTTTATTAATTAAATCCCTTTTACATATAAAATAATGAAAGCCATTTCACTTTAGAATAATTCTTGAGAAAAAACCATGAGAGTTTTTTTGGTTTTGGTTATTTTATTATAGAGTCTAAATCATTTGTTTGAGAAATATTAAATAATTCCCCCACAAAATTCCTATTTAAACACTGCTTGCCTCTGATTTATCTTCACTAAATATCCATTGAGAATATCATCACACTAACATTCCATTTGTAGAGTCCTACCAAGGTTCCCTCAAGATCTCAAAAAGCTCCTCCCAAACATTTAGAGTCACACTCACAAGGTAACTGATCATTTTCTTCTCTTATTTATTAATGTTTCATTGGTATATTATTCATTATATTTCAAATTACTAATATTAGAATATGTTCTTATATATTATTATTACTATCCTTTTAATTTATAAATGATTAAATACACATTTATATATAATGAAATAATTTTATGTGTTTTAATGTCTTGATGTTATGCTATAAAAATATCCTTAAGATTTTCTATAAAAAATTTGTACAAAATATCCATAACCTTTTAAATATCAATGGATTTCACCTTTAAGAACTAATAAATATGTTATTTGGGATATAATTGAATTTATATTACACTGCATGGACCCAGAAATAAATGTGATGATAAATTATTCCATCTTTCATTATATATGTGTCACACATAAGCATAGAAATGAAATGAATGTGATGGGTGTGACCCTAATTATATAGTGGTACAATTCATTAGTTAATGTTTTATTATCATTATACATCTTGGAAGAAATTAGGGATTGAACCTAGTGTATCATTTGTACTTTTCACATCATGACACCTTTTTCCAGTTCTTATGTATTTTATGCATTGTTTTCAATTGTTTCCACATTTACTATGTTTCCTTTATTATTATCAAGTTCTACAATGCCATATTGTTCATTTTTATGATTCTCAATCGTTTTAGGTCCCATTGGTATGCTTATTTTATAACATTTATTATATCGTTATTTTTATGCCATGTTTATTCACTTACATGGACTTATAAATGAACATTTCTTATGTATTTCCCCATGTTATCCCATGTTGGGTTAGGTATGAAAGAGTAATATGATCGTGTTAAGGAAGATTTAAATAATGATATACATTCCATATTTTATGTAGTTATGTAATGATAATAATACACAAATTAACAATAATACTCAATCTTCTAGTTTTTATAATGTGAAATAAAATGTAATAAATCATATATTAATGTTAAAAAAAGAGAATGGTTGTTATAGTGGATTTAAATGAAATTTTTTGGATATTTTATGAATTAAGATTATAAAAATATTGAAAAATCCAAATGGTGAATACAAAGTATATAAAAACATATTAAATTTTGGTAAATATAGATTAATTGATTATCTAAAGAATACCTCCCTATCGGGATAAAATAAGTGAATTTCCCTTGGGGATAGTTTCATACAAGGGTAATCCTCAAAATCACCACATTGAGAAAGACTACACTAAGAGTTGGTTCACGAAAACATGATTTTTTCCACAACTACTTTGATACTCTAGGGTGATATTAATTTATAAATTCTTAATATCATTAAAAAACATAATGAATTGAAAAAAATACCCATTATAATATTTATTCAAAAATGTATCATCGATAACCTAGATCCAAGCCTAAAAATTTAATAGTAAGGAAAATATAAGTGATTTATATGTAATCTCCATAATGACAGTATATTACATTCTATTCATTTAATAGTTTAAATATAATCATCCCAAATTTTTCCTTCATTATAGACAATGGTTGGAATTATAATAAATTAGGTAAACAATCAATGTGATAGTCAATGGGATTACTGTGCCAAGGACATGCTCAACCCAAAGAATATAGGAATTAGAAACATTGTGATTATACTGTCTCAATTGACTCAAGTTTTTAATAAAAACATAGATGAGGAGGAGCACCCAAATATCCCTAATAAATAATAGGATTCAATTGAGAGATTTATGAGACAACAACCTATGAATTTCAATATCTCATATGATACATTAATCGTTGACCCATGCATCAACACCATTGAGAAGACCATACCCATCATTAAATGTTCTACTGAAGATAAGGTCATATTCAATTTTTATTATATGTTGGTAGAATATGATTAGTAATAGATATTTATAGTTAATATCAATCCTGAATATGTCGTATAAGATATGGTATGGAAGGAATTCCAAAAAGAAATTCTGATATATATTTTCTTCATACTCTCTTTAATAAAATTTCATGGTATTTACTTTCCCACATAAAAAAATATGAAAACTATATGGGGATGTGAGGAAAACATCAAAATACATGCATGATATGACTCGAGCTATGTTTTTACCCATGAATTCAAATATGATAACTTTTTTATTGGAATAATACATTATCTATCGAATTTCATTGAAATATAAGATTCTGATAGCTACGAAGAAAATGAATAATGTTCCCCCATTGTCAAAATAGATATCTTATAATCTTAGTGGTGTTACATGTATAAGAATTAGAATGTGGAGTTTAATTTTTGAAGTCTGATAGAAAAATTTTATGGTTTCTATAAATCTCAAAATCTCACAAATTAATTTTTTGGAAATAATAACACCTAAAATTTCCTACGGTGTTTGGAGAAATGCAATAGGTCTGGGAAGGAAGGTAACCTGTCTAGTAATTTCTATAGAAATTAGCCTATAATTTTATTGGGGAGATTAATTAATTTGTCAATACTATATGCATTTTAATTTCTCAAAACATTATATATCCAAGGAATTATTAAAACCAATGTGTTAAACCAGGGTTTTCTGAGATAACCAATATCCTTCAAGGAAACTTGGGTGATCTTTTACTATCATAATTAGTAAGGTTGATGTTAAAAATGATGTTTTGAAAGGTATTAAAGTTATTCATTAAAAAAATAAAGAATTTAATTTTTAATTATGTTTATAAACATTACTTCATATCATTAATGTCTAGTAGAAAATTTCAAACACCACCACAAATCATGGAAGTACAGATTTTGGTGAAAATGGAAAATCCAGAAATTATTGAATCGTAGTATTTAACTACTCCCATATTAATAAATGTGGGATTAATTTCTCAGAAAAAAATTTCATACTCCCTTTACTGTAATTTGATTCAATTTTGGGTATAAATTTTGGGTCTCTCTATAGATCCAACATAAATTTACACAAGAATAAAATAATTATCTGAATTGAAAATCAACCAATGATTTTGTACAAGTGCAAGGAGGAAGATAAATCTTATTTACCATCAAAATATTAGGAATGGATATTAAATATATATCCTAACATGTATGTACAAAAGATGATAATGTATTTCCCTATGAATTTTATCTTCTTCCTCTGATACGATAGGTTGAATTATTAATTGAGATTATACATGAGGAATTAACATTATCAAGGGATCCATATAGAATGGCCATTTTGGAACATGAGAAGCTGAAGAATCTACTATAACATAATCTGGTTTGTGGTTTCATACACCCATGTGCTTTACTATAGGGTGAACCATTCATCATCATTAAGAAGAATGATGGGTCACTACGACATGTGTTGATTATAATGATCTTGGAAAAATCATAATAAATAACATGTATCCTCTTCCATAGATTGAGGAATTTATTTTGTTATCTACATATAGAAAATAACTTCTACATGGTATATCTATAGTTAGGATATTAGCACGTTATGGTAAATATGGTGGATATCCCAAGGATTACTTTACGTACAAGCTACAAGATCTATGAGTTCATAAAAATGCATTTTTCACTCAATAATTCTTCATCAATATTCATGAAATTGATTAATAGAGACTTTAAAGACTATATCAATAAATTGGTAGTATTTATAGAATATATTATAATGTACTCCAATGAAAAGAGGGTATTGAAGAGCTTTAGAGACTTGTGATAATGACTACGCCATATCCATAAAATGTGACTTATAGTTCGAGTATGTATCATTCTTGAATAATATTATAAAAATAAATGTAATATCTATGGAAACGTCTGTGATAGGAAAAATTAAAGGATGGAAATTTCCATATTTTTGAATGATATCTATATTTTTTATTATATTATATTAAAACCACATTCTATTTGTGATAAATTTCTCATGAATATCAAACCCCTAAACCAAGCTATCTCAGATGGGTGTGAAGTTTCCAAGAATGATTAATGTGAAGAGAGATTCAAGGAGTTAAAAATGAATATTATCAATACACGTGTGCCCACACTACCCATAAGTGATAATATTTCTTGGTATTTACTAATTCATGGAAGAAGATACTAGGTTGTGTGTTAGTGGAGAATGATTGATTGATAACCCTTTATTCAAGGTAGTTGAATGTTCATGAACCTACTACCAAACACATGATCTGGTGTTCGATATAGTTATATTAGCTTTCAAAATATTGAGGCATTATATATTTGGAGACAAGTCTAAATTACATATGTATAAAAAATCCACAAGTATATATTCAAAGAGTATAGGGTAAATATCAACCAATGAAGATGGTTAGAGCAGACCAATGACTATGAGAGCTCATTCATCCACCATCTTTATAAATATAAGATAGTGGTAGATACTCAATGTTAAAATGATTTATCAATTCTATCATTGGTGAGTATTGAGTGAGATCATATATTCATATATTTGTAATGGTTTTAAATTTGAATCATAAATTTATGGAAATCATCAATTCTTCACAAATGATTGCTCAACCATTCCTTCTAGAGATGATAAATTATTCTCAACAAGATGATGTGTGAATTCAGAATAAAGTGGAAACTATGTGAATGTAGAAATACATAGGGATTATTGATAACGAATAAGGATTGTTATGATTAGGGTAATGCTATCTGTACTATAAAATGCTGAACTGAATAATAATTCATTGGATAATTCACATAGCTCAACCTTCTCAATCCATCCCGGAAGCACAAAGAAGTATTGATAACTCCTATAGAACTATTTTTGGGACAATATAAAGAAGTAAATCTGGGAATACAAGTCATGATGTATTTTATGTCATCATGTGAAGGTGGAACAGAAGAACTTTCAGGGGATGATATAATCATTATTCATAACTACATGGATATGAGAAAACATGAAAATGGTATTTTTCACAAATATTAAAAATAAATTAAGAGGAAATAATGAAATACGGGGTTTGGTGGATCATCATACAAATAATAATCAAATCATTTGAATTTTAGAGTATATATCAGATGATCAACATGCAAATATGTACATAAGAGAAGTGGTAAGGCTAAACAAAACCCCACTATCTATTATATCTGATCGAGGTCCAATATTTACCTCTAATATCTTGTAGAGTTCCAAATATTCTCTTAATACTATATTGAACATCATCATGTATTAGCTCCCTGAAAATGCCCCCCAATATGAGAAGACAACCAAGAAAAACGAGGAACATGTTAATAGAATGTTCAAATAACATCAAAGGAAGATGGTATTAGCATCTTCCTCTTTCCCATTTCTGATACAATAATAGTTTACACTCAAGAATCAAGATGTATCCCAATAAATATCATTTTTGGAAGAGGTGAAGAACACCTGCATACTCAGATTGTGTTGGGGAATAAAATTTTATAGGTTTAGATGTGGTCAAGGAAATGGTTAAAATTTTAAGATCACTCAATAATGCATAATGGATTCATAGATTAAACAGAAGAGATATACTAAAAATCATCAATGTGCCCTATATATTGATGTTAGGAAAATGGTATTCCTCTTTATATAACCATGGAATAAATTCATGATATTTGGGAAGAAGGGAAATCTTAGTCTGTGATACATTAATCTATTTGAGATCCTTGATTGCATAGAAGTGGTGACATATCAACTAGAACATCCACCTGACATATTTCTTGTAAATGATGTATTATTTATAACACATTTAAGGATTCACATACCAAAACCCACATAAGTAATCAGTCCAAAGGTGGTATCATTAGAGAATGGTTTCTTATATTAGGTGCATCTAGAGATGTTAAATGATTGTAGAGAAAAAGTACTATGAAATGAGATAATAAACTTATTCAAAGTGAAATATATAAACCACTCATTTTAAGAGGGGATTTGAAAACCATAATAAGTGATGAAAAAATTACCCCATCTATTTTATTGTGAGAAATATTTAGGGTTAAATTTATTAAGGGAAGAATATTTTAATTACCTGAACTATTAAAATAAAATTTCCCTTATGATTGAAATTAAATGTATAATTATGTATTAGGTCTACAGAAAACACATGTTCTTATTTTATTTTTATATATTCTACCATTTTTAAATGATATTTAATAATTTTTTGCATCGATAATAGGTTTTTGAACCATTACAACTTGATAAGTATAAATATAGTGTTTTAACAAATACAATTGACACCGATAAATGAAGTGATGAAATCAAGTAGTAGAATCATGGAGTATGAATCACATTTATCAGAGATTCAAAGGGATACAATATTATTAGGTTTTACCTTTGTCCAAAATAATCATGAGATCCATTAACATAATCCTATGAGAAACTTTTTACTTGTGATGTTCAATCTCATCAAGATAACGAGCCAATGCTTGTATGTTTAACATCTATGTGCAATTTTTCACATTGTTCACCATAAACAAAGTGTACTTTATTGTGTATTAAATGAATATGTATCATGAAAATAAAAATATGAATATGTATATTTTATTTTCAATAGAAATTTATATTATCTTTTTTTGTGACTTTATATTTTTTTCATTATCATACAATAAAACAAAAGTAATAATTTTAATTAGTAATCTATTTCAATTAAAACAATTTGTTAGTTGAATTAATGGATTTTAAAAATAAATGATATTTAAAAAAAATATATTATTATTAAATTATTTTTTATTAAATATTAATGATCAAATATATCTGATGGTGTCAAATATAATTTCTATAAGCTTGTGAAAAATGATATTGCCAAAAAACCAAACATTTCATTCCTAAATTTGATTCATATTTTAAAACTAAAAATAAAAATATTTAGAAAATTATTTTCATACAAATATTATTATATTTGGAATCATATCATCAAAATTATCTAGTAGTGAATTTTTTTATTTTATTTGTAATAGTATAATTTTTGGGTACAAATTAAATACAGAAAAAATTTACAGTGTGTATTAGGACACAATAATGAACCAAAAGTGATGTAATATATATCATAATGGGTATCCATGAACAAGTATATAATTTACATTTAAAATATTATTACATTATTTTTTTTTAATTTTATAAAGCCTTTATAAATCATCGAGAACCATTAGTATATTTTATGGTTTTAAGGTAACTTATTTAAGAGTTTGACTCATTTCTACATAAAAGGGGTTTTATAATCTATTCCATTTTCCATATAAAATAATGAAAACCACTTCCATTTTTCATAAAAAAATATTAAAAAACCAAGGTATTTTATTGTGGTTTTTGTTATTTTATAATATAGAGTCCAACACCTATGTTTGAGAAAAGATAAATAATTACACACTCATTTATTATATAAAATATCCCTAGATCCCATTTTTCATAACTAAAAATACCTGGAGAATGTACATACACATTCATTAAATCTATATATTCCTTGCAAGGTTCACCCATGCTCTCAATAATATCCTCCCATGCATTTGGAGTTACACTCCCAAGGTAAGGGATCATTTCATTCTATTATATATTCATGTTTCTTCATTGTATTACGCCCTCTATTTCCAATTACAAATGTTTAGATAAGGATTCCATGTCCCAGTTACATTCAATTATATTTCAATATTATTATATAACCCTTTCTCTCTTATAAAATAATTTTACTAATTTCTATTTAATGTTGTTAAGTTCTTGAAATTTCACTATCATTTTTCATTCCAAAAATATATTGTGAATACCCATTATTATTTTCATATCATTGGAGTTATCCTATATATAATTATAATTAGTTTATTTTTTAATTACTATTATTTATGCCACACTCTATAATTTTTTAATTAAATTAGATGTTAAATGGTTCCATGTTTTATGATATACGTGGCACACTAATGAATGAAAATAAAATGAATATGAAAAGTTCCCAAAAAATCAAATATCACTCTAAAGAATTTGTTAATGTTTTAGTCTAATGATAAATCAGTAAAGGTATTAGATAGTGAACCTAATCAATCATTTGACTTTTTTATCATTTTGTCCAAGAATTTGGCAAAGACATATGTTTTTTTAATTGATTTCACATTTCCCATGTTACCTTTGTTATTATTATTCAATAATATTTATTACTATTTGTTTTTTTGATTATCACACCACATATGTCACATTAATAATCATATTATCTAACTGGCATTAAATTATTTATGTTATTCCATGATTATTCCATTACTATGACTTAGAGATCACCCTATTCTTATGTGTGTATGTTGGTTTTCTTCATTAGTATTAAGTACAATGGTATAATATGATCATGGGAAATATGTTTTCAATAATGAAGACATATTACTATTTTTAGGTTATTAATCAATTTACCTTATTCCAAATTACACTATACTTATCAATCATTTAGTTTCTATTATGCATAATATTATTTAGTAAATTATGTATTAGTTAAAAATAAGTAGGAGGGTTGTAATAGAACACTCCATTATTCCCACATCAAACCATATCTTTTATTATTGTTCCCCCAAAAACCTATCAAGATCATCGTTATTGTTGACCTCATTAATATTTTTTTCCCATTTAACTCAAATGTGAGTATCTGGGGATGAAGAAAATAGAGACATTTAAAATAGTAGTTGGTGGGTTATTTATCCACCCAAATTATAATCTGAAACATTTTAATTTAAAAATATATAGTAGAGTAATCAATTTAATAGAATATATTTCATTAATGAGGAAGAAAATTATTATGTGGAAAAAAGGAAAAAATATCACTATTTATTTAAATAATTAAAGTAAATTAAAACTTGACAATCTATATTCCATAATAATCATGTTATAAAAAAATTCATAATTGTTTTTGATTAATGAGAAAACACAATGATCATGATGAAGATGAAATCATAAGCATGGAGACACATATTAAAAGGTAAAATTATATTCCTATAAAACACAAAATAAATCATGTATTATAGTAATGTATTAAATCGTCAATAATGATGTGATCGAATTCAAAAAAATCCTACTTCATTGGTAAAAAAATTATTCAATAATACGTATAACAGTGCGTCATGATCTAATATTGTTCCCACCATGAATTATACAACCCTTTGAGGTACTTGAAGATAAAACTATTAATTAATGAAATGAAATAGGATCATGATTTAGCTATCATGGAATATCATTAATCATTGGATTAATAATAATAACTCCATCACATCTTGAATATGATTCAACATTATTTTCAACTCTATCATCAACTTGAGGCCTCCTAGTGAATACACCATGAAACGAACCACCAATTATATTTTTTATTGTCTTTTCCCCATTGGATGATCCTATAATATATAATCCAAAAAAAATTATTCAAATCTAGGTAAACTATATAAAAAAATAACTATAATTTCTTGATAAAAATATTGATTCATTAGAACATAACATATCCCTTATATAGGTAAAAACAACTCTGGATTTAATCACGTTTTCATAAAATTAATTTGAGTCTCTCTCAAGAAGATAATATCAGTCCTAATTATTAGATAAATGTTAATTTAACTAATAAATAATTATCATATCGTACAGTACTAATTGTTTTGAATTCCATAGATAATAATCCCAACAGTAAACACACTGTCCCAAAATCAACCAAATCATGATAAACATTATGGGGGATATAATCTATATAATAGAAATTATATAATTAACTATATGTTTCTTATATCACATGTTCTACCATTGGATATGATGTAACATTAACCAAACACTAGATGTTATCCCTTCCTATAATCTATCAAAAATAAACACTAATTATCATAACAGTTCCCCTCTGACTGAATTTCATCCATGAATATAAAGTCTAATGTTGGGAAAATTAGGAGACATCGCTATTGAATCATGTAAACATCCATCATTTTTTCAATAACATAACAATATTCCATCCATAACAATTATTGGTTAACAATAACATGATGAACCGACAAAAAAAATAAAAATTAAGAATAAAATTAACACAATCATTATGTGGGTTGAATATTGTCTCATACATAAACAAGATATTGGTGGAATCTCATTCATAAAATAAAAAATAGACTACATATGAGTTAAAATGATTCTCAAAATCTAAAAAAGCTACTCAAACCACTAAGAGAAGTTTCATCAATTCCATTAATGTTATGGTGATTTTTCTACTATTGTTTCACCTTCACTATTCAACATCATGCACCTAGATGCACCTAGGTGCAATCCATCTAGATCAAACTATTCATTTTTTATGATTTTTACGCTATTTATTAGTTATTTTCCATCATATATGAACATGTGAAAAAATAACAATATTAATAATTATCCCATATAGTTATCCAATAATTACCGCTTTCAAAATTTTTATGTGATTCTTGATTAGAAAATATACCATATTTTAAACCATTGTAATTTAACTTCTACGTAATTGGTCACATAATCTCCACTTCAATTTGATGAATTTCATTATTATTTATTGGTCTCCCCAACATGGCATTACTTCTACTTCCCATTATCAATGTTTGTTGATCTAATTAAAATACTCATTTCTATATCCTACTGAAGACTTTTATCTTCCTACCAATATGTACCCCTTTCATCCTCCTCAATGTATTAATTATATCAAAAATTAACACATATTTAATAACATAAAATTATCCTCCTTATCATTCCAATAATCATACTCTACTAGACAAAATTATCCCATATACTACTATTACCATAAATGAACTCACACTTTAAATTTTAATTAAACTTACATGATATCCCATGTATCCTATAGAAAATTCATTAAAATCACACAATGTAATTACGGTGAACCAAACCTTCCACCTAATGAACATAAAATTAATTAACTTATTCTCTCTGAATATATACATCCATGGTTTTTGTATCTGGTATCTATCCATGCTCTCCAATGTGATTCTTACAATGATTATATGTCTTAATATTAGACAATAGCATAAGAAAATATTCCTCATAATAAACCCAATATATTATACCCCATGTTCATAATTTATCCCCCAGGTGGTAGTTAATAGTATTATTGATACGAATAAAAAATTGATGGATGATATTATTTTTAGTTATTGAAATAATTCATGAAAAGTTTCTGCAAAAAATAATGCATTACTCATTTATATGTCAAAAGTACTAAAATAAAAATTCAAGCAAAAAACCATTTGATTTAATATAATAATTATATAATCCATAAATTCTTTATTTTTATGCATAAACAGTAAATAACAATCATTTTTTCTCATATAAACTAGGGAATAAAATTACTCCCCTACACATAGGGACTAAAGAAGGAGGAAAATAAATGATTATTATATTTTTTTTTAATAGGACCTCCAACCCCCAAAAAATCTCCAACACCAAAGTAAAAAACCAATCTCCAATCTATGAGAAAAATAATTATTTAATCTAAAAATTATCCAACCATTACCAATGTACTTGTGATAATATTAAATGAAATATAAAATGTTTCATGTTTCTTATATGGCCCCTCGTATGGAGAATGCAATTCCAACTAAAAAAATTATGGTATAAACACAAAAATTATATAATGGGTCCATATGTGATCACATATTCTTATTTACTTATTTATATAAAAAAATTTGTGCACAACAAGGAACAATAATATTCTAGAGATAAAGAAAAAAAGAAACATTTACCTCAATTGATAATTCATTGTACTAGGAGAGTTCATACCTATATAGATTCATTTATCCTGAAATCATTATTTTATATGTTAATCTAATCCATCTTTTGTGGAATAGAAATTCTAAAACATGTAATAGTATAAATAAGTACGAATATACATCTGAAAAGATTATCAGTTCTGTAAAAGGAATTCAGGGACCTATATATCCATATTATGTATTTAAATACGGATAGACTTATTGGGTAAATTTTTATGGCCAAACTAGGGAATTAGAGGATGGGTATAATGATAATGGTAAATCGTGTATATCATAATAAAAAAATGGCATGGTCCTATGTACGCAATTATTTATAACCATTTCTTTTCCTTCCATTATTTTACTAATATATATTACATTATTTATATAAATAATTCCACTATATATAATTTTATATAAATATAAATAATAAATAAACAAATATCAATAATAACATTACATGCACATAAATAAAAACACTATGTTCACAATTTAATAAACAATCTTACATCATTTATGAATAAAATTGAGAATGGCTATAATATAATATATCATAACACAATAATTAATTATAACATTAATAATTATATAATTCTTTTGTAACTCACAACATATGAAGAAACATGTAACACCCCAAGCTTCTATGGTATGATTCTCTTTCAATAATACAATAGCTTGCATTGTATGCATGTTCGAGATTCTAACACACCACAACCAGTCAAACTAGCCGTTATGAATAGTAATACATACTTTTTAAAATTTAATTAATTTTATCTTTCAAAATGAAATTCATTTTTGGATTCATAATATCAAATTTATCCTAGGGTGAAATTTTGGAACTGTTCGGATAACTTTTATATTTTGATGAATAGTGAAAATTACGAAATTTTAATTAAAAAAACATTTTTAATAAAAATAATTAATAGTGGAAAATTATACTATTTAGTTGTTTTAAAGTATAATTAGAATATAATTTTACAATTTTATCTAGTGCCGGTCATTAGAATTAATTTCACTTTGAAATTGGACATAAACAATTGTCAATCTTTTAATTGATATTGTTTCTTAAAAACACGTTATTTGTTTTGACAACAGAAATTAATTATAAAATTAATTAATGCAACTTATATGTTTGGAAATTTTTAAAATAGACATCATTTTTCAATTTGGAATATCAAATATAGCTTACAGTTAATTTTTTGTATTTTTCTGAAAAACATCGATTTTTTATGAATAGTGAAACCACTAAGTGGTAGTTAAAAAACTGATTTTTCATTAAAATAAAAATTTACCACCTTTGTTATTTTAATTTAAAAAATCTAACATAAATCATTTTGATTTGTAAGTAAAATTTGTTTCAATGGGATTAAAATAATTTTTGGTGAATTGTAACTTTTGAGTTTTGTTAACTGCGATTAGAGGTAATTAAGGTAATTTATGGTAAAAATGATATTATAAGAATATAAAAATATATTAAAACATGTCATACTCTTATTGGATGAGTCATGGACGACCATGACAAACCATGGGACGATTTTTGGGACCCCATTAAGCCACTTCTGTAAGATAATGACATTAATACCTTTTATTTAATGTAAAAATTAAAATGTCACAAACATGCATTATTTTACTAAAACAATTTTTACAAGGGGTTATACAAGTTATAATTTTGACTATAATTATCCATTTTAAATATAAAAAAATTCATATGTCATGGTATTTTTTTATAATTTTTAGACATTTAATAAATTAAATTGTTTATCACACCATGATGATGCCGCGATTACCTCATTAGTTAATGATTTAAATAAAATGAAAATATAATGTAAAATCGAAGACATACACTTGTCAAAAACCTATTGGATGAGTATATTTCTAACCCTTATCACCTTATCCTAGAAATATATAATTGTGGGACCTTTAAAATCCAAAACTCATTATATAATAAAGTAGCATTTCATGACTTTTCAAGAGTGTCACTCCTCTCCTCTTATAAAAGACCCCACCTCTACCACCTTATTCACACCTGCAAATCCATTTTTCCTTGCCAGCCTCTACCCAAATACTCTCTCAACTTCCCTATATTACTCCTAAAAGACTAACTTTGAGATGAAGTCTTCTCAATGAAGCCTTTGGCTCAAATCAAGAAGAGTTACCCGATTTTAAGGTAATGTTTTCTCTTATGTTCTTTTGTTTTATTTTTCTTCTCCAACCCCTTAAACTCTTTTTATTCATTTATTTGGTAACAACACTAGTATCTTAAATATGCAAGGATGTTTTTATGAGAAGGATGTGATTTAAACTTACACACACCTTCTTCTAATAGTTAAAGAACATATTGATTCTATGGGAGGTGAATTACTACCTCACGAAACGATGATTGTTCAATATTCTTTTAACACCTCTCATGGTGGCCATTAATATGTCACTATATTAATTTATGATATATATTATGTTTATATTTTCCTTATTCTTCTATATTTTTCATTTATGGCATGCCTTTATGATTTCAATTATGGGTAAACGCGATAATTTCATTTTAGGATATGCGGACTACCGCCCCCTCAAAGTGATTTGAATCGTTAATACCATATGTGGGATGTGTAAAGGATGGAATAAATGATATTATAAATTATATTATACTTGAATTATAATACACCTTTATATAATTATGATTTCATTCAATTAAATATGAAATAAAAATGAATGTAGCGTTCATGCGTACGTACGACTTGCCGTCTCCATGAACGATGCATTTCATTTATTACCTCTAAATGTAATGTAATATTATAAATTCAAATATATATTGGATATATATGATATATATGATATCTACATCATGAATATAATTCTAGATATACTGTATATTTAACCACATGAACAACTTGTAATAATAAGATGTTTATTTTGACTCAAGAATAAAAGATCGACCAAACGACCGTTATTAACATAAATAATTACATAATGTTTATAACATGGTAATAAGTGATATAAAAGGAATAAATAACTTGAAAAAGGTTCTTAAGCAAGTAAAAATTAACTCTAGTTTTTTATTCATGAGGTTAAAGAACGATCGAGTAAAGTCAGACACGAGGTAAGGGACTTCATCTCAATCTCCTTTCATTGAGGCATATTTTGTTTTATACACAACTTTCTTTTATACGGAGTAAAAACCCATTTTTATTTTTACTTTTATTCAAAAGGAATCTTTTTATATGAAACATTTTTACTAAACAAATGTAATGTTTTGTCTTACATATGCAGAGACAATGACTTCTCCGCCACCGTGACCATTATTTTAGTTTTGGCTTCCTCTACAAGCCATAACTTTTTTTAAATGAAATATTAATATCATGTTTTAATTTCCATTTATTTTGGTATTTAAAATGGTTTTCATAGTGTTTTTATTATATCAATGTGTTGTATTGATATCTTGTGATTGAAATGTTTAAATGTTATGTTTCCTTTATGCATATTTTTTGTGATACAATTATGATATGGTTTATGATATATTTAAACCTGTTCATATGAGGAATTCATTGGATATAATAAGTGATGAGTGGAGCCCACTATAGATCCTCAATGCATCTATTGGTCTCATGAGACAAACTAGTGTCTTTGAACAATGCCTTGACAAAATCTTATTTTTAGCCTTGGCAAGAGGCCTTGGATACGTGGTTATGATAGTTTGGCATTATGCATTCCATCATTATGAAAGTGGTTATTGATATTTCATTTGATTATTCAACTAGTAGAATATCAATGTGAGTAAGTAAATGGAATTATTTCAATTTACTTTTTCCATATTATGCTAATGATCAAGTATAAAAGGCTTTTTTTAGTTATACATTTCATTAAATGTTTATGTTTATTTATGATATTTTCCGCTATATTGTTATCCTTACTGAGAATCTGAGCTCACCCCTTTCTATGTTTTATTTTTCCCGGAATGTGAAGAAATATTTTATGACTGACCTATAGGGATAGTCTGAAGGGGATATGGGTGTGGACTATAGATACTATGTTATTTTAGTTTTTTACTTTATGATGTAATGTAACATTTATGAATGTATCTAGTTATTCCAAGGCTACTAAACTAATCGGACTTTCGAGATTTGATCTTTTGTGATCATTCCAATGTTACGTAATAATGCACCGACTCTAGGTAACTGGGGTCAGGGCATTACATAAACAATCATTTCAATATATTTCTAAATAAAAAAACAAGAGAATTAAGATTCATTGCTTTAAGAAAATCCACTAATAATCCACTTTATGTATAGAAAATAATTAAGTAACATTTTATGGTTTGATAAGGTCATTCAAACCAATGAACTAATAAATTATATGTTAACAACAATCCAATACTAGTGATAAATCATGTTCAATATCAAAAAAAATCATTAACCTCTACCAATAAATTCTCATTTACACCCAAAAATGTATAATATATGTTGTAAACACTTATTTTAGACATAATAATATATATTAATATCTTTTAATTTAACAAGTTACAATTTTAAATTTATTTTAAGATAAAAGTCTTTATCAATCATCATCTATTCCAAAAAAAATTTCCCTATATTTTTCTACTCGAAAGGATGAGCTTGTCTGTAAAATATGATTATATATAAATTATATATTCTGTCGGAATTTAAATCAGCTGAAGATATAGAGAGTACTATAATATGTATTTCTAATAGGGTATGAATCTATAAATATCCATTTGTATGCTTAAAATAATAATTAAAACACAGTTCTAAAACAACAATTATACTTAATGGGCATTAAATAAGAATTTAAGAATTATAATATAATATAGGACACCCATTAATCGATAAAAAAATAAAAAAACCATTTATATAGTATATAAAAAAATATGAAAATATGTATTATAAAATCGATAAAAAATATTTTGAAACATTCATGACTTTAGGTATTCACATATAACATTTACATGATCAAAAAAATTTAATGATTCATGAAAACCATCATCTTAAAAGGTATCATATTATAGATATTAATAAGTGAAATAATAAATAAGAACTATTAATTTTTTCATGTAATATAAAATATAAAATATTTAATGATGTATATCAAAAATATCTTTGAAACCCCATTAATTGATAATTATAAATATAATAGTTTAATACAGTTAGAAAATTAGAACACAATTGGTGAACATGTCACATGCATAGCTTCAAAATCACTCAAAGGTAATAGGTAACTTGACTAAACTATTTAATGATGAGATTTTAAAATCTTTTGACCAATAAATTAACTTCTAATAATTAATAAAAGAAATTCAAATTTAGTTAAACATTAAAAAATCAGAATCCATAATTTTTATAATCTAATATACTAAATAAAATAATCTTAAACAACCTATATCTAAATACCTACACATCTAATTATAATGTCCTATAAACCAAATATAGATAAATTACTTTAAATTTAATAAGATAATCTAGAAACTATGTTGAGACATAGAATAAATTAAATAAATAATACATACGATAAAAAATCAATCCCCCTAAATAAAAAAACGTATAATTCCTAATATAATCAAATTATTTAGTTATTATTCGGAATGCAATTCATAATGATAATTATCATGTAAATGGTAACCAAAGAAGTGTGATTGAATCTCTATTGCTTCCCCAATATATTAAACATAAAATATCTAATTTATTCTATTAAAATGAAAATTCATTTCATCCTAAATATCCTAAAATCAAAAAAATTATCTGATCTTATATGAATATATAGGTATCATAAGAAATGATGAAATCAAACAAATTCATGGAAAAAATTTGTGCGATAAAAAACATTGGGTCTACCAAATAAATTTGTGAACGAATATATACTTCCAGAAATGATGTCTCATAGATTTAACAAAAATAGTATCTAATTACATTATTCAAAAAATATACAGTTTAAAGGGAGGGAAGGAATCTAACCATTAATGGTTTTCAACACACAAGGACACTTCCACTACCTGAAGAGAAGAAGATGACAAAAAATAATGAGAGAAGAATAAAGGACGAGAGGAAGCCCAGCCCCCATGTTTGGTACATGCCTACTAGACTATGCCCCCTTGCAATGAGATTTTCTTTTTCTTTTTGTTTTTAATCTTTTCCCCCATCATAATGTTATTTCTTTTGTTAAATATAATTATTATATTTATATAATAATATTATTATGTTACAGATATTATCATATAATAATAATAATCCTACATGATTATTTGACATTTCTTGTATATATATATCAGGATAAAAATGATAATAATTTTCCTTATAATAGTATATATATATCATATCATTAACAATTTTATTATTATTTTATCTCGTACATTTAACATCACCACAAAAAAAATTCAAAGTACAAATTATTATCAAATATTATAACATTTATTAGAAATTAGAACTTAGAAATAATAATAGATTTTTATAGTTTCACAATAAAATAAATCATTATATGAGAGTGATAAAAAAATATAGGAAAAATAATTCATTTGTATTATTAGTAAATATATTTTTTATTTTCATAAACAACTCAAATTAGAATTACCAAAATAATACATATTTTTTACCATTTAAAAAAGACCACTTCTAAAATGTAATCTATGTAACATTAATTTACATTATAATTGAATAAATACTAATAATAATTTCAGTAAATTACCTAATAAAATGAGTAATTTTTTTTATTTATCACTATAATGTTCAATTAAATTCCCAAAAAAATATAGGAAATGTGTAATCTTATTCCATTATACACAAAACTAAAATAAAAATTTTATTTTATTCAATTATTCATCACATTAATAGAATAGTAAAGTATTAATTATATAGTTAAATAAATAATAAATTAAAAGTAAAACCATTCACCACTTTTCATCGAAGTACCTAGAACCACACCACCATGTATTCAATGTTCTTACCACACCACAACTCCACTTTTACCTTCACAGACCATTTACTGAACAACAACTATAGACATGCTAACATATACAACAATTAATTATATGAAAAATGTAATGTTGTGCCCCTCCTCATTGGCTTGGAAGGAGGTAAAGCCATTACTAGGCCTTAGGTAACATCTATAAGAAATAATGTCACGACCCGTCGTCAAGGCCTGTGCCGTGACTACCCCAAGCCCACCTTCCATAGGCCAGGGGCTGGCGACTAGCACCAAGGCGTACATCCTGGTAAAGGGAGGGCATTGCCTTTGGAAATTAAACAAGCCCCACAGAGTAAGAAAGCGGAAACGTAAACACTATGTAAAAACTGGAACAAGTTATGCTGAAGGTAAAGGGGCCGGAAATTCAAGCCCAACTGTAAAATACAACTAAAAGGGGAAAACAGTAACAGAAAGGAAAAGCCGCAGCGTCGAGCCGTCCTCTGGAAATCCCACCTGAAGGGTGGGTACAGAAATCCTCCACTGCTCCTCGGTTCCTACTGACCACTCCGAGAACGTCCCACCCAGTGGTCCACCTCCAGGTACCGTCCTGCTCTGCAAGCCTCCACCACGATTAGCGTTGTCCGTTGTCTACAACCAACACAATGTAGTGCGGGCATAGGCTGTGCAAGGGTGAGTATAAGCTACTCGGTAGGGACCCCGAGACCCCTGAAGGTCTCCCAGAATCCACAAAGGATAACCCGCAAAGGAAAGATACAATCACGAAGTAACATCCGACACAGCTAAGGTATATGCCCATACATATACCTAAGTCATAAATTCTTGATCGTCTCCAACATCCGAGCTCAAGTTAAACCAAGTCCACACAGGAAAGAAAAACGTAAACCCACACATGATAGGACAACAAAATCCACAAAGGAAAGAAAACGTAAATCCACATAGGATAGCACAACACAATCCACAAAGGAAAGCAAATGTAAATCCACACAGGATAGCACAACACAATCCACGAAGGAATGTAGAACAGGATTCAGCTCACACGGGTATACTTCTTCAAATGACGATAGAGATGATCACTAATCCATCTAAGCCGTTGGACCCACAAAGGATCGATAGGTACTATCCCCCGTAATGACCCACAAAGGATCTGTCCCACAAAGGATCGATAGGTAACTAACCCCCGTAAATACCCACATAGGATCGGGCCCACACAGGACCTGTAGGCGCTGGCCCACATAGGACTGCTGAGCGCTGACCCACACAGGATCGGACCCACACAAGATTTGTAGCACTGAACCACAAAGGATCGCTGAGTGCTATAGTCGTCGCCGTCGAATCCACTGAGGACCTCTTCACAGTCTTCGTCATCACAGTAGCAGTCGCAGCCAGCTCTAGGGTTCCCGCACACAGCAAGATCGTTCCGAAGGGTCCGCTCCACGAGCAGAGGGGCTGATACATCAACTGACACATAGTCCAGAGTTGATGTTTCCAAAAGTTCTGTATCGTCAACAAGAACTCAACGTCGTAGACGGCGCGTCAATCAGACGCCCGGTCTGAGAGTTATTGGTTTTTTCGTCCCAGGGGCCCGGTTGGTTTTAAAGGAAAAACCAACCCGACCATAATCCACTTCTGTCCAAACCTCGGGTGGAGTATGCCAAAAGATCCGTCTCACTTAAAGGTAAACAACAAAGTCGACAGCACGTCAATCGGACGTCCGAAGCTCAAGATATGAGCGTTTCCGCTCCGAGGGCCCGGTTGGTTTCATGTACAAACCAACCTGGACAAACCCAAAGCATTCTGAAACCTTGAGTGCGATATAATGAAATGACCTTCTCTATCCAAGTATCGCATCGCCGCTGACGGCGCGTCGTTCGGAGGCTCGTAGCTCATGTTATTAGCGAAAGATCGAAAAGGTCCGGAAACGGGGGGTCTAGGCTCGGACCGACCCCACCCAACCCCCCTGGGTCGGCCCAAACCGGGTCGAACCGACCCAGGTCCGGGTCCGAACCGGTTTGGCGCGACCCGGCCTGTCTCATCTCGGCCGAGCAGGCCGCGCGGAGGAACCGCGGGGCACTGGCCCCCGCGGGATGAAGCGCTGCAGCCCCGCGTGGGGCCGCGCTGGATCAGCGGACGCGGCAAAGCTGCGTCCCGTGTGCACTGGAACTGTGCGGCCGCTGGTCAGCTGGCCGCAGCTACCGTGGCGGCCCTGTCTGGCGGTGCGCTGGGGCCCCGCCACCTCCTACCGCCGGCGCCGCCGCGCCGGCGACCCGCGCCACCGGTGGGTTCCGCGGGCCACCGGAGTTATTCTGGTAGTCTGAATCCACTTCCGTCTACGCCGATGTTCCTCCCTGGTCCCATTCTTCACTACCAGGCCCTCAAAACGCCATTGTGGCCCCGTTTGTCATCATCCACCAATCCGTGCATCAACGGAAAACTGCAGAGGGTGGTCGGGCAGTGTTTGTTTGGCCCGCACCCTCCGCGTTTGGTGATAACAATTGAAAATAAATATTCAACACATGAATAACAAACAAGGAACAAATTTAATAAAATTAAAATTGAACTTTTATCTAGGTTCTTTGTTTTAAAAGAAACAATCACGGGAATCAATGATTGTTCTCAAATAAAAATCCCTACCTCGCCGTAGTCATCGAGCGTGCGTTCTTCGCAGAGTTAATCATCACAAAAAGAGGTGATCGTCGCGTCGCGGAAGGGTGTCGTGTCATTGCGGAAAGGCGTCGCGTCATTGCGGAAAACAGTGTCGCGTCGACGAACTCCGAGGTTCAAGAACTTGTAGATTTAATTATATTAATTAAATCCATGATGTTGTTATAACCCACAAAGAGATTTAAAAGAAGAAACCCGAAATCTCCTACCTCAAGCAGTTGGTGATCGGAGATTGTTGCGGGGAAGAACGTCTCTGAAGAAGCGTCGTCAGTCTATGAGGGTGACGGAGTTCTTCGCGTTCTTCGCGTTCTTCGCATTCTTCGTGAAGGAGGATGAAGGCACAAAATTCTGTCAAAGGCCTCTCAACGAGCAATCCTCAAAAAGTAGTGCGTTGGTCTTATTTTATTATTACGCCAACAGATTTCAAACAGGTTAAGAAACGATTAAATTAATTTATAGAATTAATTCAAAGAAGATAACCGCCCAATTAATTGGTGCCTTAAGAATTTAAGAAAACGCGTTAGTTGACTTTCATAATGACGGGTTTTCGCGGGGGCGTTACTTAGAGGAAATGAAATGGTGGGGCTCGTGTGGGCCCCACCCTAAAAATATCCTACCAAGGAGGTAGGATATTTTTATATAGAACCCTATTTGCATCAACTCAGATTAATCAGCTTTAAGTGGCTTCAAGTGGCTTTAAGTTAAATATAAATAAAGTTGTCGCACACTTTATTTTATTTCTTAACTTAACCCCAAAAATTTAAAAACCACAACTGAGCAAACAAAACTCCAGAAGAGGCGTTTCTAAGCAAATATCGGCGCTGCGATTCCATCGGTGCCCTCAGAATTAGATTCCGCGAACCGGTTTAAAAGTTATAATAACCCGCTCGTCCGTTCACTGAACGTACCCGAGCCAAACATTGGAAAATGATTCCGGGCACACCGGGCCTCGGAATCAGGTGCCGTCAGAAACTGCGTTCTGGTAAAATTCCAAATAAAATTAAGAAAAAAAATTCCCTTGAAATTTACGGGTCTTTACATCACTCACACCTCAGGGCTTTACGTCCCTGAAAAGATATATCATAAACTAGGGAAACAAATGTGGGTACTGAGCATGTATCTGAGCCTCCCGCTCCCAAGTGATCTCCTGGAGGTTCTCGTGCTGCCATCTGATACACACTAGAGGAATCGACCATCCACGTAGGAACTGCTCCTATCGATCCTCGATCTCCACCGGGACTTCCGCAAAAGTCGCCCCATCATCCACCTTTAGCTCCCCATGGTCAATGATGTGCGTCGGGTCGTGCACGTATCTCCTCAGCTGAGATACGTGGAAGACGTCGTGCACCCAATGCAACCGAGGTGGTAGAGCCAGGCGATAAGCCACCTCGCCAATCCTGTTGAGGACCTGGAATGGTCCGATGAAGCGTGGAGACAACTTGTCACCTCAGCCACATATCTGTAATCCACGTCGAGGTGAGACATGCAAGAAGACGTGGTCGCCATCCTTGAACACTAGTGGCCTCCGCCTCCTGTCGCCATAAGACTTCTGCCGGCTCTGAGATGTCCTCATCCGCTCCTGGATGACCTGGACCTTCTCTGTCGTGGCCATGACCATCTCTGGTCCCACAAGTGCTGACTCCCCAGGGTCTATCCAGCACAAAGAAGATCTCCAAGGTCTGCCGTACAACACCTTGTACGGTGCAATCCCGATGGTGGGGTGGTAGCTGTTGTTGTACGCGAACTCCGACAAAGGTAGGTGGTCCTCCCAGCTGTGACCAAAGTCGAGGACACATGCGCGGATCATGTCCTCGAGAGTCTAAATAGTCCTCTCCGTCTGACCATCCGTCTGAGGGTGAAAGGCGGTTCTCAGATGTAGTTGCGTCCCGAACACCTCCTGCAACCCCTTCCATAGCCGAGAAGTAAAGAGAGCATCTCGATCGGAGACAATAGATGATGGCACAACATGAATCCGTACAATCTCCTGAATATAGAGACGCCCCAAGCTCTCCACTAAGCCCTGCTCTCTGATGGGTAAGAAGTGAGCCGACTTGGTGAGTCGGTCAACAATCACCCAAATGGAGTCGTGTCCTCTGGAAGTGTGTGGAAGTCCAGTCACGAAGTCCATAGATATCTAGTCCCACTTCCACTCTGGGACCTCCAAGGGCTGTCCCAAGCCTGCTGGAACCTGGTGCTCTGCCTTCCCCTGCTGGCAGGTGAGGCATCGAGAAACAAACTCTGCCACAACCTTCTTCATGCCTAGTCACCAGTGATGTCATCTAAGATCCTGGTACATCTTCTCCACTCTAGGATGAACCGCCAAAGGATAAGTGTGAAACTCTCTCAGCACTTCCTCTAGTAAAGCTACTGGTACCTTGGTACGTCCTTTGAAAAGGATGTCGTACTCTTCTCCAAAAGAGAAGCCATTCCGTGCATGTCCTGAGGATATCTGTGCATGCCGTGTCTCACAGTCGGCGTCCCCACGATGTGCCTCTCTGACCCACTGAAGTAGTGGAGGAGAGACTGTGAGAGACTGGAGGAAGGCTTCTCCATCCCTATCCATGAAGGATATCCGCAAAGCAGCTAGCTGCTCTGTCGCCTCCTCGAGTAGCTGAATGCCCGTCCTCTAGATGAGAGAATCGGCTACCACGTTCCCCTTCCTAGGAGTATAGACTATCTCAATGTCATAGTCCTGGAGGAACTCGAGCCATCACCGCTGTCTCGGGTTCAGGTCCTTCTGAGTGAAGATGTACCTGAGGCTCTGCTGGTCAAAAAAGACTTTAAAGCGCTTGCCCGTCAGATAGTGTCGTCACGTCTTCAGGGTGCAGACCACTGCTGCTAACTCCAGGTCATGGGTAGCGTAGTTCTGCTCATGCGGCCTAAACTGACGTGATCCATAGGCGATCACTGCCCGCTCCTGCATCAGGACACATCCGAGTCTAGTTTCTGATGCATCGCAGTAGACTACGTACCCTACTCCTTCCTCAGGCAACCTCAAGACAGGTGCGCTGGTCAATCTCTGTCTCAGCTCATGGAAGCTCTGTTGACATCTGTCTGACCACACAAAGGGTTTCCCCTTCGTCTTCAAAGCGGAGAGTGGTGCCACAACTCTGGAGAAGTCTGGCACAAATCTCCGATAGTATCCATCTAGTCCCAAGAAACTCTGCACCTCTGTCACGCTCTTGGGTGGATCCCAAGCTAGCACTGCATCGATCTTCGTAGGATCCACCGCAACTCCATCCTCAGAAATGAAGTGACCCAATAAGTGGACCTCACGTATCCAGAACTGACACTTCGAGAGCTTGCCATAAAGCTGGTGCTCTCGGAGTGTGTCTAGTACAACCCGCAAGTGGTAGGCGTGCTCCTCCTTAGTCGTCGAGTATATCAAAATGTCGTCGATGAAGACCACAACAAAATAGATCGAGGTATGTCTGAAAGATCCTATTCGTGAGGCCCATGAACAATGCTGGAGCATTGGTTATGCCGAATGGCATAACCAAGAACTCATAGTGGCCATACTAACATCTGAAGGCCGTCTTCTGCACGTCCTCGTCTCGAACTCTTAGCTGATGATAGCCTGACCTGAGGTCTATCTTCGAGAACCACCGTGCTCCCTTGAGCTGATCGAAGAGGTCATCAATCCTCGGTAGCGGATACATGTTCCTCACTGTTACCTGGTTCAGGCGACGATTGTCGACACAAAGTCGCAAGCTCCCGTCTGCCTTCTTGGCGAACAATATCGGGGAAGCCCAGGGTGAGACACTGGGTCAGATGAATCATTTTCCCTTCAAGTCCTCCAACTATACCCATAGCTCTCGAAGCTCAGCGGGGGCCATCCGATATGATGTAGTCGATATCGGGGCTATCCCGGGGTACAGGTCGATATAAAATTCTACCTCTCTGCGAGGAGGTAGCCCTGGAACGTCTTCGGGAAAGATGTCTGCATACTGATCCACCACTGCAGGAAAACTAGGACTCCTCGCCTCAACTGCTCCTAGGATGAGGCTAGACAACTGATGAGTGATGGGCTGTCCTCTCCTCTTCGGAAGTCCATCCTGTGCTGCGAAGGCTCCCTTCTCAACGGTGAAGGTGAACATGCTCCCGTTGGTGCGTACACATCGCACCTTGCGCCTAATACAGTCAATATGTGCATGGACTGTAGATAACCAATCCATGCCCAAGATGACGTCGTAAGGCCTCGACGCTGCTACAAGAAGATCCCAGCTGAAGCTCTCGCCTCCTAGAGTAAACTTACACTACCGGCACCAGTGCATAATCGTCGAGTCTGCTCCCGTAGGAGTCTCTAGCCGTAAGGATCGAGCCAACGGCTCTATCGGAATCTCCAAGCTCCGAACAAGGGCAGCAGCTATGAAAAATTGACTCACTCCTGTGTCTATAAGAACTGCAGCAAGGGTGGAATAGACACAGATAGTAACTCAAATCATCTCAGGCGCGTCGTGGTCGTAGGCCTCCACTGCCTGGTGTTGTGCCTGTCTCTGCCTACCAGCTCCTTGTGGTCAGGGAGGACCTCCTGGTGGTGGTGGTGGTAGAGCCTCAAAGCGTCGCCCACCACCTGCTGCTCGGCCAACTCCTCTGCCTCGTCCTCCTCCCCCCTACAGACTGCCACGGTTGACCCTATGCCTCTTTTTGGGTGGCCCCTCAACTGTGTGCTGCACGTCGGCACGATGGGTCGGGCATTCATGAGCCATGTGACCCTGTCTGCCGCATGTGTAGCACTGCCTGCCTCTCGAAAGACTGGCTCCGCACTGTCTGCCTCGCACGGCTAAACCAGTGTCCGGAGGCCGTCTATGTGAGGGTCTGGTCTGCCGGGACCCCTGAGTCATCCGTCAACTGCCTGCTGCGGAAGACTCTGCTACGTGCTACCCCGCGGTAGGTCTCGCCACTGGAGAAGCCTAAGCAAGAATGTTCTCTATCAAAAGGCCTCGCTCCAATACTCCAGCATGAGTTGGAATGCTGAGGGATATCAGCGATGCCCAGATCCAATGTCTCAAACCTTGATCGAAGTTCCGGGCCCGGAAAAACGGGTCCCGTACCATGTCGGTCAAGTAGCGCGAGAGATTGGTGAATCTCGCCGAGTACTGGGCGACCGTCAAGCTGCCATGCCGTAGCTGAAGAAGCTCCTGAATGCGCACTGCCTGGAGGGTGGCCGAGACGAACTCTGAGCAGAAGAGGCCCTCAAAGTCTGTCCAGATGATAGAGGCCTCATCGTGCACTTGGAGCATCAAGCTCCATCATCTGCATGCTGCCGCGTGCAGTAGGCTCACAGCGAGGATCACCAGGAGGTCTGCTGGTGTCCTCACTAACCGGAAAACTCGCACTACTACCTCCAGCCAGTCCTCGGCTGCCTGGGGGTCCGTCACCACGCGGAACATGGGCGGTCACTGGCGCTGGAACTCATGAAGTGCACTGAGGCGACGTGCATCGTCAGCGGCTGGTGCTGGAAGCATCGGGGGCTCGGCGGGTAGAGGTACCACTGGCGCCTCTACTGTCAAAGGGCCCTACACCGAGGCCTCGTCGCTCGGCAGGCTGTCATCACGTACGACCCTTGGAACCCTAGCTGGCTGCCATCGTGGGACCAACCTAAAAAGGAAACAGGTGCGCCACGGTCATAATAGTATACCTGGTGAGCTAATATAAAGTAATCACAAAGAAAACTTGAAACACACATGCAATCAATGTTTTCGTGCATTAAGTCGGCAATCAGAAGTCAGGGTCCTGGTGTACGGATACGTCAGCCGCTGCACCAACACTGGACTCCCTGGACTGATAACCACACCCAACATGCTAAACACTATTGTTTCACATAGAAAAGATCAGAGTCTGCATTAGAACCAAACTCACCTAATACCAATTTCTCACGACCCGTCCTCGTGGCCCGTGCCGTGACTACCCCAAGCCTGCCTTTCATAGGCCAGGGGCTGACGACTAACACAAAGGCGTAAATCCCGGTAAAGGGAAGGCATTGACTTTGTAAAGTAAACAAGCACCACATAGTAAGCAAGCGGAAAAGTAAACACTAAGAAAAAACTGGAACAAGCTGTGCTAAAGGTAAAGGGGCCGGAAATACAAGCCCAACTGTAAAGTACAACTGAAAGGGGAAAAACAGCAACTGAAAGGAAAAGCCGCAGCGTCGAGCCATCCTCTGGAAATCCCACCTGAAGGGTGGGTACAGAAAGCCTCCACTGCTCCTCGGGTCCAGCCGACCACTCCGAGTACGTCCCGCCCAGTGGTCCACGTCCAGGTACCGTCCTGCTCTGCAGACCACCACCATGATCAGCACTGTCCGTTGTCTGCAACCAACACAACATAGTGTGGGCATAGCCCATGCAGGGGTGAGTATAAGCTCCTCAGTAAGGACCCCGAGACCCCCGAAGGTCTCCCAGAATCCACAAAGGATAACCCATAATGGAATGATATAATCACGAAGTAACATACGACATGGTTTAGGTATATCCCATACATATACCTAAGTCATCAATTCTCGATCGGCTCCAACATCCGAGCTCAAGTACAACCCATTCCACACAGGAAAGAAAAACGTAAACCCACACAGGATAGCATAACACAATCCACAAAGGAGAGAAAACGTAAATCCACACAGGATAGCACAAAACAATCCACAAAGGAAATTAAACGTAAATCCACACAGGATAGCACAACACAATCCACGAAGGAAAGTAGAACACGATTCAGCTCACATAGGTATACTTATTCGAATGACGATAGAGATGATCACTGATCCATCTAAGTTGTCGGACCCACAAAGTATTGATAGGTACTAACCCCCGTAATGACCCACAAAGGATCTGACCCACAAAGGATCGATAGGTAACTAACCCCTGCAAAGACCCACACAGGATGGGGCCCACACATGACCTATCGGCGCTGGCCCACACAGGACCGCTGAGCGCTGACCCACACAGGATCAGACCCACACAGGATCGGTAGTACTGACCCACAACAGATCGCTGAGTGCTGTAGTCGTCGCCGTCGAATCCACTGAGGATCTCTGCACAGTCTTCGTCATCACAGTAGCAGTCGCAACCAGCTCTAGGGTTCCCCACACACATCAAGATCATTCAGGAGGGTCCGCTCCACGAGCCGAGAGGCTGATACATCAACTGACACATAGTCCAGCGTTGATGTATCCAAAAGTTATGTATCGTCAACAGGAACGCAACATGGCAGACGACGCATCAATCGGATCCCGGTCTGAGTGTTATTGGCTTTTTCGTCCCAGGGGCCCAGTTGGTTTTTAAGGAAAAACCAACCTGACCATACTACACCTACGTCCAAACCTCGGGCGGAGTATTCCAAAATATTTGTCTCACTTAGAGAAAAAAACAACGTCGACGGCACGTCAATCGGACGTCCGAAGCTCATGATATGAGCGTTTCTGCTCCGGGGGCCCGGTTGGTTTGGTGTACGAACCAACCCGGCCGAACCCAATGTATGCCGAAACCTCGAGTTCAATATACCAAAACGACGGTCTCGATCCAAGGATCACATCGCCGCTGACGGAGCATCGTTCGGAGGCCTGTAGCTCATGTTATGAGCCAAAGACTGAAAAGGTCCAGAAACGGGGGGTCTGGGCCCGGACAGACCCGACCCAACCCCCCTGGGTCGGCCCGAACAGGGTCGACCCGACCCGGTTCCGGGTCTGACCCGGTATGGCACAACCCGGCCCAGCCTAGGTGCGACCTGGCTCGGCTCGGCCGACGCGGCCGAGCGGAGGAACCGCGGGGAACTGGCCCCCACGGGATGAAGCGCCGTAGCCCCGCGTGGGGCCGCACTGGATCAGCGGACGCGGAAAAGCCGCGTACCGTGTGCGCCGGACCCGCTCAGCCGCGGGTCCGCTGGCCGCCGCCGGTGGGTTCTGCGGGCCACCAGAGTTGCTCCGGTGGTCCGAATCCACTTCCGTCTGCGCCGAAGTTCCTCCCGGGTCCCATTCTTCACTTCCAGGCCCTCAAAACACCATTGCGGCCCCTTTTGTCATCATCTGCCAATACACGCATCAACGAAAAACTACATAGGGTGGTCGACCCGTGTTTGTTTTGCCCGTACCCTATGCGTTAGGTGATAACAATCGGAAATAAATATTCAACACATGAATAACATGCAAGGAACAATTTTAATAGAATTAAAATTGAACTTTGACCCGGGTTCTTTGTTTTAAAAGAAACAATCACGGGAATCAAATATTGTTCTCAAATAAAAATCCCTACCTCGCTGTAGTTGTCGAGCGTGCGTTATTCGCAGAATTAATCGTCACGAAAGGAGGTGATCATCGCGGAAGGGCGCCGCGTCGTCGCGGAAGGGCGTCACGTCGTTGTGGAAAATGGTGTCGCGTCGACGATCTCCGAGGTTCAAGAACATGTAGATTTAAATATATTAATTAAATACATGATGTTGCTATAACCCACAAAGAGATTTAAAATAAGAAACCCGAAATTTCCTACCTCAAGCAGTTGGTGATCGAAGATCGTTGCGGGGAAGAACGTCTTGGAAGAACCGTCTTCAATCTCCAAGGGTGACGGCATTCTTGGCATTCTTCACGTTTTTTGCATTCTTCGCGAAGGATGATGAAGGCACAAAATTCTGTCAAAGGCCTCTCAACGAGCAATCCTCAAGAAGTCGTGCGTTGGTCTTATTTTATTATTACACCAATGGATTTCAAACAGGTTAAGAAACAATTAAATTAATTCATAGAATTAATTCAACGAAGATATCTACCCAATTAATTGGTGCGTTAAGAATTTAAGAAAATGCATCAGTTGACTTTCATATTGACGGGTTTTCGCGGGGGTGTTACTTAGCGGAAAAGAAACGGTGGGGCTCATACGGGCCCCACCACACAAATATCCTACCAAGGGGGTGGGATATTTTTGGATAGCAACCTATCCACATCAACTCAGCTTAAGCAGCTTTAAGTGGCTTCAAGTGGCATTAAGTGAAATAAAAATAAATTTGTCGCACACTTTATTTTATTTAATAACATAACCCCAAAAATTTAAAAACCACATCCGAGCAAACGCAACTCCGGAAGAGGTGTTTCTAAGAAAATACCGGCGCTGCGATTCCATCAGTGCCCTCAGAATTTGATTCCGAGCACCGGTTTAAAAGTTAAAAAACCCCGCTCGTTCGTTCACTGAACATACCCGAGCCAAACTTCGGAAAATGATTCCGGGCACACCGGGCCTCGGAATCAGGTTCCGTCAGAAACTACGTTCTTGTAAAATTCCAAAGAAAATTAAGAAAAAAAATTCCCTTTAAATTTACGGGTCTTTATAAATAAATGATGATAATAAATTCTAATGACATAATAAATACTTTAGGGACAATTTTCTATTAGAAAATAATTCAACAACAACCAAAATAAAATATCCAAAACCCAATATATGATTTATCAGAACAATTTAATACAAATCAATGAATCTAAACCAACAACAAACTATATTAGTTTAAAATAAAGAAACCATAACAAATATAAGAGTATCAAGTAGCCGAAAAATCCAGCTAAACACATGGATTCCAAAGACAGAAACTCCACAGCCACTAAAATGCTCCAAGAACCAAATCCACAATCCATTGATTATGTATCAAAAATAATCACTGAATAATGATGCTACCTTTCAATTAGTTATTTCTCAAAATAAAACATCTAATAATTCATAAAAGTATCGATGTATAGGGGTTACTATAATAATCATTATGTTTTTCCAACATTAATTACCCACTAATAGGATTTCGATTGAACATGTTACCTTAATTATGTAAAACAATTTATATAAAATAATTTTTAATAGGTTTTACCAAATCCAATCCTACTTAAAAAATTAAATAGTTTTTCTAACTAATATAGTTTCCTAGGAATGAACCGAAAACAATTATTTGAAACAAATTCATGTTTCTATTAGGAATACACAATATATTATCCACACCCACACACACATGAATTATTTAGTGAAAGTTACATACTAATGATTGGATTATCATAAATCTACCAAGTCACCATATGGTGACCATATCTCATGTTCCCTAATGAAATTCCCACTCTTATTGGGTCATGTCATTGTACCACAATGGTACACACACCTTAACCAGGATAATGTTAACAAAATTAAATCACACAAACACATATATCAAATCCTATGCCAAACCAACCATTATATTTCATGACCCGTACCCCGGGGCCCATGTCGTGACGACCCCAAGCCTGCCTTCTATAGACCAGGGGCAGCAGACAAGCACCAAAGGTGTAATTCCCTAAAACTGGGAAGGCATTGCCTTTATAACCTATAAACACGCACAATAGAGCACATGATAGAAACAAAACACTATGTATACATCATAACAAAAGAGTGCTGAAAAGAAATAGGGGCATGAAATACAAGTTCATCTATAAAGCACAATATACTAAAGAAAGAAAAACGGATCCTAGATTATCCACCGAGAAAAACTACAGGAAGGGTAGGTACAAATAGCATCCAAAAAACTCCACGTCCGTCTATCTCCTCTATATACCGTCGCACCCTGTGGTCCACCTCTGGGTATCGTCTAGTCCTAGTACACTCATCCTCAGTCAGCGTCGTTCATCTTCTACATCCAACACAACGATGTGAAAGCGTAGCCCATGAAAGGGTGAGTATAACGATCCTCAGTATGGACCCCAAGACCCTCAAGGTCTCACAAAATCCATCAAAGATAAACCACAAGGAATGAAATCAACAGTTAACCCCACTTAGGTATATACCCATACATATACCTAAGTTAACAAGTAATACATCTCAATAATGAGGAAAACAAAATGTTACTGACTCAGATCACACATGTATATAACTTTTGTAGAGAGTTAGAGATGATTTGATGTAGCCACTAAATCATCTATTCTGTGGAACAAATGTAGGATCTTAGTATAGAAATCAGTGCTACCGAACACACATAGAATCTGGGAACATTAGAAAGAGCTGTCGAACCGACACATTATCCATGAATAGTAGTTGGAGCTGTTGAACGCACACTAGATCCAGGAACAGTAGTCATAGCTGTCAAACCCACACAGGATTCGGGAATAGTAGTCATAACTGTCGAACCCACATAGGTTCCAGGAATACTAGTCTGAATTGTCGAACCCACATAGGATCCCGGAACAGTAGTCAGAAAGTAGCCAGCCACAAGGTTTATGCACAAGCACGCTTGATTCCAGGAGGGTCTACTCCTAAAGACAGGTTTTGATAAATCAAATTCCATGAAGAACCATGAAGAAATATCTTGAATGTACGCCTCATCACAGGGGTCTCAACTGTAGAGACCCAAAGCTTGACGTATAAAGATGTTACATTACTTTTTCGGAATACTTATTACATTACAAAAACACACACACAAGGACTGTAATAGTTTAGTGTCTTTGGAAACTCAGAACGTAATCCTCTAATCGTGGTGAAAGATCTCCAACATCTCCCATAAATATCTTCCCCTTTTTTTCTTACCTAAAACCTGTCTTTATATCCTGGGTAAAAGAAAACATAAAAGGGTGAGATCAAATGCTCATTAAGGGTAAACAAAAGAAAAATCAATCACATCATTTTAATAAGAACATAACATTTTGGAAATCTTAACCTGTAAAAGAGATCATAATATCATAACATGGGATAAATCATAGTAGTGAAATGTTATCCCAATAATCATAACTTAAAACATGAAACTTTGTGGCATACACACATTACCATAGAAAATAATTTCTTATTAGTCATGACTCATTTCCAAGACTATCTTAGTGGACAAAGTCCATTTCTGAACTGAGTTCACTCCTCGTTTAAGTCCTGTTTCACTGAACCGGTTTAACCTGCCATTCCAGCCATGTCTATCTCATGAGATATAAAATCCTTAACCAATTCATTGGAGGGAGATATAGGTCCGACCCATCTCATAATGATACCATTCTTATGTGTGCCAAAAAATCATAAATCATACATCATTGTATAACCCATGTAATAAAAATGGGATTCTTAGACATCATGACATCATAAAACAATTCATATAAGATAAAGTAATTCATAAATATAATTACATCACAACATAATCAAATCAATGTAATAATAGGGATAGAAACAGAACCCTATATTATCTTAGATGGGAAATAATTTTGATAAAACACTTGAACTCCATTATTGAGGAAAATATCTTTTCTACTTCAAAAACACTTTTCCTTTCTTAACATGTCATAATATTCTAAACTAAAAAAAGTTGAGTAAAAATAAGCTTCAAAACTTGTAAAATAAGCTTCTTTGAAATAATGTTTTAAAAATCCATTCATTCTATATAAGTTAAAAAAACATTCTTCTCATCCTTTTGTCGGAAAAGTCAAAAAGTACCTCGTACGAAAAATGATAAAAGATTCCTTTCATATATTTTACTAAGAACTCACAGAAGGGTAAAATTGGATTTAAAAAATTTTAGGTGGATGGAAATAATTTTACATATTGAGGAAACATGGATTTGGATGATAAAATACACCCCAGTAAATTTCAATGTATAAACAATCTCGGATAAAAATGAGATTGTGATATTTCTCTTACCTTAGGTCCGATTTGCTTCATAAGTGTCTGAACCTCCTATATAATGATTTAAATAATATCATTGACATATTCCATAATCATACTCATTGTTATGATATCATATATGGTTCACTTATGGCTTTATATTACCCGTTCTTTTGTAAATTTCATGTTAAAGAGCGTTTTGGATAAAATTGTTTCATTTGTCATCCGTGGTTTGACTTGTAATTATTCATATGATTACTTAGATCATGATTACTTAATTACAGAATATAAAACATGATTTATATATAATATATATTCATAGTATACATATATATAATAAATTAGTAAATGGAAAGAAATACACCATTCATGGAGACGGTAGGTCGTACGTACGCATGAACGCTGTTTTGGTTTCCTTATTGAGTTGAATGGAATTAAGTAGATGAAATATATATATTTACACATAAATCCAGTATCATTATTATGTCATATATTTCATGATTACTTATTATATATACTTTATAATCATTCATGAATGGTTGAAGTGGAGAATGAATCTTATCACGTCGTGGAGACGGTAGTCCGTACGTACGCACGAGCGATGATATCGTTCTCATGATCGTGGGACTGTATTGGAGTGTATGTATACAATTTAAGAATTATTATAACTTTAAAATAATTATATATAGTTATTATTTACACCATTATACCCATCCAAGTAAGGTGGCAGTGGAAAATATATTTCACCACGGCGTGGAGACGTTATTCCATACGTACACGTGTGCGGTGATTTCGTATTCCGTAGGATGGAAAGATGGTGAAATAGGGTTGTTTCATACATATAATAACATATAATTATATGAGTGATAATTATGTTATTACTTCATAATGAAACAACCTAAGAAAAAGAAGTGGAAGAATATATAAAGTTGAAAGAAGCGGTAACGGGGATTACCTCTTTTTTGAAGCGCCTCTTTGAGATCTCCTTTTAGGGAACTAAAATTAGTCTTTTAGGAAGACCAGAACCTCTAGGATGTTTCTAGGGAAGTGGAGAAGATAGTTTGTCAGGGGATGTCCGAGACTGAAGGCTCAAAGTGGTGTGAGGAAGAGAGAGATGGGGTTCCCTTTTATAAGGGAGGAGAGGGGCACCTTTGGAATAATTAAAAATATTATTTTATTATAAAGCCAAATTCGGTTTTAAATAGCTCCAAATTTATTTATTTATAAGCTAAGGTGGGTACGGGTCTAAATAATTTAATACAATATAATTTATACAAGTTTAAGTTCCTATTTTAACCTTATCATTTATATTTAACTTTAAGTTAGATAATTTTACATTTACCGTGTCTTCTTGTTTTCTTACACTATAAGGTTACTAAACTTACTATATCAAGCCAAACGAACCCCATGATGTTTATTATTAATATATATAACCTTATCTAAGTCATTTGTCCTTACCTTAGATTTTTAGGAATAAGATAACAATTAATAATATAAATTTTTTTTAAAAACTATTTTATGTCAATTTTGACACTATTTAGTAATTGATTTTTGTGAAAATAATAACAGAATGATTAGTTCAAAAAAAGTTAATTAAATCAATTATAACATGTCTAGTTAACCTAGAAAATTATTTTAATTCATAAAAAGTTTCAAATTACATTTATTTGGGTATTTATAATATCAATTATGTCAATATTTCATTAATAAATAATTACTGCATCATATTTGTGTCATAAATAAGTAAAATTATTTAATGTCTAAAAATTAAAAATAAAATACCATTATGTTGGAAATCTTTTTAGCTTTATAATTAGTATTTATAGTCGAATATATCATATGTATAACCCTATATTAAAAATGATTTACTTATTAAACATTGATTTTAACTATTTTAACCTTCTTTAAATAAATTAATAATAAATGTCCTAACCTAATCCAAGTGGGCCTAAATGATCATATTTTATTCCTAAGGTATTTTTTGGTCGAATTACACTTATACAATAGAATTAGGACATGTGTTAGGATAATAATAATAACATTATCACCCTTAATTACGCTATTTACTTTTAACCGTGGTAAAAAAAAGTAAATCGTTACTATTCACCAAAAATTATTTTAATCTCATTGAAACAAATTTTACTTACTAACATCAACTGTGTCTCTCAGATTTTTGAAATTCACCTCACAGAAGCGGTAAAATTATGTTTTCTGATAAATTCATTTTTTTAACTACCACTTAGTGGTTTCACTATTAATCAAAAAATGAAAGTTTCCAGAAAAATACCAAAAATTAGGCCTAATCTATATTTGATATTATGAACTCAAAAATGATGTCTATTTTACCAAATTCGAAACATACCAGTTGCATTAATTAATTTAAAAATTAATTCCCATCGTCAAAACAAATAGCGTGTTCTTAATACATAATAACTATCAAAATATTGACACTTGTTTATGTTTGGTTTAAATGTAGAATTACATCCAATGACCAACATTGTATTAAATTGTAAAAATATATTCTAAATATACTTTAAAACCACTCATATTAATAATTTATCACTATTAATTATTTCGATTAAAAATGTTGTTTTTAATTAAAATTTATTAATTTTCACTATTAATCAGAAAATGATAGTTATCTGAAATGTACCAAAATTTCACCCTAAGCTAATTTCGATATTCCGAATCCAAAAATGATGTCCATTTTGAAAAATATAATTTACAAAATTTCAAAAATTTGTTATTACTATTCATAACGGCTAGTTTTAATAATATTTTAATAGCATATCGTTTTTTAGTATACTCGGTATTGCGTACTACACACGTTATCGAGGAAGGTCATGATTGCGTTTAATGAAAGGAAGTTCAAGTATGTGTGTTGTGCAATCTAATTTTGGTGTAGCGTACAACACAAGACATTAATGAAATTAAAAAAAATATTTTTCATAAAATCTCAGGGTATTACATTCTACCCCCCTTAAAATGAATTTCGCCCTCAAAATTCGTCGGGGTTATAAATGGTTTACTATTCAAAATATTCTTTGATAGAAACCCACATCGTAAAAAGTAATACCAAAACTAATCTTTAAAAACAAAAGTATGAAACGTAATGGTTACCCAAATAAACTAATCACAGGGTTTCCACATAGGTGAAAATATGGATATGGAAGAGAAATATAACCATCATTTTCTGATGGAGAGTGGTAGACAACATGGCTATGGAAAATCCAGAAATCACAAAGCCATAAATTTGTGACGATCTAAGGTACCATCTGATTCATCAGATATAAGAGCACTAGGAAAACATTTTCGGTTTTCAAGATCGTTTCCTTAAAGTTGATGAAATTGGAATTAGGAGAAATACTTTCATGATTTTTGTATAGTCTCACCGTTGGTCGTTCTTTGGAAAATTTCCACTTCAACTCTTAAAGAAATGAAGTTTAATTTTTCATTCGTGATGTGTTAGCAGATCATGTGATAGAATTATGGGCCATTCCATCTGTCTCAAACAAAAGGTTAGAAAAGTTATCAAAAAATACATAAGTCCATCTATAGTGAGATTAATGATATATAGTTCCAAAAATGGACTTATACTTCATATATCATACTGCTTAATATAATAAAACTAGTTTCTACTAAACAGGTACTTCTTGTAGGCCAGTGGTAGGAAATAAAGACCAGTCGCACTTCGGTTGTGGGTTCGATTCCCACGGCCTTGTCCGACGCGATGGGCTGTCGCCCGTCCTGCAGGTTTTCGTTTTTCTAAAACTATATTACTATAAGATCCCATCAATAATATCGAAAAAACATCTATCCTTAAACAATACTAACTTATGTCGAACATAATCCATTCTAATCTTAGGCTTATCCATAATACTGCAGTCCACTCTCATAATATATTGAAAACGATTACCAGAGATTTAATACCATCGTTGATCCCCATATATCATAAGATATGTCTTGTTGGTCACATTCCAAACATTCAAAGGCCTTAATCATGTTTTCTCTTAAATACCCATTGAACCTTAGTGAAAACATGAATGTAGTTAAAAGTTAACACTTTCCATATACCAAAATCCTCAAAATTCAATAAACTCAAACCATTATATCACTTAGTCCATATATCAATCATGAGCTCATGAATACTGTCAAATATTTCATTTTCTCGTTTTCCCTTCATTATGCGCATATCATCCTTTTTCCAAAAATATCTCAATCACTTTCCATGGTTACCGGTACCATAAAATTATTGAAAACCACAATAGTCCAATACAAAAATATTCCAATATTCAACGATACTATATACAACATTATTTTGGAATCCCATTACATAAACACTTAATCATTCCACCACATCGTTATCATATTCAACATCGATAATGGTGATCGCATGTGACTTCCCTTTTTCCTTTTCCTTAAGTTGTTGCTCATGTCGATCATCACTAACCCTTGGATTAGGGCATTTATTAGCATATTGCCCCATTTCCTTGCACTTGAAGCATTGAAGTGTAGTGGGTTCATTCTATGTATCCCTTCCTTTGTTTGCATCCTTAGACATCTTCTTCCCATCATTGCAGCATTAAAATGATCGATGACTTTCCTTTACACATTTGAAACATTTACTTGTCCCTTTAAGACAATCTCCACCATTCTTCTTTCTACACTTTGAGCATAAGGAAACATTCATCGTCTTTTCAACATTATTCTAAGATTTTTTTTTGAACTCCATCTTTTGTTTCTTGTCAAAACTATGAGATGGATAAGTAACACCAACTTCCATTTCTACCTTGATAGCACAAGACACAATTTCTTCATAGCTACTGAAGTCTCTTATAGCTAATTCCCTTCGATGATTTGGTTTTAAGCCACTGAAGAATTGATCAACTTTACATTCAGGATGGATGATAAATCCAGATGCATACCTTGCAAGCCTTGTAAAATTCTCTTCGTATATACCAACAGATTCATCATCCTTTTTCTTTAGTTCAAGAAACTCCTTCTCCATCGTTGTTCGAAGAATACGAGGGAAGTACTTAATGAAAAATAAGTTTTTGAACTCGTCCCATTCCATGGACTCAATTTCATCTCTTTGCCTCGTATTCTTGATAAGGTTCCTCCATTGATCAGCTTCACCTTCCAAATGATATACTGCTAAGATGACTTCAACATGTTCAGAACATTGTAGAACTGAAAATAAATTTTTCGTGGTACTGATCCATTGTTCAGGAACAAGTGGATCAGAAGACCCACTGAAAGAAGGTGGATGTTGCCTCATGAAGGAATCAATAGAATATTGTTCCCTTCTCTGTTCATTTGGAAGTCCAGAATGATTCATAGCTTGTGTAAGTATATCAATAAGATTTTTCACTCCATCTCCCATAACATTTTTTTGTTCAGGAGGACAATCATTGCATTTTCCATTGCATTGATCAACATGGTTCCTTTGGGTTCCAGCCATCGTCTAAAACCCAAAAAAAATAGTGTGAGATGAAAAAATCATACTAGGGAAAACAACATAATAAAGGGGGAGTAACTTCAATATCTAACATCTTAGATTTAATTCTACGATAGTTACCGTAATTATAGGACTATAACCTATACTTATACTTAATCTTAGGGACATCCCTAGACATTCCTTAGAAATATCTCTAGGGATCTCACTAAAGTTCTCGCATCCTAGTTTCCAAAGGTTGACTAAACCTCCCTCTGATACCAACTATAGAGTCCCGAAGCTTGACGTACAAGGACATTACATTACATTTTCGGAATACTTATTACATAACAAAAACACACACACACAAGGACCGTAATAGTTTAGTGTCTTTGGAAACTCGGAACATAATCCTCTAATCATGGTGAAAGATCTTCAACATCTCCCATAAATATCTTCCCCTTTATTTGCTTACCTAAATCCTTTCTTTATATCCTGGGGAAAGGAAAACATAAAAGGGTGAGCTCAAATGCTCAGTAAGGGTAAACAAAAGAAAAATCAATCACATCATTTTAATAAGAACATAACATTTTGGAAATCTTAACCTGGAAAAGAGATCATAATATCATAACATGGGATAAATCATAGTTGTGAAAGGTAATCCCAATAATCATAACTTAAAACATGAAACTTTTTGGCATACACATATAATCATATAGAATCATTTCTTATTAGTCAAGACTCATTGCCAAGACTATCTTAGTGGACAAAGTCCATTTCTAAATCGAGTTCACTCCTCGTTTCAGTCCAATTTCACTGAACTGGTTTAACCTGCCGTTCTAGCCATGTCTATCTCATGAGATAGAAAATATTTACCCAATGAATTGGAGGGAGATATAGGTCCCACCTATCTCATAATGATACCATTCTTATGTGTTCCACAAAATCATAAATCATACATCATTTCATAACCGATGTAATAAAAATGGGATTCTTAAGCATCATGACATCATTAAACAATTCATATAAGATAAATGAATTCATAAAAATAATGCCATCACAACATAATCAAATCAATGTAATAAAAGAGATAGAAACAGAACCCTATATTATCATATATAGAAAATAATTTTGATAAAACACTTGAACTCCATTCTTGAGGAAAATATCTTTTCTACTTCAAAAACACTTTTCCTTTCTTAACATGTCATACAAATCTAAACTAAAAAAAGTTGATTAAAAATAAACTTGAAAACTTGTAAAGTAATATTCTTTGAAATAATGTTTTAATAATCCATTCATGCCGTATAAATTAAAAAAACATTCTTCTCGTCCTTTTGTCGGAAAAGTCAAAAAGTACCTCGTACGAAAAACGACAAAAGATTCCTTTCATATATTTTACTAAAAGCACACCGAAGGGTAAAATTGGATTTAATCAATTGTAGGTGGATGGAAATAATATTACATATTGAGGAAACATGGATTTGGATGATGAAATACACCCCAGTAAATTTCAAAGTATAAACAATCTCGGATAAAAATGAGATTGTGATATTTCGCTTACCTTAGGTCCGATTTGCTTCGTAAGTGTCTGAACCTCCTGTATAATGATTTAAATAATGTCATTGAATTCTTCCAGAATCATACTCATTGTTATGATATAATATATGGTTCACGTATGACATTATATTACCCGTTCTTTTGTAAATTCCATGTTAAAGAGCGTTTTGGGTAAAATTGTTTCATTTGTCGTCTGTGTTTTGACTTGTAATTATTCATATGATTACATAGATCATGATTACTTAATTCCAGAATATAAAACATGATTTATAAATAATATATATTCAGAGTATACATATATATAATAAATTAGTAAATGGAAATAAATACACCATTCATTTAGACGGTAGGCCGTACGTACGCATGAATACTGTTTTCGTTTTCTTATTGAGTTGAATGGAATTAAGTAGATGACATATATATATATATATACACATAAATCCAGTATCATTATTATGTCATATATTTCATGATTAATTATTATATATACTTTATAATCATTCATGAATGGTTAAAGTGGGGAATGAATCTCATCACGTCATGGAGACGGTAGTCCGTACGTACGCATGAGTGATGATATCGTTCTCATGATCGTGGGATAGTATTGGAGTGTATGTATACTATTTAAGAATCAATATCACTTTAAAATAATCATATATAGTTATTATTTACACCATTATACCCATCAAAGTAAGGTGGTGGTGGAAAATAGATTTCACCATGGAGTGGAGACGGTATTCCGTACGTACGCACGCGCGGTGATTTCGTATTCCGTAGGATGGATAGATGGTGAAATAGGGTTTTTTCATACTTATAATAACATATCAGTATATGAGTGATACTGATGTTATTACTTCATATTGAAACAACCTAAGAAGAAGAAGTGTAAGAAGAAATAAAGTTAAAAGAATCGGTAACAAACATTACCTCTTCTTTGAAGCGCCTCTTTGAGATCTCCTTTTAGGGCACTAAAATTGGTCTTTGAGGAAGACCATAACCTCTATGAAGTTTCTAGGGAAGTGGAGAAGATAATTTGGCAGGGGTTTGCCGATCTTGAAGGCTTAATGTGGTGTGAGGAAGAGAGGGAGGGGGTGCCCTTTTATAAGGGAGGAGAGGGGCACCTTTGGAATAACAAAAAATATTATTTTATTATAAAGACAAATTCGGTTATAAATAGCTCAAAACTGATTTATTTAGAATCTAAGGTGGGGATGGGTCGAAATAATTTCATCCAATAGAATTTAGACAAGTTTAGATTCCTATTTTAACCTTATCATTTATACCTAACTTTAAGTTAGATAATTTTACTTTTACCGTGTCTTCTTGTTTTCTTACACTATAAGGTTAATAAACTTACTATATCAAGACAAACGAACCCCAAGTTGTTTATTATTAATATATATAACCTTATCTAAGTCATTTGGCCGAACCTTATACTTTTAGGAATAAAAAAACAATTAATAATATAATATTTGTTTTAAAAACTATTTTATGTCAATTTTGACACTATTTAGTAATTGATTTTTTTGAAAATCATAACAGAATTATTAGATCAAAAACAGTTAATTAAATAAATACTAACATGTCATATTAACCTATAAAATTTTCTTTAATTCATAAAAAGTCTCAAATTACATTTATTTGGGTATTTATAACATCAATTATGTCAATATTTCATTAATAAGATAATTACTGCATCATCTTTGTGTCAAAAATAAATTAAATTTTTTTATGTCTAAAAATTACAAATAAAATACCATTATGTAGGAAATATTTTTATCTTTCTAATTAGTATTTATAGTCGAATTTATCTTATGTATAACCATATATTAAAAATTATTTACTTATTTAACTTTGATTTTAACTATTTTAACCCTTCTTTAAATAAATTAATAATAAATGTCCTAATCTAATCCAAGTGGGCCTAAATGATCATATTTTATTCCTAAGGTTGTTTTTGGTCAAATTACACTTATAAAATAGAATTAGGACATGTTTTAGGATAATAATAATAACATTTTTACCCATAATTACCCTATTTACTTTTAACCGTGGTAAAAAAAAGTAAAAAGTTAATATTCACCAAAAATTATTTTCATCTCATTGAACTACATTTTACTTACTAACATCAACTTTTTCTCTCGGAATTTTGAAATTCCACTCACAGAAGTGTTAAAATTAAGTTTTATGAAAAATTCATTTTTTTAATTACCACTTAGTGGTTTCACTATTAATCAAAAAATGAAAGATTCTAGAAAAATACCAAAAATTAGGCCGAATCTATATTTGATATTATGATCTCAAAAATGATGTCTATTTTACCATATTCAAAACATATATGTTGCATTAATTAATTTAAAAATTAATTCACGTCGTCAAAACAAATAGCGTGTTCTTAAGAGATAATAACTATCAAAAGATTGACACTTATTTATGTCTGGTTAAAATGTAGAATTACATCCAATGACCAACATTGTATTAAATTGTAAAACTATATTATAAATTTAATTTAAAACCACTAAAATTAATAATTTATCACTATTAATTATTTTGATTAAATAGGTTGTTTTTAATTAAAATTTAGTAATTTTCACTATTCATCAGAAAATGAACGTTATCTGAAATGTACCAAAATTTCACCCTAAGCTAATTTTGATATTACGAATCCAAAAATGAAGTCCATTTTGAAAAAACAAATTTACAAAATTTCAAAATGTGGTTATTACTATTCATAACGGCTAGTTTTAATAATATTTTAATAGCATATCATTGTTTAGTGAAACTCGGTATTGCGTACTACACACGCTATCGAGGAAGGTCGTGATTGCGTTTAATGCAAGGCAATTCAAAGATTTGTGTTGTGAAAGCTGATTTTGGTGTAGCGTACACCACAAGAAAATAATGAAACTAAAAAAATATATTTTTCATAAAATCTCGGGGTATTACATTCTACCCCCCATAAAATGAATTTCGCCCTCGAAATTCATCGGGGTTATAAATGGTTTACTATTCGACATTTTCTTTGATAGAAACCCACATCCTAAAAAGGAATACCAAAACCAATCTTTAAAAACAAAAGTATGAAACGTAACGGTTACCCAAATAAACTAATCACTGGGTTTCCACATAGGTTAAAATATGGATATGGAAAAGAAATCTAACCATCATGTTCTGATGGATAGTGGTGGAGAACATGGCTATGGAAAAGCCAGCAATCACAAAGCCATAAATTTGTGACGATCTAAGGTACCATCTGATTTATCAGATATAAGTGCACTAGGACAACATTTTTGGTTTTCAAGATCGTTTCCCTAAAGTTGATGAAATTGGAATTAGAAGAAATACTTTCATGATTTCGGTATAGTCTCGCTGTTGGTCATTCTTTGGACAATTTCCACTTCAACTCTTAAAGAAATGAAGTTGAATTTATCATTCGTGATGTGTTAGTAGATCATGTGATAGAATTATTGGTCATTCCATCTGTCTCAAACAAAAGGTTAGAAAAGTTATCAAAAAATACATAAGTCCATCTATAGTGAGATTAATGATATATGGTTCCTAAAATTGACTTATACTTCATATATCATACTTCTCAATATAATAAAACTAGTTTCTACTAAACAGGGACTTCCTGTAGGCCAGTGGTAGGCAATAAAGGCCAGTCGCACTTCAGTTGTGGGTTCGATACCCACGGCCTTGTCCGACGCGATGGGATGTCGCCCATCCTGCAGGTTGTCCTTTTTCTAAAACTATATTACTATAACATCCCAACAGTAATATTGAAAAAAAACATCTATCCTTAAACAATACTAACTTATGTCCAACATAATCCATTCTAATCTTTAGGCTTATCAATAATACTGCAGTCCACTCTCATAATATATTGAAAACGATTACCAGAGATTTAATACCATCGTTGATCCCCATATATCATAAGATATGTCTTGTTGGTCACATTCCAAACATTCAAAGGCCTTAATCATGTATTCTCTTGAATACCCATTGAACCTTAGTGAAAACATGAATGCAGTTAAAAGTTAACACTTTCCACAAACCAAAATCCTCAAAATTCTATATACTCAAACCTTGATATTACTTAGTCCTTATATCAATCATGAACTCGTGAATACTGTCAAATATTTCATTTTCTCATTTTCCCTTTATGATGCGCATATCACCTTTTTTCCAAAAATATCTCAATCACATTCGATGGTTACCAGTACCATAAAATTATTGAAAACCACAATAGACCAATACATAAATATTCCGATATTCCACGATACTATATACAACATTATTTTGGAATCCCATTACATAAACAGTTAATCATTCCACCACATCGTTATCATATTCAACATCACCAATGGTGAACGCATGTGACTTTACTTTGTCCTTTTCCTTAAGTGGTTGCTCATGTCGATCATCACTAACCCTTGGATTACGGCATTTATTAGCATAATGCCCCATTTCATTGCACTTGAAGAATTGAAGTGTAGACGTTTCATTCTGTGTATCCCTTCCTTTATTAGCATCATTAGACATCTTCTTCCCATCATTGCGGCATTCAAATGCTCGATTACCTTCATTTACACATTCGAAAAATTTACTTGTCCCTTTAAGACAATCTCCACCATGCTTCTTTCCACACTTTGAGCATAAGGAAACATTCATCTTCTTTTCACCATTATTCTGAGATTTCTCCTTCAACTCCATCTTTCATTTCTTGTCAAAACAATGAGATGGATAAGTAACACCAACATCCATTTCTACCTTGATAGCACAATGCACAATTTCTTCATAGCTACTATAGTCTATTATAGCTAATGACCTTCGAAGATTTGGTTTTAAGCCATTGAAGAATCGATCAACTTTACTTTCAGGATGGATGATAAATCCAGATGCATACCTTGCAAGCATTGTAAAATTCTCTTCACATATAACAACAGATTCATCATCCTTTTGCTTTAGTTCAAGAATCTTCTTCTCCATCTTTGTTCGAAGAACACGAGGGAAGTACTTATTGAAAAATAAGTTTTTGAACTCGTACCATTCCATGGACTCAATTTCATCTCTTTGCCTCTTATTCTTGATAAGTTTCCACCATTGATCAGCTTCACCTTCCAAACGATATACTGCTAAGATGACTTTATCATGTTAAGTACATTGAATAACTGCAAATATCATTTCAGTGGTACTGATCCATTGTTCAGTAACAAGTGGATCAGAAGACCCACTGAAAGAAGGTTGGAATTGCCTCATGAAGGACTCAATAGAATATTGTTCCCTTCTCTGCTCGTTTGGAAGTCCAGAATGATTCATAGCTTGTGGAAGTATAGAAATAAGATTTTGCACTCCATCTCCCATAAAATTTGTTTGTTCAGGAGGGAAATCATTGCATTGATCAACACAGTTCCTTTGGGTTCCATCCATCATCTAAAACCCAAAAAGAATAGTGTGAGAGGCAAAAATCATACTAGGGAAAACAACATAATAAAGGGGGAGTAAATTCAATATCTAACATCTTAGGTTTAATTCAATGATCGTTACCGTAATTATAGGACTATAACCTATACTTGTATTTAATCTTAGGGACATCCCTAGACATACCTTATAAATATCACTAGGGATCTCACTAAAGTTCTTGCATCTTATTTTCCAAAGGTTGACTAAACCTCCCTCTGATACCAACTGTAGAGACCCGAAGCTTGACGTACAAGGACATTACATTAATTTTTCCGAATACAAATTACATAACAAAAACACACACACAAGGACTGTAATAGTTTAGTGTCTTTGGAAACTAGAAACGTAATCCTATAATCATGGTGAAATATCTTCAACATCTCCTATAAAGATATTCCACTTTTTTTTCATACCTAAAACCTTTATTTATATCCTGGGGAAAAGAAAACATAAAAGGGAGAGCTCAAATGCTCAGTAAGGGTAAACAAAATAAAAATCAATCACATCATTTTAATAAGAACATAACATTTTGGAAATCTTAATCTGCAAAAGAGATCATAATATCATAACATGGGATAAATCATAGTAGTGAAATGTAATCTCAATAATCATAACATAAAACATAAAACTTTGTGGCATACACACATAATCATAGATAATCATTTCTTATTAGTCAAGACTCATTGCCAACAATATCTTAGTGGACAAAGTCCATTTCTTAACCGAGTTCACTCCTCGTTTCAGTCCTGTTTCACTGAACTGGTTTAACGTGCCGTTCTAGCCATGTCTATATAATGAGATATAAAATCATTACCTAATGCATTTGAGGGAGATATAGGTCCCACCCATCTCATAATGATACCATTCTTATGTGTGCCACAAAATCATGAATCATACATCATTGCATAACCCATGTAATAAAAATGGGATTCTTAAACATCATGACATCATAAAACAATTCATATAAGATAAAGGAATTCATAAAAATAATTCCATCAAAACATAATCAAATCAATGTAATAATAGGGATAGAAATAGAACCCTATATTATCTTAGATAAAAAATAATTTTGATAAAACACTCGAACTCCATTCTTGAGGAAAATATCCTTTCTACTTCAAAAACATTTTTTCTTTCTTAACATGTCATACAATTCTAAACTAAAAGAAGTTGATTAAGAATAAACATGAAAACTTGTAAAGTAAGCTTCTTGGAAATAACGTTTTAAAAATCCATTCATGTCGTATAAGATAAAAAAACTTTCTTCTCGTCCTTTTGTCGGAACAGTCAAAAAGTACCTCGTACGAAAAACGACAAAAGATTCCTTTCATATAATTTACTAAAAACTCACCGAAGGGTAAAATTGGATTTAAAAAATTGTAGGTGGATGGAAATAATACTAAATATCTAGGAAACATGGATGTGGATGATAAAATACACCCCAGTAAATTTCAAATTATAAACAATCTCGGATAAAAATGAGATTGTGATATTTCCCTTATCATAGGTTCGATTTGCTTCATAAGTGTCCGAACCTCCTGTATAATGATTTAAATAATGTCATTGACTTATTCCAGAATCATACTCATTGTTATGATATCATATATGGTTCACTTATGACTTTATATTACCCGTTCTTTTGTAAATTCCATGTTAAAGAGCGTTTTGGGTAAAATTGTTTCATTTGTCGTCCGTGTTTTGACTTGTAATTATTCATATGATTACTTAGATCATGATTACTTAATTCCAGAATATAAAACATGATTTATATATAATATATATTCAGCATATACATATATATAATAAATAAGTAAATGGAATGAAATACACCGTTCATGGAGACGGTAGGCCGTACGTACGCATGAACGCTGTTTTCGTTTCCTTATTGAGTTGAATGGAATTAAGTAGATGACATATATATATATATACAAATAAATCCAGTATCATTATTATGTCATATATTATATGATTAACTATTATATATAATTTATAATCATTCATGAATGGTTAAAGTGGAGAATGAATCTCATCACGTTGTGGAGACGGTAGTCCGTACGTACGCACGAGCGCTGATATCGTTCTCATGATCGTGGGACTATATTGGAGTGTATGTATACTATTTCAGAAAGACTATAAATTTAAAATAATCATATATAGTTATTATTTACACCATTATACCCATCCAAGTAAGGTGGTGGTGGAAAATAGATTTCACCACGGCATGGAGACGGTATTCCGTACGTACACACGCGCGGTGATTTCATTTTCCGTAGGATGGATATATGGTGAAATAGGGTTGTGTCATACTTATAATAACATATCAGTATATGAGTGAAACTTATGTTATTACTTCATAATGCAAAAACCTAAGAATAAGAAGTGGAAGAAGAAATAATGTTGAAAGAATCGGTAACGGACATTACCTCTTCTTTGAAGCGCCTCTTTGAGATCTCCTTTTAGGGCACTAAAATTGGTATTTCAGGAAGACCAGAACCTCTAGGATGTTTCTATGGAAGTGGAGAAGATAATTTGGCAGGGTTTGGCCGAGCTTGAAGGCTTAATGTGGTGTGAGGAAGAGAGGGATGGGTGCCCTTTTATAAGGGAGGAGAGGGGCACCTTTGGAATAACTAAAAATATTATTTTATTATAAAGCCAAATTCGGTTTTAAATAGCTCCAAATTGATTTATTTCGAAGCTAAGGTGGGTATGGGTCGAAATCCATTCATCCAATAGAATTTAAACAAGTTTAGGTTCCTATTTTAACCTTATCATTTTTATTTCACTTTAAGTTAGATAATTTTACTTCTACCGTGTCTTCTAATTTTCTTACACTATATGGTTAATAAACATACTATATCAATCCAAATGAACCCCAAGTAGTTTATAATTACTATATATAACCTTATCTAAGTCATTTGGATGAACCTTATATTTTTAGGAATAAAATAACAATTAATAATATAATATTTTTTTAAAAAACTATTTTACGTCAATTTTGACACTATTTTGTAATTGATTTTTTCGAAAATTATAACAGAATGATTAGTTCAAAAAAAGTAAACTAAATCAATACTAACATGACATAGTGACCTAAAAAATTATTGTAATTCATTAAAAGTCTTAAATTATATTTATTTGGGTATTTATAACATCAATTATGTCAATATTTCATTAAGAAGATAATTACTGCATCAACTTTGTGTCATAAATAAATTAAATTATATAATGTCTAAAAATTACAAATAAAATACCATTATGTAGGAAAGCTTTTTAGCTTTCTAATGAGTATTTATAGTTGAATTTATCTTATGTATAACCTTATATTAAAAATTATTTACTTATTAAACTTTGATTTTAACTCTTTTAACCCTTCTTTAAATAAATTAATAATAAATGTCCTAATCTAAATCAAGTGGGCCTAAATGATCATATTTTATTCCGAAGGTTGTTTTTGGTCGAATTATAATTATCCAATAGAATTAGGAAATGTGTTAGGATAATAATAATAACATTTTTACCCTTAATTACCCTATTTACTTTTAACTGTGGTAAAAAAAAGTAAAAAGTTACTATTCACCAAAAAAATATTTTCATCTCATTGAACCACATTTTACTTAATAAAATCAACTGTGTCTCTCGGATTTTTGAAATTCCACTCACAGAAGCGGTAAAATTAAGTTTAATGAAAAATTCATTTTTTTTTTGACAACCACTTAGTGGTTTCACTATTCATCAAAAAATTAAAGTTTCCAGAAAAATACCAAAAATTAGGCCTAAGCTATATTTGATATTATGAACTCAAAAATGATGTCTATTTTACCAAATTCAAAACATATCAGTTGCATTAATTAATTTTAAAATTAATTCCCGTCGTCAAAACAAATAGCGTGTTCTTAAGAGATAATAACTATTAAAAGATTGACACTTGTTTATGTCTGGTTTAAATGTAGAATTACATCCAATGACCAAAATTGTATTAAATTGTAAAAATATATTCTAAATATACTTTAAAACCAATCAAATTAATAATTTATCACTATTAATTATTTCGATTAAAAAGGTTGTTTTTAATTAAAATTTAGTAATTTTCACTATTCATCAGAAAATGAAAGTTATCCGAAATGTTCCAAAATTTCACTCTAAGATAATTTCGATATTCCGAATCCAAAAATGAAGTCCATTTTGAAAAATAAAATTTACAAAATTCCAAAATGTGGTTATTACTATTCATAACGGCTAGTTTTAATAATATTTTAATAGCATATCGTTGTTTAGTGAAACTCGGTATTGCGTACTACACACGCTATCGAGGAAGGTCGTGATTGCGTTTAATGCAAGGAAATTCAAGGATGTGTTTTGTGCAAGCTCCTTTTGGCGTAGCGTACAACACAAGACATTAATTAAATTAAAAAAAATATTTTTCATAAAATCTCGGGGTATTACATCAACGCAACAGAAGGCGCGTCAATTGGATGCTCGGTCTGAGAGTTATTAGCCTTTTAGTCCCATGGTCCTGGATAGATTCAAGAATGATCCAACCTGATCATATCTCAACTATACCCAAAACTCGAGTGGGGTCTATTCATAGGGACCGTCATGCTCCAAGATATTCAGTGCCGCTGACGGTTTGTCAATCGGACGTCTTGTACAAAAAATATGGCCGAAGGAGCTTAAATGGGTCGATGTGGGCACGAGGTCCAGTCTGACTCGATCAAACCGACCCGGCCCAACCCAGTCTGGGCTCACCAGGTTTGAGTCACCATATGAGTAGGTCGCGAAGGTCGTGAGTAATGCGGGGGCACAGACTGGTCACGAGGGCGCAGATCGGCCGCGCGTGGGTGTATGGGCAGTTCAGCAGAAAGGGGCCACAAGGGGCATGGAAGGCCAGATCGGCCAGGCACGTGTGGGGTGTGGCTCGGTGGCTTGGACTAGATGGCCGAGGACAGTTTGGATAATGCCGTGAGGGGCACGACTCGAGCAGCTTGGCCCGGGAGGCCGGCGAGCGGCCAGGTGGACGGCGTGGGGCCGGGTGACCGGCGGGCGCACGGGAGGCTGGGGCGGTCAGGAGCCAGTTCGGTCAAAGCGCCATGAGGGGGCATGGGTTGCAGAGTCCATGAGTATCACGGTCATTTCAGGTCTCCTCTATCGCCTCATCATTTCATTTCCATGCTGAAGAACATTATAAAAAGATCATCAGAGGGAGTTGGGCCATGTTAGTTTTTCCCGAACCCTCCCCGTTTAAGATGATAGTAATCGGTCCATCATGAAATGAGAATGATGAACATCAAATTCTACTACCTCCGCAATGATTCTTTTCCAATCACAAAAATAAAATCAAATAAACTATTAACATGAAAATAAACCCCCGACGTTTGTTCGATGTTTATCGACATTGGAATGGGGAAAAAGACGCATCGTTGGGTAAAGACGGATGTCAGCGTCATTGGATTTTTCTTCAATCGTCGGTTTGTGCACCAACACGTCATGGTCAAAGATGTCCTACGTTGGAGTAGGTTCTGAGGAAGGAAGTCTAAGTCACTCATTTTCGGCGTTCTTCGTTTGAAGAATGTGTTCTTCATGGAGGAAGCATAATCCTCCAAGTGTTGGGTGTCGTGTCACTTAACCATCACTTCATCGAATGGTGAAGCCACCCCAAAAACTTCTCCCAAGATTAATATATATATTAGAGGAAGGGAGGTAGGTAAAAATCTTTTGAATTTATGATGGTTAATTTATTATGAACCTTCCAAAATTCCAACAACGTAGTTATTAAAATTTTAAAAGAGAGGGCTAATTAAATTAATCTAGCAAAATTTAAAACGTGTGTTAGCTCTAATATTGGGAGTATCCAAGAGGCTCCCCCTAAATTTAATAGGTAATTGAGAGGTTTCTCCCATTTAATGGGAGGTTTCAACAGGGTTTAAAAACCAGGGTGGTCCCCACCACGATAACCCCATATTAGAGGTTATGGTTTGGGTTGTCCCCACCACCATAACCTCTCATGTGAGGTTAAGGTGTTGTGGTCCCCACTTCCAACATCCATGTGGAGGTTTAGATTTGGTGGAACCCACCTCCCAACACCCACATGGGGGTTGCAAGTAAAAATAATATATCACACAATTTTATTTTATTTTTTTTCTTCCACAAAATAACCAAATTCTACCTTTCACTCTTGACCCACTGCGGTCGAGGTGAAGGCCTACATAAGAAAATACCGGTGCTGCGAGTTCAACGGTGCCCTCATATTTCAATTTTGAGCACCGGTTCAAAAGTTACAAAATGTTGCTCGCTCTTTTACTGAATGAACTTGAAAAAGATTTCGGAAAATTATTATCTGTCACCCTCAACTCACGCCAGTAGAGGTTAGGCACTGCCAAGGTGAAGCACGCCCCAATGAACCCAATGGTACTATTGTATTTTCTATCCGAGTTACTATTTATAAGTTATGAATTTTAAAATAAAATAATTTTCACATAATTATTTTATATGCGGTCAAAAACGAACATTTTATGGTGTCCCGCACCTACCAATTTTAGTATCCCCACAAAGAAAGCATACACTCATGAGTTCAATGGTGGTCTCGGTTTTTTAATCTGAGTTTTCATTTGTGAGTTATAAGCATTTAAAAATAATAATTTATTTAATTATTTTTTTTACCATTATACCATTTTTGGGTTTTCTCACAGGACGCCTGTTCTGACTAATATGAAGTCTTTCCATGGGTAAACCCGTCATTCTGAGCGCAACTATGCCCTCATATTCTTGATATGAGTTACTATTGAAGAGTTATTACACTTTTTCTTGGAATACTACTTACGCATGTTAACATAAGCTTAATAATAACATCGACGGATCATTCTGGGCAACATGGGCCTCTGAATCGTGCGCCGTCAGATTTTGCAGACACATAAAGTTGCAATTTATTTAAACAAATTATGGAAATTATTGGGTCTTTATATTCTCCCCACCTCAGGGATCTACGTCCCCATAATCCACAACTCATCTTGGAAAACAAGTGGGGGAATTGAGCACAAATTTGAGCTTCCCACTCACTTGTTCTCTCCTACAGGTTCTCGTGCTTCCAACAAATGCGCACTAGTGGTATCGACTATCCACAAAGGACTCACTTATGTCATTCCTCAATCCCTACTGAAGCCTTCCTAAAAGTCTCCCCATCATTGAATTCCATCTCTCCATGGTCCATGATGTGATAAAGGTCATGCACATATCTCCTCAGCTAGGATACGTGGAAAACATCGTGCACCCAGTGCAACTAAGGCTGAAAATCTAAGCGGTATGACACCTTGCAAACATGGATAAAGACCTGAAAAGGGCTGATGAAACTCGTATATAACTTGCCTCCTCGGCCAAATCTCCATAGACCTCATTAGGATGAGACACATAGGAAGACTTGGTCTCCATCCTTGAACTCCAGAGGGATTTTCCTCTTATCAGCATATGAATTATTCCTAATCTTTGTAGTCTTCACCCACTCCTGGATGATTTGCACTTTCTTTGTGGTAGAATGTACCATCTCTAGTCCCACGACTGCTGACACCCATGGGTCAGTCCATCACAATGGTGATCTGTATGGTCGCTCATATTACACCTCAAAAGGTGGCATCCCTATGGTGGAGTGATAGTTATTGTTGTATGAAAACTCCACTAGAGGTAAGTGATCCTCCCAGCTATGTCCGAAGTCAAGGACACAATAACGCAAAATATCCACGATGGTCTAAATGTTCCGCTCAGTCTAACCATCCATCTGAGGATGGAAGGCGGTGCCCAAATGAAGCTGTATCCTGAAACCCTCCTGAAACCCTTTTCATAGTCTGGAAGTAAAATGCGCATCAAAATAGGAAATTATCATCATGGTTTCTCCTTATAAGTGCACAATCTCATGCACATAGAGGCGTCCCATGGTCTTTACAAAACCCAATTCATTTATTGGTATGAAGTGGGACGACTTACTGAGTCAGTCGATTATCACCCAAATCGATTCATGACCCATGGATGTACATGGAAGTCCTCTCATGAACACCATAGATATCATATCCCACTTCCAATCTACGATATCTAAAGGATAAACCAAGCTTACTGGTACCTGATGTTCTTCCATCACTTGCTGACAAGTGAGGAACGAGGAGACAAACTCTGCCACTGCTTTCTTCATTCTTGTCCACTTGTGTTGTCGTTGGAGTTCCTGTTACATCTTCACAACTCCTGGACATACCGCTAGAGGGGATGTGTTTAGCTCCCCCAAAAATTCCTCTTGAAGTGACACTAGAACCATGGTACATCCCAGGAATAGAATGACGTTCTCCCCACCTTTAGAAAATCCATCAGGTGTCTGTCCTATGGATATCCGAGGGGGTCGTGTCTCGCAGTCAGCGTCTCCCAGCTATGACTCCTTGACTCGATAAAGGAGTGGGGGTGTGACTGTAAGATATTGAAGAAAATCTTTTCCATCTTGATCCACAAAGGATATATGCAAAGAGGATAGATACTCTATCGCCTCACTCAGAAGATACAGTACAGACCTCCTATTGAGTGCGTCTGTTAGCAATTCCTCCTTATTGGTAGTATAGACTATCCCAAAGTCAACTTTTGCTGCCACGAGGGTTTGGTTTGCCGACTCATGAGTGATTGGCTGCACGCTCTTATACATGAGTTAATCATATGCTTCTTGGGTTTCCTTTACCTCTAACCAAGGAAAACCCCATCCCTTCATTGTAGATAAACCACAACCTCTTTACCTAATATAGTAAACCTGAGTGTGAACTATGGATGTCAAGTCCAAACCCATACTAATGTCGTAAGGCCTCGACGCTACCACCAAGTGTATCCAACTGAAACTCTCACCTCAAGGGTCATATCAGAACATTAGTGTAAGTGTGATTATCGTGTCTCTTTCCAAAGGTATCTCTAAACGTGAGGGTTCTGTCAATGATTTAACTGGAAACTCTTGGTCCTATATAAGATTCATGGAATGAATGAATGATTGGTACCTATTTCTATTGATACGACAGCTAGTAGTAGACATAGAACATACCTTGAATCATTACAAAAGCCCTTGGTTTGCATTAATTAACTGAATGCAACAACTATCTTCCCCTATCCTCCATCTCCCTAAGCCTGGAAGGGTCCACAAAAAGGTGGTGGTTGTAACATGTCGAACAGTACACCACCACATGGTGCTCTCTTAGTTGTACTTCCACTTCTGCTGCACTGTAGATTCATCTGTCCCTAACAAATCCTCTTCCTAAAACATTTTACACACCCATGTCATTGACACTGGCACCAGTTACCTTTTTTCCCACTTCTAACATTAAATGGATGTATCTGTTCAGCTAAAGAACATTCAACCACAAATGTTCTCTCTAGAACCCTAGCTTAAGTAGGAATGCAAAGAGAAATAGTGCTGGCTGGGATGTCTTTTAAACACACCAGGCATGGATGTTCGATCCCTAAAACACTGATCATATTGTATTCATAGAGTACCATGAATGATTAGTATACCTTGATGAATAATAAACTATCGTCATGTCATCCTGCCAAAGCTATAGAAGTTCTAGAGAACTCTCATCCACTTCCTCAAGCCAGTCCTCAGCCATCTGTGAGACAGGATCACCTCAAAACCTGAGGCGTATCTGATGCTGAAACACGTGTAAGGAAGTAATCCTATATGTGTCCCCTACTGGTACCATAGGATGTAACTGTAGACCAACGAGTAGTGATATATCTTGAACACTACCCAAAGGTACTATCTCGGGCAACGATCCACATAATGAAGCCTTATCACTAATAGGACAATCCATAGGGTCACTCATTGAAAAATACTATAATTTAAAATCATCGTCTGCTCTACTATTGTCTCAACTAGATGAGAATCTCTAGCAATCGCCTCCAGCGAGCCCTCAGCTCAATAGGAATCAGTCTCGCCTCAAAAACGCAAAGTCATCTGCTCCTGGAACTCATGCAACACACTAAGTCGCTGTGCACCGTCTTTCAATGTGGCTGGTGGTATATTCTTCCAAATGGTTGGTGGTGCTGCTGGTACACCAAACGATGGTTCCAACATAGTAATAGGACCCTCCACTAGAGTCTCATCGCTCGGTGGGCTATCATTGCAAACAACTCTTAGAACACTAACTGGATTTCTGCGTAGAGGCATCCTAAAAGAAACAGATGCGACATAGTCAAATGATTATACCGGGTGAGATGAACTGGTGATATGGATTATGAAATAAAAAATAAAACACACACGCAATCAGTGTTTTCGTACATTGAGTCAGAAATCCGAAGTCAGGGTCCTAGTGTATGGATACATCATCTATAGAACCAACACTGGACTCCTGGAACTGAAAACTGCACTCACTAAACTTAACACAATTGCTTCACAAAAAATACCATAGTCTTCAATTCTGTGGTATAACTAACTCATTTGATACCAATTTGTTACAACATGCCCCCTAGGGCTTATGTCGTGACTACCCAAAGCTCAACTTCTATACACCAGGGGCTAGCGACTAGCACCAAAGGCGTAATACCCTAAAACGAGAATGCATAGCCTTTATAACCTGTAAACACACACAACAGATCAAAAGCTGGAAACAAAAAACAACGTAAAATGTATAACAAAAGAGTGCATGATAAGAAAAAGGGAAAGTAAATACAAGACATACTGTAAAGTACAAGAAAAAAATGGCTCTTGGACAGTCCACCGGGAAATCCTACCTGAAGGGTAGGTACAGATAGCCTCCACCGCACTCCACGCTTGTCCGTCTCCTTCGTGTACCATCACACCATGTGGTCCACCTCTAGGTACTGTCCAGTCTTGGTACACTCAGCCTCAGTCAGCATTATACGGCGTCTACATCCAACACAACTAGGTGCGGGGAAATCCCATGTAGTGGTGAGTATAACGATACTTAGTAGGGACCCCGAGTGTAACACCCCGAGATTTTATGAAAATTATTCTTTTAATTTCATTTATGTCTTGTGTTGTACGTTACAACAAAATTATCTTTTTCTATGTGCAACACCGTATTAGCTTATATTTTACGCAAATATTATTCTTGTCTTGCGTTAGACGCAATCGCGACCTTCCTTGATAGCATGTGTAGTACGCAATACAGGGTTTCACTAAACAATGATATATTGTTACAATATTATTATGGACTAGTCGTTAGGAATATTATTAACTACATTATGAATTTTATAACATTATAATTAATCTTACACATTTTCTAAAACTTGGTATGTGAACAAAATTAAATTTTCAGGTAAAAAATGCAGGTTTGCCACCTTTTGATGGCGCGTCCACTTTAAATCTAGTTTTTTTCCAGTTATATAAATTTTATTTGACAAAATAAAATTCTTCTTTGCAATCAAGATATAAAAATTTACTTTCGATAAATTTTTCATTTTATTTTGATAACTTTCATATTTTAATGAATAGTAAAAACACTATATATTTTAATTAAAAACAACTTTTTTCATCGGAATAATTTATATGGTTAAATTATAATATTGAATGGTTTTAATGTATAGATAGAATTTATTTCTACCTTTAAATATAATTTAGGTCATTACAATTAATTTTACAATGAATTCATTGGTGAAAATATTTCAATATTTGGCAATGTTTTATCTTTTAAAACACGTTTTCTTAACAACGTGATTAATTTTAAATTAATTACTACAACATCAATGTTTTTATTGTGAAAAATGGATTCCGTATTTGAGTTCAGTGGGTCCAAATTATGTTAATAGGTTACATGTACTTTTTTGATTTTATGAATAGTAACTATGATAATTTTTATTTACTGCAGTTAAAGGTAAATCGGGTAATTAAGGCTAAAAATAATATTATAAAATTACCCTAAAACCTACCAAAATTCCATTGGATGACTAAACGTAGTCCCATATCACTTAAGGGGTGGAATAGATTCATTTTATAGAATTTTTACCCTGATAATAATTTAATTATTATTAAAACCAAAGAAAGTGACAACATGTCACTCTATTAAATATTATAAGTATAATAATTTTAATTTTCTGATAAACTTCATGAAACTTAGAAAATGAATATTTTCTATAAATCTAATAAAATTCTCTACATCATGTCAATTTATTTATAATTTTTACGGATTAAATAATTTTCATTAATGGCGACACAATAGGGATGCAGAAATAGTTTATTTAGTGAAAAATCAATAATACAGTTTTTATTAAAACAATAATACGTATCAAAAGGACCATAAAATTTACCAAAATGTATATTTCTATTATATATATTCCCTAATAATACAAGGGTAGATTTTTGGTACATTTGGAGCCTTAAAAAACATATTAGGACATTTATATTATGTTATTTTAAATGATGTCAACGATGTCACCTTTATAATTTAATAAATATAACAACTTAAATGTTGTGGTTTTAAGATGATAAATTCGAGTAAAAAAATTACTATGAAAGGTATTATATTTATATTAATCAGAGGATTTTATTTTTAATTTTTATGCCACTAAAATCTATATTAAATGATTATACAAAAATGATGCAGTATTTGTTTTGTTAAGATAAATATCAAATAAATGGTTTTATAAATATTTAAATAAAAATTATATTAATTAATTAATTTTCTCCACAAATTTTCAAGATGAATATTACATTTTAGTAATACATTAAACATTTTGGTTCGAATATATCATCTTTGTGGATTTTATTGAAATTCAAATAAATGAATAATGTCAAAATGAACACTATTGTTATTTTATAAAAATAAAATATTATTAAATTGATAAAAATCACATAAAAATTTAAAAATTATAAATTTATATGGTCTAAAATGTCATATAGTACCCAATTATATATAATTCACAACACATAAGTAATTATTTATAACAATTTAAAATCTATAATATTATTAACACAAATAATGTAAAATAAATTAAATAAGGATATATCAAATTGATAAGGTTTAAAATAAATTTCCAACATTTCAAAGTTTTATTGGATGAAAATATTATGACCTTATCTAATCTAAGATTCTTATTTTATTCATTTTGGAAGTTTTAATGTGGGTTTTGATTTATTAAAAATTAATATTTTTGAGGTTTTCAAAGATGCACTCTCCTCCTTATAAAAGGGCACCTCCTCCCTCTCTACTCTACAGAACGTTGAGCCTTCAAGTTTGGAAAAACCCTGAGCATTTATCTTCTCCACATCCCTAAAAAAATTCTAGAGGTTTTGTTCTTCTCAAAAGAACAACTCTAGTGCCTTAAGAGGAAGATTAAAAGAGATGTGTCAAAGAAGAGGTAATCTCTTCTCCCGATTCTTTCAAGTTTATTTCTTCTTCAACATCTTCTTATTTAGTTGTTTCATTATAAAATAATAATATCAGTATCACTAATATACTGATATGTTTTTATTAATATGAAACAACCCCATTTCACCTTCTATCTATCCTATGGAAAACATAATCAACACGCTTGTGCATGTACGGAATACCGTCTCCATGCCATGGTGTAATTTGTTTTTCCACCACCACCTTAATTGGATGGGTATAATGGTGTAAAGAATAAATATATATGATTATTATAACATCATACTAAATTTGAGATATTATATCATCCACCTCAATTCTATTCAATAATTATGGGAACCATATCATCGCTCGTGCATACGTACGGACTACCGTCTCCACGAACAGGATGCGATTCGTTTTTCATGATTAACCATTCAAGTATGATTATAAAGTATATATATAATAAATAATAATGAAATATGTTACATAAAAATGATACATTATTTATATACATATATGTTTCATTTACTTAATTCAATTTAATTCAAAAAGGAAATCAAAACTCCGTTTATGCGTACGTATAGTCTACCTTCTCCAGGAAATGTGTATTTCATTCCATTTATCGATCTATCATATATATATTTATATAATGAATATATATTATATATAAATCATGTTTTAGATTCTTAAATTATGTAAATTAGGATATATGTAATAATATCAAGAACAACAAATCGAAACCTTTACGATAAATGAAACGATTTTACCCAAAACGCTGCTTTAACAAGGAATTTACAAATGAACGGGTAATATTAAGTCATAAGTGAACCATATATGATATCAAAACAATGAATAAGATTCTATAATAAGTCAATAACATTATTTAAATCATTATACAGGAGTTTTGGATACATACGAAGCATATCAGACATAAGGTAAGGGCTAATTTTGCAAATATCATTTTTATCTGAGATTCCTTATACGTAAGTATTTACTGTGGTTATGTTTATCATCCAAGTCCATTTTTTCTAAAGATGTTTTAATAAAATGTTTAATATTTATCCACGTATGTTTAAAGTCATTATTATCCTTCTTTGACTTTTACCACATTGTATTGAAGGAATCCTTCCTTTGTTTACCATATAAGGTACTTTTTGACTTTTTCGGCAAAAGTATGACAAGATTGTTATTTTATACGATGTGAATGGATTTTTCTTGATTCATAATTCCTTATTTAAATGAATCATACTCTACAATATTTCATGATTATTTTCAAAATAATTATTTTCTTTTGAAATCACACGGCAATTTGAGAAAGGAAAATGATTTTGAATAAGAAAAGATATTTTCCTCAAGAATTTATTTCAAGTGTTTTGTCAAAAGTATTTTCTATATAAGATGACCTTTTTTAGTATGATTGTGTTTCAAGTATAATGTCTCTATTATTTACATGTTTTTATTCTTATTATGATGAAATGATATCCATTTGTTTTATATGGATTACGTTATGATGGGATGATGTTTATGAAACCCATTTTATTTTTTTGGGTTATGAGGAATGATTTATGTTTATGTTGTGGAACACATAAGAATGATTTAATTATGAGATGTGTGGGACCTATATATCCCTCCAATTAAATGGGTAAATATTTATATCTCATGAGATATACATGGATGGAATGGAACGTTAATCTGGTTCAGTGATACAGGACTGGAATGAGGAGTGAACTCGATTCAGTAAGGGGCTTTGTCCACTAAGATGGTATTGGAAGCAATGCTTTGGATACCATTTAAATCATATCTTGTTCTTAATGGTTCCAATAATTACATGTTTTATTACCATGATATTTTATCATGATTGATGTTCTATTATGATTTATGCCTTACGTACTCCCATGTTATATTTCATTTCTCATGATTTTGATGTTTAAACATTATGTTCATGTTTTTAAGTTCAAATGTATATGGTTTGTTTTATTTTTTCCATGATTACCCTTACTGAGAATTTGAGATCACCCTTTATATGTTTTTTATTTCCCTAGGATATAATGAAATTTTTTATGTATGAAAACAAAAGGGGGAGATCTTTATGGGAGATGTTGAAGATCTTTCACCATGATTAGAAGATTATGTTCTATGTTTCCAAAGACACTAAACTATTATGGTCCTTCAGTGTTTATTTTTGTTATGTATTAAGTATTCCGAAAAAGAAATGTAATGTCCATGTATGTCACGTTTATGGTCTCTACAGTTGGTATTAGAGGAAACATTTAGTTATCCTTTGAAAACTAGGATGCGAAAAAATTAGTGAGATACCTAGAGATATTTCTAAGGAATGTCTAAAAGCGTATCTAAGGTTAATTATAAGTATAAGTTATAGTCTTAGAATTAATCCTATGCTATTAGATATTGAAGGCATTCCCCCTTTATTTTTTTTCCAAGTATGATTTTTTTTCTCTCACACAATTCTTTTTGGGTTTTATAAAATGGTTGTAAATAGAAAGATTCACGATAATGGAGGATATGATGGATAGTGGAATGATATTCTTTGTGATCAACTAAATGAAATTGGATTTTGAAGTCCATATATTATTATTATGACGTATCAAAAATTTCATAATATGATCAATAATCTCAACTTTGGTAAGTTTTATGACTCACCTAATAAGAGAATGATGGAGTTTCATGAATATCATAGAGGAAATAAAGTTCAATTTTCCTCATGTAAATCTTGTGGGAAGAGGCATCAGGGAGAATGTTTCCAAGGAACTGGAAGATGCTTTGGGTGTGGAATAGATGGAAAAAAATCAAATAATTGCAAAGGAAAAGGATCAGTTAACACCATGGATAGGGATAATGGTATTTATAAGACATAAAAACGGTTAAAAGTTTTAAATGTGGAATGTACTGGCATTATGAAAACAAATTCCCTAAGGGAAAGTCTCATCAAGAGAATCAGCATGGTTGTATGGGCAGTGTTTATGATGATGATGATGAAGAGACTACAAATGATATGTTAGATGAAAGAATTGTTCGAGCTCGGTCAATGTTTTAAGAAGTTAGTGGAATGATTGTATGTTTTTAAAGAGTTATGTTGTCTGGGTTATTTAATGGTGTTATGGAATAAATAAACATATAAGGATAGTTACACTATTATTTTTCCTAATGTATTTGAATGTATATTATGAATGGTACCAGTAACCATGAAAGGATATTAATATATTTTTTGAAAGTAGATGATAAGTGCATAATTAGGGGATAAAGAGATAATGAGACGATTGATTATATTAATGAGCTCATGACTAGTATATGTACAATGTGATATCATGGTTTTAGAATACAAAAATTTTGGGCTTTTGGTATGTGGAAAGAGTTCACATTGGACAGAATTCATGTTTTCACAAATATTATTTCTTAATTAATGTTTCAAGAGGATACATGATTAAGTAATTCACATATATGGCATGTGACCAACATGTTATATCTTATAATATATGGGGTATAAATGTTGATATTCAATTCTTGTTAAATGACCTTTCTAGTAGTCATTTTCTTTATACTATGAGATCAGACAAAAGTATTTTTGATAAGACTAATGGTTGGAATGGATTAAGTTGGACATTAGATAGTATTGTTTAATAATAGAACATTTTTTGATATTATTTATTTAATTTTATAATAGTATAGTTTTAGAAATAGGACAACCTGCAAGACATTCGACATCCCATCGCATCAGAGAAGGTTGTGGGAATCGAACCCAGAACCGAAGTGCGACTGGCCTTTATTGCCTACCACTGGCCTACCAGATGTCCCTGTTTAGTATAAATTAATTTTAATTTATTAAGTGGTATGATATATGAAGTATTACTCCATTTTAGGAACCATATTTGATTAATCTCACCATAGGTGGACTTATGTATATAACATTTTCTACCATTATGTTTGAGACAGATGTAATGACCTATAATTCTATCACATGATCTGCTAAAACATCACAAAAGGAAAATTCAACTTCATTTCTTTAAGAGATAAAGTGGAAATTGATAGAGGCACGAGAAACAATGAGATTGTACCAAAATAAAGAAAATAATTCTTCTAATTCAAATTCTTCAACTTTAGGGAAATGATCATGAAAACCAAAAGTGTTGTCCTGGTGTCCCCGTATACGATGAATCAGATGGTCTCTTAGATCATCACAAATTTATTGCTTTGTTATTATTGGATTTTTCATAGCCATGTTCTCTACCACTCTCCATCAGAACATGATGGTATGATTTCTCTTCCTTATCCATATTTTCACCAATGTTCCTCTATTTGAAAACCTAGTGATTAGTTAATTTGGGTAACCATTATATTTCATAATTTATTTTTTGATGTTCTGTTCTGGTATTCCGTTTAACGATGTGGGTTTCTATTAAAAAAACTTTCAAGTAGTAAACCTTTTATAAACCTGACGAATTTCAAGGGAGAAGTTTATTTTAAGGGAGGTAGATTGTAACACCCATAGATTTTATGAAAAATATTCTTTTAATTTAATTGATGTCTTGTGTTGTGTGTTACACCAAAATTAGTTCTTGCTATATGCAACACCATATTAGCTTATATTATACGCAAACACTATTCTTGGTTTGTGTTACACACAATTGCAACCTTCCTCTAAAGCGTGTATAATAAGCAATACCGGGTTTCACTAAACAATGATATATTATTGTAAAATTATTATTGACTTGATTTGATGAATAGTATTTATTAAATTATTAATTTTATATGATTATTATTCATCTTACACATTTTCTAAAACATGGTAATTGAAAAAAATAAATTTTTAGGGTAAAAAATGCAGTTTTGCCGCCTTTTGATGGCACACCCACATTAAATATAGTTTTTTGACCTGTTTATAAGTTAAATTTGAGAAAATAAAATTCTTCTTTGGAATCAGGATATAAAAATTTACTTTAGAAATTTTTTTCATATTATTTTGATAACTTTCATATTTTAATGTATAATAAAAACACGGTATATTTGAATTAAAAACATCTTTTTTCATCACAATAATTTATATTGTTAAATTATAATATTGAATTATTTTATAGAATAAATAGAAAATATTTTTACCATTTAATATAATTTATGTCATTACCATAAATTTTATATTGAATTAATAGGTAAAAACATTTCAATCTTTTGCAATGTTTTAACTTTTAAAAGTTATTTTCTTAACTACGAGATTAATTTTAAATTAATTACTGCAACATCTGTGTATTGAATTTTGAAAATTGGATTCCATATTTGAATTCAGTGGGTCCAAATTATTTTAATTGGTTACATTTTTTTGATATTATGAATAGTAACTACGATAATTTTTATTTACTGCAGTTAATGGTAATCGGGTAATTATGGGTAAAAATAAGATTATAAAATTACCCTATCACCTGCCAAAATTCTATTGGATGACTAAATGTCTACCCATATCACATTAGAGTATGAATAGATTAATTTTATGGACTTTTGACCCTAAAAATAATTTAATTATTATTAAAACCAAAGAAAGTGAACACATGTCACTCTCTTAAATCTTATATGTATAATAATTTTAATTTAGTGATAAACGTCATGGATATTTGAACATAAATAGTATCCAGAAAACTAATAAAATTATATACATGATGTGAATTTATTTAGAATTTTTAGTGATTAAATAATTGTCATTAATGGTGACACAATAGTGATGTAGAAATTATTTATTTAGTGAAAATCAATAATATAGTTTTTATTAAATTAATAATACCTATCAATAGGACCATAAACATGACCAAACCTAATTTTTAGAATATATATATTCCATAAGCATCCAAGGGACTATTTTTGGACCATTTGGATCCTTAAAAATAGATTCGGACATTTATATTATTTTATTTTAAATGATGTCAAAGATGTCACCTTCATAATATAATAAATACAACAATTTAAATGTTATGATTTTAATATGAAAAATTAGAGTAAAAATATTATTATTAAAGTTATTATATTTATATTAATAATAGGATTTTATTTTTAATTAATATTCAAATAATAAGTATATTAAATGATTATACAAAAATAATGTAGTAATTGTTTTATTAAGAGAAATTTGAAATAAATGGTTTTATAAATTTTTAAATAAACATTATATGAACTAATTAATGCTATCCAAAAATTTTCTATAATAATATGACATGTTAGTAACCTATTAAAAATTTTGGTTTGAATATATCCTCTGTGTGGATTTTATTTAAATTCAAATAAATGAATAGTGTCAAAATGAATACAAATCTTATTTTATAAAAATAACATATTATTAAATTTATTAAAAATCAGATAAAAATTTAAAAAATATAAATTTATATGGTCTAAAATTTCATAAAGTACCCAATTATGGATTATTAACAACACATAATAAATTATTTATAACAATTTAAAATCAATATATTAATACCACAAATAAGATTAAATAAATTAAATAAGGATAAATCAAATTGATAAGGTTTAAAATAAATTTCCAATATTCCTAAATTTTATTTGATGATGAGATTACAACCGTATCTAATCTAAGCTTTAGATTTCAGTCATTTTGGATGTTTTTACGTGGGGTTTGATTTATTATAAATTAATATTTTTGAGGTTTTCAAAGATTCCCCTCTCCTCCCTTCAAGAGAACCTCCTCTCTCTCCTCATTACAAAAAATAGAGTTTTCAAACTCGGCCAACCCCTGACCATTTCTTTTCATCGCTTCCTGAGCAACATTCTGGAGGTTTTGGTCTTCTCAAAAGACTAACTCTATTGCCTTAAGAGGAATCTTGAAAGAGGTGTGTCGATGAAAAGGAAATCTCTTCTACTGATTCATTCAACTTTCTTTCTTCTTCAACTTCTTCTTCATTATTTTTTTCATTATAAATTAATAAAATTAGTATCCCTAATATACCGATATGTTATTATAAATATGAAAGAACACCATTTCACCTTCTATCCATCCTATGGAAAAAATAACCGCGCGTGCGTACGTACGTAATACCATCTCCACACTGTGGTGTAATTAGTTTTTCCACTACCACATTTCTTGGATGGGTATAATGGGGTAATGAATAAATATATGTGGTTAATATAAAATCATACTGATTCTGGGATATTATATCATCCACTCAAATTCTATTCAAAAATGACGGGAATGATATCATTACTCGTGCGTTCGTACGGACTACAGTCTCCAGGAACACGATGAGATTCATTTTCCATAATTAACAATTCAAATATGATTATAAAGTATATATATTAAATAATAATGAAATATATTACATAATAATGATACTGGATTTATGTACATATATCTTTCATTTACTTAATTCCATTTAATTCAATAAGGAAACAGAAACATCGTTTATGCGTACGTACGGTCTTCCGTCTCTATGAACGGTGTATTTCGTTCCATTTATAGATCTATCATATATATATTTATATAATGAATATATATTATATATAAATCTTGTTTTACATTCTATAATTATTTAAATCATGATATACGTAATAATATCCAGAACAACAAATCGAAACACGTACGATAAATGGAACGATTTTACCCAAAATAAAGCTTTAAAATGGAATTTACAAAAGAACGGGTATTATAAAGTCATAAGTAAACCGTATATGATATCATAATAATGAGTAAGATTCTTTAATAAGTCAATGACATTATTTAAATCATTATACAGGAGGCTCAGATACGTATGAAGCATATCAGATATAAGGTAAGGGATAATTTTGCAAATCTCTCTTTTATCTGAGATTGCTTATACGTAAGTATTTACTGGGGTTATGTTTATCATCAATGTCCATGTTTTCTAAAAAAAATTTCACAAAATGTTTACTATTAATCCATATATTTTTAAATTCATTTTTACCCTTTGTGGACTATTACCACATTGTATTGATGGAATCCTTCATTTGTTTACCATATAAGGTACTTTTTGACATTTCTGGAAAAAGTACGAGAACAGTGTTTTTTTACGGCTTGATTAGATTTTTTCAGTATCATAATGGATTATTTCCCTAAAGCATACTCTACAATATTTCATGATTATTTTCATCAAAATTATTTTCATTTGAAATCACACGATATTTTGAGAAAAGAAAATGATTTTGATGAAGAAAGGGTATTTTCATCAAGAATTCTTTTTAAGTGCTTTGTGAAAACAATTTTCCATCTAAGATGACATTATATAGTATAATTATGCTTCAACTATAATGTCTCTATTATTTACAGGGTTTTATTCTTCTTATGATTAAATGATATCCATTCAGTTTATATGGATTATGTTATTATGGTATAATGTTTTGGAAACCCATTTTATTCTTTGGGTTATGATGAATGATTTATGTTTATGTTGTGGCACACGTAAGAATGACTTCATTATGATATGGGTGGGACCTATAACTCCCTCCACTACATTGGGTAAAGATTTATATCTCATTAGATAGACATGGCTGGAACGACAAGTTAATCCGGTTCAGTGATATGAGACTGGAATGAGGAGTGAACTCCGTTCAGTAAGGGGCTTTGTCCTCTAAGATGGTCTTAGCAGCAATGCCTTAGCTAGTATGGAAATCATATCATGTGCTTAATGGTTTTCTACAATTACATGTTTTATTACCAATCTATTTTATCATGACTGATGTTCTATTATGATCTATGCCTTACGTACTACCATCTTTTATTTCATTTCTCAATATTTTGATGTTTGAACATTATGTTCATGTTTTTAAGTGCAAATGTATATGAATTGTTTTGTTTTCTCCATTCTTACCCTTACTAAGCATTTGGGCTCACCCTTTATATGTTTTCTTTGCCCTATGATATAAATAATGTTTTAGGTAAGAAAATAAAAGGGGACAACCTTTATGGGAGATATTGAAGATCTTTCACCATGATTAGATGATTATGTTACTAGTTTCTAAAGACACTAAACTATTACGGTCCTTGAGTGTTGGTTTTTGTTATGTATTAAATATTCCGCAAAAGTAATGTAATGTCCATGTACGTCAAGATTGGGGTCTCTACATTGATACACTCAAAGTCTCAAAAAATCCAACAAGGATAATCCACAGGGTATGAAATCAACAGTTAACCCCAATTAGATAAATACCCATACATATATCGAAGTTAACTAGTAATCCATCTGAATAATGAATAAAACACAAAAGTTACTGAACCAGCTCACACAGGTATACAAATTTTTTATATAGTTATAGATAATTAGTTATATCCACTATATCATCTATTTTGTCGAACCCATGTAGGATCCTAGTACAAAAATCAGAGCTGTCGAACCCACACTGGATCAAGGAACAGTAGTAAGAACTATCGAACCCACAAAGGATCGAGGAACCGTAGTCAGAGTAGTCGAACCCACATAGGATCCGGAAACAGTATTAAGAGATGTCGAACCCACACATGATCTAGGAACAGTAGTCAGAACTGTCAAACCCACATAGGATCCAGGTACAATTGTTAGAACTTTCCAACACACATAGGATCCCGGAACAGCAGTTAGAAAGAAGCTAGCCACAGGGTTTCCACACAAACATTCTTGATTCAGGGAGGGACCACTCCTCATGATATGTTTTGATACATCAAATTCCATGAAGCCCCGTGATGAAATATCTCGAAGGTCCGCCTCGTCATATGGGCCTCAATACAACAGACGACGCATCAATCAGACGCCCGGTCTAAGAGTTATTAGCCTGTTAGTCCCGGGGCCCGGTTGGATTCGTGCACGATCCAACCTAACCGTATCTCAACAATACCCCAACATCTAGTGGGGTATACTCAAAGGGACCAACACACACCAATATTTCCAGCTCCACTAAGGTTTCATCAAATAGACGTCTGGTGCCAAAGATATACCCGATGGAGCATAAATGAGTCCAAGTGGGCTCGGGTCAAGTCCGACTCGATCGGACTGACCCAGCCCGACCCGGTCTAGGACGACTCGGTGTGGGTGGACCCAGCCCGAACTGTTGGGTCTAGCCCAACCCACTAGGCTCGGCCCAGCTGGATTTGAATGTTGCGATTAGAGAAAGGGCGCCGACAGATCGCGATAGCGCAGACTGGATGTGCGTCGGTGTAAGTGTGGTTCGGCCCGAAGGCACCATGTCAGGCGTGAAAGGACGGATCAGCCAAGCGTGAATGGGGTGTGGCTTGGCGGCTTGGTCCAGATGTTCAAGGTCGGTTCGGCCAACGCTGTGATGGGCGCGACTTGAGAAACTCGGTCCGGGAGGCCAGTGGGCGGCCGGGAGGCCAGTGGGTGCATGAGAGGCCAGCCGCATCCAGGAGCCGGTTCGGCCGAAGCGTTGTGCGGGTGACGAAGTTTGCGGAGTTCGTGTGTAGTGCAGTCATTGCCTCTCTCCTTCGTCGCCTCTTTGTTTTGTCGATATGTCAATGAACATTACAATGATATCAGCAGAGGGAGTCAGGCTATGTTAGTTTGTCCGGCACCCTCCGCGTTTTGGATGAAAGAAATCGGTCCATTAGGAAATGAGAATGATTAAATTCAAAATCTACAACCTCCGACACAATTACTTTCAATTCTGCAAAATAAAATCAAGGAAATAATTAACATGAAAATTAACCCCTACTTTTTTTTGATGTTTTTCGATGTTGGCATGGGGACGAAAATGGATCATTATGAAAAGACGGACATCGGTGTCATCAACATTTTCCTTGATCTTTTATTTGTGTTCCGGCTCATCATAGTAGAAGACGTCCTACATTGGAGTAGGTTCTGAGAAAGGAAGTCGAAGTCGCTCCTTGCTGGCATTCTTCGTTGGAAGAATGTGTTCTTCATGGAGGAAGCATAATCTTCCATGTGATGGGTATTGCATCACATAACGAGTTATTCATCTCTTGGTGAAGCCAACCCAAAACCTTTTCCCAAGAATCCTATATATAGGAGAGAGATGGAGGTAGGTAATGATCGTTAGAATTTATGATAGTTCATTTATTAGAAACCTTCCTAAATTCCAATGATGTGGTTATTTAAATTTAAAAGGAGAAACCTAATTAAATTATGATGGTACAATTTAAAAGGTGAAATGGATATACTTATTCGGGGGTTACCAAGAGGCTCCCCCAACATTTAATAGGGACGTGAGTGGTTTCTCCCATTTAATTGCTAGTTTCAAGGGGGTTTAAAAACTCATGTGGTCCCCACCACCTTAACCTCTAATGGGAGGTTATGGTTCGGGTTGTCCCCACCACCATAACCTCTCATGGAAGGTTAAGGTGTCATGGTCCCCACATCCAACATCCATGTGGAGGTTTAGTTCCACTAGATCCCACCTCCCAACACCCACATTGTTTTTGCAAATAAAAATAAGGTGTCACACACTTTTATTTTTATTTTTATTCTTCCACGAAAAACCCAAATACTATCTTTCACACTCGACCCACTGTGGTCGAGGTGAAAGTCTCCATAAGAAAATACCAATGATGTGAGTTCAATAATGCCCTCATATTTCCATTCTAAGCACCGGTTCCAATGATACAAAACGCCGATCACGCCTTTACGGAATATACGAGAAAGAATGTTCAGAAAATTATTATCAGTCACCCTCGACTCGTGTTGGTCATGGTTTGTCTATCCCTAAATAAAACACACCCCAAAAAATCCAATGGTTCTCTATATTTTCAATCCGAGTTACCGTTTAGATGTTATGAATTTTATAATAAAATAATTGGCACTTAATTATTTTATTTGTAGCCAAAACTAACATTCTCTGGTAGCTTGAACCTGCCAATGTTAGAATCTTCGTAAAGAAAACATATAATGACGAGTTTGGAGGTGGTTTTAGATTTTTAATATGAGTTACCATTTGTGAGTTATAAGAATTTGAAAAATAAAATAATTTATTTAATTATTTTATTTAAAATTATTCCATTTTTTGGGTTTTCTTTCCAGAGGCACACACCGTCTAATATTAAGTCGTTCCTAGGGTAAACCCACTATCCAGAGCGCAACGGTGCCCTAATATTTCTAATCTGAGTTACCGTTTTATAGTTATTCCACTTTTTTAGGAAAACATCTTACACACGTTAGCATAAGCTTGAAAAAAACATCGACAAATCATTTTAGGAACTTTCGGGCCTCAGAATCACACACCGTCAGATTTCTTAGACCCGTAAAATTTCCATTTATTTAAAATAATTCATGGACTTTCCAGGTATTTACATTATAATCAATATCAATAATTATTTCCATTTATTTAAAACATTTCTACTAAATCTTTTCCATTAATCAAAATAAACCTTATTTTAAAATATTTATTTTCAAATCATGAAAAAATCACTTTTCTTAACAACCAATTTCACCATTTAGTCAACCATAGATAAGGAGGGTTATAGCCATGATTTTATAATCAATTTTATAGTAAAATTAAATAAATTTAATCAATTACAAATCAATATATTATGTTTATAAAATATTAGTTGATAGTGAAGTCACCTACTATGAAAACATTTTTGAAAAAGATGAATGCTCCAAGAAACCTAAAAACATGGTTTAGATATTAAAAAATATAAATTAGTTATTGTTTTAGTCCATTAAAAAAGCACATCTCATCATAATTGGAATCACAATTCATTGATCAATCTATTAATGATTTCAATATATGAATATATGATATGGAATAAGAAAAATAAAACTAAAAGAATCCACTAAGAATGTGAACATAAAAAGTATTGTGGGCATCCCACGCACAATGAATCACAAAAAAATTTCATCCACACTAATGGGAAATGTATGAGAAGCCTTTATGAGAAGAGTAATTTGAGTTAGGGTATCTTCTTGGAGAAAACAGATCCATATATGTAGACCTAAATTAAACAAACTATATTCTGGTCTTGTTTTTAAGGTGCACAGTATATGTGCACAATTATGAAAATCATTCGGAAACTGTTTTCCAACCACATTCTCCAAACAACCCTCTAACTATTTTATCTCAATCCTAGAAAAACTATGCACCATCTGTGATCATCCCCACTTTTCTAGTTTTCAATTTTTAACATTGGTTGTCTCTCTATTATTCCAAACATTTTTCCAACTGTTCCCCAACCTAGTGACCCATATTATCCCTTACATGGTTTCTAGGAGGTGTTAAATGGTTTTTACATCATGTTACCAAATAGTTAACCTCTTGAAAATTCACAAAAAAAACTTATCAAAGACCATCCAATACTCCAAAAAAATAACCCAAAACCTTGTATAAATAATATAAATAAATTAGGGGTAAATTAACTGATATCAAGGGGTGCCAGGTAGATCCTACATCTATTTTACCCAAATATATAAAGGCCATCATGGGTACATAGAATGATTTTACATATTTCATATTTGTAGAGATGGAAGGTCATAGAGTTTATAGGTCATTGTGACCTATGTCCAGATAAATAATGGAAATATATTAAACCACGCATTAACTGAATATTAATTGGAGGTATCTACAGAATACAACTCATGGGAACCTATGTATCCATTTTAAATTTATTATATCTAAAAATTATGTGAATGATATAATATTTTGGGGAAATGTAAGTATAAAAAATTGTTGTTGAGCCATATGATAATTATTGAACCTCTAATCGGGTGTGAATGTCACATAATAAGAACTTTGGAATTATTAAAATGATAAACCTTTTTTTGGGTGTTTCACAATGACATAGAGAAGCCCCAAAATCAAATGACCATGCAGTATGATATATCATTATAAAGTGAGGATACTATGGGAGAAAAAAATGAATCATTTAATGATAAGGATTAACATCCAATTACATGAAGGACCTCCAATATAGTTGAAAATATGAGAGCATGGGGAGACCTTGCACCTCCATTAGTGAATATTATGAATTGTGGAAGGAAGGAGGTATTTCACCTATTTATCTGTATAGAGTTTATTTACTTTTTTTTATCATAAAAATTATGTAAAATTTTACATACCTCTAGAATTTATAATATGCACTTATAAATACACAATCTTAATTCTAAATTAAATACATTAAGATAAAAATTTTAAAATAATAATAATTACACATCAGTATTAATATTATATGATCATTTATCAAAAATATAATTTGACTTTCAGAACATGTGTTTTCATAAGAAATAGAAGTTCAAAATTTAAAAACATACATGAAGAAACTAAACACAAAAAATTAAATAATAATGATCCAGTAGTTAATTACAAAATTTGTCACAAGTTTCATTGTGGATATTCAAAGTTTCATTTTATATTTAACATATAAAGTTTTTCATATAATGGTGATCCGGACTATGTACCAACAATGAATCACCTACTATATTTATTAAGTCACCCCACAATCATATTTCATATTAAACCTCCAAATTCACTAACTGTATAAAACACTTTTCTTTTAGAAATTATATGAACACAACTATTTTATAAAGAATATATTATTTGAATTATAATATACACAGAAATTATAAAATGGGGAATTTTAATTCATCCCACTATAATGATTTCCACCCCCTTAAATCCTCACATCAATTTCATTACTTAAATATTGGTTAAGTTTACTGGATTAGTAGATATTAATAACAAAAAAACATTTTAACAATAATATCTTTCCATAACTAAATCATTTTTTTACCCAAAAACATCCCTATGAACATTTGTAAAAATGATTATGCATAACAACATAACGATTCATATTAGCACTCCCCATAACATGAATCGACTATAAATATGTGTAATAAAACAGTTTACCTTTGGGAATACTCCCCACCATAATAAAGATCAATATAAATAATAAATTATTACTAATTTTCAACTATATATTTCAAATTTCCTCCCAATCAATTTTTTCTTTCATAAATTGATAGATTATTTTTTTTCAAATTAACATACATATACCTTGATATAATTATATATTATATGATTCAAAATACATTAAAAATATTCCTTCCATTAATAATTTCAAAATAATGTATAAATCTAAAATTTGAGGAGACTAAGGTTAATAAAAATAATATTTATAATTACATTATTGTGCCTAAAATTTTAAATTAACATGGATAGTTTTTTACACTAACCAAAAAACATAATTTTAGAGGCCTTCTAGACCCATTATACCAATAAATTGTTTTTCTGTGTTCCCGTAATATAAAAAGAATATATTCCATTCGAATCATTATTTTGACAATTTGAAAAGCATAAATGGAAAATTGTATCAATATTTAGAGTATCTTAATGTTGGACATACATTTAAAATTTCTCTAGGAAAGGTTTAGTTTACCAAGATAAATAACTGAACAGTAATTGAGTTTCTAGTGTAAAAGACGGTAAAAAGGGTTAAAAAGTATTTTTTACACTATATAGTAATTATGACTTGTATTGTGATGATTATTTGAGAATCCATTATTTTTTAAAAAATTTCTAGATTTACATTATTTTAATTCACACCTACAAAAGTATCATGGAAATTATTCTCCTCGAAATTTATGACCATGTATAGTCTTGGGTATCTCGCACTGACCATGTTTTTCTACAAAATAGACCATATAACTATTTGAAAATGACTATTTTTAGTATTTTTTTTATAATTTCATCCCCAAACATTTAAAAAATATTTTAATTAACAATATACACCTATACAGACATTTTTAGCTATTAAAACCATGTATCAATATCTTTTTTAATTTTATCAATTATTTTACTCGATAAATGACCAAAATTTTATTACCTAAAAATAAATTCAATGAACTCAAAATTCTAAAATAAAAATTTACAGAAATTTATCCTAAAACTGTTCAATATTATTATTCATCAATTTTTCACATGGGTCAAACATAATTTAAAAATATGGATTCTACTTCAAATCAAAAAAATAATAAACTCAAATCACAAAAACCTAATATAGAAGAGATGTTTAAAAATAAATAACAAGTCATATCACAAAATTTATAACAAAACAAAAAAACTAAAAAAAAACTAACAGTTTCTGAATTCTGTATATATAAAAAATAGTGTTTGAATCCAATGTATGCATATCTAAAATTAATAACATCTTTAAAAACCATTTTAAAAAATTTAACTCACTCTATATAACCACTTTAAAACTAATCACAAGATAACATTAAACATAATTACCAATCTTGAATGATTCCAGAAAAATTAATAGTTGGTTTACAAAAATAGAAAATCAAACTAACACCATTGATATTTAATAATCGAAATCATTTTCCAATACAATTCGAAAAAAAAATTATTTTCTTTAATCAAATCAATATTGACATGAAATTTCAATATATTGAAAATTGAAAACTATATATCATTAAAATATTTGTTCATAAACATGAAATAAAAAAATACCACCATATTATTAAAAAAATATCCCCAAGAAAAACATAAATAAAAATAATATTAATCCATTATTTATTTTTAAAATATTCCCAAATAATTTATATATATCAATATTATAATATAAATCAATAACTTTATAATTAATATATAACCATTAAAAATTCATTCATCATTGGTTTTCACTATTATAAACTTTAAATATCAACTTATGAACATCTAAAGAAGGAATTACAAAAAATTAAATATATCTATATAATCAAAAATCATTAAGAAATTAAAACAAGACTTTATTTGAAAATTCATCTTCCATTACCTTGAATTGGTTTTAGAAAATTGTCTTTGTTAACGATCAACACCAATTGTGTTGTTAAAGAATCATTAAATACATTAAAAACACATTAATTGTAGTTTTAAACATATATTGGTGAGTTTAGTTTTATTCCACCTATAAATGAGATGTATATTTAATTGGAAATGATTTTTTTGAGTTAGCTCATGGATAAAATGTTATAATATCATATGATTATATTTTTTTGGGCACTTTATGATTCAATCTTATTAATTATGATAATGATGATGAACTATTTCTAGGTATATTGTTTTCGACCCTTTTGTGGGTCGATTCTAATTGTGATAATGTTTTATCAAAAAGAATTTTTTGAGGAATATAACATTTTGAGGTGAATCTATAGATTTTATGTGAGGTGATATGCTATAGGTTTGTTGATCATGGGATTTATATGTAAAAACCTATCAGTTTCCCTATCTCATCAATTTATTAATCTTATGTTTTTAATTATTTATTGAAATTTTTCCTTTGTTTTTTTTAGATTTTTGGTGACCTATTTATTTTTTTATGATTCCTGCATCTCATATCACGACATTAAAAATAATAAAAAATTTTGGGGAATTAATTAATTTCATTCGATTCTATTTCCCCAATATCTATAAACATTCAAATTCGATCAAATATTTTTTTAAAAACATTCATTATCAGTTCTTATAATTACCATTAAACGAATCAAATCAATAATCACATAAAATAAGTATTTAGAATAAATAAAACATTACCCAAAAATGGTTCAACAACCTCCCCATTTGAATTTTATATCAACATTACTCTTACAATCACATTTATTTTAAACAAAAAAAATTTAATAAATTTCAATTGTTCAATAAAATTTCACATAAAATATCATGAATCAATCAAAAGTAATTCTATATTTGATATATTTATGTAGAAATTAGTAATGATCAAGTTTTCCATTAATTATATACTAAAAAAATAAATCATCATAGGATATTTTCATCCTTAATCTCGAGAAAACTAAAAATATCATAAATTAATTCATGGATAACTCAACGAAAAATTGAAATAATTCATAAAGAGGGAGATAATTCTTATCCCCCAAAAATATTACACATGAAGAATTTAAGAATTAAATAATATAGTAGTAATCACTAAATTAATCATTCATTATTTCTATTTATTATTTCCAAACTCTTATAATCAATGACATACCTATAAAAAAACTCCCCTAGTTTTTGCTAAAAATAAAGGACCCTGGAACACCCTAAGAGTGGAGGGATGAATTAGCGTGTCATATGTTTCTTCAAATGTGTCATATTTGGTTCTAAAGTTGGTAGGAAAAAATATTTATCTCTTATAGGAATGTAAAGAAATCAAACATCCACATTCAAAGAGATGACACATTGTTTTTTATTGGTTCACTTCTAAGGATACTCAAAGGAGTATATTCTAAAGTGTGTCAGTCGTACATGAATATAATAATCTTAAGTAGTTGTTTAATATAAGTGATCATACATAGCCATTATCTTCTATCCACTTTCTTTTTACATGATTTTAGGGAGAGTACACTACATCCCTCAGAAAACATCCATTGACTCCCACTATATCAGTAAATTGAGAGGATACTATCTTAGTTTATCAACTAGAATATTTCTTTAATGGATTTACTTTGAAGTATTATTCCATGAATATCATGATATTCCATCTACACTATATACCTAACTTGATGAAAAATTAATGATTTGATCACTAACAAACTTATATTCCAAATCAGCCTTTTGCAAAGATTAACTCATCGCAACGCTAATTGCCACCACGAAAAATAATTCCACTGTGAAGCTCACGGATTCTATACAAAATTTACCATTATTATGAAGAACCCATTACTCAAAATAATTATCATCATTTAATAATAGAGTAGTCTTTTATTGATGCTCATGCTCCAATAGAAACCCATATTCACTGATCTCCCCTAGCTTCATGAAATGAGAGAGATTCAAATTTTCCTTGAATAATTTCATGAAAAATGAAGTTGGATAACATTATATTTATATTCTCGGCCACTATCGAATCTCCAACTCTTAAAACTAATTTTTTAGATCATTCGAAAACATATTTGCAGGGCTCCTCCTTTTGCGATTCTCTATTATGATTTGATGTTGTTGTGATGCTTTTTGCCAAAACCTCACGTGCTCATAATGGCCCAGTTCTAATAATCATGAAGAACACCATCATTAATCGTGATAATCCATATCTTCAAAAAAATATTCAAAGTCTTTACTAAACCCATTCCTTTTCCTACATTAAAAAGACTTCATTCAAAAAGAATCTTTCACGATGTTATCCCTTCCTTTGGATTTTTCACAACAAAAAATTAGAAAACACTGAACACAAATCCACCTTAAACACTATTATCATTATGTATTGTAAGATAACATTCCATAAAACCTCTTTTATCAACATTTTTGAGGATTGAATAAAATATACAATCTTGAATACATTTCTAGAAAATAATTACCTTGGTTCCAACAATCTCCCATTTTGGGTTTGTTGGAAATTTGTAGATAGATTAAATAATGAACCATCCTCCATAAAAATTGGAATTGTAAGAAACCACTCACCCAACACTCTATGTAATCATGAAAAAATATTGGTTTATAAAATAAGCAGGGAAGTATGAATTGGGTTCTCATGTTTAAAATTGATAATGATTTCCATGCTACACTCTGGCTGTTTCCACATGTCACCTAATTGTTTTCTCCATATTCATTCACCCCTTTGCAACTAATTATTCACCTTAGTAATATTTAATATCAATATTTCTCAATTCCTGTAATGCCCTAAGAAATTTTTCTCATGTAATAGTAATGGTGAGGTTTAATTTTTTTACCCAAAGAAAGTATAAACATCAATGTAAATATTATTGAACATTGATTAAAGAATTAAACAATAACTATTATTTTTAAACATAATTTATTCTTACTGAATAATTTTTTATTAGATTAACTATAATAATATAATGAAATTTTTTTTTTCCAAAATGTGATATATATATATATATATATATATATATATATTTGTGTTATAAAATTATTATCTTATATGCGGTTATACATGATATCGAATTTTCATATTTTAAACTATTTTAATAACATTATTTTTGGGCTATTTTAATAATGTAGGCAATTATTTGATCTATTATATTAGTTTTAAAATATGTTATGTACACATGTATATAAATTTTAATACATGATTTCTAACACTTAAATAATGTTTTTGATGCGAATTAAGTTTTGGATTCAATTAGATTTGTACTTCTTATAGAACCCAATAAATACTTATGTGCATATTCAGGTACATACACACATATATATATTAATATTTATATTTCAAAACCAATCTAAATATTAATCATATTTTTTGGTTTGTTTTTTATTTTATTTTGAATAATTTTAAGAGGGTGAAAATATAATTTTAAATTGTAATTTTATTCTTATTATTCAAGTTATCTTCTAGTTGGGATCATGTTGGGCAGCAGGAGGCATGACCTTACGGTGGAGTCCAAGTGCTGGGGGCCGAGTGGCATTGTCCACAGTGGAAGTGGAGTCCGATCCTAGAGAAGAACCGGGTTAGATTTTCAAATTTCCCGAACCGAAATTAAGGTATGTTTTTGCTCCTTGAGGATAGGGTTTCAGTTTACTAGATCTCGTAATATCTTTTTTGTTGTCTGAAACTTTTCTGTAGTATTTTTCTGTAGTGAATAGAGAAGTTTGTTTTTATTTCTATCTATCTTCTATGCATAGTCAACAGTCAATGGCCTGCTCAGTACTTTTCTTCTTTTAAAATTTGAACAACTGCAATTTGCAATTAGTTTTTTCTGTAGTTTTCCAACTCGATGAAATTTTATACCGTTTGTGCTATTGATTAAATTCATCTTATATTGTATATGTCACTCTCGATGTGTAGTTATGGGATAAGTGTATTGAGTGCATACAATCAGCTTGTTAAGCTAGTTGTGAAAATAGTTATAAAGAGCCCTACTTATTTGTTTAATTGAAAACTGGTAGGGATGGAGAGGAACCCTTATTTGCAACCCAGTGCATGTATTCAAGTTAACACAATTGGATCAATATTTCTACATGTATTATAAGGGTTTACATTAAATATTTCTATTTTAAAAATCCTATAACATGTAGTTCTGTATATACGGTTTTATTAATATATATATGTATCTATCAATCTGTTTTGTATTAAATGTTTTAAATAAAGATTATTGAAGTTTTTTTTCATATTTAAGGGAATTTACCCTTTTTTTATGAAAATCATGATATACACCTGTTGTGTATAATTGTTTATATAGTATGAATATATAAATATATAAACTCAGTATATGTATCATTTCCCTTCCTCATCTTAAATAGGGCATATGGTTTTTTAATGGGTTTTCCTAAATGGTATAGGGGTTGTATCTCTCGGTTTACTTCTACAAACTATGTATGCATATATATATATATATATATATATATATATATATGTAATTTTAAAACAAGTATATATAAATATATACACCCCAAACACCCTTGTTTTAAAACCTCCCCTGGTGATTATTCATGTTTATGTTTCTTAAGTAGTTTATGTAGGGTTTTCATTCATTCCAAACACATAAATATTTATATGTATTTTTTGGTGCTTAGATTATATATATATATATATATATATATTTCCCAACCAAAATATATTTTTTAAAAAGGTTCTCAAATAAGTCAGTATGCTATACAACATTTATATATACATTAAGGGTGTTCTATGTTTATATAAAAGTCTTTCTTTGATTATATATATGTGAAATTATGTAATTAGGTAATTATGCATGTATGTTTTCCAATACACACATTAAGGATTTTTAAGACTTGAATATCCATCCTTAAATAATATTTTATGTGCGAACTATGTTTTGGGTTAAATGGAATTATGTATTTAAAACCTAAATATATTTTCACACACACACACACACACACATATATATATATATATATGACACAATCCAAATCAGTTTTATAATGTTTAAAATATGATTTCCAATACATAGGTAATGTTTAAGATGTGAAATGTCATTTGAGTTCAATTGAATTTATAAATAGTATGCAAAACCCAAATTTTCATATATGTAAATACATCCGGTCATATATGTTAAAAACCTAACATGTCTGGGTTTACTATCAAGTAAAGTTAATAAGTAAATATTTTTTGGGAGTATTTATTACATGTAGGAAATTATTAAACATTATTTGGTTATGAATATTTAAATACATATACATTTTGTATACACAGTTATATATAATTATATAGTTTCCAAAACTGTAATTTTCAATATTGATTATTAGAATTAGTTAATATAGTTAATGTTTGAAGGATTATAAATAAATGTTAATTTCGTATTTTCTAATCTAATATGAACTTGTTTGTATATGTATACAATAATTCATTTAAAATGTCATGTTTATTTTAATTGAAGCATTTTTGATAAAATTATCCACGTTTTATTTTAAAATAATATATTTTATCTTGACCAAAATTTATAAGAAAATAAATGTATTTTGAAATCATGTTATGTTATATATCATGTTGTGCTCACATATATTCTTATTACATAATGAAATTTCTATAGAGTTTTATGTAGGTTAATTATGTTTATGATTTAAACCTATTTTCATGATCACTGATACTTTTATCATCATATTAAATAACATGTTTTTTATGTATCCCTCTAAATGAATAAGTATTTTAAGTCAAAGAGTTATCATTTCACGTGGAAAACCCCATTTATTGATCATTTTATGTTCCTTAATTATTACTACATGTGCAAAAGATATTTTACTTGTCCATTCTTGCCATAGAAAATCATTATTACCCTACTTTATATGTTCATTTCCATGTCATGTATTTCTATAGTAAATGTACAATGGTTTCATTATCCATTTAATTTGTTTTTGTATTCAATAATGCATTAATAAATGTGAATAAATTGTAATTTTAATATTTTCTGACTTTTAATGAGTCTATGGATTTAATTTCTCGGGGTGGTATGGGACTCCTTGATCAAAATGAAAACTGAATTAAGAAAACAAGTAATTTGTATGTGATGAGTTATTTAAATTAATCAATGTGGTATGTGCACTTTGATATATATGGTATGATGAATGCATTGGACCTAGTATGTTCTGTGGTGGGGACCGGTAAAAGAATACCCTTCGGGTTGGGGTCCGGATACAACAGACCCTCTAGGTTAGTGTCCGGTTACAGAGGCACTCTGGGTTGGTATCCGGTTATTAGAGGAACTCCGGGTTGGAGTCCCAGTTACAGAGGATCTCTGGGTTGGGGTCCATTTACAGTTAGCCCCTATGTCTGGGCACGAGGCTTAGACATGGTCCGGCATATGCACTTCCCTCATTTTGTTTATGTAATATAATTAACATGATAAATATTCACCTAGTAGAATATTTGGTTAAAGATCTTATGGATTTTTTTCTGAGGCCTTACATCATTAGACATCTTGGCCATTGCCTTGACAATGTGTTTCATAATGAACTATATATTTATGTCCTGATATATGTTTAACACTCAGTGATTAAGTATTCGGTGTATGAAATTAAAATTATTATTTTTTGTGCAACTCTGATTATTCATTACTCCTAGCTATTTAATTTGTGAGGACATATTCTCATCTCACACATGTATAAGAATTCATTTATTCATCATGACTAGATTTGAATCATGTATACTTGTAATTCTATTAGCATGTTTTCAAATTTAGCACTTTTATGATGTGTACTTGTGTTATAGATTTTATTTAAGAAGATTGTTTGGTGAAATTGTTTAATGAATTTTTTCAGATGTTATATTGGATTATTTTATAACCCCCTTATTGGGCATTCGTATGCTCACCCAATATTTTTTATTAATGTTTTTCAAGTCGAAGGTTTCAGTAGAGGAATATTTTCATAAGTAGCTGGTTTCTCAGAGCCCGAATAGAATTCGATCCTCTGTATAGAATAGGCTTCGAGTACTCAAGAGATGGGTTGTGACAGTTGGTAACAAAGGATTCAATTTAGTTAACTCTGGAAAACTAGAACAAAAAACAAGAAAAAAATTAGTTTGGAATTACTAAGTATAATGTTTTTTTATAAAACAAAAATACCATTCTTATGTATTTTCGGAGACATATGATAATATTATAAAAATAATAAAATCATGGTTATGTGTTACTAAGTAGAAGTTTCCTTAAATTTTCTGATGGATATTGAATCACACATTTTGTCTCTCCCAATGGAGATAGTGGAAATCATAGTTTCCAAGTCTTGTTCAGGGGGCTACGAGATATTCAAAAACATTCGCTTGTCTTGTAGAAAACTCTATTGGGTGTCGAACCGACCAAACATCCTCCTTAATTACAATGGAAGTAATATGGACTATTACCGTATCGCTTTTGCACAATTTTAAGAATATAGGAAAAGAGAAATTTTTTATGAATCCCTTTTTCTATGTTTTATTTTAGCTGATAACTACCGAGATGTGGGTAAATTTTTAGAAGCTGCTTGGGATGGTGACCATCGAGCGACCTACCTATTTTAGATCTTGAGTATTAGTATGTACGAAGAGCCCTATGAAATCGTTATTTTCAGGAACGACATGGTGTGTGAGACTTATAGAGATTTAGTCCACTCTGAAGTTTCTGACCTCCTCACTTCTCGTGCCTCTTTATGGAAGGCTGTGTGCTTTAGGCATAGGTACGACCTCAACTATTCAAAATGTGTCTGGGCCAAAGAGATCGAAAAACTGAATACTACCTTAGTAATCCACCTGAGGTCATAAGCACCCTAACATCAGTGGTGTTCCCAGTAAAGGGACCTCGTGAGTGACATGTGACTAGTGTTGTTGTGGATTGTGTACGAGAGTTTAGAATTGTGAGGACACAATTCTTTATAAATGGAATTATGTTTCTAAAACCAAAATATATTTACATACACAGATATATATATATATATATATATTTCTATGTGTCAAAATCCAAATTCATTTTATAATATTAAAAAGATGATTTCCAAGCCTTAGGTAATTTTTTAGATGCGAAATGTCATTTGGGTTCCATTGGATTTATACTTAGTATGCAAAACCCTAATTTTTATATATGTAAATACATCTGGTCATATATGTTATAAACCTAAAATTTTTTGGTTTACAATCAAGTACAATAAATAAGTAAATATGTTTTGGGAGTATTTATTACATGTAGGAAATTATTAAACATTATTTGGTTACGAAGATTTATATACATATACCTTGTGTATATATGGTTATATATAATTATATACTTTTCAAAACCCTAATTTCCAATATTGATTATTAGAATTAGTGAATACAATTAATGTTTGAAGGATTATTAATAAAATATAATTTGGTGTTTGCTAAACAAATATGCACTTGTGTGTATAAGTATACAATAACACATTTAACATGTAAAGTTTATTTTAATTGAAGCAGTTTTGATAATATTATCCACATTTTAATTTAAAATAATATATTTTATCTTGACCAAAATATATTAGAAAATAAATAGATTTTTAAATCATTTTATGTTATATATCATGTTGTTCTCACATATAGTCTTATTACATAAGGAACGTGCAACAACATTTTATATAGGTTAATCATGTTTATGATTTAAGCCTATTTGCATGTTCAATGATACTTTTATCAGAATATTAAATAATATTTTTTTATGTAACCCTCAACAAGAATAAGGATTTTAATTCAAAGAGTTACCATTTCATGTGGAAAAACCCATTCAATCATCATTTTACGTGCTTTAATTATTACTACTTGTGCAAAAGATATTTTACATGTCCATGCCAACCTTGGAAAATTGTTATTACCCAGATTTATATGTTCATTGTCATATCATGTATTTCTATATTAAATGTACAATGGTTTCATTATCCATTTTATTTGTTTTTGTATTCAATAATGCATGAATAAATGTGAATAAATTGTAATGTTAAATTTTATTCCCTTTTCTAAGACAATGAATAAATTGTGAATAAATTGCATGCATGAATGCCCCACCAATATTAGACATTCTATTAACCAAATATTAATCCCAATTAGCATTATAAAATTAAAAAACATTTCATTACTCTTATAGAAAAGTATAATCTGAAATTTAGTTTACATTGAATATACCTCATGATTCGTTTAACTGAGGCCATATATTCTTCCTTCAGATTGAATTGAAAGTGTGCCACTATGAATGTTTCAATTAAAATATCTATCCAAGTTACTGTAAAATATTTTAATCTTATGATAACTCTCCAATACATGGTGGGATCCATATAAGTCCTATCATCATCCATTTTAAGATTCTATCTAATATAAATAAAAGTCAACATTGATTTATATTAATTTATATTGAACTTATTGAGTAATTCCCTTTCCTATTTTTTTGATAAATTAAAGTGTAATACTTATTCTAAATAACCTAAATTCAAATAAAATATTTTATATCAGAAATCATATACATGTTAAATCATTTTTTCATTTTATTGGATAATTTTTCTAATGATCCATTCATTCTTCCACAAATTTGATATCATCAATATACAATAACACTAAAAATTGATTTTCCTATGATTTTTTATATAAATGTTATGATCAACACCTACTCTTTTGAATTGAATATTCTTCATATGTGAATCCATTAGAGAATACCAAGCATCTGGTTCCCGTTTAAGACCATAAATTTCTTTATTTAATATATAATCTTTAAATTTATCATTTATAATCAAAACATTCTCTAGTAGATCAATGTAGACTATATCATCAATAACTCCATTTAAGAATGTTGTTTTGACATCCATCTAATAGGCATTGTATCTTCATTAAATTTTAATCATAAGTAAAATCCTAATAAAATCCATTCTCTCTACTAGAGTCTATTTCTCTTCAACATCAACACCTTTAATATAAGAATATAATTTACAAACCAAGAATGCCTTATTTTGGATCACATTTTCAGGCTCATAAATTTTATTTTAAAAAATACACTTTGTTCTAATCATATAATGATCTTTTTGTATCTTGAAATGATCTCAAGTTTGGTTCTTATAAATATGATATAAATAATCATTCATGGACTTGACCCTTGATTCATAATTCACAAATTATTATAATGTAGTTAGTTATAAAATATAGAGGAAGAAAAAATGGGCATCATTCATCATTCTCATTTTTGTTTTGGTGTGCTATAATCCACAATTATAATAGTTTGATCAATTACAACACTTCTGTTTCTCCTGTGAGAATCAGATAAATTTTACTCATTCAACAAATTTTCTACTAATTATTATTCTAAATCATAATTGATTTGTTACATATGATGGTTTTATAGACCTTCCTCCACTTATGTATTTGAATCTATTCCATTCCCACAATCTTCATTATCATAAATAAATCCATCAAAATGGATTAATGAGGTATTTTAGGTCTTATCATAGAGGATCTTATCATTTTTTCATTAAATAATTTTCAAAAGATTATTATAGAATCATTTGTATTCATTTCCCTACATTGAATAAATGAGTAATATTCCTTCATCATTGGCATCACCATAGTTGTCTTAATTTCATTCTTTATTTCAGAAAAAATATTTACTTCTGAAGACATGAAAATACAAAAAAGGGTGAATGTTTCTGGGAAAAAATAATATGGTGTCTTCCTTTCTCCCATATAAATCCATGATAAATTTTGAGTATAAAATTAATCTTGAACTACCTCATTCAAGAAATAGAAAGAGATTTCACTCTCAATCTGCATATTTTGTCCCTATTGTTCTCCTGTCAATTCCTGCACTCAATAACTCCATTTATTATGTGGTTCTCATAGAATCAACCACATGATGTATCCCATGTTTCACTACGTATTTTTTATTTCAATTGATGTTTATTACCCACTATTTTTATACATTAGAACATTGATTCTGTGGCCAGTATTATTCAATACTATTCAGTGATATGTTTGCATGAAATCAACCACTATTTGTTTCCTATGTGTAACCACACAAAATTCATACTAATACAATCCTCAATGAAAATAATTGATGTACCATTATCCATATGTTCAATCAACATTTATCAAACCACATATGTATATATCATTAAGATCAAGAAGATTTGATGTCATTTTCATCTTGTTTGATATGAATCAAAAACCAACTTCTCTCATATGAAAGAATCATAAGTCCTTTCTCATTCAAATTTTCGATTTGGGAGAGCCATGAAAATATATAAATTATATGTTCTTTCTATGTGATGTTTACTAATGCCACCTAACCATTGATTCCACATGTTTTTTTCTTTATAAACTGTGAGATAAAACATTTTCTCTTTACTATCACCCTAATATATGTTGTTATCAGTTTTTAAACCATTCTTGTCGGAATTCCTTATATTTAATTTAATATTTTATATTTTTTTTAAATTCACTATAATCCTTGAGTCATATATTTTAATTAAAATCAAGTGAAAATGACACAAACCATTCGTATAAAAGACTTATGTTTTCATAAGCTCATTACATTCCAGGCTTGTACTCCCAAAACCTTTAATATTTAAAGTTACATCATCGTCGAACCAGACTAGTCCACCAACAATTTCCTTTAAATATATTATCTATACTAAATTAGGCTTCCTCCTCGCCTACGTGTCACCTTACCCTTAACCCACGCCCCCTTCCAATTAGTTTCCCTCCGCATTTCCATGCGCCCTCCTGGGACACAATCGGGCTCCCCCTCGCGCACTCTCCCATCACCCTTCCGAATTAGGGTTCTTTACCGGGCATCCTTCCACCATCCAGCTAACTTGTACCTTCGTCCGCACTGCATTACCAGCTCTAGAAATTCTATCCGACCTTCCCGCACACATGCTCTTCCCTCTTTCAAAAGGATTTTGGCTTTCGAGCTACCGACGTCCATCGATAAGAAACATCGATACGATCTTCCTCTTTTCAGTATCACATCCTGCGTTTCCATTTGGTGGCCATCACATTGTCTACTCTTAATTCGAAATAACTGTTTATTTGTACTGACTGGCTTTGACTAAGGTCGAGAAGACTACCCTCGTTCTCTTCGGTAGGCAGTCGGTATTGTATCGTCCAGGTTCAGTTTCTCTCGACGCGACCTCCTATCATTGTATAGAGGTACAGATTCCTCCATTATACCATTTGATGTTCGAATGTAATCTTCCACTATTTTTATCCACATCTATTTTGAATCATTTCTCACATCAGTATGAAACTGCAATCCATGTGTGGGTACCTTTTATTGCATTTAGTGACATTCGAATTACAGATTTGATTCTATATTTTCTGTATAATTTTAATATGTTTATTTTATGTTGCTATAACTGTAGTTCATTGCAATCATAGTACACTGCATCGTCAGGTTTGTAGAATATTTAGTCCTTCTCTTCCATATGACTAATTATATATATATTTCAATTATGTTTCTATTTATTTTATGTTGTTATAACATTGTTATAAGTTTCATTTAGTGAAATAATATACACTTCATACTATGGGTACCTTTTACTTTATTCTATGACATTAAATATTAAGATTTGAATTTAGAATTTCTATGCAATATCTATATGTTTATTTGATGTTGGTATAACTTTGGTTCATTGAAATCACAGTAATGTGCTTATTCATGTTTACATAAAGTTTAGTCGTGATTCCAACTCTCTTCACTGCATATATATTCTTAAATACCCATCGAAGGTATTCATTCAAACTGAATTACATATGTCTTCTCGTACTGCATTGTTTATAATTTCATATGATAATTTCAGTTGATTCATTTAGGTATAATATATATGATTCTTTTATGTTGGTACAACTGTCTTTTAGTAAAATCATTGTACACTAATTATCTATGGGTTCCATTTACTGCATTATGTGACATTAAATTGGGATATTTAACTGTATATTTTATGTGTAATGTATATATGTTTGTTTGATGTTGTTATAACTATGGTTCATTTCAATCACAGTTCAATGCTTATTCAGGTTTACAGAATACTTAGTCACCATTCCTTCCATCTTCACTGCATAAATATTCCTCGATATCAATCCAAGGTATATATTCAAACTATTTGCATATTTGTTCTTATACTGCATTATTTTTAATTGAATATTCTATTTTTGAATGTATATTAATGTATATTATAAATATGCTTCTTTCATGCTGGTGTAAGTGTTGTTCGGTAAAATCACAGTACATTGCCAATTTATGTTAACAAGAAATATCATACAGAATTCAAACATGAATTCTCTGTCAATTGTCTTTTCAGCATATTTTTCATTGAATCTACATACCCATAAACATCTTTTGGTTGCATTCTATAACTAGACAGTTCAACATAAAGGCAACAGAACAAAGATGCAGACACTGTCAGCATCGATAGATGCAATGTTGCAAATGAGACTTCGTATGAGAGAACAAAAAATGGGTAAAAAAGTATTGCATTTCCCTTAAAAAATTACATAAACTTACTTACTGAATTACAGGTTCCGTACTTCATAGGAAAATCACCCATGGCCTACCATCATCTTTGTTCTACTACATCATTTGATTCAGTGAAACTGAATTCTGACTTGATCAGAGGATAACACATAACACTTTCACATATACCTAACAATGGTTAGTATAATTTCATTTGACAAAAAATTTCATATATACTCAATATATTAATAGTAAATATTGTATTCTACTTTACTCATTCTGCATTTGAATTGACAGTGGCTCTAGATTCAGGATCTTCTTCACTAAATAGTGTTAGAACAACCATTAGAAAAAGTTTTAGAAAAGAGGATCATTCACATCATTGTCACCATTATCTTTATAAGGTGATTTATATTACACTATCAAAGAATACTGAGAAAATATATTTATTTTACTTTGTCGTAACATTTTATAGTTTGTCAACTACTAAATTTCATTGACAGGTCATCAAGGCTGTAGATATTAGTTAACAAGGTCTATGCCCAGTAGCAAGAGAAAGCATATATTTTCATATAATGAAGAAAATTATGACCCCTCATGTAACTACTCCGTCAGCGTATTTTTGTGAATACAATCACATTTTGTCTCATATTTACTGATCAGTTTAACAAACTATGCATTACTTTTTATTGGTGTAACAGCTAAGGGAAATTTTCCCACTTACCCTTCACGTGACTCATTATCATATTAAGAACAGATAATGTGTTCAAATGCATTCCAATTATCACATACTATAATTTCTTGCATACTATGTTTAAAAAAGATTCTTTTTTACTACATCAACTATCGGTAACGAAGCTTATTCTCCCAACACAGGTGTCATTTATATTCTAATCATGCTATATTCTTCTTTTGTATATATATATATGTGTCCATTCTTTCGGTATTTCAAAGTAATTTGAATGCATAATTTACACTTCAATATGATGTTTCATCTAAACTGAGTCATTTCATTTTAGAAAGAGATGTAAAAATTGGTGAAATCAATGATGGAATTACTCATCAAAGAGACTATTCAGGTTTGACCTAATACATAATCATCTCTTACTTTACAGATATTTTGTATGCATTTTCTTACTAACTAAATGAAAATACTTCTATAGAAAGAACACAAATACTTCACCTTGTGGAAAATGTAGTTCTTCTTATTTTGTATATATAGATACATATATGTCCATTTTTTTGGTATTTCTTTAAGAACCTGGTTCTTATTCAAGAGGTATGGGTTTCTTCTTTTCTTTTTTTCTTTTAGTGTTTTTGAGAAAATAAGGAAAATGGGAGAAAATCCTAATTTTTGTGACTACACACCCTGTAATTTTCCACACATCATGTACTTTGGCCCTGTGGAATGAGTACATAGGGTGTGTAGGCTGGTCGATGATGATGGGTGTAAAAACTGACTACACACTGTGTAGTGGGTAGTTACACACCGTGTAGTCAGTCGGAAGGCAAACAGTAAGGCGATATAGTTGAGTGACATTACACAATGTGTACTCAGTTATTACATGATTTGTTCTCATATCGATGGATGGACAGTGTCATGCTGGTGAGAAGCCGCCGAAGGAACTGTTGAAAAATGAAAACTACACACCGTGTACCCAATAGTACACGCCATGTAGTATGTTTTTTCACTTAAAATGGGTCGTAGCCTCCCATGTTCACAGGGAAGGCATAGAACGAGAGGAGAACTTGGGAGGAATTACTGGAGCTTTGGAGATCACCAGATCGAGCACCGAGAATATGTTTCTGCCTCTATCGATCTAGTTGGAACCGCACGGGTGAGTTCTTCCTTCTCCTTCTGTAACTCGTTCCAATTATTCCTATAACGAGAGTTATTTATGTTTGAACGAGATTTATTTTACCTCAGATATATTTCATATTCCAAAGTTTTGAGGAGGGTTGTTAGCATATACCGATCAGGGGAGATCGAGGTAGGTGGTCTAGTGTTTATTTCCATCTGCTTTGGTGAATTTGTGTACCATTATGATACGCAGCCATGAATGTGGTGTCGTATGGATTATTCCTTGCATAATTAAATACCTAGAATTTCATAGGTAGTTAAATAAACATGTATAACTGTTGTTTGGGATCGCTGTTTGCATCCAGGACCACCCTGGGGGTGCATTCCTCTATTTAACCTTTTAGCCAGGTTACCCTAGGGTGTACCGTGATTTTATCATGTATTAAATTGCCTTCAGAGGAATTGTATATAAATTTATTGTTTATATGTTGGGAATGCCCCAGTTACATGTTTAGACTAAGGGTAGTGTTGTGTTTAGCCTATGGGTAGTGCTCTATTCAGCACGAGAGAAACTTCTTTTGTGCCGGTGGGCAGTAGATTCTGTTCTTGTGGGTGACACCTCGTAAGCATATGGTAATTATTCAATATTACAATGGGAGGATTCTTGTGGGTTTAGCTTTTTTTTACCGGAGGGTAAGGGTTTACATGGCTGGGGACACTGATTGTTTACATAGAAATACACTGTTGTGTTTTCCTGCTATTGGATGATTAAATGAATATTAAAATGGCAATATAACTAGTAAAGTTAGTCACTTTTGAGTAATTCTTAGTTTATTACATTTAATATTGCACACTATTGTTTCACATTTACACATACAGTTGGGAAAAAATATTTGGTGGGTGCCTACTGGGATTAATTTCTCCCACCCTGTTTGGGTCATGTCCTCAGCCCTAATAGACTATATTTCTGCAGGTATGGATAAGGGAAAGGGTCCCTATATAGGTATATGAGTGTTGCTAAGGTTTAAGGGAGCATGGGACCGAGCTCAACCTCGCGATTATGCTGGCTGTTCTGTTTTGTTTTTTTGTACCTGTACTTTCCATTGTATAATATTGTACTATTGTGTAACATGTTCTTGCTATTTTCATAGAAATATGGACATGCTGCATCTTGAAATACACGTATATATATGACATCTGGTTCTTTTTACTGCAGATGTTCATTTCAGTTATGTGTTTTTTACTTCATCAGTTGTTTTTGTTTGTTTAGCTTGTATTCCTCTATGATACACTTTGACAAATGAGGGCATAGTTTCCCCACTATCAGGCCTGGCCTATTACTGCTAGTCGACAACCTCTAGTATTTGGGGAAATGCGCTTGAGGTCATGTGACCAACCGGGTTCGGGGCACCCATGGATTGGTACCCAGATCCGATATGTTACAATTTCAAATTAACTTGAAAGCATATTTTACACTTGAAAAGTATGTTTCACATAAATTTAATCAATGTATTTAAAAAAGAGATGTAAAAACTGCTGAAATAAATTCTAGAATTACTCATCGAAGAGACTATTTAGGTTTGACCTACTACATATTCATCTGTTACATTACAGATATTTCATATTCATTTTCTTACTAACTAAATGAAAATACTACTCCAGAAAGAATGCAACTACTTTTCCATTAAGAAAATGCAGGTCATAATATTATTTTTACCATTTAATATTAAATTATTCTAGTCATCACAATTTTCTGTAATTTATACTTCCATGTTTATTAACACAATTCATATAACCCTTTATCACCGGCATAATATCTTAATAGTAGATACCCCTCTAATGTTTTCAAAAACTGTGGATCTATCTTTCAGTTTGATGAGTGAAATATAAAATGCATCATCAAATAAAACCCACGATTGGGTGTATGTTGCGCGATTGGTAATGTCTCTTTGAAATTATTCTCATCCTATCCTCCATACCTTTGAACTTTAGTCTTTAATCAAAAATCATTGGAGAAATGAGAATTCAAAGAATATATACATATTTAAAATTATATATTTTCATTCACATCAATGGGCGGTAAGGTTGACAGATAATTCAATATTGGAAGAGATCCAATTATATGCAGATATAATGGACAAAACAACCATCACATAGGTAGTTTGTGTACTCCATTGGGAAATACAACTATGTTTGTCGAGTTATAGGTTTATGATACTATGAATGAGTATCAAAACATGATTCTGAATGTCAGGTAATATTTTACATGTAGGTTAGCACATTTACGTGACTTCCATACTTTCACATCATTTAAAATTTAATCCACTTTGTAGTTATGACGGAGCAAATTCAAAAACAATGGTCAATCATTATATTGTTTTCAACTTACAAAAAATGCTTCATGAAACAAATGTTTTAGCTCATCATTTCAAAATTGAAAAGGATGTTCTTGATTGTCCAGAACATGAATACTATAATTTCCCCTTCTTAAGAGAAGAAAAACAGATGCATCGACATACAACATGCCTACTACATCTGATATTGAAATTCTTATTGTCGGTGACATTGAAGATCTCAATTTTGAAAGAGAAATTATCATTCAAAGCAGAAGTGGTGATTTGTAGTAGATTAATGAGCATAATCCTTTGTACCTTCCATTGCAATATCCACTTATTTTCACAAATGGTCAATATGGATATGTTGAAAACATTTTGCATCGATCTAAATCTATGAGAACATGTAGAATGTTTCAAAAAGTAACAATTTGTAAATACTTATCCATACACTGGTAGTGCCGTTCGAGTGATACATCGATTTTAAAACATTCAAGATGACTTTTAGAAAAATTTATTGTTGATTCTTATACAATGATAGAGTCTCAGAGACTATCCTTAATACGTATAAATAAAAAATGCTTGAGGTTTGAGTTGTACAATGGGCTGCAATATGCTTTTATTCGAGGTTAACGTGATAGATATGCTTGAAGGAAGCTTCTAATTTTACCATCTACATTTACTAGTGGTCCCAGATAAATGATTCAAAACTACCAAGATGCTATGTCAATGTGAAATTAGGTCGGATGTCTGGATTTATTTTCCATGTTTACATGAAATCCACTATGGCCTAAAATCACCAGATTTGTATCACTTTACAATATTCGTCTTTCAGACTGTCCGCACATTGTATCCAGAATTTTCAATATTAATGTTTACTAGTTAATGAATGATTTACGAGATAAATGTTTCTTTGGAAAGTTACAAGCATGTACCTTATTTAATAAAAATGTATTTTATTATACATACTTTATCATATTTAATGGATATGTTGTTGAACTATGTCATTTATATTATTACATTCTATTCTGTTGTTCATACAGTTGAATTTCAGAAACATGGACTACCTCATATACACATTTTACTTTTTTTATGTAGAGAGTTCAAAATAGGTACACCTGCCAGCATTGACAAATTTGTTTCTGCTGAAGTTCAAAACAAATTTAATTTCCCACAACATCATGAGGTTGTTAAGAAGTTTATAATGCATGGACCTTGTTGTAATGCAAATCGTAAATCACCTTCTATGATAAATGGAAAATGTACAAAATTTTTTCTAAAAAAAATTGTTGAATGTACAACAGTTTATGATGATGGGTATGTTCTATACAAATGAAGATGTTATGGAAACACGATTGTGAAAAATGGTGTCCCATTGGATAATTGATATGTTGTACCATATAATCCTATCATTCTAATGAAGTATCAAGCTCATATAAATATTGAAGATTGCAATCAATCTACTTCCATCAAATATATAATAAAGTATATTATCAAAGTTAATGATCATGTAACAGCAGCTCTGTATGAAACCAACACTACAGCACTATCAGGCAATCAAGTCGATGAGATTAAGATGTATTATGATTGCCGATACATCTCTCCTTGCAAGGACTCTTGGAGGATATTTTCCAATCATATCCACTATAGATATCCTACAGTTGAATTATTACATTTTCATTTACTAGGCCAAAATACTATTACGTACACTAACAATGATCATATTGGGGATGTGTTGAGTAAGGATAATATTTCTGAATCAATGCTTACGACATGGTTTAATGCTAATGTTGATTACCAGGAAGGAAGCTGTCTCACATTGGCAGAATTTTCAACTAGATTTGTATTCCACCAACATGATAAAATATGGTGTCCAAGAAAGGAGGGATTCAGTATTGGTAGACTTTATTATGTGCCACCGAAAAATGTAAAGCTATATTACCTGTGATTAATGCTCACAAAAATTAGAGGTGAAACTTATTTTGACTGTATTAAAACTAGGAACAACATTATTCATGGTACTTTCCGTGACGCATGTTCTACATTGGGACTCCCTGCTGATGACAGAGAATTTATTGAAGTAATAAAGGAGGTGTCGACATGGGCTACGGGACGGTCTATGCACAAAATTTTTTCCAGCATTTCGTTCTCAAACAATATGTCTCGCCCATATATTATGTGGCATTAAACATTGGAGATCCTCAGTGAAGAAATTCTCTATCCACAACAAAATAGGCTACAAATGCCAGGTATATGTTGTCAGATTGCTCGATCTATATAATGTGAAATGTGTAGCTGTTAGTTTAGTAACTTTTACTTCTTTATAAAGACATTTTACTAATTAAATAACAATATTTCAGGATTCCATTTTGTTTTGACACACACGGATCATCAAAAATAGATGTATGCTTTGCTTGAAATAGAAAACCTACTGCAGAGGAATGGTAGATCTCTTCATTCATTTCCACCAATGCCCGTTACAGATTCTGAAATTGTCTCTCATCGAAATAAAATAGTAACTGATGAACTAAATCATAACAGAAAGAGTCTTTGGAATGAGTAACTGACATTGAAAATTAAGATTACTGATGAACAGAATGACGTGATGACTACCTTTATGTCTTCATTAACTGCATCTGATGGAGGTTTCTTTTAATTATATTGTCATGGAGGTATATGTAAAACTTATATTTCGAAAGTATTGGCATCTTTACTTTGGCCACAAAGTAATATTGTTACGGTAGTTGCATCCAGTGGAATAACATCATTACTGCTACCTCGTCAGAGGACGACACATTCCAAATTTTAAATTCCAATTTCTATTTCTGAAAACTCTGTTTTCAATATTCAACAAGGTGGTGATGTTGTGGATCTTCAACAGTTAACAAATATTATTATTTTGGTTGAGGCACCAGTGATTCATAAACATTTTTTTGGAAGCTCCTGACCTTAATTTAAAAGATATAATGTTGATAAAAATGAAAATTCCTTGAACCTTCCATTCGGTGGAATAATGGTTGTGTTGGGTGGGGATTTCAGGAAAATACTGCATGTCATACCAGATGGTAACAAAAATTAAATAGTTTCTTCAAGTATATCTTCTTCATACTTATGGAAAAATTGTTATGTTCTAACACTGACAAGGAACATGAGATTGATTTCCAATTCTTCTACAGTTTCAGATGAGGTACTTGAATATGCCAAATGGACTTTAGATATTGGTGAAGGTTGCATTGCAAAACCGAATGACGGTGAAGCTATAATTCCAATTCTGTCATCATTTCTTCTTTATTTGACTAAAGATCATATTTCTGAATTTTTTGAACATACATATCCCAACATCATCTGTAACCATACTGATGTTCATTATCATAAATACCCTAAAATCATAGCTCCAACTCGTGATATTATTGAAGAAGTAAATGTGTACAAGATGTCCCTAAATTGTTCTAAATGCAAAGATTATTTTAGCTCAGATTTAGTTTGTGATGCAAGTTTTGATACAGATAGGCTAGAAAACATTTACACATCTGATTTGTTAAATGGGATCAATGTTTCAGGGATGCTTGCCCATAAAATAAAACATAAAATTAGGGTTCCTTTCATGCTGCTTCGAAATGTAGATTTGTCTGTGGCATTATGTAATGGGACTCACTTGATTATTTCCAACTTGGGAGATCATGTTATCGGAGCAAGAATTCTATGTGGTTGTAATTCAGGATATCTTACTTTCATACAAGATTAAATATGACACACTCCGACTGTCGGTGTCCTTTCAAACTTTAATGAAGATAATATCCTTTTACTATTTCTTATTCTATGACTATTAACAAAATTAAAGGACAATCATTGTCTTCTGTTGGGTTGTATCTTCGAAAACCTGTGTTTTTTCTTTGTCAATTATATGTTTCTCTATCTATATACACATCACCATTATGTTTGAAAACAATAGTTGGTGATAAAAATTCCACAACACATGAATCAATGCAAAAAAATTGTCTACAAAGAAATATTTCATAGGTTGTATTAGATATATGTTAAATTATATGTTAAATTGTCAATGTTCGATTTTTCTAAACTTATTTATGACTGATTTTATGAATTTCAATGTTTCTAATTGAAATATCTTTGTAAAAAATTAAAAAAACACATTTATACCAAAATTTTGGGATCAATTACCCCATTGAATGATATCACACCTGAACTGATGAGGCATTGAAGATACAAGTGCGTGTTTTGAATTTTTGGTGCAACACATCATCCAGGTACTCCAATGATGTTGTTGCGATTGATCTTATTCTTGGAGATATATAGGTGAATTCAGAATAAAAATAGTGTTCATATTATCTTTATTCTATTTCATTTTCCTTCTCATTTCAAGTATACCACATATTTTTCAAGATCATTTACATGTCTTTAAAATTTTGACATTGTGAGAAATTTATTTCTGCAGAAAGAGAAGATAGAAATTTATTTCAATTGTCAGAAATTTATTTCAATTTTTGGCATTGTCTTACAATTAATGGGCATCATACTCTATCTAAGTTCAAAAATATATTGCGGGAAGAGATGTGATATTTCATACAGAACATTCATATAGCTACTAATCAAGGTACCTACATAGGAACTAGACATGCATGTCGAGTACTTTTCACATAAACAATGCTTGGATGGCCATGTGATGCACCGCTACCACATTTCTGTTTTGATTTTACTTCCTTTGAAGACATAATTCGGGGAAGGGTTCTAGAACAACATTTAATAGGTAAACATTTATTGATATTTCTATAACATTATATTTCGGTTACTAAAGTTTCTCTGTTGATCAATACATAATTTTATAGATTACTTTCAACTATTATTAGCTTACAGTAAAGAATCTTTTCATCTCTCTTATATGTTATAGAAATTATTGGATATTTTCATAGCTCACATACTGTTGAAGCATTGGGAAATTTCAATTTCAAGATGAAAATTGTTCTACAGGATGAAAGGTTAGTCATTACGGAATTTTATTATGTCTAACCCTCTATTTTTATTTAACATTTGTGGTAAATATTTTTCTGTAGTGGTTTATCACTGAAATGTTGTTTATGGGGTGACTATGCTAACCAGATGCCATCATACTGGGAATAAATTATCGGTTCATCAACTTCTTTAATATAGAAACTTTTTAGAGTTAAGAAATTAAATATTATGCTCTCTAATAACACAATTCCTTATTTCCATTTCCATTATTCAATGATTTTAAAAGTGTCAAACCAGTAATCCAACTAAATTCTCTTTAATACTACATTCAAACTCTAATATACCTACAACCGCCAATAATGTGACGAAATTCCTTTTCAATCATGATAATGAAGATGTTGAATCATTCGGAAATAGATGCTCAAAATAGTTGATTTAATTGTCATTTTTGTATATGATGTCCAATGTTTACTATATGATAGATGTAGATATTGTGTTTGAAATTATAGTTTCATATTTCAATATTTAGATGTAAATTTATAATGGAATTGGAGAATCTAAGTCCAGCACCATGAAACCCATCTTTTTTCTCTACACCATTGCTTTAATGGGAAAATAAAAAAAACCATTTCTGAAGTCAAGAATTGTGATCAGGTATGTTGTATACGGAAAATTTACAATTTTAATTATTCACTTTAATACACTGGATGTACTCATATAGTACTTTACAATTTCATTATCTACATTATTCTCAATGTTGGGAAGCCTACAAAGTGCTTGATTTCCATCACCATAAAAAATTCAAACAACTCACAATTGGTTCTATGATTAATACAATTCTTGCATGAACAAAGTTCATAATGTTGATGGAAAAATCTGGTGCAACAACTTCAAGATATATGTAACATGCACTATTCCCATGTTATTATTATTTCTTCTTCTTAATAAATTTTTAGTTATTTTATATATCAATGTTAATTAATTTTACTTATCCTAAATCCATTTGTAATTATATTTATAAATCAACAGATTTAGAGTGTAGCGGCTTGTGACTGATTCCATGGACTCCTTATCAGTTGTCCTATTTGATAAACAAGTAATGAAATTTGTGAGAAAAACTGCTTCAGATCTACAAGATTATTTGATTCAGGTACTACTAGATAATAAACTAGCATGATGACAAAATATGTTTTCTTCATTTAAACTAACATTTACTTTTTTTCTTAAATAAGGCTGATGTAGAGTACGACTATCCTACTGAATTGACTATTTTCAAATCAAAAAGGGATCTCCTGTCAATTTAAGTGTCAAACTATAATATTCAAAATCTTGACTATTCAGTAGAAAAAAACTCATACAAGGTAATATTCATTTCTGACAATCAAAACTACACCACAGATTTCATTGATAGCTTCACAGAATTTCAGGTAGATTCTATTATATATCTTTATTTTTATTAATATGGAAAGACTTCAAATATTTATGTGTCTTATTATTTATATAAAGCATCATCAGAAAAGTGGGTATACAAATGTAAGTAGTGTTCATGAACATCGGCAGGTACTATGTAATCCATTATCATCATTTTTACATCCCTGCGTGTAAATAACATGCAACTAGATTAATGATTCCTTGTTCTGTCATAGGATCATTATAATGTTGAATCATTTCGACTTAGTGCAAAGAATGACTCTATATTTGAAACATTGCCTATGGTATCACCAATTATTTAGGTAAATATATATTTTCTTAATTATAATTTTCTTTAGAATCCTTTATTTCAATCCTACATTGTAATTACTCCTAGATTTGATGCTTCTTTTAACAATGTTCTATATTCAGAAAAACCAACTGACTGAATTTCTTAATGAATATGTTACTGAGAAATCTCATCATATCCCACCTGAAAGTGTTAGTAGAATAAGTCAGGCAAAAAATATGGAAATCCAAATAAAGGATAAATTTATAGGCAAACCAGAAAATAATGACTGATATGTTCTGCAGTTGTGAAATGTAATACAATATCATGTGATTGTATCTTTTAATTTTTTTTCTACCATATGACTTAATTTATTCTTTTATTATTACATATCAACTATTAGTTGATGTATTTCAGTGCTGTTGGGAGAAGGGGCAGGGCATGGAGGGTGGGCCTGTTGGGGGATGGGGGAAAGGGGCTAGGAAGGTAGGTGGGGCCTAGTGGGGTTGGTGCTGGGAAGGAGGGAGGATGAGTTCGAAGGGAGAGGTTATAGAATGGGGTGGCAGTATAGGCTAATAAGGGGGGAGGGTAGAGAAGGGGTTGGGAAGGGTGGAGGGGAGGGTCTGGGAATGGGTGGGGTGGTGATGGCCAGAAAGGAGGAGGAGTTGGAAGGGGGGACGAGCTTGGTGGGGGTGGTGCTGGGTAGGGGAGAAGGCCCTCTGTAATGTTTTTTATCAGGTTTCTGGTTATTATCCTGGCGTCATAAATATATGGATGGTAAACAGGCATATGAATGTGCTATTTGTTTATACATGTTTTTTTATCACTGATAGTGAATGATGTTCAGTTAGCAATTAATTTTAGGATTCCCTAATTTTAAATTTTGTGTGCAGGTTCAACCGCAACTTGGGGTGGGGGTGTATTGCATGGAGCTCCATGCAAGTATTCAAAGTACTTTCTTATGTAATGTTATGCATTATAGTTTTATTATCTCATTGGATGGTTTATATGAATTACATCACACAACACATGAAGATTGTCTATCATAGACATTATTTTTTGACTACACAAAGCAATCCTGTGATGTTATTGGTGATATTATCCTATGCATATTTCATAATTGATATAAGGTATTATAGTGTGTTACTGTTATTAAAATGTAAAAACAAATAAACTGTTCAGTAGTCTATGCTGCATTACTTATTTATATAGTTGTTTTAAGTTACTATATATATTTATGATTCCTAATAAATGGTTTTGATTTTGTTTTACATAGAAATATAAATGGGATAGATAGTTTGAATCCATTACTTTCATATGAGTATCTATACTTGATTAAGTGTTAAACCATTGTGTCAAGGAATTTTCAGTTCAGGATGGAAGAGCTGGTGAGAGGGGGTGGGATGGGTAGATCTAGTATGGGGGGATGATACTAATGTGGGAAGGGGCTGGGAAGGGGGGGAGGAGGAGGGAGGGTGAGATGTTTGGAAGGGATGGGATGAAAAGTTGGTTAGAGGAGAGGGGAGACAAGGAGCTGGGTAAGGGGAGTGGGAGGGGGAGGACGAGGGAGAGGAAAGGGTGGGAGGATATTATTGTTAGTGGGCAGGGGATTCGAGGGTAGGAGTTGGGTAGGTTGGATAGGAGATAAGGGTAGGGGAGGGGAAGATGTGGGCAAGGGAGAAGGGCCTGGTGGGGGAAGTGGTTGGGCAGGGGGTGGTGGGGGAAGGGGCTGAGCAGGGGCGTGTGGTGGGTGAAGGGGCTAGGCAGGGGGGGCTGATGAGGGAGGGGGAGGTTTTGGGATGGGGTGGTAGACATGTAGAGGAGGGGGGAGGGGAGGTGTATAGCAGTATAGGGAGTAAGAGGAGGTACTGTGATGTTGGGGGGTTTCATGCTAGGCCGGTTGGGGGGAGGGAAGGGCTGGGTAGGGGAGGGATGACATTTAGAAGAGAGGGGAGGGGGGGGTTGACATGCTGTGCAGGGTGAGGTATGGGAGGGAGGGGATGGGAAGGGGAGGGAGGACAATTATGGGAGTGGGGAGGGGATGGGGAGAGCTGTGCATGGGGGTAGGAGGATGTGTTGGGAAATAAGAAGCTGAAAAGCTTTCCAGGGGGGAGATGACCTTGGAAGGGGGGAGGGGAGGGGCTGGGCAGGGGAGAGAAGGGGGTCTAGGATAGGGGAGAGAAGGGTCAATGGATAGGTGATGGATGCAATGCATGTATGGGATAGACAGAGGGGCTGGAACGAAGGGCGGAGGTTAGGGGAGCGGCATGGTATTGATGATGGGCTATCTGGGGGACAGGTAATTCCCTAGGCAGCTGGTGTGGATTATATTTTTTCTCCACTTAATCATTTTTTGTTTTTTCAAATATTTCATTATTGTTTTATGATAAAGTCAACCTAGTTACCATTTTCTATTATTTAATTCAATCATTAGTGATTTTTTATTTTCATATTATTTAATAGTTTTCATTTATTTTTTGTACAGTTTTCTTTCATACATGAATATTGTACACAAATAATCCATTTGATTATGACATGTTTTTTTTCACTTCACTTGATTAACCATTTATATTTTCATAGTAGTATGTATCATTTAATAACATTCATTTCTAATTATAGATTGTAGGTATCAATATTACTATCAAAAAACCTGAAAAACTACAACTCTTCATTAATGATGCATGATAGTACTGCGAGGCAATTAACTTCACATTTTGATGAAAGGAATTCTAATCTAATATGAACACCCACTGTTGTTGAAAATCATGGTTCATGTTCATGTTTTCAAACATGTACCTACTACTGAAACTGTATTGATGTTCTCTTATAATTGTTAAATTACATTCCCTAATTCTATTTCAAAGGTGACATAAAAATGACAACTAATGTCTGTTTCAAATGTCAAGTTATCTTACCATGATTTTGTTTCACTATCGAACTATTTTAATTATTTATAAATTATATTTCCATACATTTTTTCTATGAATAAATTTATAATTTCAATATATTATTTATTAATTTTCATTGATCACTTCTTATATTTTTAATGCTTTTGGTAGTTCAGATTTCATTTATAACAACTTGCATATGCACGGGCGATGTAATAGTTCTTAATAAAATCAACATTTCCCATAAGAAAGGATGAGAACCCATTATCAGGATTCTAGGTTCTATAGTACTTTTTAGCTTTGATAACAACTTCTATAATATTGGGATTCTCAAATTTATTTTCCCCCTTCCATGAAATATTTGACTGAGTTGAATAAAAAAATGGGTTTTCAACTCTATTTTCTAGGTGTATTGGTTCATTATTGTGCATAAAACCTATTTTAATAAAAACCCATTCTAGATAGTATGTTTTGACTTATGTCTGAGTTCAGTATGTCTTGTTGTGGACTTTCCACTGTCTGATGAAAACAACTTTATGTCCAATGTTAGAACTATTAAAATAGTGTCCATGGTAACTATTTATTCTATATAATGTTTTATATGAATTCAATATAATTTGTTGAATTCATTTTTCTTCCCCTTTTAAATATCTCATAGCCTCTTCATAATATTTCATGGTAGGGACCATATAGCAATAGAATTTACATTTCATCAGTGGAGATGTATTTTTATTTTATATTAACCTCTTATCCACTTCCATGGAAAATGTATTTTATTATCGGTCATTGTTGGAATCTTGATGATAGTATTCAATTATCATTTCAATTTTATTTTTAGGATTTAATTGTTAATACTTTAGGGGAATTTTTTATATATGAATCTTTTGTAATTCCATTATTTTGACTCATTTTATTTCCAACATTTGATCTCCTATCATCTTAACAAATTCCATTGATTCCCATGAATATTGATCATTAATAATTCATATCCTTTTCTAATCCATCAAAATTATTCTTATATTTCTCCAATAGGTCATTTTATAGGAATCTTCATAACATTATTTTCAAATTTTTTTCCATTATTTTTGATTTACATTAATGTTTAAACCTATGAGAGACAAAATCTAATTCATGTACCTTAACACTCTTTGACGTATACTCTAGTCCAGATATATGTTCACTAACAAACGTATCATATTCTTTCATTATTGGATTATGTGATACTATATATTCTGAGAATTAATTAGACGTTGAATGTTTTTTAGTACTACTATGAGTTGATTAATTTTTTCTTCCAGTCGATCAACATATTTAGTTGACTATTCGATACCTTGTATTCACTTTTTTGTTCCCTTTATTTGATTCCTAAGATCACTAAGATCATCCTCATGTTTCTTCATGAGATCTACATAAAAAAACAACTAATTATACCATTATTTATTATTTAATTCATCAGAATTTTCATGTATAGCCATCATAGGTTCTTGTGTTCTATATTTAATCTATGGGTTTTATTCCCCAAAAAAATTATTTCTATCTTTTCCTTCTTTATAGAAAAATACTATTTATCTTTATCTTATTTTCTTATTTGAAGTCCCCCTTTTAAGTAAACAGGTTCTAATACATATTCATTTTTTTTTATTCTCATTCTTAATCATTAAACATCTTTGATCACCAAGAAGTAATGTTCCAAACTATACCACAACAAATACATGTCAATGTTATCATTCCTTCAAATTTATGTTGTCCTCTCTTGAATTTCTTGGAAAATAGATAAAAGTAGTTCATCCACCTCATTAACATTGTTGATATATAATGCTAAAATATAATGTTCATTCCAGAATTATAATTCAATATCCTTGCTAACATGGCTTGATTCATTCTCTGGTTTGACACTTATTTAATTTTCTAAGAGACTGCTTATCAGATCATTTATTGAAAAGATTCAAAGATACCTTTCCTCAAGGGTTGAGACATTTGGATTATAAATAGTTGGAATTCATCTAATGAATTTATTTTTATTTTCAATTTATATAATTTCTTAACAAATACTCAAAATGTAACCTATGAATTAAATGATTTGATTGAAAAAGGTATCTCTATTTTCATCAGGATGCATATTTAGATCATCAAACCAATTGTGAAAAACATGATGATTGGACTCATTTACATTTTTATCACATTTAAATATATTTTATAGTTGTTCCAACATTGACTTTTATAATTTAACACTCATTACCAAACTATATAATTGATTGTATAGTTTTTTTGTAATTTAATTTTTTTATTTGGTATCTACATCAAGAACTATCATTTATATTTCTGTTATAGACTATCCTATTGGATCGGATACCTGAATCCCCTATCTAGTAGCATAGATTACATCTATTCCAAGATATATTATATGGTTTATTATTCAATTCAAAAAAATATATATGTTTATTCCATTAAAGAGGTGTAATCCATTGAAAATTATTGAGTTCTCTTTGACATCAATGAATGGTAGATTTAACACCAGCAACCTATATGCTATGATATAACAAAAAGGACCCCAGAACACTGTAAGATAAGGGGTGAATCTGGGTTTCTTATTTTTTCATAAAATTGATAGATATTGTTCCCACATTGGTAGAAAAAAATTACAGATTTTTGATTGGTATGTGACGAAAAAAACAACCACATAAAAAAAGATCACACATCAATTTTACTTGGTTATCCACTAAGGGAAATTCCAAGTGGAATACGCTGAAAACTTGTCTATCAAACAGAAATCCACAAATCTTAATAATTTTTGGAATACAAGAGATCAGACACATTAATCCTATTATGATAACATTTCCTTTATATGATTTTAGGAATATCACACTACAGCTCCAAAAACAGGTCTGTCGAATCCCCCTGGCTCACAATTTTGAGGGAATCCCAACATAGTTTACAAACATGAATGTCTATTTAATGGATTCAAATTAATGTATTTTGTTTCATTTCATGTATGTTATTATTATTATAGCATATACAGGAGTTGATACACATTGATATCAAAAATCACTGAAAATGATGTTAAAAGTCACCTTTCATGGATCTCTTCGTCGAGCTCAACCCTTTATGAAGCTAACGTCATTACTAGAAAAAATATATGTGGTGAATATCACTGAGTCAACATGGAACACCAAATAATATCAAATCACAATTTATCCATATTAATTTAAATCACTCTAAAATTAACTAGTATTTTTGTGATGATCAAACTCACATTGAAACCCAGATTCACATCGCTCCCCATTATTTATGAAATAAGAGTTATTAAGGATTTTCCAAAATTTATTACATGAATAATGAAGTTGGGAAGCCTTATATTTATATTCATGTAAATTCATGATGCTCAACTATCTCCAAAAAGAAACTAATCATAAAAAAATAACTTCATGATTCTCCTCCATTCTTGATTATCCATTGTGATTTTATATTTCCATATAGATTTCTGTCCAACTAGTGCATGATCATGATGCTCCAATTCCTGTAATCATGAAGAACACTGCCACTAATCATGATTCTCTCTATCTTCATTAAAATAATCACAATATTTTTGAATCCCATTACATTTTCATATTCATGAATATTTGATTCCAAAAAAGAAACATTCATGAGGCTAACCCTTCCTCCATATTTTTACCCCATAAATTTGGAAAACACTATAAAATGATATAATTATCAAAATTTATGTCAGCCTATAGTGTAAGATATATTTATATTCAAAATTTTTATTCTTCCAAGTTGATGATTGATTACAAACACAAACTAGACTCCATTTACAAAAAATAACATAATTGGTACCAATAATTTCCTCCTATGGGTTTTTTGGAAATCAAAAGATTAATTTAATAAATCAATTGGCGATATCATGACAAAATACCAAAGAAACAACTCATCCAACACTTTTGGTCTATGATGAAAATGATCAATATAGAAATGAAAGGGGGACCATGAATTGGGTTCTCATGTTTTTTAATTCTTAATGTTGTACAATTTTTTCTCTGATGATTTCAAAATATAACTGAATTTTTTCATCCATTATTATTATCCACATTTAAAACTCATTATCCACAATAATAACATTGAATTTATACATTTCTCCATTCTCACCCATCAGAAATAAACCTAATGAACTTAATTAGGTCATGTATGTCTCACAATATACTCCCCATGGATCTTATTTCCCCCGTAAATTGACCTGAATACTATATAAATGTTAAAATAGACAACAAAACTGGGAAGAAAGAAGCACTCAAGATCTTTTTATGCACTATGAGGTGGTTGAACACAGAGGTTCAACTAATGTTTCGTGAACGCATGAGTTTCCAATGGCATGGTGAGAATGTCTGCCACTAGGAAATGAGTTCCAACATGATCCATTTTAATCATTCCTTGACCAACATATTCATTGATAAACTGATATGAGATTTCAATATATTTCATACAAGAATTCTTCATCAGATTCTTCATAAAACTGATCGTTCTCTTATTATCACAGTGAATCACCATTGGTTGTTTCTCTTTATTAGCAATAATAGTTAGTTTTTTATTCAACTATAATAGATAAGTATAATTATTTATAATAGAGATATAATCTATTTTTATATTACTAAGTGATGTAATTTATTATTTCTTACCCAGCTAGAAAAAATATTTCATTCCAATAAAAAATGCTCTACAATTTTTAGAATTTCTATTAGCCACATATCTAGCCCTGTATACATCAGAAATAGAAGAAAACTCATTATATCTTAATACAAAAATTTATAAGAAAAAAATTAGTTTTCCCATAATATACCTCATGGTTTGTTTAACTACTGCTATAAAATCTTGCTTTAGATTTCTTTGAAAGAGGGCTACTAAGCATGTTTCAAAGATTATGTCTAGGAATTTTGAAGTAATTTATAAATAGATTCCAAGGATTTACCTATAAATGGTTGGATTCAAATAATTATCATCCAAATGATTTCCTGCATTCATTCCAACTCCAATCAGAGTTGACATTTTTTTGGAATCATGTATATTAAATTTCGTCATCAATTCTCAGGCCTAATTTTCTTGAGAAATGAATATGGAATCTTTCTTCAGAATAACTTGTAACCGTAAGAGATATGTTATTCCACCAATTATAAACATTTAAAATTATGATTTAATCTAAATATAAAAGTCTTTTATTGATCTATTCCTGATACCACTGAAAATGATATCATATATATACAGTAGAATCGTAAATTCATCTTACTGTGTCTTTTCACCCTAATGATTATGATCATCAACTCCTCTTTTGAATTGATGATTCATTAAATATGAATATATTCTAGAATACCAATCATGTAGTTCCACTTTTATATAATAATGATCACTCTTTAATCTAAAAACCCTTACTTCCTCATTTACAATAACAAATCCTTTTTGTTGATTAATGTAGACATGCACATCCAAAATTCCATTCAAGAATGTTATTTTGACACCCATATGATAGAATTTGTATCTTATTTTCATTTCTATCATAAGGAAATTCCTAATCGACTTTACTCTTGATACTGGTGGAAATTAATATTCAGCATGAACACTTTCAATTCGTGAATATCATTTAAAATCCAAACATGCTTTATTTCAGATCATATTTCCCTATTCATATAATTCGTTGTTTACAATACCCTTTGTTCCAATCACATTATGATCTTCATCTCTCTTAATGAGATCCCATGATTTTTTATTGTCAATATAATCCAATTCATCTTTCATGGCCTAAACACATGATTAATCCTTATTTTTTTTATTTAGATAAGGTTGGTTCAAAAATTGATATAAATGATGAATGTGCATAATTCATCATTATCTTTGTATGTTTTGGTCCCATATAATCATTAATGATATTAGACTGATCAATGTTAGTGATTCTGTTTCTTCTGTGAGGTTTAAATGATATATTTTCATTAATCAATTATTCTTCTAATTATTCTTATGAATCATACATTCTTATGGCCTCGGGATGCTTTCCATGCCACCATCCACATCAGTATTTGAATCTATTATATTTTGGAATTCATATTTTTCTTCTTTCATATTAGCATAAGGGATTATTGAGGTATTTTTGGTCTTCTATTGAAGGATATTGAAAAAATTTCTTCCAATATTTATCCCAAGATGAATATTGAAACATTTGTATGTTGTTATATATATTTAATAACTGAGTAATATTCCTTCATCTACCACATAACAATACTATCCCTGATTTTATTCATTAATTATGATATAACCGTTATATCTAATGACATGAAAATAAATCATATAGGTCTTACTTCCATGAGAAAACTCATAAGGTGTGCTGGATTCTCCCATATACATACCTATTCGATTTTAAGTATACACTGCAACTTGAAGGGACTCTTTCCAGTAATGGCGAAAGAGAACACTATCAACTAGCATAGTTTTGGATATATTGTTCACCTGTAAATTCATGCTCTTAACAAATCAATTTTTTTCTTGGCTTCCCATAGGAGACACCTCGTATTGAATTACTTATTTCTCTAGGTAATTTTCATATTTAATGGATTGGTATTCCCACCCACTATTATACTATACAACATTGATTGTATGACCAGTACTAATCAATATTGTTTGGGGATAAGTTTTCATGCAATCAAAATATTGCCATTTTATTTTTATAACCATTACACAATCCATCCAAATATAAATATCAATTAAAATAATGAAATAAATTTATATACATTTTCCAAAAATATTTATTGGAAAAAATTCCTTTGTATTGATGAGATTAAGAAGATTTGATTCCCTTTTTATCATTAGAGGATGTGAACTACATACCAACTTCCCTCCTCATCACAAGTCCGTTCCTATTCCTATTTTGGATTTGGTAGATCCATTCCTATCTTAACAATAAATATTTCTTTCATGCCTTTTTTATTAATGTGAGCCAAATATCGGTGCCACATGTGTTTTTATTCTACAACTATCAGATAGAAAATTTTCTCTTTACATTAAAACAAAGATAACATTCCAATTATTATACAACCTTCCATAAAAGAGTTTCATGGCTTTTTTATTGTGCATCAATTTTTTATTGAAATTAAATACAGGTCTTGAGTCACATAGTTGACTCATGCTTTGAATATTGTGATTAATACTATCCGAATAGTGAAATTTGGATTTTTTTAATCCTGTCACATTCTAGTTATGTGTTCCCAATACCTTTGATCATCAATTAACCATCATTTTCAAACATGGATATTCTATTAACTCTTTTCGATATATTCATTAATGAATCTCCATTTTCTATCATATGGGATGAAGATCTGCCATCAATAAACTTAGTGTTACTTTTCTTTGTATCTTTGGGATAAACCTCTTCAAGATTGGATTTCCTGACTTCATTATTTACCTTATATGAAATAATTGATTGAGTGAAAGATAAATAAGGTTTTTACACTCTCTTTTACATGTGTATTCATTCATTGTACTCATATGGTTCTCCTAGAGGAGAAAACTAGTTTTTAAGATAAACATTGTCTAGTTGGTGAGTATTGATTTGTCTTGAGTTCAATATGTCTCCTTCATTCATTTCCTCTTTCTATAATAAAAATCGTTATGGAAAAAATTAGAAAAATGAAAATAGTATCCATTGAAACTATTTATTGTATAATATGATTTATATGAATTTTTTATACATTGATGAATTACTAGCTATTCCTTATTAAAATTACTCCTAGCCTCTTCACAGTGTGACTTGGTATGGACCTGATATCCCTTGAGTTGAAATTTCATCAAAGGAAATGTCTTCATAATTCTATTTCTCCTCAAGTCCCCTTCATTGATAAATTCCCTTGAATTCTACTCATTTTTTATCATGAAGATTTTTTTAGTTCACCATTTTGAAATATTTGATGAATCGTTTATTATGACTTCAGGTGACTTTGTAATAGTTACAAAATTCAGTATGCCATTATTTTGGCCCATTTTATTTCCATAATTTAATGTCTCTAGATGATATCTAATTCCACAATTTCATATAAATTTGCATCTTTTATCATTGAAAACTTTTTATACTCTAGTAGAACCATGGTTATCTCTCTCTATAATCTCAAAATATAAGAATATTCAAAAATATAATTTCTTATTTGTTGATTATGAGATTTATTAACTTTAATGTATACTCTTAAGAGTAGAAACATATTCTTCAAGTACCTCAATAGTAATATACTTATCCTCCAGTCTGGATGTGAGGTAAATGATGACCATTTCCTTTTCTTCAATTTTAATATTATGTTCTATTATATCATCTAGGATTTCAAAATATATTAAATTTTATTGTATTGATTCTTCCATTAAACAAATTTAAAAATAAATTTATCATAATATTTAGTTCAATCTTCCAAAAAATTTGTCCACTTTTTTCTTCTATTTCCATTTTTTTCAATCTCACCAATTGTATCCCCATGTTTAAACATGAAATCAAAATTAGGAATAAAATGATTATCTCAAGAATTATCATTTGGATGATAAAACATTTCATGTATAGGAATAATAGAGTATTTGGTTCAATATTTAAACTCTGGTTCATCTTCCTCAAAAAATAATTTTCATCATGTTATTCTTTAAGGAAAATAATTGTTCTATATAATTCAATAAAAGATTTGAAGTATCCATTTTAGGAAAACCATTTTTGAAGATGTTGTGTGTTTTATTCTTTGCATTGTATATCATTGGACTTCTATTAGTATCAGGAGGTAATTTGACCAACTCTACCATATAGAAGGCATGTCAAGGGTAGTATTCATTTAAATCTCTATTTTACTCTCTTGAATATCTTTCAAAAGAGAGTAAGTAGTTTAGATTCCTCAATACCTTCATTAACATTATATCCTAAAATATATTTATTTTTAGGGATTTTAACTCCATCTTATTACTAACATTGTTTGTGGCCTCCTCTCCTTTGACTCACATTTCATATTCTACTAGACAACTCAATATATAATTCAATGAATGATATCAAAAGCTCCCATTCCTCAAGGGTTGAAGCATTATAACTATATAGAGGTGGATGCATTCTCAATTTTTTCTTGACAATGTTAGTGACTCTAATTTGACCACCAATACCTATATTTTTTCCCATTACTGTAGTAATTTGATTGAAAATATAACTACATTTTCATCATGAATCATATTTAGATCATCAAACATGCTGTCAAAAATTGAATTTTGGTCATCCCCACAATATTATCACATTTATTTATATTTTATAGATTTTCTAAGATATTCTTGGTTTAATGGAAAATCATTAAATATAGAATGATTTGATCAAAATGTGTTGTAGTATGTGTATTTTGTGAGTTGGACTCTACATAAAGAATTTTACTATCTATTTCAGTCATATAAAGTATTGTTTCATCAATTATATAAATCCCTTGTTCAATAGCATTGATTTATTCAATTACAATAGTTAATAGATGATATCCAGTCATATTAATCCAAATCTGGATGTTTTATCCATCAAAGTGGGGGACTCCATTTATTTTTTTTGAGTTCCCATCAAATAAAGAAGAAAAAAATTAACACCAACAACCTGTACACATTGACATCATTTGAAGGACCCTAGAACACCCTGATAGGGGATCGGTAAATTGGAGTGTCAAATGTATCTTTAAAATTATTAGATCATGTTCAAATGTTTTTTGGAACAAATTAAACATGACTTAATAGAATTTCTAGAAAATAAACAACCACATGAAAATATATCACATACAAATTTTAGATGGTTCACCACTAATGACTATTCAATAGAGAATACACAAATAGTGTTTCGATCATACCTAAAAACACTAATATTAACTTGTGTATGAATAAAAGGCATCACATGTCATCAATTTTTTCCATGAACACCACATTTACAATATTTTAGAGATATCACACTTCATCCCTTGAAACAGTTCTTTTAACTCAACCTAGATGACATATTTTAGGGAAACATTACTTTGTTTATCGAACTGAATTACGCATTAATTGATTGGTATTAATTTCATTTTCCATATCTATAACTAGAAAATTCTTTCACTATAGACTCGAGCTGATGAACTCTAAAATCTTTGATCACTATAAAAATGTAGTTCAAAAACTACCTTCCATGAATCTCCTTTGCGATGATCAACCCATTATAAAGGTAAAATCCTTCAGACAACAAACTTTTCTCGCAAATCTCACTGAGAATGTTTGTAAAAATCCATCATCATGATGAACCATTTAATTAAAAGAATTGAAATCAGTCAAGAATAATCTAGACTTTTTTCATTTCTCAGGATCACGTAGGAACCCACGTTCATGGACCACCCCTAATTCACAAAATCAAATTGATTCCAGATTATCATTGTAAAATTTCATGAAAAAATATGTCAGGTGGCCTTATATTTATAGGAACATCTATACTCAATGCTCCACCAGATACAATATTTTTTTTGTAACATTCAAAATCATCTTTGTGGGGATCCTCCATTCATGATGATCTATTAATATTTGGCATTGTCATGAATCTTTTGGTCCAAATATAACATGCCCATGATTCTAAAAATCTCATAATTCGGGAGAAAACTGTCACAGATGATGATTCTAAACATCATCATAATAATAATACCAGTCTTAATAAAATTCTTTTTGTTTCCATATTTATAGGGATTTGATTCTTGATACCAAACATTTTTGTTGTTATCCCATCCTCCAATTTTTTTACCCCAAAAATTTTGAAATCATTGGAAAATGATTCCACTTTCAACATTATTGTCATCATGTACTATGATGTCACATTCCATAAAATATATCGATCTTGTTAATTAAGGATTAACAAGAAACCGAAACATTAATACATTTTCTGAAAATAATATAACTAGTTCCATCTATCTCCCCCTTTTGGTTTGGTGGGAATCTACATATAAATTCAATAAAGAATCAACCACTATCAAAACCATATATGCAAGAAATAATTCATCCAACAATCAAAGTCTATGTGATAAAATATAATTAAAGAAAAAAATAAGGGTAACATGAATTGAGTACATTGGTTTTTGAATTATTAAATGTATCCAGGATATCATCTAAATTTTTCCCCACAATAACGAATTGTTTTGTCCATTCTCATTCCACCCCATCGCAACTCATTCATTGAGAGAGTAATGACAAATTTCACAATTTATCCATTATTCCCCTTTGTAAATAAACCAAATGAAATAGATTTTTACTTATGGAGTTAAAAATATGCTACCCATGGATCATATCTCTCTCATATACCAGTATCACTTTCATAAATACAATAAAATAGATTACAGCCAAGGAAGAGGGGAAGTAAGTATGACCTCTTCAGATTGAGGGTGGTGGTTTAACATTGAGGTTCAATCAATATTTCAGGAACACTTGTTCTTCTAATGACTTGGTAAAAAAAATTCACTTGGTCATCAGTTCCAACATTATCCATTTTAATTATTCATTGATCAAATTTTTTTGGTGATGTGATATCAAATATTAATATTTTTCATGTGATTATTCTCTATTGGATTCTTCATAAGATAGATTTCTCTCTTGTTATCATGGTGTATCACCACTGTATATTTCACCTCATCACCAATATAATTCAATTGTTTATTTACCTATAATAGCTGAGTACAATACATTATTCCTAATATATAATATTATTTTGTAGTAATAATATAAGTGTATCCCTATTTCTTACTGAACTATCCCAAAAAATATCCTTCCATAAAATAATATTCCACCACCTTTTGACTTTATAACAACTACATATCCAAACCAGTAAGCATTGTAAATAGGTGAGAACTCATTATATATTCCAGTAGAAAATTATAATCCAAGTTTTAGTTTACCTTGAATATACCTCATGATTCGTTTTACTACTTCCATATATTCTTCCATCGGAATAATGTTAATGTGGGCCTCTATGAATTTTTAAAATATATTGTCTGAACATGTTACTGTTAATTATAATAATATTATAATTATTCAAATATACAAGATGAGATCCACAAATGTCATATCCTCATACTTTCCATGATTCAATCCAAACACAATCAGAGTTGACGTTGTTTTGGAGTCATGCATACTGAATTTCTTCATAAATTCTCATGAATATTTTCCCTGATAAATGAACATGTAATCATTATTCTAAAAAATATGAATCCCTTTGAAATATGTTCATTCTCTAATCATAGACATTTAAAATTTAAATTTCATGTGATTAAAAATTTCTTCAACTGAATTCTGCCTTCTTCTGTTTGAAAATTTATCATACACATACACCAGAACCATACATTGATCTTCCTATTAATTTTTCACATAATAATTATGATCAAATAATCCTATACTGAATTTATTCTTTTTCATATACACATCTAGTAAATAATACCAATCATGTGGTACATATTTCAGACTATAATGATCCTTCTTTAATATAAACAAAATTACTCATCATTTCCATTAAAAATTAACTTTGGTAGTTCAATTAAGAATTCCTCTGAAAAAACACCATTCAAGAATACTATTTTGAAATATATTTTACAGTATTTTTATCTTCGTTGAGTTTCCATCATAATAAATGTCATGATCGACTCTTATCTCACTACTGAAGAAAATGTCACTTCAAAACCAATTCCTCTCATCTGTGAATATCCTTTAAAATCCATGTGTTCCTTATATTAGATCACATTTCAATGCTCATAAAATTTATTTTAAATTATCTACTCAGTTATAATCCAATTTTTACTTAATCCACAATTATATTAGGCTGATCAATTTCATCTTTATTGTTTCTCCTGCGTTTAGATAAATTTTCATTAACCATCAAATATTTTTCTAGATATTCTCTAGAATCGTCCTTGTTTTATTAACAATATTTATTTTTCATGCCTTCCTCCACTTCTATATTTTAATCTATTCCATGTCCATAGACTTTTTCTTCTTATATCATATTAGAAAAAGGTGTTATGAAAGTATTTCTCGTATTATCATCAAGGATATTATCATCACTTATTTGAATAATTATTCCAATATTATTTTTAAAATATTTTCAAACTTTCCCTCAATTTAATAATCAAGGAATATTCTATCATCTTTCAAATGGCCATATGGGACTTTATTTCCTTATTTTTTTAGAAAACATTTACTTCAGATGAAGAAAATAAATAAATGTCAGATTATTTCCATTACAAAACTCATATAATGTTTATTGTATTTCACATATAAATCCTTGTTTGATTTTCAGTATACACTACAGCTTGAAAGACCATTTTTCAGTAATTTTGAAAGATATTACTCTCAATAAGAATAGTTCTGGCCAATTTGGTCAACTACCGATTCATAAGCCCAACAAAACTAGTTTTTTGCGTTCTCAAAAATTCAACTTCATATTGAATTCCATTGCTCTTTATGTATATTTTATATTTTATGGATGTTTATTCCCCTCTATTGTCAGACTGTAGAACATTGATTATGTGGCCAGTATCATTCTATATTATTCATTGATAAGTTTCCATGAAATAAAAGTATTGTGATTTCTTAAGTATAACTATCAAAAAATACATCCTATTATAATCAATAATGAAGATAATCAATTCAATTTCTCTATATGTTCCATAATAATTTATCGACCCACATATGCCTATATTTTTGAGATCAAAATTATTTGATGCCCTTTTCATATTCTGTTGATATGAATTGTATACCAACTTCCCTTGTATACTAGTATCACAAGTGCATTCCCATTCACATTATAGAATGGAGTGATCCATGACCATATTACTCATAGATATCATTTCCATTTCTTGAGGATTATTTTGACACAAGCTTCAATGAAACTTTTTTTTTCTTCAACTATAAGATTAAAAATGTTCTCTTTATTGTCAATGTGGTAGAAGTTTTCTTCTATTCTATAAACTTTCATGATAAAATTCATTGTAAATATTTATTACTGAATTGTTTTTTATTGAATTTATCTATATTTTATGAATCAAAAATATGTATAGAAATCAATATATTATGAGGAAAACATCAATAAAATATGCTTTTGTTTTCTTAATCATGTCACGTTCCAGTTCAGTGATCCCACTAAATTTTTTCTTCAAGGAAACAAAATTCCGAAACAATATAATCCATCATCCATTTTCTTTAGATTATTCAATAAATATTCATTTATCGTCATATGGGAAGAGAATCCACTATCAAGACACACAATTATACAATTATTTTTCACTTTGATGGAAAATTTTGTAAGACATGATTTCTCAAAATTCTTCTTTTCCTTCAATGAAATTTTTTATTGAGTGGAATATAAAGATGGCCTTTCAGAAAATTATTCCATATGCATTGGATCATTGTACTAATAATTTTCGTCCATAATAGAAAACTAATATTTAAGAGGAAAACCATCTGGTTGGTGAGTATTGACTTGTCTTGGTGTTTTGTATGTATTTTTCCTTCTATTAATCTATCTGCAAGAAACATATTTAGGTCCAATATTAAAACAATGAAAACTATATCATAGAAACTATTTCATATATAAGATGATTTATGTGATTTTATTCTCATTTTATGTATTCCTATATCCTTTCAATTCAAATAGCTCTTAGCTTCATTACAATATGACACGGTATGACCTATATAGTCATATAATTTTCATTTCATCAGAGAAAATGTCTTTGAATTTCTATTACTCATCATGTAACCATCTGTAAGAAAAGACTCTTACTTCTAATAATATTTCGAATCTTAAGAGTTTTTACCAGTTCTCTTTTCTATTAGATATGAGGATTTCATTTTTTGGACATCAGGTGAGTTTTCTATATGTCCAAATTTAATCATTCCTTTATTTTGTAAAATTACATTTATTTTATTAAATATATTAGAATCAAACCTAATTCCACTATATTTCATGGATGAGGATATTTGTCAAGTCAAAACCATTTATAATCCATCAGTGTCACAATTATCTATGGTTTAGTAGCTTATCATCTAATAGTATTCATAACAATATTTTCTTCTCTATTTATTTTGTGTTTGACTAACATTCATGTTAACTCCAATGATTAATAACTTATACTTCATGTATCCTAACAATCTTGGACTTATAATCTAGTATGTATGGGAGTTCATTGATGATATTTTACTATTATTCAATCTCGAGCTGAAGTTCTATTTTATATTATGATTTTTCAAAAAAAAGTTTAATTTTATTTTACTACTTATTCCAGTCAATTAATTTCATCTTCCAGAAGATAAAAATATTCAATTGACTCTTCTGAGATTGATTTCCAATTATTTATTCTATTTTATTGATTCTCATTCCCACCAAGAGCAGCGTCATGTTTTATCTTGAGATCATCATTAGAAATAAACTGATTATCTCAATAATTATTTTTGGATGGATCTTACTTTTCAATTATTTCAATCACAGATTCATAGGTTCCAGATATAAACTCTAGTTTTCATTCCTCAAAAAATTAATTTTCATCATCTTATTCAATAGATAAAAAATTATATCACAGTAATTTCATTGCATATTTTAAGTACCCCTTCAAATAAAACATTTTATGTGGAATCTACATGTTTCATACATCACATTTTTTATCATATAACAACCTTGAACACTTATAAATATTATGTTATACTATACCAAAATGAAGACAGTTCAAGTTTAGCATTCCTTCAAATATCCATTCCCCTCTCATGAATTTCATAGAAAATGGAGAAAGGAGTTCATCATTCGTATTACCATCAATATCACCATCTCTAGAAATCTCTCGTTTTTAAAATAATTCAAATCCCACCTTCTTTCTAACATGACTTGTTGTATACTATGGTTTGTCTCTCATTTCATATGCTACTATAATGATCATAAAATCATCATAGGAATGTTTTTAAATATCTATTTCTCATAGGATGAATCATATGGATTGTAAAGAGTTGAAAATATTCTAAATATTTTCTTTACAATGGAAATGTATTTATTATGTTCACCAAGTTCTCTAGTTTGTCTTATAACATTAGTAATTCGATTGAAAGGGTATATTTATCTTTATGAGGATGCATATTTTAAACATCAAACTAGTAATGAAAACATAATGTTTGACCTCCTTCAATTTCTTATCACCTTCATATTTATTTTATAGGTTTCCCCACATTGATTTGGATGAGGACATATACAATTTTTTAGATAGATATGATCGGAAATTACTGTAGTTAGGGCATATTTTTCTTTTGTATTTGTATCAAGAATTTCCCTACATGTTTCAGTCATAGATTGGTATGTTGAATAGCATACTTATATCCCTTTTGTAGTAGAATATGATACTTTTATTCCAAGAGATCATAGATTTTATGTCATCATTTTCCACTAAATATGGAGGAGGATTCCATTAAATAAGGGAGATCCCCTTACATTTACTAATTTCCTCATGATAGAAAAGAATGATATATTTAAAACCAATAACATGTATGCTCTAGTACAACATGACGTAATCTTGAATGCCTTGAGAGGGGAGGGGTGAATCAGTTGATAATGTTTTATTCAAAATTGAAAGATCGTGTTCCACTATTGGTAGGAACTAATTACAATTGTCATAAGGGAATGTGCTGAAAACATAAAACCATGTGAAAGGAGACCACCCACCACTTTTACTTGGTCCACCACTAATTGTTAGTCTAAGTACAATACACTGAATGTGTGTCAATCATACCTCATTAATTTAATCTTAACAATTTGTTGAATACATGGGAGAAAACATAGTCACCCTATGTCTGACAAACTTCCATTATAATATATTATGGATATCAAATTGAATCGCTCAGAATACTTCCATCGACTCCCCCAATCTCATTGCATGGAGAGATTCCTAACAATGTTTAACGACTTTTCTGATCACAATAATAAATTTTTATTGAATATGTTTTCCTTATCTACAATGATACTCATCTAGCACCACTGACCTGAGGTTTGCACAATGAAAGAATGGGTCACAAAAAAATTATGTTGAAAACTAACTCATGTAATATTCAACACATTAAAAAGATAACTAACTTATCAGAACATTATACCATCATGAAGCTTGCTGAGAAAATGAGGAATGCCCCATCATCATGAACCACCATTTACTCAGAAGCATTAGAATCATTCATCACATAACAATTCTTCTCAGGATTCTGAATTTTTCTTATAAACACATATTTAAAGTGCTCCCTCAACTTCCCAAAATTAGAGAAATTGCAGATTTTATATGAATAATTTTTTGAGAATAGAATTGGGGTAGACTTATATATATATCGGATTGGGCATTCATGATGCTCTACAACCTCCAAATAATTTTTTGGATCATTCAAAAATATATTCTCTTTGCATCTCTATTTTAGATGGTGTTATGAGATTTTACATTGCCAAAAAGATTTTGATGGATCCATCATTGGCTCATGATGCTCCAATTAGTGTATTTGAGGAGAACACCATCATTTTTCACAATTCTCTATATCTGATCCAAAATCATCCTTATTACTATAAAACCAATTCCTTTTCAAATTAATGGAGTGTTTATTCCAAAAAAAACTTCCATTCATGATGGTAGCCCTTCCACTAGATTTTTGACCACACAATTTTTGAAAAAACTGGGAAATGATGAGACCTTCAACACTTTTGTAAGACTTTACTATAAGATGACCATCCATGAAAACTCGCTGATCTTAGATACTGAATATTTCCAAAAAAATACAATCCAAAATCCATTTCCACTAAATAGCATCCTTTTTTCCAAGGAAACACATAATCTACACATTTATCAATTTGATACTAACACTCCTTACCCATTTTTAAAACAGTAATACATAAAACACAATATTTTAAAAATGGATAACTTAAATACAAAAGGTCCAACCTATTATATTAATTTATAGAAGAAGTTTAAACTCTTACATAAAGACATGGATACAAAAATAACTAGTTCATTAAAATATACACCATTTACAACTATGTTTATTAGATATAGAAAAATTATTAGGTATAAGATCCTTAAACGCATTATTAAAAAACTAGTGAAATTGAAAAAATTAGAAGTGTTTGATGAACTACATATTAATGGTAAATATATTAAATTATAATTAAATTCTTTCAGTTATCATATGATGGTAATAAAGGTATGTTTACATAATAAAAGTTCATCATAATAAAATAATTTAATTCTTACCCATCAATACATAATTCATAAATAATGTGACATTCCATGAAGCATCATTGAATGAAATATTTATTATAATGAATAATCTCATTTTACATGATATCAATATTGATCAAAGGATCCATTAAATAATTATATCAAGAATAATGAAAATGTATTGGTTTCTTGGAACACAAAACGTTCATACTAGAGTTACATAAAAAGATATTTTCAATATTTCTTAAGAGTATTATATTAATTGTAAACTTAATTATATATTATGATTAATATAAAATTTTCTTCTCTTATAAATAAATTTTTACCAGTTAAATTTGTAACATTACCTAATGCATTAGAGTGTTATAATGGACCCAAAAATTTGTGGTTTACCATGTCACCACCTTTCCTTGGTTTATAATGAAACCACATATTATTGGTTTACAATGAATCCACATATATATCATTTATAAAATTTTCAATGTTAAACATAATGATAAAAAAATTCATCTTTTAGAAAAATAATAACCATTTTTTTATATCTTGATTTACCTATGAAAAATATATGGGTTCCCAAAAAATATTATTAAATAAATATATATCCATATAGGGAAAGAAAAATGATTGTATCATTACATCTTATCTCCAATTAAGGATAAGTAATATCAAGGCTTGTTGTCCTTTGATGAATAAAATCACCACAAAATTACCATTAGAACATTCATGAAGAAAATACCCTTTCCCCTTTGAAGATCACATTTTAAAACAAAAAAATCACAAGATATATTGAAAATAATTTTATATTAAAATATACATGTCGACATATAAATGAATAATCCAACAAAATAATTTAAAATTGGGAGAGAAAATACATTCATGTATTAAATGTTAAAAGCAAACCTTTCTCTTCTAATATTTTATAATGAGTATCCACAGTTAGTCATATGGAAACTATTAATAATATTCTTTCTAAAAAAAATAAACAAGGGTAAAATATAATGTAAAATAATATTAAAAAATTGTTTTTAGGAATAAATATTCTTTGATATATTTTACAAAAAATTGATACGTAAGAGAAATATTACCAATAAAAACGGACAAAGATGTTTTGTTGAACCTAAAAACAACATTATTGATATTTATTTATTAAAAAAAGTGAAAAAATATAAAATTAAATTAAATCCAAATTCAAAACCATAATAGAGAAAAATATATTTAGTTAAAAAATAGCATAATCATTTCTAACTGAATCATTGAATATAAAAATGCTAAAAATGATATTTTAACATTAATAATTTATACATTTGGAAACTTTTGATATTGAAATTGGTTCGGAGATATAATTTCATATGTCCATATAAATATTATTAATTTCATAAATTAATGAGTTAAAATTAAATCATTACATATTAAGTACATCGTAAAATTGAAATTATGGAGTACGACATGAATCGTGTCTCGGGTAAATGATATTAGGTCAATAAAAACCATTACAAAGAACACAACATCTGATATTATATTTAATACATTTTGAGATTATGTGAATATATTTAAATACACATTAATCATGTAGAAATATATAATAATAAATATTGATATAAATTCATAGATAATAATTTCACAACAATGTCAATGAAGAAGAGTTATAATTCAATTAATGGAAATTTAGTAAAAAACATTTTATCATTGGAAAACTCTCATGTCAAATCCTCCAGGATGAAATAATATGAATTTACTCTCAAAATTACATAATGAATAAAAGAATCATGATATTACTTTTTAAAATGTAAGTATATAATATTTATAAAATAAATGTGGTTTATAACATTAAAATATTCATCTATGAATAGAAAATGAAATGAAATATCTCAAATCGATTCAAGAACTTCCATATATGTCTTTTAACTCGTTTTTAATAAACACATATCAATTATGTATCTATATTATAAACATTAATAGGTTTATTAATTTATAATTATTAAATTTTATTTATTTATTTTAAGCACATATATTATTACATAATGGACCAATTTCATGTGAGATATTTTGTGGATCATCAGTTCATTATTTCAAAATTAATTTAGTATGTTAACCGTGGTCATTTTGTTAATTATTCCATCTATTAATTAATAACAATAATGAACTAATTATCACATTTATCCTAAAATTATACTTTAAAGACTAATCATGACATATGGTTATGAGAAATGAACTATATTTCAATGATGTAAATAGAAGGTCATACATTTTCTAGAGTAACGTTTCCACTCTTCAACGAAAATGAGAGAATGAAAGTAAATATTATTTTATAAATAATTAATAATTATTATATTAAAAAAAATTTATCATATCATTAAAATATAATTTAATCACATTCTACCAACCATAACTAAATTTCTTCCCCATGCTTTAATATGTCCCTCACAAATTAATGGTTTGGGATTTAAAAAATAAATTTTTGGAAACCCATATGATATAATAGGTTTATAAAACATCAATTTTAGAAGTGTTAAAGTTAATTAAGTATTTAATAAATAAAAAATCATTAAAAGGTTCATATATATGATAAAATTGATTAGGGATGAAAATATGGACACGTGAGATAACACCCAAGGGTTAACAAAGAGTGATAGTGCTCATCAATCACAATAAATTGAATGATGTATAAAATGTTAATTACCCAAAATGAATAAATAAGTGATATTTTTAGTGTACATTTGATTAACTAGTCCTTATGTATGCATCAATATATCTTGATATTTGACAAACTAAAATTATCTTTTAACGATCACAAGATCTATAAAAGTCTTACAAGTCCTTATGTATGCATCAAAATATCTTCCATCACTAATAATGGTTAGAAATAGTAATATAATATAATAAATAAGTCTATAATACCTCAATTGTAACTATAAAAATACAAAATATTCATCTTCATACATGTTTAACCTTAAAAAAATTGAAAAATATGTCTATAAAATTTAATTTCTGAAAATTTTTAAGTAAGGTTTCTACTAAACATAACATTGTGCCCCTCCTAGAGAACATAAATTGGCTATCAATGCCGCATTCCAAATATTTGATTGTTGTTATCACTATAAAACAGTAATGAAAATCTGAATTCATAAAAAAATAAAATCTTCTATTTTTTTTAGATATATTGCATATATGTACCATGAAATAAACATGAGAAAATATAACATAATACATAATATTTGTTACCAATTTAAATGTCATCAATACTAACAAAAAACATATCATTATAAATATTATCCTTACATAGAGTAAATTTTAATGGATATCTTCTATAAATTCTGGGTTTTCAAAAATTATCAACATGCTATGTAATCACTTTTCCAGTTCATCGATAATGTTTAACATGTTCTCTCAAATTTATAATGAAAAATTTTTACTGTACAATACTTATACATTTATTTTTCTTTTGACCAAAATATCCCAGATAATTTAATAAAATAATATTATTCAAGAAAAAAAAAATAATATTTATAATTCCACTTATTTTGTAGTAATTTTATAAGCTTGAACCTGATCCCTTAGTTTCTTTAAGGTATATTACCTACACCCTTGGGGCATTCACTTTCATATTTCCCATATCAACACAGTTTGAAAAATGATCAAAAACAGTCTCTTTCATACCATTTCATCCACATTATTAATGATATTTCGATTCATAATATAATAAAACTTCCATTACATTAAATCATGTACCAGGGTGTTTCATTCCATAATTATCAAATGGTGGAGAATACTTCCTTCCATTCTTCTATTTATCCATATTTTTCTCTATGGTATACATTTTCACTATCTTCCCTTTGAATCCATATGACATAGATAATTTTTTCTCTTTAATTATTTTATAATATATTATATCCTTGTACTATTTAAAGGTTTTGGATACTAGTTCACATTAATGTGTTACCTTTTACCCATCAATTAAATGCTCAATCTTACATTATAAGATTACATGTATTGTCTATAGTATACACTACTAGACATGCAATGTCAGCTTCATATTTTGAAACATTTTAATAAATATTTATCCATAGATTTAAGAATTATCTCTATAAAAACTTATTCTTCATGAGGAGAATATTTTTCTAATGTTAGTACATGTGGCTTCCTACCTTTTTATTACATAACATTTTATTACATTTAAAAAAATGATATATTAATGTCTACTTTGTTGAAAATAAGTTACGTAATACATAAAAAAATAAAAAATTTGTTCTAACCCTTTTGAAATGATTCTATATTTGTTCATTTAAATTTCATTTACAACATCTCATAACCTGGGGATGTATGTCAATGGAATGGGTCACCATAATGACCAATAAGAGAATTTGAATGGGAACAAGTCTATAGGAGATCTTGAGGAATATCAAAATATTATGAGGAATGAAATTAAGTCACAAGAAAATGAAAATAAGGAATATTATAATAAAAATCATTTTAATCATAACATGTATATGTGGTTAAAATATTAACAAATACAATCATATTAAAAAACAAGGGTTAATCGGCTAGGTTCCATAAATGAAAATTACCCAAGTTATTCACTACGACATCATAAAACATGTCATCTACAGATATTTAATTCTTTACCCAATGCATTGGATTGCTATCAGGGAACACTCGTAATATTGATTATTTAATTTGAGTGACATAAATCATAATAAAACATTTCATAAATGACAAGTGGACAATAAAATATATTAAAATTATTCAATATAAAATAATGATAATTCACTTACCTGGTATTGTTACTCAAAAAAATTTAGAATTGGAACCTTCGTGCCAAGTGAAAACCTCAGGGAAACTATTTATGGGTTAAAACAACAATATCATCGTAGAATATTGATTTGGAGTGAAATTAAATAGGGAAATGGTTGGGTATTTATTTAAAAAGTGAATCATTTGTTCCATGATATCTAAATATAGACCGTAGAAATCTAGGTTATAAAAATTGAAAAATCCTGGGCTTGACCCTAGTTTTTTCCATGTTTTTGGGAATTTGGAACATATTTTATTTTATTTTAATAAAAAAAACCAATAATAGTATTATATTACTTATTATGAGATTGATGATTATAATTTTAACAAAATAATATTTTTAAAGACAAGGTTTCCATTTGGACACTTGAATGTAACTTTATGTTTGGAAATTGAATTAAATATATTAAAATACATTATTTTAATAAAATATAATAATGTTATTCATTTATTTTGGTAAAATAATTACAATATCATTATGAAATAATTATGAACTCATTAAATATACCAAAATCCTCAAACATTATTTTATTATTCATTGAAAATAAATTCTTTCAAAATATTATCATAAATTCACCATAACCTAAATTTGACATGACGATTTCAAAAATGGTGTTTATTTTATCAAAATAATTATCTAAATATTTGAACATTAAATTTTAAATATAAAAATCATTATTTATTAAAAAATATCTGGTTTTAAATGAAGAGAAAATTTTCTTACACTTACAAAATTGTAAGGACACGATAAAATTATTTTCAAATTTATATCAAAATAAATGTGATTTATTAAAAGAATTTCATTAAAATGTATATTATTCATATCATATAATTTTATTAATATGATTTATATCTTCTCTAAAATGTACAGTTTGGGTCAGAATTGTCAATTTATCAAAACCCTTATCCAATAAACCTATTTTAATTAACAAAATCTATTCATAAAATTGAATTGGGGGAATAAAAAAATTATATAGAATGTTTAAAATTTGTGTAACATGGTCTAGGACACATAAAAACAAATAAAACCTATAGAGAACCTATGTTTGAGATGTGCGATGGTAAAAGATTCATTGAGAAGGCTCTTCTAATGTCGACTGAGTTGTTATTTATAGTAGCATGAACTTCTCCTACATTAGATTTTTTTTAAACAAAACATGTTGAAGATTGTCATTTTCATTGTCAAGGGAGAGCCCTATTAATGAAACCTCTCTCTCTAGTTATGAAAAATGGGCTATTTATGACATGACACTACTTGTTGATTTTATCATGTATTCATTCAATATTAGGTATCTTATTTCTTTTTAAATTAAAAACACTAAATATAAAGTTAAAATTATTACTAACTTTATCATTCCCAATAGTAATAATATCCAGTGGTAATAACTAACAAATGAATATATAATAGTTTATAGTAGATGGTATTATGTTCCCATTATTATTAATTATATATGGTTTTGTTTTGTAAAAATATAGTGACACAAATATTTAGGGAAAAATATCATTTAATAAGTATGGGTCATTAAATTATTCCCCCTTAAAAAATTCCATCCAATAGATGTTCTCTCATTCCATGAGATGAGAAATGGTGAGGGTAATTACTTCTCAATATCTCATTCAGTTTCAATGTTTCCTCTTCAAATTTTATTTTTCAGCTTCAAGAGTTCTATAAGGTGGGTATTCATGTTTCATATAATATTTTCTCTATGGTCAAATATCAATACAAGATGATCTTAATAAAATATTTTGTGTTCTAGTTTTACAAAAATCTTGATTTAGTACATGTAAAGTGTCGGATATGTACTTCATCAAGATATATACACGTAATAATTCATGAGGGTCACCTGTATTTGGTGGAAGTACTATCTGATAATCCAATACACATATCTGATCAAGGATTTCATATGGGAAAATGTAATTGGACTTGAGCTTCCATTTTCTCCTAAATTGTTTGTCTATGTTACAATGTTCTATTCTAATGAACACTTTGTCACAAAAAACAATCTCAATATCCCTTTTGTAGTTATCTGCATAGATCTTCTACCGACTCTAATGATCCAATATGTGTCATTGGATGGAATAATCCATTTATCTAATATATTTCACAATATCATACCCAAGCATCTTTCATTAACCGACTTCATCCCAACAAGTTTGAGTTACACATCTCTTCCCATATAGATATTTATAATGTTCCAAGTGAATTCTTGAATGGATTTTGTTGTTATAGGAGAAATCAAAAAATGGGAGATGTTCATATTATGCACCTTTAAATTCTAGTGAAAATGTTCAAAGAGTGCACTCAAATGATTAAATTTTCCATTCAAATTGGCCATCAGTTAGGGGTGATTGTTCATAATGAAATTAATTTCAATATTCAATGAATGTTGAAGACTTCTCTATAATTCTGTTATGATCATTGTATCACAATTAGAGCTGATATAATTCCTTAATCCATACAACATCAGAACTTCTTTTATGTATATCAGGGAATGTCGGTCAAGTGATAAATCATACTAATATCAACGAAATTGGTAATCCTGGTGGGTCGATCAACTATAACCCATATCAAATTATCCCCATTGGATGTTCTTGAGAGACCAATGACTAAGTCAAGAGTTATATTTTACCACGTCCATGTTGGCATGGGTATTGGTTACAATATCCCTTTAATATGTTGTCACTCTTCTATCACCTATTTACATACCAATCACATTTTAGTGTATTAGGAAATATTTCTTTTTGTGTTATGTCACCAATAATGATCATGAACATCCATATAAATTTTAGTTATTTCTAGATGTGAGGTGATTTTATATCAATGAGAACCATTCATCAATTATCTCATTATTTCCATAACTAATGGGAGACATAGTCTTGTATAAAATTTTAGTACACCTTATTGAACATAATTAAACTCAAGAAACATCCCATTATTCAAATACTATACCATCATTTGTAAAATCAGGATCTTCTCTATGATATTTCATGATTGTCCCTAGTAATGATGGTTGAGAAATAAATTGGGATTGGTTTGATGATCTCACATCCCTTATTATTCCCATGTATTTTTTTATTATGTGTTAGATAAAAGGATATCATACAATACTATTCTTTTCTATCAAAATAGGTTCTTTCCTATATAATTCTTCAAATAATTTGTTTAAACTTCCATGTTGATAAAAAATTTAACATTCATAGTCTTTATGAATTACAACCATCTTCTTTTTATCATGTTTAACTACATATTTTGTGAATATATACATAAATATTTTGTGTTCTATGTATATATCACATTCCTCCACGTAAATATGATGCATCTATATTTACAGAGAGAAACAATAACCCAAAATAGCTCTAGGAAAGTCTTACTATAATTATTCTCATGGGGTTTTAACTATTGAGATACATAAACAATCAACCAGTTATGTTTTATAAAGACATAACCAATCCCTTTGGAGATTCACCTCAAAATAATAACAAATCCTTCTCTGATAGAGGTTAGGGTTTAAATAGGTGTAGTAAAAAATCACTTCTTCAACTCTTGGAATCATTCTTCACACTTTTTATCCCTGATGGACATATTCAAATTCTGATTTATCTTTTTTAGTGTATTAAAAATTTATGAAAATTTGTTCAAAAACCTCTAATACTATCATGATAAACACGGTAACTATGATTTTCAGTTATTTTTTTAGGATGATTCCACTCATATAGAACCATTCTCTTGGTAGGGTCAATTGTGTTTCCATCATTCGTTACTAATTTTTCCATGAAGGAAACTTATTGTATCAAAATTTCAAATTTTATGAATTTTCCAAATAGTCTATCCTTTCTCAGATTTTTCAATATAACCCTTTTACGATGCTCAAAATCTTAGTGTATTTTTTAATATATCATAATATTATAAATAAAAACTACCATAATTTTATAATGATAGTCTTGAAGTGTCTATTCATAAAATAAATAAATATAGAAGGATTTTTAGTTAATATGAAGGTCATAAAAAAACTAATAATTTCCATATCTAGATCGAAGGGTGTTGTTTGGAATATCTTCCTTCCTTTCCATAAATTGATAATAAATAGACCAAAGATCAATATTAGGGTTGAATTGATCCCCATGAAGTGGGTCAAATAAATCAACAATCCTTGGGAGAGGATACATGTTCATTATTGTGATCCTACAATGTTTTCTGTAAGTAATTCATATCATCAATGACCATTACCTAGTTCTTACAAGGAGAAGGGGTACTCCCGAAAAATACACAGATGGTCATAAAAACTCTTTCTCCCAAAGATCAAGAATTTGGTTCTTTAGTTCCTCCAGCTCCATTATTTCCATTCTATATGGGGTCATTGATATTTGATTGGATCCAGTTATGAGTCTAATAAAGAAATATACCTCTCATTATAGAGTAGATCAATGTAACTCTTCAAGAAAGATTTTTTTTGTATTCATGTAGGATGATAAAATATTTATATTCTTAGACTTTCATTTCATTATTTTTATTCGCCGGTCATCTCCATAAACAATGTTACAGGAGGTGCCTCTAGAGAAATATTTGGGTGAGATGTATCTCCCTTAAAAATAACAATATGTTTTTCATTCAAAACTATTGAGATAATATTCTTTTTGATGTTGATGATAAGATTATACTTTTAGATCTAATCCATCATTAGTATAATGTGAATTACAACAAGAGAATGACTACTATATTTTGTGATGGGATTGTGCACACCAATTTTAATAATATAGTTTATTACCCTATTGATTCTTGAATAACCCATCTTGGAGTCTTGAATAATTACTCTCATTCCAGTAGTTCATGTATTTATTCTATATACAATGAAAACATGAATTAAATAATGTAATGTGTAGAATTATAGTCTAACAAAGTTATTTCAATCATTGAGTCAATAACGCGAGAACCCGCCACCACTTAATATAAAGCCTCTTCTTTAGCGATTATGATATAAAATTACATTTCTTTCTCCCATAGCCTATGTTGTGTGTAACGATGATTTTCATTCATTATATTCTTATTAAGATTTTGATTTGGAGATGTTCCTATGTTTTCAACACATGAAGCATTGGACTTCAGGCTGGGCCTGCATCATCATCCCTTTTTCATGATTATTGAACAGTTGAGGTTTCACCTAACAATGAATTTTCCATGTTATATGGACTTATATTTCACAATTGAAACATTTTACACTCTTGAGAAAGTAGTTACCCAAATAATTCTTCCCACATTTTTTCATTTATGAAGATTTATATTCTTTCTTCTTATTATGTGATCAATACTCCACCAAAATATTGTCTCTTAATATCTCTTTTTTCATTCGATTTCTGTGACCATTGTGCCTCTTTAAACTCCATTTTGAAATTAATATCCCTATTCTCTATCACATCATAGATGTTATAATCATGGTTAAATAGATTCATCCATTGATATGGTATTACTCCAACAAAGAATCTATCAACATTTTTATTAGGAACAATAAAATAGGTATTAGTTTAATAAATAGGTCTTGTAATGTTCATTTCATAGCTTCCAAAGAGTTTAATTCTCTTCTACCGTGATTTTAGAAATTATTTAACCATATTAATTTACATATAATGGGGAAAATATTTATTAAAAAATGATCTAGGTAACTCTTCCCACTCAATATCATCAATGTACATTATTGGATTGGTGTGTTTAATCATTGTCCACCACTGATCGACTTCTCCAAAAAGTGGTACACAACCAAGGTGACATTCTCTTCTATGGAATATTGGTGTACAAAATAAATCGCTCCTATAGAGATTATCCATTTTTCATCAATCAATGGGTCATTGGATCCACCAAATTAATGATTTTTTTATTCAAAATGAACGGAATTAAATATTTTCCTTTCAAGATGAATCTTTTCTCTTATCATTATTCTTGTTAGTTCTCATAACTCGATTTAGTTGATTCGTCATTCTCAAGAATTTCTTTATTCTAATGACCATCAGATAGCCATCAATGAACGGTCCATCACCCAAATTTTTTATGTGGTTCCTCTTATTTCATTCCATTTTCTAAAATAATTAATCTTTGTATGAAATGTTTTTATTTTAAGAATTTTATAATTATAAATGAATTTTTTATTTTAAATCATCATGCGTAAATATGTTATTCTTATCAAAAAAATAATTTCCTATAAATCCTTCCGAATTGTAAATTATAATATTATGATTAACCCAAAATATCTCCTGGTAGTGTCAAACCATGAATTATTTATGGTATGCTTTCATGCATCTGTTCCTGTTTGATTACAACACCAAGAATAATTTTTAGGTGTTACCCAAAGATATATCTATGCCCTAGAAACATCAACATGTTCATATCCAAAGTGTGATTTCATTACTTGGAAACCACTTTATAATTTACTAAAATACTAGGATGTATTAAAATATTTAAAATTTTCTAAAAGGTTAATTTTAATGGTTTTATAACTATATGTCCACAAATAAAAAAACTATCATATTATACAAACTATAACATCATGAATTTTTAAAAAGTAATTTTTCATTACATTATTAAAATAAAGAATCTTGTAATGTTTATTTTCATGGAAATAAGATACATATTACAGAAAGGCATGAAATATTCTTCTAATATACTTGAAATACTTTTCTATTGGTTAAACATATGTAAAAGTACTATATCTGATATCCTAGGAGAATACATTATAATAAAGTGTAAGAATAACTCATAGTAATCTAATATGCAATGGAAATAATTTATATGTTATCTAGAAGAATATCAATAAGAACACGAGGACCTTGATTAAGGCATGCTGAAAATGAATATGGCATATCATAATAATAAAAAATTTACGTTGAAATGGAAATATGAACAAAATATTTATCATTGACATTCAAAATAATATCACCAATATTAATCAATATGGATTAATAAATGATCATTACCATGGTTAATGAATAAGGTATCATAATACATGTCATATCTTCATATTCACCTCATTACCCAGTGAATTGGAGGTTTATTAGTTTTAACCATTATGATGTCTTAATTATTGTAATCCATGCATATTATAATAAAAAATTACTTAAATATCCAATGGAGAATAGAATATGGGTTTCATATCAAAATCATGGAATTTCAAGTGTTCATAAAAAACAATGCCACTCTACAATGTTCATCCTAATGAAAGTAAATGAGGGTTTCATGTATGATAATAAAGGAACAAAATAAAAAATTAAGTTTTTTATTTTAATGCCATTGTAGAATTAATAGTCTTTTTTATTCACCAGAACAAAATAAAAGTTGATTTTTTTAGGAGAAGTAGGAAATTTTGGGAAGTTAATTCGACACCATAACGGGTATAAAATGTGGATTTGTAAAATGGTCAAATGAGAGTGTACAAGGTTATACCATTAATAGAAAAATTTATAATTAATGGTATTAATTTGATGGTTTATAAATGAGTGTAATTATAATGATTATAAGAATGATACAAATAAAGATTCTTGAATTGAAGATAAAAGATAGATAATTTTTTACCTTGAAGAGTTACTCCTTTGACTTGAGGATTGGGTCCTTGTGGTCATGAAGACACCTTTGAGTAACACATTGGGAGGTAAAAATATTATATATTCCAGGATTATTTATTTAGTGTAAATAAAAATGGATAAATGGGATGGTAGATATTGTAGAAGTGTAGGATGTTTTTTAATAATTTTTAAATAAATGCCTTGGAAATTTTGTTTTTGGTAAATGAAACGAAATGAGGAGGCCCATGGGTTTTCCCTTGTTTTTTGGAAATTTGAAACATATTTTAGGTTATTTTAACCATGAATTTAAAAATTCATATTTTATTACTATTGTATATTGAAAATAAAATTTTTCAAAGTATAATGTTTTTAATGATATTGTATCCATTTTAGACATTGTAAAATAAAAATTAGGTAGGGAAATTGATTAAAATATATTAAAACATTAGATATTAATTAAATAAACCCATTGGAATCATTATGTTTTTTAAATTAACTATAAAATCATTAAGATATAATTATTATGTCATTAAACATATTCAAATCTCCAAACTATATATTTACATTTCACAGAAAATAAAATTATATTATAAAATTCCCAAAAATTGACCCTAACCTAAATATGATGTTGGTATTTAAAAAAATGATACGTATTTTATCATAATAATTAACTAAATATTATAAATATGACTTTTAACTATACAAATACTTATTTGTTAAGATAAATAGATGGTAGGGAATTTAAAGTTAATGTTCTGGAATGCAATAATTTTTAATGCAATTATTAAATTAATTTATCATTCACATTTAAATAAAACTATTATTTCATACCATTTCATTAGAATATTTATTATTCATAACACCCTAATTTATTTTAGGTATTTTCATATTTTTTGGAATGTAAAATTTTGGTATGATAATTCAATTTATCAAATTCCATATCAAATAATTCAATTTTAAATATAAAAAACTATTATTAAAAAAACATGATTTAAAAAAATTGTATTTATTAATTTTAATTAAATTTATGTATCTATATGTGTCACACATAACCCCTTATACACTTTTTTACAACATAAGGATAACATTTGTGATGGTTAGAGATTCATGTGGTAGCATATCTAACATCTAACAAGTTGTAATTTCCCCTAACATGAACATCTATCGTGGTGATTCCATTAAGGACGCACAAATTGAAACATAAAATAGACTAGGTCAATGAATAACCCCATTGACTCTACCTCTCTCCCATGTTCGGACAAACGTTCTTCATATGGAATAACTCTCCTGATTGAGGACATTGATCCGACTTTCTTCATTTGTTATTTATTTAATTTTTCATTAAATACAACAATTATAACATTATGTGTATTACCAAGAGTATGGTTTCTAATGATCATATTGACCAATTGTCATAATTGACCAATGGACACATACTATTCCATACATGTTGGTAAAATTTCACTTTATATTCACTTATATATTAAATTTATATTCATTGTGTAAAAAATAACAAACATTTTAATAATTATATTTTATGATATCTGGGTCATTATAATACCCTAAAATCCTTCTATTTAATTTTGTATTCCTTCTTCCACCATAGAGTTTTGAATCATTTACCCCTATTAATATACATATCCAGATTGACAATAAAAATCAATGAATATTTTCTCACATTCATTACTTAAAACATAACCCAATATCATCCCTAAAATAATTATCCATTTGTTACCTTAAAATTTATTTGAAGACCAATAAATAATGAAGGTTTAGAGATCATAAAGAAATATAACATTTTAACATTTTGTGTTGAATCAGTATGATACACTATACAGGTAAGGTATCTTCTCATAATTTGTGTTAGCTATGCCAACATCGATATAATTTAAATAGTTTGAGATATTGAACTAACTTCATCTTTATTATCATTCCCATGAGGGAAATACCTACATGTGTTATATAAAATGATATATTTTCCATTCCTTCCACTGTATAATTTCTACAAAATTATATAAAATAGATTATATCATAGTGTTATAAACAATAATTTATATTCAAAAAACACGTGAATTACTATCCATAAATTTAAAAATATGTTCCTTAATAATATCATAATTTAATGTCATGATTTTTTTCATAATTATTTCAAGTAAAAAAATATCTATAAATTCTTCATATATTTTTATAAATAGAATGATAATTATCCGAATCAAATCCCCATTGAGTGTTAAATTAGTTGTGTTGTAAGTCATATTTTCTGGTACTGGGTAATGTTTGAGTCAATGCCAACACACCATTTTAATATTTATTAACCATTGGTTCATCAGTACCAAAACCATGTACACATGTAGTACCAAGACATGGATTTATTTCTCGAAAACATAACATAATCTTTAACTTACAAAACATTTGAATGTTCTTCTAACCTTATAATCAATGTCTTTTATCGGGTTTTGTTCCATAATCTAAATGTAACTTCATCTAGTTCCTAAAGTTTATAATAAACATCCTTTAATACCCAAATTATTTTCCACATCTGTGTGATCCCATGTTCAGTGTATACATTATTAAAATGATTTAAGAAATAAGGAATAACAACATTAAAGGCGTACTACTTTATTACTCTTGGTAATAAAATATACATACTATAAATTCACATTATAATTGAAATTATAAAATACAGAAATATTTTTCTTTGGTAAATAAATATTTACCATTAGTATATCCAAAAATATCAAACATTAAACACATTCTTGTATCTTGTGAGAAATAAAACATAATAAATAGGTGAGATCAAATGCTGAGTAAGGGAATAAGTACTGTGGATTATATGAATAAATATAACACAATCAATTAGTAATAAATTTTTGAAATAGGAGGTTACCTGGTCTAAAACTGAGGGAAATTTATTTATTAAGGTAAAACATACAAAATTCTAAAAGATAGTATTTATTTTAATCTTTATCATAAAGGGGATGAAAATCGACAAGGAGGTTATCTAATAAGTTGATGGCATGGATAACTCCCTTGTTTTCAATTCCATCCACAACCATGTATACATCAATAAAAAAAATGAGTGATGCAATAGATGATTATACATAGTGAGTGTAGGAAATCCATCCCTTGAGTTATGAACAACCATGAAAGATCTTTCATGCCATTCAAGAGAGAATGCATGAATGTTGTTAAATCACTTTGTATCTAAATATTAGCTTGTTTTTTTTGTAAAGGTGATAGAATGGATGACACTCAATATTTATTCTTCCAATGATGAGGCAATTCCATAGCTTCTATATAAGTAATAGAGAAGCTTCACAAGGTAGTTCATATAAATTGATCCACAGCCTAATAATCCTGGGTTACCCTTAGAGGATCCAAATAAAATTAACATTAATCCATACTAGGATAGAGGATTGCTATAAATCCTCAAAAGTACATCTTTGATGAACGTAAATTCCATCAACCCCAAGGTGTTTCAGAATTCCAAAATCTATCTTTGAGTTGTTTCATTTTCCCTTCTTAATTGAATTAGCATCATGAATAACATTAAGGTTCCTCACCTAGACGGAATGTAAACGGAATGATCTATTATAATGAATAAAATAATTTCTATCTTAACAAATCATATAGAGGATCTCAAAAACAGTAGCTATAAAAAGATTATTGACCGTCTAAGAATCATATGTAATAGAACAGTGAAAATTTTGTCCATTTATTGAGTCATGAAGATACCATTTGAAATAAAAAAATATAATACATATAATTCCAAGGAGTTATAGAAGTAACGCATGAAATAAAGAGATGGTTAGTTTCTTCACTATGTTGATTATGAAGTATTTATTTAGAGAAAAGTCAAATCTAAAAATATTATAGGCAAATATCTTAGGGACTCATTTGTGATTAACTGTTCAAAAAAATAGTCAGGCTCATAGTCTTTATCTACAAGTTATCAAAAACATTAATCCAAACAAAATAAATAACATAATTTATAGAATATTTGTTGTAAAATGGGTTATATTTGAGGATTCCATTGTGAAATGGTTCAAAAAATAATAAAATAATCAGAGTTGGAAAAGGGGTAATTTTTAACGACATAGGTCACATTATTAGTTAAATTAATGATGCGAAGGATTAAAACATCATTAATGGAAACATTATTTTTCCCAAGTAATTGATTAGTAGTAACCATTGATATCATAAGAGCATTATTCTCTTTTTCTAACAAGAAATTAATTGAATAATCTCAGCAAGCATTCATATATAATTATATATAATGTTGGAAAAATATATCTTAATTGACTGCCATATAAAGGAGTGCATATAATTTAGGTATTCTTTCATTAGGTTATCAATAAGACATGTTTTAAGTAATGAAAAATGAGTTGATTCATTGCAATGTATGTTCCTAGTATATATAATTTGCAAGGAAACATTTATGATTTTCAATTTTTTTATTCTTATACGAATTTTATCTATGTCATTACAATTGGTAAACCAAGTAATAGCCACAAGTTTCCTTTTAAAAGTGCATACACACTAGAAAAGGTTATTTATGGTGAAAATAATTTTTTTGAAGGTTCGTACATTCCTTTTTTTAACTATCATTGAGTGACCCATTTTAAGGACAATATTACATTTTACAAGGAAAACACTCCAATAAATAGAAAGGTAATTCTCCTTCCAAAAGAATAGATGGTTACAATGTGATAATTTGTTTTGAAAAGTAACTACTTTTAGCTTTGAAAAAATAAAATGGGGACATGAATGTAGGTGAAATGGAAGGATACTACCTTTATACCTAATTATTTAAATAGGTTTTATTTTCTATTATATTGAAAACATTCACGACAGATGATAAATATTTTATTCCAACTGATGGATTGACCGAAGATATCTTTATGATTAGATTGGGAACCCATCAGATTTTGAATGTTTCTTTTACCTTTCTGTAAGAAAAAATGATGTCATACACATATAAGAGAAGTGTAGGGACATCTAGTTTACAAGAAGCATGAATAGTATTAAGCTTCATCTTATACACATGAAGAGTGAGAAATATGCTTATGTAATCTTTTTCAGTCAAGAAAAGAATGACAGAGAAGTGATGACCTTTCCTAATACCATTGTAGGAGTTCAAATAATCATAATGAGTGACATTATTTGGATGGAAATAAAATCTTATTTGAATAGTGTTTTAATTTAACTGATGAAGAGATTCATAAAACCAAAACCATGAATAATCATTAATATCATGCATCATTCAATGGTTTCAATATCCATTCTGGTTTAATTTTTTATGGTAATCCTTATTCAGCTGGTATATTTCATTAAAAATTTAGTTCATTCATTGGCAAGGGAAAAAATCGTGAATGGTAATATCATTCAAAGAACCAAATTGGTTCTAAGTGGTAATTTTATTGAAGATGGTTTCCTCTCTGTTGCATGGATGTTTATTATTGATATTATTTAGGGTTTTAACAAGTGAAATGGTTCTAAAGAGATGTATCTATGAGGAATTTTATACATAAATGATTAAAGAACGAAAAAATGTATTCAGAATATAGGGAAGCATATCATTGGCGATGAATGTTTTTACTATCCTAAAAACATAAAATTTCATGAAATCCCATTACTGTGGAAGAAATACTATAATAAAACCATTATTCCTAGGGACTTTGTCTAGTTTTAAGATAGAGATGATGTCCTTGATCTCACGATTAAAAAAAATGCTGGTGAGAAAGGTGTTATTTTCTTCATTAAAATCTACAGGGATAACATCAAGTAAATGTTCATTAATGTTGTATAGGCTATCAAAAGTATTTCTAAAGTATGAGACATGATGACTAGAAACACCATCCCTATTAACAATATGGTTTTTCTTGTCTCATAGAAATTTTTGAGGTCTATAAGAATTCATGAATCTATGAAGAGAGTTCTAGAACATAGTATTTATGTCCCGTATTTGAGCCACATTTTTTTGAGTATATTTTTTCTAAAAGTTATCTTTCATGGTGATCTGATAAACACATTTAGTTATAAGATTAATTTATTTTTGAAGGTCCATTCTGAAATGAGAGCTAATAGAAGCTGTTTGAATTTGGTTATGGTCCTATTATAAAAGGAAATTCTAATTTTCATTTTGATTAGAATTGGATCTAACCAATCTTTATTCATTTGTTTTATTATTTTCAACATAATAGAATAAAAAAATAATCATTACGATGGTTCAACGATGATTAAAAAATTATTGATGTTATCAGAATCAGGATAAAATATCAAACCATTATTGAATCAAAAAGAAAGAATTGGATTTATTATTATCCTAAAAAGGTTAATATAGATTTAGTGATGATCAAAGATTTGTTTAGAAAAGGTGATACTTGAGATAGTGTCCCATTTATCTTGTGTTTGGTCATTTTGAAAATCAATTCCCAATTTAATTGTGACCACCATATTATAGTGCCCCTATTCCATTTGATTTTTCTGTCAACAAGGTTAATTTCAATTAGATTGTTATCATCAAATGAGGTTTTAGACTCTCTAGAGGAAATCATAAAGTGATATGGGCCCATTTTCTCAATAGGGTTGAGAATGGAATTAAAGTCACTAGCCTCAATTTAGAGATAATAAATACAATTTCCTAAATAAGAATGATCATCCATGTAGTTCTCCTTTCCTAATATATATTCATATCATTAAAAAATAAACAATAAATGTTGTATCTTCATATTTTAATTCATACATAACCACCTCATAATATGTTTTAGAAACAATAATATTATGTAAGGTATTTTTAGAAAAAATAAAAAGTATTTCAATTGAGTGGGAATTTTTTCTACAATATGGAAAATTTAACAACATGATTTATATGTGTAAAACCAGAAAAAAAAATTTGTTTTTGGTTTATAAATATCAAAAAAATTGAGTAATAAGTACTGTGAAATATTTTTGAAGCTATAAAAGTGTCATAGTTAGCATTACACTATCATTTGAAAAAAAAATATTCAATTAAACATGTACTTTGGTTTTGAATCCCCCCTTCTTCTTACTCCTAGAACCCTTCCTCCTGGAGGATCTTCAAATGATTTTATTATTTCATGCTCTAGGAACCTCTTTTTTATAATCATAGATTAATCCTAATTATTATTAATAGTATCTTACATAACATCAATGATTTTACCTATGTAATTATGTAATGCCCTGACCCCAGCTACCCAGAGTCGGTGCATTACTCGTAACATTGGCATGATCACAAAAGATCAAGTCTCAAAAGACCGATTAGTTTAGTAGCCTTGGAAACACTAGATACGTTTATAAATGTTACATTACATCATAATGTGAAAAAAAAACAATAACAAAGTCTCCATAGTCCACACTCATACCCTCTTCTGACTATCCCTGCAGGTCATTCATAAAATACTTCTTCACATCCTGGAAAATATTAAAAAATTGATAGGGGTGAGATCAGATGCTCAATATGTATAATAATATTGCGGAATATTTCATAAATAAAAATTAACATTTAAGGAAATGTATAACTAAAACAAAAGCCTTTTTAAACTTGAACTTCAGCAAAATATGGATAAAATAAAATTAAATAATGCCATTTACTTACTCACATGGTTATTCTACTAGTCAAATAATCACATGCAATATAAATAACCACTTTCATAATGATGGAATGCATAATGCCAGAAAATCATAACCACATAGCCAAGGCCTCGTGCTAAGATCACAAATAAGATTTTGTCAAGGCCTCATGCCAAGACACTATTTTGTCTCATGAGACCTACCGATGCATCGAGGAGCTATGGCGGGCTCCACCCGTCACTTATTAAGTCCAATGCATTCCTCATATGAACAGGTTTAAACATATCATAAACCATAACATAATCGTATCAAATAAAACATGCATAAAGGAAACATAACATTTCTATATTTCAATCACAAGATATAAATTTAACACATTGATATAATAAAAAAACTTCAATAACCATTTTCAATACCAAAATAAAATAAAATTAAAACTTTGTATTTATTTTTCATTTTTAAAAAAGTTATGGCTTGTAGAGGAATCCGAAACTCAAATAACTGTCACGGCGGTGGAGAAGTCATTGTCGCTGCATATGTACGGAATGAAAAACATTCCTTTTTTTCATTTAGTAAAATGCTTCATATAAAAAATATTCCTTTTGAATAAACGTAAAATTCAATGGGGTTTATACACCGTATAAAAGAAATTTGTGTATAAAACAAAATATGCCTCAATGAATGGAGATTGATACGAAGTCCCATAAAAATATCATTTTTTAAAATAAAATAGATCTATTATGTTTATTCACTATATTTCGACATAAAGAAAGTATAAATACAAGATTGAACATAATAATATCATGACATAATTTTAAAGTAGGAGATTAACCCAAAGATTGGAAATTGGGTTAAGAAGTTCCATTACCTCGTGTCTGACATCACTCGATCATTCTTTAATCTGCGGAATAATAAACTAGATTTAATTTATATATTTATAAGAAACTTTTTCATGTTCATTATTACTTTTATATCACTTATTACCAAGTTACAAACATTATGTAATTATTTATGTTAATAACAGTCGTTTTGTCAATCTTTAGTACTTGAGTCAACAATATACTTCTTATAATTACAAGTTGTTCATGTGGTGAAATATCCATTATATACAGAATTATCTTCATTTTGTAGATATCATATATAACATATATATCTAGTATATACATGCATTTATAATATTACATATCATTTATTGGTAAGAAATGAAATGCACCGTTCACGGATATGGTAAGCCGTACGTACGTATGAATGCTAATTTCATTTCTATTTCATATTTTAATGGAATGAAACATAATTATATATAGTTATAATATAATTCCAGTATAATATATTGTATAATACCATTTAATCCATCCTTTATACATCACACATATGGTATTAATGATTCAAATCACTTTGAGGGGGCGGTAGTCCGCACTTCCTAAAATTAAAATATCATGTTTACCCATAATGGAACCCATAAAGGTATGCCATAAATGGAAAATAGAGAAGCTTAAGTGAAACATAAAAATATCATATATCATATATAAATATAGTGACATCTTAATGGCCACCATTGAAGGTGTTATATGAGTGATGAACAATCATCATTTCGTGAGGCAGAAATTCGCTATCCAGAGAAACTATATTTTCGTTAACCATTAGATGTAGGTGTGTGTGAGTTTATCTCGAATAATTCTTATAACAACATCCTAGTATATTGAGGATACTGGTGTTGTTACAAAATAAATGGATAAAAATAGTTAAGGGGGTTGGAGAATCAAAATAAAACAAAATAACATAAGAGAAGACATTACCTTAAAATCGGGTAACTCTTTTTTGATTTGAGCCAAAGGCTTCTTTGGGAATAATTCATCCCAAAGTGAGGCTTCTAGGAGAAATAGAGGGAAGTTGGGAGAGTATTTGGACAGAGGTTGGCCGATCCAAATGGCTTGATGCTGTGAATAAGGGGGGAGTGGTGGGGGGCTTTTATAAGAGGATATAAGGGGGACTCTTGGAAAGATTGAAATGTTACTTTATTATGAAATGTTTTTTTACGGATTCTAAAGGTCAAAAACTTAGATATTTCAAGGATAAGGTGATAAGGGTTAGAAATATACTCATCCAATAAGTTTTTGACAAGTTTAATCCTTGGATTTTACATTATCTTTTCATTTTATTTAAATCATTAATTAATGAGGTAATCGCTTCATCATCATGGTGTCATAAATAATTTAATTTATTTAATGTCTAAAAATTATAAAAAAAATATCATGATGTAGGAAATATTATTATATTTCTAATGAATATTTATAGTCAAAAATATGACTTGTATTACCCCATTTAAACATTGTTTTATTAAAATAACTCATGTTTGTGACATTCTTATTTTAACATTAAATAAAACGTTTTTAATGTCATTTTCCTACCAAAGTGGCTCCATGGGGTCCCCAAGTTGACCCATGGATTTTCATTTTCGGCCATGACTCATCCAATAGGGGTAGTACAAGTGTAAAGGTATTTTTCATATTTTTATAATATCATTTTTACCTTAAATTTCACTAATTACCTTTAATCGCGATTAATTAAACTTAAAAGTTATTATTCACCAAAAAAAATTATTTTAATCCCATTGAACCACATTTTACATCCTAATGAAAACCATGTATGTCATATTTTTGAAAATAAAATCACATAAGTGGTAAAATTTCATTTAAATGAAAAATCAGTTTTCTAACTACCACTTAGTGGTTTCACTATTAATAAAAAATTGGAGTTTTTCAGAACAATACCAAAATTTCACCCTAATCTATAATTGATATTCCCAATTCAAAAATTATGTCTATTTTATGAAATTACAAACTTATAAGTTGCATTAATTAATTTTATAGTTAATTCTTGTTGTCACAACAAATAGCGTTTTTTAAGAAACAATATATATCAAATGATTGACAATTGTTTATGTCCAATATCAAAGTGAAATTAATTATAATGACCACCATCGGATAAAATGGTAAAAATATATTCTAATTATACTTTAAAACAACTAAATATTATATTTTATCACTATAAATTATATTGAATAAAAAAGTTGTTTTTAAGTATTTTTCACTATTCATAAAAAATTGGAAGTTCTCAGAAAAATACAAAAAAATCAACATAGGATAAATTTGATATCCCAAATCCCAAAATTAAGTCCATTTTGAAATATAAAATATATATAATTTCAAAAAGTGGGTATTACTATTCATAATGGCTACTTTGATTGGTCTTGGTGTGTTAGAATCTCAAACTTGCGTACAATGCAAACTATTGCATTATTGAAAGAGAAGCGTATCGTGAAAGCTTCGAATGTTACATTATCCCCTCATTCAATAAATTGTGTCCTTGAAATTTGAAATTTTTCTTTGAAAATAAAAGGCTTAAAATAGAAAATACATTTGTTGAAAACCCACATCGGAAATGGGGTTAATAAGAATATAACATTAAAAGAAAGAAAGAGAAGTACCAAGGTCACCCGAGATAGCCCATACTAGGATTCTATGAAAATATGGATATGTAGGAGAAACAAACCATCAAGGACTGATGGAGACCTGTAGAAAACAGGATTAGTAGAATGTTAACCATATGAAAATCACAAACTTTTGATTGGTTAAACGGTTATTTAATCCCCAGTTGGAAAAGTTAACCGACAACGTTTTTGTTTTAAGTAACATTTCATAAAGTTGAGGAATTTATTTAAGAGATTTACTAAGAATGTAAGGAAATATACTTACTTGTAATGTAGGCTTTCATTCTTTAATAAATATTACCACAACCCATCCGTCACTCAAAAAGATAATATAACTCAAAAATATTATATTTATCTTAATCTTATAAGGTTTCAAATATTAACACATACCATTTATATTAGGAAAACTATTTTTTAATAACCAGAGACTTCTTGTAGGCTAGTGGTAGGTAATAAAGGCCTGTCGCACTATGTTTGTGGGTTCGATTCCTGTAACTTTGTCCAACGCGACGGGTTATCCCCCACCCTGCAGGTTGTCCATTTCGTAAAACTATAGTATTATAAAATTCCAAAAATGATATTCAGAAATGTTTTAACCTTAAAAAATACTATCCAAAGATCAACATAATCCATTCCAACCTTTATAGTTATCCAAAATACCTTCGTCGAGACTTTCTCTAAAATGTCCTTAAATTCCAAAATCAATTGTAACATTAGATTCCATAAACAAAGAAAAGATTCTCTTATTGTCACAAACTAAAAATATGATTTCCTTCATCATATTAAAACCTTTATGATAACAACATGTACTGCAGTACAATCCTTATATATATCACATTATTTTTATAAACAGAATATAATCCTTGAGTCCAAAAGCACCAATACATTAATTATTCCACTTCAACTGTAGTAATACCATAAGATTGATCTTGATCCCTTGGCCTTTTCTGAGGTATGTTTCCCTGACGCTTAGGAAATTCATTTTCATAATGCCCCATTTATCTTCAATTGTAGCATTCAATATTGATAGCCTCTTTCTTTCCCTTGCAATCACGAGCCTGGTGACCTTTTTATCCACATTTATAATAAACTCCCATTCTTTTTAGGCAATTACCGGGGTGATTCTTCCCAAAATTATCCCATAATGGAAAATCCTAATTTCCCTTTTTCCCTTTATCTGGTTCTTGTTCCACCATTCTCTTATTCTCTTTCTTTACTTTATTGTCATAAGATTTAGAGAATTCCTTTTCTGTCTTGATTGCATATGAGACAATATCTTCGTATGATGAAAAGGATTGTAAGACTAAGGCTCAATAGAGAAATGGTGTTAACCCATCAAAGAAATGATCAATATTAATTCTTGGGTTACGTATATAATCTGCAGCATGCCTCGCTATCCTTGTAAAGTTAGCCTCATACTTTGTGACATTCTCATCCTCCTTCTGCCTCAGACTCAGAAATTGCCTTTCCATATCTGCTTGATGGTCATGTGGAAAGTATTTATCTATGAAAAGATCTTTGAACTCTCTCCATTCCATATTTGATACTTCATCATCTTCCTTTGTGTTTTGAATCAGCGACCACCATTGATCGACATCTCTAGTGAGGCAGTAGATTGCCATGAAAACCTTGTCCCTTTCGCTACTCCCCAAGGCATGGAATTTTTTTTCTAAGGAGTTTATCTATTACTCATCTACTAATGGATTTGTACCCGCATTAAATGTTAGTGGTTGTTTCCTCATGAAGTAGTCTAACATTGATCCTCCACGTTGTGGAGCAGGGTGATCCATATGAGTAAGGTTATTATTCATAACCTGAGTGAGTTGTCCCAATATGGTAATAAGTTAATCAACACCAGTTGTATCTCCAGATCCACAATAATTATCTCGAGCAGGAGGGAAATCCCTACACGGAGTACGTGAATTGATACAGTTTCCATTCCATCCACTATGAACCATTTCTAAACAATGGCATAAACTATATTAGTTTATGATTCAAAATACATAATTCCATACTTGTAAAATACTTAACATAAATTGAACTATTTATGGATATAATCCATAATCATAAAAATGTTTTCTTTGAGGAAGTATATACTCATAACCCTTCATAGTGGTTTGTAAGGAAAATGATAATTATCCTAATCATATCCCCCGGGAGTGTCGTAACCAAGAGTGCAGCAAGGCCCGTTGTCGTGCACCGGTTCCCGTTCGGTTCTAGCTTAAAGTGGTGTTTTTCGGTTTTACCCCTAGGTACATCTATACCAGAGCCTCCTCTACCTGCTCGTATCCAGACAGAGATGTATTGCTCGGAAAACTCACAAAATATCTATAATACCAAAATTATAGGAAGTTCTTCTATACTAATCCTCAAAGTCTATCTTTGGGCTATGGGCTCTAATTAGATATTATCTAAATCTAGCTTCCCAGGTTAGTACTAAACTTCCTCTGATACCAACTGTAATGCCCCGACCCCAGCTACCCAGAGTCGGTGCATTACTTCCTAACATTGGCATGATCCCAAAATATCAAGTCTCAAAAGACCTATTAGTTTTGTAGCCTTGGAAACACTAGATACGTTCAAAAATGTTACACTACATCATAAAGTGAAAAAAAACAATAAAAAAGTCTTCATAGTCCACACTCATATCCTCTTCTGACTATCCCTGCAGGTCATTCATAAAATACCTCTTCACATCCTGGAAAATATTAAAACATTGAAAGGGGTGAGCTCAGATGCTCAATATAGATAACAATATTGCAGAAGCTTTTATAAATAAAAAGTAACATTTAAGGAAATGTATAACTAAAACAAAAGCCTTTTTAAACTTGAACTTCAGCATAATATGGAGAAAATAAAATTAAATAATGCCATTTACTTACTCACATGGATATTCTACTAGTCGAATAATCACATGCAATATAAATAACCACTTTTATAATGATGGAATTCATAATGCCATACTATCATAACCACGTAGCCAAGGCCCCATGCCAAGACCACAAATAAGATTTTGTCAAGTCCTAATGCCAAGACACTAGTATGTCTCATGAGACCTACCGATGCATCGAGGAGCTATGGCGGGCTCCACCCGTCACTTATTAAGTCCAAAACATTCCTCATATGAACAGGTTTAAACATATCATAAACCATAACATAATCGTATCACATAAAACATGCATAAAGGAAACATAACATTTCCACATTTCAATCACAAGATATCAATACAACACATTGATATAATAAAAACACTTTCAAAACCATTTTCAATACCAAAATTATAGAAAATTAAAACTTTGTATTTTTTTTCATTTTTAAAAAAGTTATGGCTTGTAGAGGAATCCGAAACTCAAATAATGGTCACAGCGGCGGAGAAGTCATTGTCGCTGCATATGTATGGAAAGAAAAACATTCCATTTTTTCATTTAGAAAAATTCCTCATATAAAAAAGATTTTTTTTGAATAAACGTAAAATTAAAAGGGGTTTATACACCGTATAAAAGAAATTTGTGTATAAAACAAAATATGCCTCAATGATTGGAGATTAAGACGAAGTCTCATATAAATATAATTTTTTTAAATAAAAAGATCTATTATGTGTATTCACTATATTTTGACATAAAGAAAGTATAAATACAGTATGGGACAAAATAATATCATGAAATAATTTTAAAGTAGGAGATTTGTAACATCCCAAGTAAGTAATGAATAATAGATATTTTTATCTATTTCTATTAATGATTAAGATAGTGGTTTAGAGGCTTAAAATGAAAATAAATACAATCTTATGCATGGAATACACTAATATTCTTAAAAGATTGTTTTACTTCCTTATGATGGAAAACCCTTTTTGAATCTATATTTTTACAATTTTATAAACTATGTTTGTCAAAATAAACTTATCCTTTATGATTGGGACATCAAAATTTACTTTGTGTGAATTTTTGGTATTTTTCTGACAATGTTCATTTTTTAATGAATAGTGAAAAATACTGCATTTTACATCAAAACTGCTTTTTAATCTAATTTATTTATATGATTAGATTATGTTTTGAATTGGTTTTGAAGTGAAATTAGAATATATTTTTACCATTTTATCCAATTGTGGTCATTGGAATCAATTTCACTTTGAAATTAGACTTAAACTGGTGTCAATCTTTTGAGACTTATTGTTTTGTAAAAACACGCTATTTTCTCTGGCAGTGGGAATTAATTATTAAATTAATTAATGTGACTTATATGATTTGAATTTTGTAAAATAGACTTCATTTTTGAATTCGGAATATCAAATATATCTTAGGGTGAATTTTTGGTAATTTTCTGAAAAACTTCAATTTTTGATGAATAGTGAAACCACTAAGTGGTAATCAAGCAAACTGATTTTTCAGTTAAATGAAAGTTTACCACTAATGTGTATTGAATTTTGAAAATCAGACATACATGGTTGTCATTAAGAAGTAAAATTTGGTTCAATGAGATTATAATATTTTTTTGGTGAATAGTAACTTATTAAGTTCTTAATCGCGATTAGTGGTAATTAGGGTAGTTTAAGGTATAAATAATGATTTAATAATAGGAAATGACCTAGAAACATGTCCCAACCTTATTGGTTGTGTCATGGCCGACCAAGAAAAGCCATGGGTCAACTTGGGGACCCCATGGAGACACTTTGGTTTGGAAATGACATAAATAACTTTTTATTAAATATTAAAATAAAAATGACACAAACAAGAGATGTTTTACGAAAACAATTTTTACATGGGGTTATAAAGATCAGATTTTTGATTATAAATAGTCATTGGAAAGATAAAAAGATTTCCTACATCATAATAGTTTTTTTATGATTTTTAGACATTAAATAAATTAAATTATTGATGACATAATAATGATGCAGCGATGACATCATTATTTGACGATTTAAATAAAATGGAAAGACAATGTAAAATATATGAACTACACATGGCCAAAACCAAAGGGATGAGTGGATTTCGAACCCTTATCACCTTAGACAAGAATTATATTAATGTGGGACCTTTTGAAACCGAAACACATTTTCAAATAAAGTAATATTTCTTTACGTTCCAAAAGTGCCCTTCCTCTCCTCTTATAAAAGGCCCCCACCTCTACCTCATTTCACACACTCCTCAAGCCTTTGGCTCGGCCAACCCCTGCCCATTTACTCTCTCCACATCCCTATCCTCATCCTATAGGATTCCCTTTGGGTATAATCCTTTAAAAGGAAGCCTTTAGGCTCAAATCAAAAGGAGTTACACATTTAAAGGTAATTCATTCTCTCATGTTCATTTGTTTTATTTTGCTTCTCCAACCCCCTAAACTCTTTTTATTTACTTCTTTTGTAACAAAAACAGTATCTTCAGTATACTAGGATGTTTTTATATGATATATCTGAGCTACACACTCACACAACTACATCAAATGGTTAAAGAACATACGGTTTCCGTGGATGGAGAAATTCTGCCTCCCGAAACGATGATTGTTCAATACTCATTTAACACCTTCAAGGGTGGCCATTATGATGTCACTATTTTTATATATGATATATAATATGTTTATGTTTTCCTTAAGATTATGTTTTTTTCATTTTGGGCATACCTTTATGGTTTCCATTATGGGTAAACACGATATCTTCATTTTAGGAAGTGCGGACTACCGCCCCCTCAAAGTGATTTGATTCATTAAATACCATACGTGGGACATATAAAGGATGGAACTATGATATTATATATGATATTATAATGGAATTATAATATACCTTTATATCATTATGATTCCATTCTATAAAATACGAAATAGAAATGAATGTAGCGTTCATGCGTACGTACGGCTTACCGTCTCCATGAATGGTGCATTTCATTTCTTACCTCTAAATGATTATGTAATATTATAAATGCAAGTATGTACTGGATATATATGACATATATGATATCTACATCATGAATACCATTCTGGATATAATGAACCTTTGACCAAATTAACAACATGTAAGTCTAAGAAGTCTATTTTTGACTTAAGAACCAAATACCGACAAAATGAACATTACTAACTTAACTGATTACATGATGTTCATAACATGGTATAAAAGGAATAATGAACATGAAAAAGATTGATAATCAAGTAGAGATTAACTCAAGTTTATTATTCATGATATTAAAGAGCGGTCGGGTCAAGTCGGATACGAGGTATGGGACTTTGTCTCAATCTTCTTTCATTGAGGCATATTTTATTTTATACACAACTTTCTTTTATACGGTGTATAAACCTCTTTGACTTTTATGTTTATTCAAAAGGAATCTTTTTTATACGAAGCATTTACTAAACGACAAAAGGGAATGTTTTTGTCGTACGTATGCGGCGACAACGACTTCTCCGCCGTCGTGACCGTTATTTGAGTTTCGGCTTCCTCTACAAGCCATTATTTTTTTAAAACGAAAAATAAATACCATGTTTTAATTTGGTATTGAAAATGGTTTTCATAATGTTTTTATTATATCAATGTGTTGTATTGATATCTCGTGATTGAAATGTGGAAATGTTATGTTTCCTTTATGCATGTTTTATGTGATATGATTATGTTATGGTTCTTGGGCATTATTATGAAGACGGGTGGTTCCGTGATAAACTAAGGGTGGGTGAGCCCGTTATAGCTCTCCAATGCATTGGGTAATGCGAAGGAGTGAAACGTTAAGGTTTTTTCGAAGAGATTTTAGGGAATATACTATGATGGGTATTCCAAACGTAACCAAGAGGGTTACTCCCTACGTAAGAATTTTATGAATGCCTCAAGTTACCTTTATGTCTTATGATTTATATGATTTATTCATGATTTTATGAGGTATGTTAAAGTGCCTATGTTTTATGGGTAAAGTATGAATTCATTATTATGTATATATGAACTCATGTTTCCTTTCCATGTTTTTTTATAACCCATACTGAGTTTTTATGCTCATCCCATGTTTTTGAAATGTTTTTCACAGGTCAAGGGAAAGGTACATGATAAGATGATAGAGTCAAGGATGTGTCAAGAAATAATCCATGTTTTATTTTAAATGTGTTTCCATTGATGGGAATGAAGAATACTATCTTTATGTAACCACTTTGTTTATATGTGGAATGTAATGAATGTTTTATGATCTAATTCTCTAAAACTCTAAACCCGAAAAGATCCTCAATGTGTAATCTTGTAATAACTCAAGATTAAGTACGGTTTAAGGCTGGGGCCTTATAAATGGTATCAAAGGGAGGTTTAGATAACTTTAGGAGTTATAATTCTATTAAATGATCATCCAAATTTTTTTTCGAAATGATATAGCATTTAAAGATTACCATGTTTCTTCATCTAAGACATGTTTGTTCAAAATGGTTTTCCGCAGAGGAAACAGGGAAGCAGTGCTATGAAGGCATACAGAAGGAAATAACCTTCCGAATCAGCATCCAGAAATGGTCGGAATTGGAACTGAACAGTTTGTTGCAGTAATGGCGTAGTTGACTCAAGCGATAAATGGCGGTGGTATCCATGCACGAGATCAGCCAGACCAACCGCAGAGGAACATGTCAGTGGTGGAACATTTCATGAGGCAACATCCACCATCATTCAGAGGATCATCTGACCCTGTGCTAGCTGAAGGGTGGATTAAAGCACTGGAGAAGATTTTTGATGTCATGGGGTGTTCAGACAATCAAAAGGTTAGTCTTGCTATTTACCGTTTGGAGGGTGAAGCAGATCAGTGGTGGTCTATGGTTAAAAATATTAGGGACGCCGATGAGATTGATGCTCTTGACTGGGATGAATTCAAAGGTATGTTTCTTGAGAAGTATTTTCCTAAGGCTGTTCGACTTAGGATGGAAAAGAAATTCTTGGAATTGAGGCAAGAGGAAGACTCAGTGGCTGCCTATGAATAAAGGTTCACTCGATTGGCAAGGTATGCTCCAAATTTTATCCGGGACCTTGATAGTAAAATCAATCGTTTTTACTCAGTATTAAAGCCAAAATACCGAAGGGCATTAGCTTCTCGTGAGTTTAAAAGTTATGAAAAGCTTGTTCGATGTGCTGAGAAGGTGGAAATGGAGTTTTCCGATGACCAAGTTTTCTATAACAACCAGCAGAAGAAGAGACCGAGGTGGCAAGAGAAAGGTAAGAATTCTTCAAAAAAGACTGATGGTAAGAGAACTAAGTTTCCAGTTTGTGATAAATGTGGCAAAAGGCATGCTGGGGAATGTCTTCTGAATTCTGGGAAGTGCTACTGATGTGGTAAGATGGGACATAAGGCTCGTGATTGCACTGAAAAGGATCAAGGTGAAGGTAAGAACAAATTTGATTTATAGTTAGTGAAATGTTTTAAGTGCAATGAGATGGGTCACTATGCAAACGAGTGTCCGACAAGGAGCTTGAGTGATGGGAAGCAGTTAGACTACAAGCAGAAAGGGGTGGTGAAATCCTTTGCAACTACTTCAGCAGATGTCGGGCCATCAAATGAAGTTGTATCAGGTACTTTGTTTGTTTTTTCAGATTATGCCAGTGTGTTGTTTGATTCGGGGTCTACACATTCTTTCATCTCTGAAACCTTTTCTAGTAAAATGGGAATACCATCTCAAGAAATGACTCCTGAACTTTTGGTAAAAACACCTGGGGGAAATGTCGAGGAAAAAAGAATTTATAAGAATCTTCCTATCCTTATCTGTGGAAAGAACCTACTTGCAATCCTTATTGATCTACCTCTAGTAGAGTTTGATGTTATCCTAGGTATAGATTGGATCTCTATTTACCATGCTAAGATTGACTGTAGAGCTAAATAAGTTTCTTTTTAGAAAGACTTTCAGTTTGTTTACAAGAATGAACCCTTACTTTTGATAACATATCAAGAGGCTGAGAAACTTGTAAAAGATGGAAATTAATGTTACCTTGCACACGTCGTTGAAAATAAAGGAACTGTTCAGATTAATGATGTGCCAGTGGTAAATGAGTATCCTGATGTTTTTCCTGATGAGTTGCCTGGAATAATACCAGATCGGGAAGTTGAGTTTACTGTTGACTTAGTTCCTGATGCTAAGCCAATTTCAAAACCCCCTTATCGAATGGCACAAATTGAACTTTTAGAGTTGATGGAGAAATTGCAAGATTTATTAGAGAAAGGTTTCATTAGACCTAGCACATCACCATGGGGTGCTTCTGTTTTATTTGTTAAAAAGAAAGATGGTTCTATGAGACTTTGCATTGATTATAGAGCCTTGAATAATATCACTGTTAAGAACAAATATTCTTTGCCTCATATCGATGATTTGTTTGATCAGCTCCAGGGAGCTCAGTTTTTTTCAAAGATTGACCTGAGATCGGGGTACCATCAGCTAAAGGTAAAGGAGGCAGATATTCCGAAGACCGCGTTCTATACGAGATATGGCCATTATGAATTTGTAGTAATGCCTTTTGGGATAACCAATGCACCTGCTGTATTCATGGACTTAATGAATAGAATTTTCCATGAGTTCTTGGATAAGTTTGTGGTGGTTTTCATTGATGATATTTTGGTGTTTTATAAAAGTAAAGAGGAGCACGAAAAACATTTAAGGGTTATCTTGCAAACCTTAAAATAAAAGAAACTGTATGGGAAATTCAGCAAGTGTGAGTTTTGGTTGCAACAAATTTCTTTCCTTGGTCACATTGTTTCTAAAGATGGAATAACTCTTGATCCTGCAAAAACAAAAGTTTTGGAAGAATGGACAAAACCCACAAATGTAACCGTGATTCGTAGCTTCCTTGGTTTGGCGGGCTATTACCGAAGGTTTGTTAGAAATTTTTCACGGTTATCTAGTCCAATGACTAAGCTAACTCGGAAGGGTGTTAAGTTTATCTGGACAAAAGAATGTGATGATTGTTTTCAAGAATTGAAAAGAAGATTGGTGAATGCTTCAGTTTTGGCACTACCTTACAGGAATGGTGAGTTTGTTATATACAGTGATGCTTCATTGAAAGGACTTGGTTGCTTCCTTATGCAGAATGATCAGGTAATTGCTTATGCTTCACGACAGTTGAAAACTCATGAGGTAAATTACCCTACACATGATTTGGAATTAGCTGGTATTGTTTTTGCTTTAAAAATTTGGAGGCATCATTTGTATGGAGTAAAGTGTGAAATATATACCGATCACAAAAGTTTAAAGTATATATTCACTCAGAAAGAGTTAAACATGAGACAAAGGAGATGGCTGGAATTAATCAAGGATTATGATTGTACAATTCATTACCATCCGGGAAAAGAAAATAAAGTGGCTGATTCTTTGAGTCGAAAAAGTAATGCTTCATCAACAATGTTGCGTTTGGAATGTGATCCTTTGGTTAACGATTTGATGAACTTTGGCATAGAAGTTGTTGGTGCAGGAAGTCCTTCTGTTTTGTTTCAGGTATCAGTGAGATCTTCTCTATTAGATATAATCAAGCAGGCACAGAAGCAAGATAGTGAGTTGCAGAAAAAGGTAGAGCTGGTTTAGAAAGGTAAGTTTCCTGAATTCAACATTGATAATGATTGTGTATTGAGATTTGGGAAGAGATTGTGTGTGCCTTGTGATTCACAGTTGAAGAGAGATCGTTTATGTGAAGCTCATAGTTCTCCGTTTTCAGTTCATCCGGGCAGTACTAAGATTTATAGAGATCTGCGGGAGTATTACTGGTGGGATGGAATGAAAAGAGATATTGCTGATTTTACTGTGAAGTGTTTGACATGTCAACAGGTTAAAGTAGAGCGGCAGTTACCGAAAGGGATGCTTCAGCCTTTACCAGTGCCAGAGTGGAAATGGGAGAATATATCCATGGACTTTGTTGTTGGATTACCGAAGACGTCTCGAGGTAATAATGCAATCTGGGTTATTGTTGATTGCTTGACCAAATCTGCTCATTTCCTTGCTATACGAGATAATTTTTATCTTGATCAACTTTCCCGTTTGTATCTTAAATATATAGTCAGGTTACATGGAGTTCCTCTCTCCATTGTATCGGATCGTGATCCCAGGTTTACTTCTAACTTTTGGAAAGGCCTTCAGAAGTCGTTGGGTACTGAATTAAATTTTAGTATAGATTTTCATCCTCAATCAGATGGGCAGTCCGAACGAACAATTCAGACATTGGAGGATATACTACGAGCTTGTTCTATGGATTATCAGGGAATTTGGGACCAACATCTTTCTTTGGTTGAATTTTCATATAATAACAGTTTTCATTCCAGTATACAGATGGCACCATTTCAGGCATTATATGGGAAGCGGTGTCGAACTCCAGCTTTCTGGGATGAAGTGGGTGAAAGGAAGTTGATGGGACCAGAATTGGTAGAAGAGATGGCATAAAAAGTTCAGCTGATTCAGAAACACATGAGAACAGCTCAGAGCAGGCAGAAGAGTTATGCGGATAACCGGAGGAAAGATCTATCTTTCGAGGTAGGTGATCATGTTTTTCTCAAGGTTTCTCCTTAGAAAAGTGTGATGAGATTTGGTAAGAAAGGAAAGTTGAGTCCAAGGTTCATTAAACCATATGAAATTCTGGAGAGAGTTGGATCAGTTGCATACCGTGTGGATTTACCTCCGAGTTTATCTCAGGAACACAATGTTTTTCACGTTTCGATGTTGAGAAAGTATATGCCAGATCCATCTCATGTTTTGAGTCCAGAGGTAGTTCAGCTGGAAGAGAACCTATCTTATGAGGTACAACCGGTCCAGATTCTTGACCACAGAGAGCAAGTGTTACGAAATAAGGTGATTAAGCAGGTAAAGGTTTTGTGGAAAAACCACATGATTGAAGAGGCAACATGGGAATCTGAAAATGCAATGAGGGATAAGTACCCCCATTTATTCGATAAGTAAATAAATTACGGGGATGCAATTTTCTAAAGGGGGGGGGGATGTAACATCCCAAGTAATGAATTATAGACATTTTTATCTATGTCTATTAATGATTAAGATAGTGTTTTAGAGGCTTAAAATGAAAATAAATACAATCTTATGCATGGAATACACTAATATTCTTAAAAGATTGTTTTAATTCCTTATGATGGAAAACCCTTTTTGAATCTATATTTTGACAATTTTATAAACTATGTTTTTCAAAATAAACTTATCCTTTATGATTGGGACGTCAAAATTTACTTTGTGTGAATTTTTGGTATTTTTCTGACAATGTTCATTTTTTAATGAATAGTGAAAAATACTGCATTTTACATCAAAACTGCATTTTAATCTAATTTATTTATATGATTAGATTATGTTTTGAATTTGTTTTGAAGATAAATTAGAATATATTTTTACCATTTTATCCAATGGTGGTCATTAGAATCAATTTCACTTTGAAATTAGACTTAAACTGGTGTCAATCTTTTGATACTTATTGTTTTGTAAAAACACGCTATTTGCTCTGGCAGCGGGAATTAATTATTAAATTAATTAATGTGACTTATATGATTTGAATTTTTTAAAATAGACTTCATTTTTGAATTCGGAATATCAAATATAGCTTAGGGTGAATTTTTGGTAATTTTCTGAAAAACATCAATTTTTGATGAATAGTGAAACCACTAAGTGGTAATCAAGCAAACTGATTTTTCAGTTAAATGAAAGTTTACCACTAATGTGTATTGAATTTTGAAAATCCGACATACATGGTTTTCATTAAGAAGTAAAATGTGGTTCGATGAGATTATAATATTTTTTTTGGTGAATATTAACTTATTAAGTTCTTAATCGCGATTAGTGGTAATTAGGGTAGTTTAAGGTATAAATAATGCTTTAATAATAGAAAATGACCTAGACACATGTCCCAACCTTATTGGTTGTGTCATGGCCGACCAAGACAAGCCATGGGTCAACTTGGGGACCCCATGGAGACACTTTGGTTTGGAAATGACATAAATAACTTTTTATTAAATGTTAAAGTAAAAAATGACACAAACAAGAGATGTTTTACGAAAACAATTTTTACATGGGGTTATAAAGATCATATTTTTGATTATAAATAGTCATTGGAAAGCTAAAAAGATTTACTACATCATAGGAGTTTTTTTATGATTTTTAGACATTAAAAAAATTAAATTATTTTTGACATAATAATGATGCAGCGATGCCATCATTATTTGACGATTTAAATAAAATGGAAAGACAATGTAAAATCTATGAACTACACATGGCCAAAACCAATTGGATGAGTGGATTTAGAACCCTTATAACCTTATCCACGAATTATATCAATGTGGGACCTTTTGAAACCGAACCACATTTTCAAATAAAGTAATATTTCTTTACTTTCCAAAAGTGCCCCTCCTCTCCTCTTATAAAAGGCCCCCACCTCTACCTCATTTCACACACTCCTCAAGCCTTTGGCTCGGCCAACCCCTGCCCATTTACTCTCTCCACATCCCTCTCCTAATCCCAGAGGATTCCCTTTGGGCATAATCCTTTCAAAGGAAGCCTTTAGGCTCAAATCAAAAGGAGTTACACTTTTAAAGGTAATTCATTCTCTCATGTTCATTTGTTTTATTTTTCTTCTCCAACCCCCTAAACTCTTTTTATTTACTTCTTTTGTAACTACACCAGTATCTTAAATATACTAGGATGTTGTTATATGATATATTTGAGCTACACACTCACACAACTACATCAAATGGTTAAAGAACATACGGTTTCCGTGGATGGCGAAATTTTGCCTCCTGAAACGATGATTGTTCAATACTCATTTAACACCTTCAAAGGTGGCCATTATGATGTCACTATTTTTATATATGATATATAATATGTTTATGTTTTCCTTAAACTTCTGTTTTTTTCATTTTGGTCATACCTTTATGGTTTCCATTATGGGTAAACACGATATGTTCATTTTAGGATGTTGGGACTACCGCCCCTCAAGGTGATTTGATTCGTTAAATACCATATGTGGGACATATAAAAGATGGAACTATGATATTATAAATGATATTATACTGGAATTATAATATACCTTTATATCATTATGATTCCATTCTATAAAATACGAAATAGAAATGAATGTAGCGTTCATGCGTATGTACGGCTTACCGTCTCCATGAACGGTGCATTTCATTTCTTACCTCTAAATGATTATGTAATATTATAAATTCAAGTATGTACTGGATATATATGACATATATGATATCTACATCATTAATACCATTCTGGATATAATGAACCTTTGACCAAATTAACAACATGTAACTGTAAGAAGTCTATTTTTGACTTAAGAACCAAATACCGACAAAATGAACATTATTAACTTAACTGATTACATGATGTTCATAACATGGAATAAAAGGAATAATGAACTTGGAAAAGATTCATAATCAAGTAAAGATTAACTCAAGATTATTATTCAGGAGATTAAAGAGCGGTCGGGTCAAGTCGGATACGAGGTATGGGACTTTGTCTCAATCTCCTTTCATTGAGGCATATTTTATTTTGTACACAACTTTCTTTTATACGGTGTATAAACCCCTTTGACTTTTACGTTTATTCAAAAGGAATATTTTTTATACGAAGCGTTTACTAAACGAAAAAAGGGAATGTTTTTGTCGTACGTATGCGGCGACAACGACTTCTCCACCGTCGTGACCGTTATTTGAGTTTCGGCATCCTCTACAAGCCATACCTTTTTTTAAACGAAAAATAAATACCATGTTTTACTTTGGTATTGAAAATGGTTTTCATAATGTTTTTATTATATCAATGTGTTTTATTGATATCTCGTGATTGAAATGTGGAAATGTTATGTTTCCTTTATACATGTTTTATGTGATATGATTATGTTATGGTTCTTGGGCATTATTATAAAGACGTGTGGTTCCGTGATAATCTAAGGGCGGGTGAGCCCATTATAGCTCTCCAATGCATTGGGTAACGCGAAGGAGTGAAACGTTAAGGTTTCTCCGAAGAGATTTTAGGGAATATACTGTGATGGGTATTCCAAACGTAACCAAGAGGGTTACTCCCTACGTAAGAATGTTATGAATGCCTCAAGTTACCTTTATGTCTTATGATTTCTATGATTTATTCATGATTTTATGAGGTATGTTAAAGTGCCTATGTTTTATGAGTAAAGTATGAATTCATTCTGATGTATATATGAACTCATGTTTCCTTTCCATGTTTTTTTTATAACCCATAATGAGTTTTTATGCTCATCCCAAGTTTTTGAAATGCTTTTCACAGGTCAAGGGAAAGGTACATGATAAGATGATAGAGTCAAGGATGTGTCAAGAAATAATCCATGTTTTATTTTAAATGTGTTTCCATTAATGGGAATGAATAATACTATCTTTATGTAACCACATTGTTTATATGTGGAATGCAATGAAAGTTTTATGATCTAATTCTCTAAAAATCTAAACCCGAAAAGATCCTCAATGTGTAATCTTGTAATAACTCAAGATTAAGTAAGGTTTAAGGATGGGGCCTTATAAGATCAACCCAAAGAATGGAAATTGGGTTAAGAAGTTCCCTTACCTCGTGTCTGACTTGACTCGATCATTCTTTAATCTCCTAAATAATAAACTGGAGTTAATTTATATTTTCTTAAGAACCTTTTTCATGTTCATTATTACTTTTATATCACTTATTACCATGTTACGAACATTATGTAATTATTTATTTTAATAACCGTCATTTTTTCGATCTTTGGTACTTGAGTCAAAAATATACTTCTTATAATTACAAGTTGTTCATGTGGTGAAATATCCATTACATCCAGAATTTATATTCGTTATTTAGATATCATATATAACATATATATCCAGTATATACATGCATTTATAATATTACATAACATTTAGAGGTACGAAATGAAATGCACCGTTCATGGAGACGGTAAGTCGTACGTACGCACGAACGCTACTTTCATTGCTATTTCATATTTTAATGGAATAAACATAATGATATAAATTTATAATATAATTCCCGTATAATATAATGTATAATACCATTTACTCCATCATTTATACATCCCACATATGGTATTAACGATTCAAATCACTTTGAGGGGACGGTAGTCCGCACTTCCTAAAATGAAAATATCATGTTTACCCATAATGGAACCCATAAAGGTATGCCATAAATGAAAAATACAGAAGATTAAATAAAACATAAACATATTATATATGATATATAAATATATTTACATCTTAATGGCCACCTTTGAAGGTGTTATATGAGTGTTGAACAATCATCATTTCATGAGGCAGAAATTCACCATCCACAGAAACTGTATGTTCTTTAACCATTAGATGTAGGTGTGTGTAAGTGTAGCTTGAATACATCATATAACAACATCCTAGTATATATATTATACTGGTGTTGTTACAAAATAAATGGATAAAAAGAGTTTAGGGGGTTGGAGAAGCAAAATAAAACAAAATAACATAAGAGAAGACATTACCTTGAAATCAGGTAACTCTTTTTTGATTTGACACAAAGGCTTATTTGGGAAGAATTCTGCCCAAATTGAGGATTCTAGGAGTAAGATAGGGAATTTGGGAGAGTATTTTGGCAGAGGTTGGCCAATCCAAATGGCTTGAAGGTGTGAATAAGGTTGGAGTGGTGGGGGCCTTTTATAAGAGGAGAGAAGGGGCACTCTTGGAAAGATTGAAATGGTACTTTATTATGAAATGTTTTTTTTGGATTATAAAGTTCCCACACTTATATATTTCTAGGATAAGGTAGTAGGGGTTAGAAATATACTCATCCAATACGTTTTTGATAAGTTTAATCCTTGGATTTTACATTATCTTTTCATTTTATTTAAATCGTTAATTAATGAGGTAATCGCTGCATCATCATGGTGTCATAAATAATTTAATTTATTTAATGTCTAAAAATTATAAAAAAAATATCATGATGTAGAAAATCATTTAATATTTATAGTTAATATTTATAGTCAAAAATATTACTTGTATAACCCCATTTAAAAATTGTTTTAGTAAAACAACTCATGTTTGTGACATTCTTATTTTAACATTAAATAAAAAGTTTTTGATGTCATTTTCCTACCAAAGTGGCTCCATGGGGTCCCCAAGTTGACCCATGGATTTTCTTGGTCGGCCATGACTCATCAAATAGGTTTAGGACCAGTGTAAAGGTATTTTTCATATTCTTATAATATCATTTTTCCCTTAAATTTCACTAATTACCTTTAATCGCGATTAATTAAACATAAAGTTACTATTCACCAAAAAAATATTTTAATCCCATTGAACCACATTTTACATCCTAATGATAACCATTTATGTCAGATTTTTTAAAATCAAATCACAGATGTGGTAAAATTTCATTTAAACGAAAAACCAGTTTTTTAACTACCACTTAGTGGTTTCACTATTCATCAAAAATTGAAGTTTTTCAAAACAATGCCAAAATTTCACCCTAAGCTATAATTGATATTCCGAATTCAAAAATGATTTCTATTTTATGAAATTCCAAACATATAAGTTTTATTAATTAATTTTAAACTTAATTCATGCTGTCACAACAAATAGCGTGTTTTTAAGAAACAATATATATCAAAAGATTGACAATTGTTTATGTCCAATTTCAAGGTGAAATTAATTCTAATGACCAGCATTGGATAAAATGGTAAAAATATATTCTAATTATACTTTAAAACCACTCAATATTATAATTTATCACTATAAATTATTTTTATTAAAAAAGTTGTTTTTAAGTATTTTTCACTATTTATAAAAAATTGGAAGTTCTCAGAAAAATACCAAAAATTCAACATAGGATAATTTCGATATCCCAAATCCAAAAATGAAGTCCATTTTAAAATATAAAATATATATAATATCAAAAAGTGGGTATTACTATTCATAATTGCTACTTTGATTGGTCGTAGTGTGTTAGAATCTCAAACTTGCGTACAATGCAAGCTATTGCATTATTGAATGAGAAGCATATCGTGAGAGCTTGGGGTGATAAAAATTACTTCTGTTTTTTGAGAGTATATTTAGGGTCTTTTGATTAAACTATTATATGAATATAGCCTTCTATTGTTAAGACCGTTCACAAAACCTTTTATGTCTATGGGTAAAAACCCATTTTAGTTGGTCAACTAATATATCTCATGATACCTACTAATGCATCAAGGTGAAACCTAATTTTTGAACCCACTAATCTCATTACAAAACCAAATAATTACTTAAATGAAATGGGAAAGACACAATAAAAATATAAACTCATATTGAAAAACATTCATAAAAAATGTTAACACAATCCATAATAAATAAAACAATCATGAACAATCTAGTATAAAATAGTGAACGAAATAAACTAAGATAACCCTAATACATAAAATCATAAAGCATCCATTTAAATACTATGTATTACACCAATACAACATAACCCTATTTCATCATAAGTATAATAAAGTTTTGATGTGGTCCATTAATTTAAATTCAATAGGAAATTCAATAAATTTATTTAGGAATCTTTCTTTTTTAACATTTAAAATATATTTTTAATTTAAAAAATAAATTAAATTATCTGTAAAATAATTTTACTTGAAAATAATCTTCAGAAATTATAATTTATTCTTTAAATCATTGATTGGTCTTGAAGAAAATAAATAATGCTCATGTCTTACTCATTAAAAAAATTATTCCTTTTACATTTTTGGTAAAATCTCAAAGGTTTGTTTTGATAATGATATGAATAATTTAATTTTTTTTTAACTTCTCAAAGTGTAAAAAAATATACTAAATAATTTTTAAATAATCAATAAGATTTTATAATTTTTTTAGATTACATGGACTTTGATGAAAATGTATTTTTAAAAAAAATATATAAATGATGTTATATTTACAAAATAACATTTCCTCATTCATTTTAAGTAAAAAATAGATAAACATTGTGTTTATTTCTTGAAAATTTCATATATAACCAGACTATATTGAAATATGTGGTTTATATGGTTTAAATACAAAACAATTCACCCAAGGTATATTTAATCACATAAAATACTGAGTCATATTGGGATTGTGAACTACAACACTAACATTTTGGTAACTTTTGAACCATATTCCTTGTAATGTATATAACATCAAATAAAAATTAAATAACTTAAAGATTAATATATTCACGATATAAAATATCAATACGGTAATTATATAAACCACATAATGTATTAAGTTTTAAATATGGCATATGTCTCATAGAAGTAGAAAATGAAATGAGAAACCTATAACATAGGGAAAGATTCCTTCATATTTGTCTGAACCTAATATGTAAAAACAATTTTATTATAATAAATATATTAAAGAACCCTAAAAATATATTTAATACAACACATTAGTTAACTATAGTATTTTATCACCTGTATATTACAATTTTCTATTACTATCATGGTTTTGGGTGATAATTGCTTTGTTTTTCATCTATATTTTAGTTATGTAATTTTTATACTTTTACATTGATCATTGTTTATTAATATCAAAAATTAAAACAATTTTTTAAATATAATATATATTAATTGTATATTTTACTAGAGTGACCCATAAATGTTTAATGATGAAAATGGATTACACAATTTATAGAGACAGTAAGTGTTATGTTTGTAAGAATGTTGTTTTCTTTTTTGTCAATGGGTGGAATTAAATAAAAAATAAATTTTATATAATTTATATAATAATTAATACCATGTAAATAGAATTTATATTAATCTTATACATCTTTTTTATAATCAATGTACATATAATTCCAAAAATATTCATAATGTTGTGTCGATACAGTAGTTCCCATGTGCACACGATCGACTCTATCATTTTCCAAATAAATGGAATTTAAGATATTGGATGAGATATTATTTTCCCATAATTATTTATAGGCGATTAATAAAAAAAATTATTTTTAACTTTAATACCTTTCATATAAATCATATGTGGTAAATTAATCACTACATGTGGCGGCATTACTTTATATACATGAGAAACGTTATTGTATCACCCACATAAATGAATGTAAGAGGGATTACATAATATCATAATTAAATAATTATAATAATTTCATAAACATCATATATGAATATATATATATATATATATATTAAATAAATCCCTTTATCCTTCCTTAAAAGGTAGTGATAGAGAATAAATTACATCGATTTGGGGGGTAGTAGTCCATCATAAACAGGATTCATGGTTTCATTTATCATTTGATGGAAGTGGAGATTTAAATGGGTAATGAGATTAACATAATAAAATCTATGTATATAGGGTATAAAACAATTATATTATTATCCAATCTTATGGTTATTTTAATGTTTTTGTAACATTAATAAAACAAACACGCACATTTAATAATTCTACATCTTTTTGCACAACCTCTATTGATATATACCTAAATCCATAATATAATATATTAATAATCAAAATAAAACTGCTAATATGCGTTTACTGAATTAATTAAGGTATTTTGGTTGGTATTGGACAATAAAAATCAATTAATAAGTGTTAACATTGGAGGAAAGTGTGTGGCATCTTTTATTTAGGGGAGAGGACACACATAGAATTTTTTAAAAGATAATGTTATAACGAAATTTTTATGATGCAAAAACACTCCATATTGATTAATTATAAAAAAATAGGTGAAAGGGTCCAAATGTTGTGATACAATTCTTCTTGGATATCTTTAAAGTCTCTTCTGAACCTTATCATCTTAGTTTAACCCATAGTAAAGACATTTTTACATAAACTGAGGTAGTTAGTTTTTTACTTTTCTCGTATTTCATTATGAGATGGAATGAATTTTACATTAACATATTATATAATAAATTATTATTCCAAATATGGAATAAATTATTCAAAATTAAATAGAGTTAAGTGGAATAATTAAACTTAAAATTAAACTTATAGACACATTGAAAAAAAAGGTTTTCCAATGAAAACAATTTATTGTTAAAAAAATATTTGAAATATGTAGATACCCAAAGCTTGACGTATATGGACATTATATTACTTTTTCGGAATACTCAATGCATGAAAAAACAGACACCAAAAAATCGTAATAGTTTAGTGCCTTTGGAAACATGGAACATAATCTTCTAATCGTGGTGAAAGATCCTCAACATCTCCCATAAAGTTTGTCCCCTTTTTTCATACCTAAAAACATTCCATATATCCTTGGGAAATGAAAACATAAAAAGGGTGAGCTCAAATGCTCAGTAAGGGAAAACATAGATAACATAAAACAATCCATAAACATTTGGAAGAAAAAACTTGGACATGAAATTTAAAGCTCAAAATCATGAGCAAAGACATAAATCATTGAAGTACGTAAGGCATATATCATAACAGAACATCAACCATGATAAAATATAATGGGAATAAAACATGTAATTGTGGAAACCATTAAGCACATGTTATGATTTCCATAGTAGCCAAGGAATTGCTTCCAAGACCATCTTAGTGGAAAAAGTCCCTTTCTGAAACAAGTTCACTCCTCGTTCCAGTCCTGTATTACTGAACTAGTTTAACTAGCCATTCCAGCCATGTCTATCTCATGAGATTTAAATCTTTACCCAATTCATTGGAGGGAGATATAGGTCCCAACTATCTCAAAATTAAATCATTCTTACCTGTGCCACAAAATAAACATACATCATTCATAATAACCTATCGAATAAAATGGGTTTCATAAACATCATCCCATCATCATATAATCCATATAAAAGAAATGGATATCATTTCCTAATACGAAAAGTGAATCCATTTAAATCATATAGACTTTATACTTGAAACATACACATATTAAATAATGTCATCTTAGATGGAAAATGGGTTTGATAAAACAGTTGAAATGAATTCTTGAGGAAAATATCCATTCTTCTTCAAAATCAATTTCATTTCAAAAAACAACATGCAATTTTAAAAGAAAAATATTTTGTTGATAATGGTCAAGAAATCATTTGGATGAATATTAATGAAAATAAGGCTTTATAAAACCCTGAAAATCCGTTCATGCTTTGTAAGTTAAAAAAACATTCTTCTCGTACTTTTGCCGGAAAAGTCAAAAAAGTACCTCGTAACGTAAACAAAAGAAACATTCCTTACATAACATGTAGTAAAATTAAAAAATGGTTAAAATGGACGTTAAACATACATGAAAAAACATATATAAAACATGGACATGGATGATCGAAATAACCCCAGTAAATACTTATGAATAAGCAATCTCGGATAAAAATGGGATTTGCAAAATTATCCCTTACCTTAGGTCTGATATGCTTTGTATGGAACCGCATCTCCTTTATAATGATTTAAATAATGTAATATACTTATTACATAATCATATACATTGTTATGATATCATATATGTTTCATTTATGACATTATATTACCCGTTCTTTTGTAAATTCAAGTTTAAAGTAACGTTTTGGGTAAAATCATTTCATTTATCGTATGTGTTTAGACTTGTCGTTCTTGATATTATAACTTATATCCTGATTTAAATAATTACAGAATGTAAAAAATTATTTATATATGATATACATTCATCATATACATATATATTATAGATCGAGAAAAGGAATGAAATACATCGTTCATGGAGATGGTAGGCCGTAGGTACGCATGAACGTTGTTTTCGTTTCCTTATCGAATTTAATGAAAATAAATAGATGAAATACATATATATATATACATAAATACAGTATATTTATTATTTCATATATTTCATTATTATTAATTATATAAACATTATAATCATTCATGTATGGTTATCGTGGAGAATGAATCTCATCGCGTTGTGGAGACGGTAATCCGTACGTACGCACGAGCGATGATATCATTCCCATAATTGTTAAAAAGAATTATAGTGGATGGTAAAATATATCAGAATCAGTATGGTGCTATAATAACCATATATAGTTATTATTTACACAATTATACCCATTCATGTAAGGTGTTGGTGGAAAAACAGATTACACCACGACGTGGAGACGGTATTCCGTACGTATGCACGCGCGGTGATTTCGTTTTCCGTAGGATGGATAGATGGTGAAATAAAGTTGTTCATAATTATAATAACATATCAGTATATTAGTGATACTGATGTTATTACTTCATAATGAAACCACTAAAGTAGAAGAAGTGGAAGAATAAATAAAGTTGAAAGAATCGGTAACGAACATTAACTCTTCTTTGAAGCACCTCTTTGAGACCTCCTCTTAGGGCACTAAAATTGGTCTTTGAAGAAGACCAGGACCTCTAGTATGTTTCTATTAAAGTTTAGAAGAGAATTTGGCAGGTTTTGGACGAGCATGAAGGCTCAATGTGGTGTGAGGAAGAGAGGGAGGAGGTGCCCTTTTATAAGGGAGGAGAGGGGCATCTTTGGGTTCCTCAAACATATTTGTTTAATAAAAATTGAAACCCCTCATAAAAACCTCCAAAAATGACTCAATTAGAAACTTAGATGATATAGGGTTGTAATATCATCAACAAATAAAATTTATACATGTAGGGAATTTATTTTAAACATTATCAAATTGATTTATCTTTATTTAATCTATTAAATTTTATTTGTGGTGATAAGATTTCAAATTTTAGATTGTTATAAATAATTACATATGTGCTATGAATTATCCATAATTAGATAATTTATGGCATTTTAGACTATATAAATTTAAATTTATAATTTTTAAATATTATTATGATTTTTAAAAAATTTAATAATATGTTATTTTATAAAATAACAATATTGTCAATTTTGACACTATCCATTTATTTGAATTTAAATTAAATCCACACATATGCTATATTCAAAATAAAATACTCAATAGGTTCCTAACATGTCATAGTAATCTAGAAAATTATTGGAGTACATTAAATAGTTCATATATTATTTATTTTAATATTTTTAAAACCATTTATTTGGTATATATCGTAATAAAATAATTAGTACAACATTTTTGTATAATTATTTAAAATACTTATTTTTTCATAAAAATTAATAATAAAATCCTTTTATGAAGATAAATATAGAAGATTTTATAATAATAATTTTACTAGAATTTATCATCTTAGTATAACAACATGTAAATTGTTATCTTTATTAAATTATGAAGGTGACAACTTTGGAATCATTTAAAATAAACAATTATAAGTGTCATAATCGACTTAATAAGGATCCAAATGGTAAAATATTCGTCCATTTGATGATTAAGGTTTATATATACACTAATAATAAATTTTTTGGAGATTTTTGGGCCTTTTGATATGTATTACTATTTCAATAAAAACTATATTATTGATTTTTCAATAAATAAATAATTTCATCATCCTTAATGTATAAGATAATAAGGTAATTAAATAACTCTTAAAAATTACAAATAAATTACCATGATAAAGAAAATATTTTTATATTTCAAATTAGTATTTATAACCGAATTTATATTTTGTATAAACTTGTATTAAAAATACTTTAATTATTAAAGTTGAGTGAGATGTATTTCACTTTCCTTTAAATAAAATAAACTAAAGGTCTTAATAACCTCCAAGTGGGTTCTAAGGGATTTAATTTCGACCCAAATATGACTTAGGACGAAATATAATCATCTAATTATATTAAGACAAGTGTTATGTTAATTTTATAATATTATATTTACCCTTAATTACCTGATTTACCATTTACTATGGCAAATAAAATTTATCGTAGTTACTTTTCATAATGCCCAAAAATAAAAAGTAGTCTATTAATATAATTTGGACCCACTGATTCCAAATATGGAATCTATTTTTCCAAATTAAATACACATAAGTTTCAGAAATTAAATTAAAATTAATCTCTTTGTTGAATGAAAAAGGGGTTTTGTTTAAAACATTGCAAAAGATTGAATTGATTTAACCTACAAATTCAAGGTAAAATAAATGATAATGAAATTAATTAAATTATAAGGTTAAAATATATTGTATTTATACTTTAAAACCATTCAATATTAAAATTTAGCCACATAATATTTTACAATGGAAAAAGTTGTTTTTGATTAAAATATAGTGTGTTTTTACTATTCATTAAAATATGAAAGTTATCAAAATAGTATGAAAAATTTATCCAAGGTAAAATTTATTATGCTGATTCCAAATAATAATATTATTTTATATAATTGAACTTATAAACATGCCAAAAATTAAATTTGAATTGGGTGCGCCATTAAAAGGCTGCAAAACACCATTTTTTTAAAAATACTTATTTTACCTGAAAAATTTATTTTGTTCTTATACCATTTTCTAGAAAATGTGTTAGATGAATAATAATGTTATTAAATTCAAAATTTAATTAATACTATTCATAACAGCTTGTTCATAATAATATTATAACCATATATAGTTGTTTAGTGAAACCCAGTATTGCGTACAACACATGCTATCAACGAAGGTCGTGATTGCGTGTAATTTAAGCCATGTCGGGGTTGTGTATAAAGAAAGCTAATACAGTGTTTAATATAGTGCAAGATAATCTTGGTGTAGTGTACAAAATAAGACATCAATGAAATTAAAAAGAATATTTTTCATAAAATCTTGGGGTTTTACATTCTACCCCCCTTAAAATGAATTTCACCATCGAAATTCGTCGGAGTTATAAATGGTTTACTACTCGAATGTTTTAATAGAAACCCACATCATAAAAAGGAATTCAATAACTTCATTTTAAAAATTGATGTATTAAACATATTTGTTACCCAAATTAACTCATCACTGGGTTTCCACATAGGATAACATAGGTGAAAATATAGATAGTGAAGAAAAATCTAGCCATCAAGTTCTGATGGAGAGTGGTAGAGGACATGGCTATGAAAAATCCATCAATCACAAAGCCATTGATTTGTGATTATATAAGGTACCATATGATTCATCGGATATAAGGTAACTAGCAAAACATTTGGGGTTTTTAAGATCATTTCCCTAAAATTGATGAATTAAAAGAAATACTTACAGGATTTTGGTACAATCTCACTGTTGTTCATGAATTGAACAATTTCCACTTCATCTCTTAAAGAAATGAAGTTGAATTTGTTATTAATTAAGTGTAATAAAATCATGTGATAGAATGATGGGTCATTATATCTATTTCAAAAGGTTATCAAAAGTTATAAGTCCATCATATGGTGAGATTAATCGTATATGGTTCCAAAAATAGACTTAGAATTTATTTATCATAACGCTTAATAAAATAAAACTACTTTCCACTAACCAGGGACTTCTTGTAGGCCAGTGGTAGGTGATAAAGGCATGTCGTACTTCGGTTGTGGGTTCAATTTTTATAGCATTGTCCAACGCGATGGGTTGTCGCTCGTCTTGCAGGTTGTCCCTTTTTCTAAAACCAGATTATAATAACATTCCTACAATAATATCGAAAAAAATTCCTATCCATAAACAATATTTTCTGATGTATGACATAACCCTTTCCAATCATTAGACTTATCCAAAATACATATGTCCAATCTCATAGTGTACAGAAAATGATTAATGGAAAGTCTACATAACAATAACGTGAATAAAATCATTTTTTCATACGATATATCTTATTGGTCACATTCCAAACATGTAAATTCCTTAATCATGTCTTCTCTTGAAATAGAAATTACCATATAACCATAGTGAAAACATGAATACTGTCAAAAGGTAACACTTTCCACATACCAAAATCCCAAAATTTATATATATTCAAACCATGATATCACTTTGTCCTTATATTAGTCATGGGCTCATGAATACAATCCAACATCTCATTATCTTCTTATCCCTTCATTATGCGCATATCATCCACTTTTCAAAAATATCTAAATAACCTTCCATGGTTACCAGTACCATTCAACATATACCTTCAAATACTTTAGGAAAAAAATATTGTAACAATCCTCAGATGATTCTTTATTCCATAGTACCACACATTATTCTTTATAAACAAACAATCATTCCACTAACTTATTAAACCATTGATCGAGCTTCATCATTTCTTTCGTCTCATATTTCATTTGTAGTCTCTTCATCATCATCCACAAAAAATTATATGACCATGTTGATTTTCTTCATGAGATTTTACTTTTGTTCATTGGTTTGCATAAAGCCCATACATTCCACATTTAAAACATCTAATCATTGTTGATGTCATAGAAATACCATTATCCTTTCCTATGGTGTTACCTGAACCTTTTCCTTTGAACTTACTGGATTTGTGTCCTTCTTTTCCACACCCAAATCATCTTCCTGTTTCTTTGAAAAAATCTCTCTGATGCCTCATCCCACATGATTTACATGAGGGAAATTGAACATTCTTTCTTCTATGATCATCATGAAACTCTATATTTCTCTTATTATTTGAGTCGGGAAACTTACCAAAGTTGAGATTATTTATCATATTATAAGATTTATGATTAGTTATAATAACTATTTTGGAATTCCAAATCCCATTTCATTTGGTTTCTAATGAAGAATAGCATTCCATTGTTCGTCATATCCTCCATTATCGTGAATCTTCCTGTTTCCAGTTATTTTCTAAAACCCAAAAAGAATAGTGTGAGAGGAAAAAATCATGCTAGGGAAAACAACATAGTAAAGGGGTAGTACCCTCAATATATAACATCTTAGGTTAAATTATAATATCGTTAACGTAGTACTAGAACTATATCCTATACATATACTTATCCTTAGGGACATCCCTAGACATACCATGGAAATATCTCTAGGGATCTCACAAACGTTTTCGCATCCTAGTTTCCAAAGGTTGACTAAACATTTCCACTGATACCAACTATAGATACCCAATGCTTGATGTACATGGACATTACGTTACTTTTTTAGCATACTCATTATATAACAAAAACAGACACCAAAGGACCGTAATAGTTTAGTGCCTTTGGAAACATGGAACATAGTCCTCTAATCATGGTGAAAGATCCTCAACATCTCCCATAAAGATATTCCCCATTTTTTCATACCTAAAACCTTTCCATATATCTTGGGGAAAAGAAAACATAAAAAGGGTGTGCTCAAATTCTCAGTAAGGGCAAACATAGATAACATAAAACAATCCATAAACATTTGGAAGAAAAAACTTGAACATGAAATTTAAACATCAAAATATTGAGCAAAGACATAAATCATGGAAGTACATAAGGCATATATCATAACGGAACATAAACCAAGATAAAATATAATGGGAATAAAACATGTAATTATGGAAACCATTAAGAACATTTTAAGATATCCATAGTACCCAAAGCATTGCTGCCAAGAACATCTTAGTGGACAAAGTCCCTTTCTGAATCGAGTTCACTCCTCATTCCAGTCCTATATTACTAAACCAGTTTAACTTGCCATTCCAGCCATGTCTATATCATGAGATATAAATCTTTACCCAATGCATTGGAGGGAGATATTGGTCCCACACATCTCATAATGAAATCATTCTTACTTGTGCCACAAAATAAACATACATCATTCATAATAACCCAACGAATAAAATGGGTTTCACAAATATCATCCCATCATCACATAATCCATATAAAAGAAATAGATATCATTTCATAATAAGAAAATTGAATCCATTTAATACATAGGGACTTTATACTTGAAACATACACATATGAAATAAATTCATCTTAGATGGAAAATGGTTTTCATAAAACGCTTGAAATGATTTTTTGAAGAAAATATCATTTCTTCTTCAAAATGAATTTCTTTTCACAAAAAATCATGCAATTTTAAAAGAAAAATATTTTTTTGAAAATATTAATGAAATATTTTGGAGGAAGCTTCATGAAAATGAGGCATTATAAAGCCGTAAAAATAAGATCGTTCCGTATAAGTTAAAAATACATTCTTCTCGTACTTTTACCGGAAATGTCAAAAAAGTAACTCATAACGTAAACAAAAGAAAGATTACTTACATACCATGTATTAAAAGTAAAAAATGGGTAAAAAGGACTTTAAACATACATGAATACACTTTTATAAAACATGTACATGGATGATAGAAATAACCCTATTAAATGCTTACGAATAAGCAATCTCGGATAAAAATGAGATTTTCAAAAGTATCCCTTACCTTAGGTCTGATATGCTTTATATGGATCCAAACCTCATGTATAATGATTTAAATAATGTCATTGACTTATTAAATTATCATATTCATTGTTATGATATCATATATGTTTCACTTATTACATTATATTACCCATTCATTTGTTAATTCCATGTTAAAGCAGCGTTTTGGGTAAAATCATTTCATTTATCATATGTGTTTCGACTAGTCATTCTTGATATTATTACTTATATCCTAATTTACATAATACCAGAATGTAAAAAATGATTTATATATTATATATATTCATCATATACATATATATTATAGATCGATAAAAGGAATGAAATACACCGTTCATAGAGATGGTAGGCCGTACGTACGCATGAACGTTGTTTTCGTTTCCTTATCGAATTGAATGAAACTAAATAGATGACATATATATATATATACATAAATATAGTAGAATTATTATTTCATTTAATTCATTATTATGAATTATGTTAACTTTATAATCATTCATGTTTGGTTATCATGGAGAATTAATCTCATCGCATCGTGGAGACGGTAATCCGTACGTACGCACGAGCGATGATATCATTCCCATAATCATTGAATAGAATTGGGGTGGATGGTAAAATATATCAGAATCATCATTATGTTATAATAACCATATATAGTTATTCTTTACACCGTTATACACATCCATGTATGGTGTTGATGGAAAAGAAGATTACACCACGGTGTGGAGACGGTATTCCGTACGTACGCTCGCGCGGTGATTTCCGTTTTCCATAGGATGGATAGATGGTGAAATAGGGTAGTTTTTGTAACATCCCAGGTAAATAAAGAATAAAGAATTTTCATATTTATTAATATTTACGAATTAAATATTAATTTTATTTTAAATGGGTTGCTATGTTCGATAGCGTACCCGATACGCAACGATGAGTTTCTTTGAAAACTTACGTTGCACACTAGTAATATAATAATATTATTTTAAATGTTAGTTAACAAGTAGCCGTTGTACCGGCGGGAATGGATAGAAATAACTAAAATATTATTAGATATTTTTTTAAATGTTTATACATTTACCCAATAAAAGATAAAGGCTTAAAATACGGAAAGAGTTCAATTTTAGGCATTTATACCCTAATTTTCACGAAAGGTCCACTTATCACCTTTTAACGGAGAACCGTCATTAAATATAGTTTTGATCGATCTTATAAATTCTATTGGACCAAATATAACTCTTCTTTAGAATCGGGACATCAAAATTTACTTTGTGTAAATTTTTGGTACCTTTCTGATAAAGTTCATTTTTTTAATGAATAGTGTAAAATGTTTTATTTTAATTCAAAACCTATTTTTAATCTAATTTATTTATATGATTAGATTATATTTTGAATTGGTTTTAAAGTGAAATTAGAAAATATTTTTACCATTAAATCCAATAGTGGTCGTTGGAATTAATTTCACTTCGAAATCGAACTTAAACTATTGTCAATATTTTGATACTTATTGTTTCATAAAAACACGCTATTTGCTCTGACAGCGGGAATTAATTATTAAATTAATTAATGTGACTTATATGTTTTGAATTTTTTAAAATAGACTTCATTTTTGAATTTGGAATATCAAATATAGCTTAGGGTGAATTTTTGGTAATTTTCTGAAAAACTTCAATTTTTGATGAATAGTGAATCCACTAAGTGGTAATCAAGCAAACTGTTTTTTTAGTTAAATGAAAGTTTACCACTAATGTGTTTTGAATTTTGAAAATCCGACATACATGGTTGTCATTAAGAAGTAAAATGTGGTTCAATGAGATTAAAATATTTTTTTTTGGTGAATAGTAACTTATTAAATTTTTAATCGCGATTAGTGGTAATTAGTGTAGTTTAAGGTATAAATAATGCTTTAATAATATGAAATGACCTAGAAACATGTCCCAACCTTATTGGTTGTGTAACGGCCGACCAAGAAAATCCATGCGTCAACTTGGGGACCCCATGGAGACATTTTGGTTGGGAAATGACATAAATAACATTTTATATAATGTAAAAGTAAAATTGACACAAACATGATATGTTTTACTAAAACAATTTTTAAGTGGGGTTATACAAGTCATATTTTTTATTATAAATATTAATTGGAAATCTAAAAAGATTTCCTACATAATAGTATTTTTTGTATAATTTTTATACATTATATAAATTAAATTATTTATGACATAATAATGATGCAGCGATGACATCATTATTTGACGATTTAAATAAAATGGAAAGATAATGTAAAATATATGAACTACACATGTCCAAAACTTATTGGATGAGTGGATTTCGAAGACTTATCACCTTATCCACGAATTATATCAATGTGGGACCTTTTAAAACCGAAACACATTTTCAAATAAAGTAATATTTCTTTACTTTCCAAAAGTGCCCCTCCTCTCCTCTTATAAAAGGCCCCCACCTCTACCTCATTTCACACACTCTTCAAGCCTTTGGCTCGGCCAACCCCTGCCCAATTTCTCTCTCCACATACCTCTCCTCATCCTAGAGGATTCCCTTTGGGCAGAATCCTTTCAAAGGAAGCCTTTTGGCTCAAATCAAGAAGGAGTTACACTTTTAAAGGTAATTCATTCTCTCTTGTTCATTTGTTTTATTTTGTTTCTCCAACCCTCTAAACTCTTTTTATTTACTTCTTTTGTAACAACAACAGTATCTTAAATATACTAGGATTTTGTTATAATATTTATTTGGGCTACACTCTCACACAACTACATCAAATGGTTAAAGAACATACGGTTTCCGTGGATGGCGAAATTCTGCCTCCCAAAACGATGATTGTTCAATACTCATTTAACACCTTCAAAGGTGGCCATTATGATGTCACTATTTTTATATATGATATATAATATGTTTATGTTTTCTTTATGCTTCTGTATTTTTCATTTTTTACATACCTTTATGGTTTCCATTATGGGTAAACACGATATCTTCATTTAAGGAAGTGCGGACTACCGCCCCCTCAAAGTGATGTGATTCGTTAATGCCATATGTGGGACGTGTAAAGGATGTATTTAAAGTTATTATATATGATGTTATACTGGAATTATAATATACCTCTATATCATTATTTTTTCTTTCCATTAAAGTATGCGATAGAAATGAAAGTAGCGTTCATGCGTACGTACGGCTTACCGTCTCCATGAACGGTGCATTTCATTTCTTATCCCCAAATGTAATGTACTATTAAAAGTACATGTATATAATGGATATATATAATGAATGATATATCTAAATGATGAATATAATTATGGAATTAAAATATACATACCTCTCATTTAGTTTTAATTCCATTAATATGACAAAGAAATGAAAGTAGCATTCATGCGTACGTACGGATTACCGTCTCCATGAACGGTGTATTTCATTTCTTACCTCTAAATGATTATGTAATATTATAAATACATGTATATGCTGGATATATATGATATATATGATATCCAAATTAGTAATTTCATTCTGGATATAAAGAACTTTTGACCAGACGAACAACATGTAATTGTAAGAAGTCAACTTTCGACTTAAGAACCAAATATTGACAAAACAAAAATTATTAACTTAAAGGGTTACATAATGTTTATAACATGGCAATAAGTGATATAAATGGAATAATGAAATTTAAAAAAGGTTCTTAATCAAGTATAAATTAACTCAAGTTTATTATTCAGGACGTTAAAGAACGATCGAGTCAAGTCGGACCCGAGGTAAGGGACTTCGTCTCAATCTCCTTTCGTTGAGGCATATTTTATTTTATACACAACTTTCTTTTATACGGTGTATAAAACCCTTTGACTTTTAATTTTATACAAAAGGAATCTTTTTCTACGAAGCGTTTTACAAAACGACAAAAAGGAATGTTTCTTTTAACGTACGCGGCGACAACGACCTTTTCCGCCGCCGCGAGTATTATTTGGTCTTTGGATTTCTCAACAAGCCGTAATGTTTTTATAATAAAATATATACCATATACTCTTTTATGTATTTTGGTATTGAAAATGGTTTTGAAAAAGGATTCTATTTTGTCAATATATATTTATGATATATTGTGATTTAAATGTGGAAATGTTATCATTCCTTTATATTGGTTTTATGTTTTATGAATTTATATTGGTACTTGGACATTTTAACGGGTGGTTACGTTATAAACCATATGACGGGTGGTGCCGTGAATACCAGGACGGGTGGTTACATTATAACCTCTAATTCATTGGGTATGGAAGTCGGCCGTATGGCTATTCCATTAAGTATGTATGGAAATTGGCCGTATGGCTATTCCATTAAGTTATATGTGTGGAAGTCAACCGTATGGTTATTCTACTTAAGTATGTTTATGTCCCAAGTTACCTTTATATATGTTATGCGTTCTTTATATGGGTTTTATGGTAATTCTTCGGTTACAAAAAGGTAAGTAATGATACTTTATTCAGTAAAGAGTTTTTATTACTTCCAAAAGGTGAAAAGTATTACTTTGATAAAGTATACATGGTTTACTTGTTGTTTTGATAAACTAACAATTTTCATTCTTTGTGTATCCCTTACTGAGCTTTTTATGCTCACCCCAAGTTTTTTTGAAATGTTTTTCATAGGACTTAATGTGGAATAGGGTCAAGGATGGGATCAAGGGAAAGTCATGCTTTCTAAAACATGGAATCTAGACATCTTTCTTTCTAAGAGTCTTTTTATGGAGACTTAGTAGAAGTGTCTACTTTGTAATCTTTTAAGATGTAATAGTTATGTTCTAATTCTCTAAAACTCTAAACCTGAAAAGATCCTTAATGTGAATTATTCATTTATTTCAATATTAAGTAAGGTTTAAGGCTGGGGCCTTATAGTTGGTATCAGAGGACGGTTTAGACATCTTTAGGGATTAGGAGTTCTTGTGAGACACATGATTAGTCCCTATATCAATTATTTCAGTTAAATCATTGTTTCAAAACTTTTTTCAGGTCAAGTATAGTCAGTTACGAATGGAAGGAGAAGGATCTCAAATGACATTCCTATCTCCTCCTGATGACATGCTTGCAATAATTATTGCAAAGTCATCTTCGGATGATTGTGAAACTTTTTCTAGCATACAACTCACTTGCAAGCAGTTGTTTGAGATATCAAACACCTCCACTATACCTCGTTATCATCGTTGATCATGGGTTGTTTTTAGACAAATACTATTTTCACAATATTCTCATATTTTCAAGAAAGGTAAATATTATCAAGGTATTTTCAAATATTTTACCTTATCACAAGAATTTGAAGCATATTATGATTTTAAAAAGGGTGCTGAGGAAGGAGACCCTTGCGCAACCTATTTATATTTGGTTTTACAATATAGTCTCATATCACATTTTATGGTATTTTAAAAGGACCAATAATAGAAAGTTTCAACTCAATTTAGGTCCGACTATTTTATAGAAATCATGTTTTATCAGATGTTTTGGAATTATATGTCATACATGATTATTTTCCAAAACTGTTTTTCTGTGAACACCCATATGACCCATGTTGTACGAGGTGTATTTGGATGGAGGAAGCAAATGATTTTGAAGGATCTCTAAATCATTGTTGCAATGCATGGGACTTCTACCTACGTGAACAAGATGACGATGAAACCGAGTGGACGCCATGATCAAGGTATGCTATTATGAGTTTGTGTAAGAAACCTAGAAAGAGTTGAAAGTCAACATGACAAGTAAGTATGTTTCCTTAAGATCAAAAATAAATTCCTCAATAAAATGTAACTTAAAACAAAAATGTTGTCTATTAACTTTTCCTACTGGGGAATCGAATACCGTTTAACCCATCACAAGTTTGTGATTTTCTCGTGGTTAACTTTCTCCTAAACATGTTTTCTATCACTCTCCATCAGAACATAACCCTTTGTTTTTTTCCTCTATGTCCATATTTTCATACTTGGAATCCTAGTATGGGTTAACTCGGGTGACCTTTGTACTTATCTCTCTTTATTTTAAAGTGTTTGTTTTACCGACTTTTGTTCCGATGTGTGACTTTCAAGGATGTTTCCAAGAGCAATTTTAAAATTGCGGGGACGCAATTCCCAAAAGGGGGGAAGGATGTAACATCCCAGGTAAATAAAGAATAAATAATTTTCATATTTATTAATATTTACGAATTAAATATTAATTTTATTTTAAAGGGGTTTCTATGTTCGATAGAGTACCCGATACGCAACGATGAGTTTCTTTGAAAACTTACGTTGTACACTAGTAATATAATAATATTATTTTAAATGTTAGTTAACAAGTAGCCGTTGTACTGGCGGGAATGGATATAAATAACTAAAATATGATTAGATATGTTTTTAAATGTTTATACATTTACCCAATAAAAGATAAAGGCTTAAAATACGGAAAGAGTTCAATTTTAGGAATTTATACCCTAATTTTCACGAAAGGTCCACATTTCACCTTTTGACGGAGAAACGTCATTAAATATAGTTTTGATCGATCATAGAAATTCTATTGGACCAAATATAACTCTTCTTCAGAATCGGGACATCAAAATTTACTTTGTGTAAATTTTTGGTACCTTTCTGATAAAGTTCATTTTTTTAATGAATAGTGTAAAATGTTTTTTTTAATTCAAAACCAATTTTTAATCTAATTTATTTATATGATTATATTATCTTTTGAATTGGTTTTAAAATGAAATTAGAAAATATTTTTACCATTAAATCCAATAGTGGTCGTTGGAATTAATTTCACTTCGAAATCGAACTTAAACTAGTGTCAATCTTTTGATACATATTGTTTCATAAAAACACGCTATTTGCTCTGACAGCGGGAATTAATTATTAAATTAATTAATGTGACTTATATGTTTTGAATTTTTTTAAATAGACTTCATTTTTGAATTTGGAACATCAAATATAGCTTAGGGTGAATTTTTGGTAATTTTCTGAAAAACTTCAATTTTTGATTAATAGTGAAACCACTAAGTGGTAATCAAGAAAACTGTTTTTTTTAGTTAAATGAAAGTTTACCACTAATGTGTTTTGAATTTTGAAAATCCGACATACATTATTGTCATTAAGAAGTAAAATGTGGTTCAATGAGATTAAAGTAATTTTTTTGATGAATAGTAACTTATTAAATTTTTAATCGCGATTAGTGGTAATTAGTGTAGTTTAAGGTATAAATAATGCTTTAATAATATGAAATGACCTAGACACATGTCCCAACCTTATTGGTTGTGTAATGGCCGACCAAGACAATCCATGGGTCAACTTGGGGACCCCATGGAGACATTTGGGTTGGGAAATGACATAAATAACATTTTATTTAATGTAAAAGTAAAATTGACACAAACATGATATGTTTTACTAAAACAATTTTTAAGTGGGGTTATAAAAGTCATATTTTTTATTATAAATATTCATTGGAAATCTAAAAAAATTTCCTACATAATAGTATTTTTTTTATAATTTTTAGACATTATATAAATTAAATTATTTATGACATAATAATGATGCAGCGATGACATCATTATTTGACGATTTAAATAAAATGGAAAGATAATGTAAAATATATGCACTACACATGTCCAAAACTTATTGGATGAGTGGATTTCGAAGCCTTATCACCTTATCCACGAATTATATCAATGTGGGACCTTTTAAATCCGAAAAACATTTTCAAATAAAGTAATATTTCTTTACTTTCCAAAAGTGCCCCTCCTCTCCTCTTATAAAAGGCCCCCACCTCTACCTCATTTCACACACTCTTCAAGCCTTTGGCTCGGCCAACCACTGCCCAATTTCTCTCTCCACATCCCTCTCCTAATCCTAGAGTATTCCCTTTGGGAATAATCCTTTCAAAGGAAGCCTTTAGGCTCAAATCAAGAAGGAGTTACACTTTTAAAGGTAACTCATTCTCTCTTGTTCATTTGTTTTATTTTGTTTCTCCAACCCTCTAAACTCTTTTTATTTACTTCTTTTGTAACATCACCAGTATCTCCAATATACTAGTTTGTTGTTATAATATTTATTTGGGCTACACTCTCACACAACTACATCAAATGGTTAAAGAACATACGGTTTCCGTGGATGGCGAAATTCTGCCTCCCGAAACGATGATTGTTCAATACTCATTTAACACCTTCAAAGGTGGCCATTATGATGTCACTATTTTTATATATGATATATAATATGTTTATGTTTTCTTTAAGCTTCTGAATTTTTCATTTTTGACATACCATTATGGTTTCCATTATGGGTAAACACGATATCTTCATTTAAGGAAGTGCGGACTACCGCCCCCTCAAAGTGATGTGATTCGTTAATGCCATATGTGGGACGTGTAAAGGATGGATTTAAAGTTATTATATATGATGTTATACTGGAATTATAATATACCTCTATATCATTATTTTTTCTTTCCATTAAAGTATGAGATATAAATGAAAGTAGCATTCATGCGTACGTACGGCTTACCGTCTCCATGAACGGTGCATTTCATTTCTTATCCCCAAATGTAATGTACTATTAAAAGTACATGTATATAATGGATATATATAATGAATGATATATCTAAATTATGAATATAATTATGGAATTAAAATATACATACCTCTCATTTAGTTTTAATTCCATTAATATGACAAAGAAATGAAAGTAGCATTCATGCGTACGTACGGCTTACCGTCTCCATGAACGGTGCATTTCATTTCTTACCTCTAAATGATTATGTAATATTATAAATACATGTATATTCTGGATATATATGATATATATGATATCCAAATTAGTAATTTCATTCTGTATATAAAGAACTTTTGACCACACGAACAACATGTAATTGTAAGAAGTCAACTTTCGACTTAAGAACCAAATATTGACAAAACAAAAATTATTAACATAAAGGGTTACATAATGTTTATAACATGGAAATAAGTGATATAAATGGAATAATTAAATTTAAAAAAGGTTCTTAATCATGTATAAATTAACTCAAGTTTATTATTTAGGACGTTAAAGAACGATCGAGTCAAGTCGGACCCGAGGTAAGGGACTTCGTCTCAATCTCCTTTCGTTGAGGCATATTTTATTTTATACACAAATTTCTTTTATATGGTGTATAAAACCCTTTGACTTTTACTTTTATACAAAAGGAATCTTTTTCTACGAAGCGTTTTACAAAACGACAAAAGGGAATGTTTCTTTTAACGTATGCGGCGACAACAACCTTTTCCGCCGCCGCGAGTATTATTTGGTCTTTGGATTTCTCAACAAGCCGTAATGTTTTTATAATAAAATAAATACCATATACTCTTTTATGTATTTTGGTATTGAAAATGGTTTTGAAAAAGGATTCTATTTTTGTCAATATATATTTATGATATATTGTGATTGAAATGTGGAAATGTTATCATTCCTTTATATTGGTTTTATGTTTTATGATTTACTATTGGTACTTGGACATTTTAACGGGTGGTTATGTTATAAACCATATGATGGGTGGTGCCGTGAATACCAGGACGGGTGGTTACGTTATAACCTCCAATGCATTGGGTATGGAAGTCGGCCGTATGGCTATTCCATTAAGTATGTATGTAAATTGGCCGTGTGGCTATTCCATTAAGTTATATGTGTGGAAGTCAACCGTATGGTTATTCCACTTAAGTATGTTTATGTCCCAAGTTACCTTTATATATGTTATGCGTTCTTTATATGGGTTTTATGGTAATTCTTCGGTTACAAAAAGGTAAGTAATGATACTTTATTCAGTAAAGAGTTTTTATTACTTCATAAAGGTGAAAAGTATTACTTTGATAAAGTATACATGGTTTACTTGTTGTTTTGATAAACTAACAATTTTCATTCTTTGTGTATCCCTTACTGAGCTTTTTATGCTCACCCCAAGTTTTTTTGAAATTTTTTTCACAGGACTTAATGTGGAATAGGGTCAAGGATGGGATCAAGGGAAAGTCATGCTTTCTAAAACATGGAATCTAGACATCTTTCTTTCTAAGAGTTTTATTATGGAGACATAGTAGAAGTGTCTACTTTGTAATCTTTTAAGATGTAATAATTATGTTCTAATTCTCTAAAACTCTAAACCTGAAAAGATCCTCAATGTGAATTATTCATTTAATTCAATATTAAGTAAGGTTTAAGGCTGGGGTCTTATAGTTTTATAATTATAATAACATATCAGTATATTAGTGATACTTCTGTTATTAATTCATAATGAACCCACTAAATAAGAAGAAGTGGAAGAAGAAACAAATTTAAAAGAATCAGTAACAGAAATTACCTCTTCTTTGAAGCGCCTCTTTGAGACCTCAACTTAGGGCACTAAAAGTTGTCTTTGAAAAATACAAGGACCTATAGGATGTTTCTAGGGAAGTGTACAAGAGAATTTCGCAGTGTTTGGCTGATTTTTAAGCCTAAATGTGGTGTGAGGAAGAGAGGGAGGAGGTGCCCTTTTATAAGGGAGGAGAGGGGAACCTTTGGAATCCTAAAAAATAACAGTTTAATATAAATTCAAACCCATCATAAGAACCTCCAAAAATGACTGAATTATAATATTAGTTGATATATGGTGGTAATATCATCATACAATAAAGTTTAGACATGTAGGTAATATATATTATACATTATCAACTTGACTTATCCTTATTTAATCTATTAAATTTTATTTGTGGCAATAAGATTTTAAATTTTAAATTGTTAAAAATAATTACTTATGTGATGTTAATTATCCATAATAAGATAATTTATGACATTTTAGACTATATAAATTTCAATTTATAATTTTTAAATATTTTTGTGATTTTTAAACAATTTAATACTATGTTATTTTTTTAAAAATAACAATAGTGTCAATTTTGACACTATCCATTTATTTGAATTTAAATTAAATCCACTCAAATGATATATTCAAAATAAAATATTTATAGGTTCCTACCGTGTCCTATTAATCTATAAAATTAGTGGAGTACATTAAATAATTCATATAATATTTATTTTATTATTTTTATAACCATTTATTTGCTATATATCTTAATAAAATAATTGGTACAACATTTTTGTATAATTATTTAAAATAATTATTTGTTATATAAAAATTAAAAATAAAATCCTTTGATGAAGATAAATATAAAATATTATATAATAATAATTCTAATCTATTTTATCATCTTAAAATAACAACATTTAAATTGTTATCTTTATTAAATTATGAAGGTGACATCTTTGGAATCATTTAAAATAAAATATTATAAGTGTCATAATCACCTTAATAAGGATCCAAATAGTCAGAAATTCGGCTAGTGGATGATAAGGGTTTATATATACACTAATAATAAGTTTTGTGTAGATTTTAGGGCCTTTTGACATGTATTACTATTTCAATAAAAACTATATTATTGATTTTTCACTAAATAAATAATTTCAGCATCATTAATGTATAAGATAATAATGTAATTAAATAACTCTTAAAAATTAAAAATAAATTACCATGATGAAGAAAAACATTTTATCGTTCAAATTAGTATTTATAACCGAATTTTTATTTTGTATAAACTTGTATTAAAAATACTTTAATTATTAAAGTTGAGTGAGTCATATTTCACTTTCCTTTAAATAAAATAAACTAAAGGACTTAGTCACCTCCAAGTGGGTTCTAATGGATTCCATTTCAACCCAAATATGACTTAGGACGGAATATAATCATCCAATTGTATTAATACAAGTGTTAGGGTAATTTTATAATATTATATTTACCCTTAATTACCTGATTTAACTTTTACTATGGCAAATAAAATTTACCGTAGTCACTATTCATAATGCCCAAAAATAAAAAGTAGTATATTAATATAATTTTGACCCACTGATTCCAAATATGGAATAAATTTTTCCAAATTCAATACACAGATGTTGCAGAAATTAAATTAAAAGTAATCCCACTGTCGAAAGAAAACGGGTTTTTGTTTAAAACATTGCAAAAGATTGAATTTATTTAACCTACGAATTCAAGGTAAAATCAATGATAAAGACATAAATTACATTAAATGGTAAAAATATATTCTATTTATACTTTAAAACCATTAAATATTATAATTTAACCACATAAATTATTACGATGAAAGAATTTGTTTTTAATTAAAATATAGCGTGTTTTTACTATTCATTAAAATATGAAAGTTATCAGAATAATATGAAAACTTGTTCCAATGTAAAAATTTATATCCTGATTCAAAATAAAAAATTTATTTTGTAAAATTGAACTTATAAACATGTCAAAAATTAAATTTAAAATGGGTGTGCCATCAAAAGGTGGCAAAAATGCATTTTTTGAAAAATACTTATTTTACATGAAAAATTTATTTTGTTCTTATACCATGTTCTAGAAAATGAGTAAGATGAATAATAATGTTATAAAATTTAAAATTTAATTAATATTATACATAACGTCTAGTTCATAATAATATTATAACCATATATCATTTTTTAGTGAAATCCGGTATTGCGTACAACACACGCTATCGAGGATGTTCGCGATTGCGTGTAATGTAATCCAAGTCAGGGTTGCGTATACTACAAGCTAATACGATGTTGCTTATAGTGCAAGATAATCTTGATGTAGCGTACAATAGAAGATATCAATGAAATTAAAAGGACTATTTTTCATAAAATCTCTAGGTGTTACAAAATAAATAAATAACTTCATCCAACTTCCAATATTAGTTAAATTATCATATTAATGATCAAATTTTATTTTTAAAACAATTTATAATATAATTTTAAGATTTAAGTAATTTTTATAAAATATTGATTTCAACAAAATAATAATATTCAATATTCATCAAATAATTAATCAATTCAAAAAAACACAAAATCAACCATTGATAAATTTTGAATTAATATTTAATAATTGGATTTTTCATTAAAAAATAATTTAAATGTTTTAAAAATTAAATAAAAATTATATGTGCAAACTGAGACAAAACTACTCTTTATAAAACTATATATTTTTAAAAAACATTCCTTTTTCTTTTAAATGAATTATATTTAATTTATAATCAATAGATAACCATTAAATATATTTTTCCTTTTTTACACCTATAAGGATGGTGAAAAATTAAAAAATTGTATAAATTTTCGCTTAGTGAGGCTGGAAATTGGGACCACCCGATATTCCACTACAGTGTACAACCACTAGGTTACACCCATCGGAATGACCGTTGAATAAATTTTATACATTTGTAATAAATAATATTTTCCTTATTTATATAATCATATTCATATCTTCCAACTAAATGGTGACCTTATTATATTGATTTTTAAACAATAATATTTTATGAGAGTGTCATGTCTTGTTTAAACCCGATGTTGCTGGCATCAATGGAAATCAATGGATCGGATTAATTTAAAAATATATATATGTAAAAAAAAATTTGTTACATTCTCTCTTATGATTCGTAATTCAAGATTTATATTCTATCAATTTTAATGTACACTTTTAAATTATCATGGTGTTACAAATAGTGTCCTTTTAGGATATTGGTTTTTCCTTCTAACACTTTGGAATATTTCCAGAGATAGGCTCTGAGATGATGTGTGATTTGGAGGACCGACGTGCATGAAATTAATTTTATAAAAATATCTCATATATTTTATACCCTAAACCAATATAAATTGTATAACTTTCAAATAGATGTCTGGATCATAAATATGAGGTCATAGTTGAGGTTAGAGCATGGAATTTATCCTTGGGAGTACATAACATTTTTCAGTGTGAGTCATTAGTATAAAATGTCATAGGGGATGCAACTATAAATAAAATAATTAAATTATTTTATTTTATTTTTGATTTTTTTTCAAATAACTCTTGAACAGGGACCCATATTGAAAATCATATATCACCATTAAGTTCATAACACATTGTTTTCCCTAAGCATAACATAATGTGAGAGGGTGTAGGATGTTCGGATCCCATGATTTTTATAGGTGTCATTAACCCATCACCTAATTACATTCTATAAATAGTTGATAATGGGTTCTTGATTACGTTTTCTACATAACCCATCCATTTGTGGTAGTATTTCATCTTCTCATCTCTTTAGAGATTCAACAAAAATACTTCAACAGATCACAATGATCTTCGGCAGACATCCACATCAATGAAAAACTAATATGAATCTTGTTAGGATTCCACTTTTGGATTTTCGGATCCTTCATACAAATACATCAAGTACAATTTCATTTTTTATGAATTATCTACTTTGAGTATCAATGAAGATGACTAAACAAACATGGACATCGAACAATCTGTGTATTGAATCCCTTTTTAGTCATTTCATTCAATTATTATTATTGAAATCACTAATAACTTTTGGACACATCAAATCATCAAAAGATTGTCATGTAGGGCTTCTGTCTTTGAATACCTCAACCCAATGATCCCATATATATGATCATTTCTTTGTTTCAAGCTAGATTAGAGTTGGAATGGTAGTGAATGCAGTGTGTGTGTGAGATGAACATCTGTGGAAGCACATGATCAGGGAACCGATTTAGATGGTACGATAAGGGAAAGAAGCAGTGGAATCTAAAGAGGTCGAGGCTATCAGGTGAGGCTAGGGATGCGGTTGTTCCTGGAAGCAGCTCGTAGTGGGTTCTAGGTAAGGTAGGCAATGGATACATTATAATATTTATGTTTAGATAACAATATATTAATATAGTATCATGTTATTTTAAACTCAAGGTTGCGTGCATCATATGCTATCCAAGAGTGAAAAAAAATTAAAGGGAGATATATCCAAAATGTCTTAGTGTGTTACACTCTCATTTAAGAAAGGTATTTCAAGTCATATATTATATCAATGTTGAGATTCCACATTTAAAATCTCATGGAATTAAAAATAGTTTAGTTTTAAAATCATTTGAAACTACGTCCCTCCGAATTAATTTTTGACATAAAATTGGAACATAATATTATTAATTAAAGTTTTCAAAATAGAAAATACCTATGTTGAAAATATAAATCATAAAAAATATTACCCGTTGTTCTTTATATCACTAGATATAATGTCTAAAAAAAATTCACTAGTTAATATAATAACCAAAAATTTTAAACATTCATAAGAATAAATAATACATTAATATTCGAAACTCGTGAAGAAGAAAAATATTCACCATTTATCATTCTATAAATATATAACCATGGATCCGAAATAACCTCAATAAAATTTCCATTATACAAATTTGAAGCATCATTTCTATGTCAAAGATTTTATTAGGAATCATAAAAAATTTCATAGATTTATAATGAAATAATAACTCACATTACACATAATGGTTACTTATACCTTATCACAAAAAATCACCTCAAATTATATCATTATTCACATAAAAATTTATTTCCTTAAACATTGATAATAGTTATCCAAGACATTGAATATAGGATCAAATTTATAAATTAAACCACTGAATATATCCATAAATCATAATATAACCTCATATAAAAACATCCAAGTCTATAATGTTTTCAAACCAAATCTCTAATACTTCAATAACCTCCCAGAACCAAAACTCCCAAATCCGATATGAAAATACCATCTTTCAATTTATGTATATGATACAAGTAATATTTAACAAAATTTAACCATTTAACCAATATAATATAAAACTAAAATATTACATAACTTATATACCTAAAGGCCATTTATTTTTATTGTTTTAGATAGCTTTGAATAATACTTACATTAAATCATGGATACATAAACAAACGGTTTATAAAATTCAACATCAAATCCCACTATGCAACTATCATTTTGTAACATTAATAGAAATAATGCTATTAATACCATTTTTAATGACAAGGTGAAATGGAAAACTAGAGAATAGAGAGGTAAAATTGGATGTAAGGGTAATTATATTCTTTAATAGTTTAATGTCATAAATGAACATAATATGGGAATATTAGTGTGAACAAATAATAATTTTTCACGAGAATAACTTAATATAATTCTTACCCATTTCCACCTTGATCATAAAATATATGACATGGATCAAGGCTTTATCATAGGTAAGTTTCATGATGATCATTAATCAAGATCCAAGTGGTATTAATTATGACCAATGGACCCTTTAAAACTCATATAAATAAAAAATATAATGTTTTGGAATCTTGTAACATCAAACATTCATCATAGAACAATCTAATAGGATAATTACCATATCTATTTCCTGAATCCTATATTAGGTAAACACCGTTTTCTCTATGGAGTAACATACATATTTCTTTTATTGGAGTGACAATGATGTAGTTAACAATATCTCATTACACACAACATTTTAGCCTATAATGGATCCACCCATCCTTGGTTGAAAAAGGAATCACACATACATGGTTTATGTTGGAACCACTCGTCAATCATCCACAAGTATGTTCATGTTCCATCAAATGATAAAAATAATGAGAATCTAGTTTTTTTCTACATATTAATCTCCATTGTTCATAATATCTAGATTCAACAATGGAAAATAAATAGGATCCATGAACATCTATTTAAAAAAAACATTATACCACTATAGATATAATTTGTAATGTATAATAATATAATATCACCAATGGATAATAAATAGAATCAAAGGTTTTTTTATTTGATGAATAAAAACGAAATAAAAAATTATTAAAACATCAATGATGGAAAGACTCATTGCACCTGGTGAATAATTTTTAAAACTAAAAAAACATGAAATATTATTTCAATACATTTTTTTATAAAAATATGCTTCAGAATATATAAAGTAATTTTTAATGAAAAATAATTTTCATGCTGCTGGTAAATTATGTTAACGTTTTAAATGAAAAATAAACTTTTTTTAACAACATTATAAAAATAGATTCCAAATATTCTCATGTAGAAAAAATTAAGGAAATTTATTTCAAAACCATTTCAATAAAGTTAAAATATTATTAGAAATACCAATAGGAAATAACATGATTTTATATAATTTCATTAGTTAATTTTTTAGAGAACATTGATATTTAAGAGAATGTGTCCCCATCTAAAAGATGATACATGGATGGTAACACATACAAATATCTTTATTATGGTTAATTTAATCTATAATTAATGAAATTGAACCTAAAAAATAGACCACATGAATGAACATATGATAATGAAAAATATTCTAGTTGTGAAAATAAGTGAATATTATTTAAACCATTAGGAACATTGAACAAAAACAATCCTAAAATGAATTGATATTATAACATAAATCCATTGTTCCTTTCGTCACATTCAAAATCAAAATTCATTAAATGGGGGAATGATATGTGGATCTATAAATAAAATGAATTTCTTGAAGTAATAAGATAATAGTCATTCATTACGAATTATGTAAACCATGTAAGGAAATCAATGTGTATGTCTTGAACCATGTCTTAGAAAAATTACATTGGGAAAAGAAAACTCTTACAAAGAACATAAGGTATGATGTGATAATTAATCCATAATGTGATTAAGTGTAGATATTTAAATCCATATATTTTTTTATATTTACAATGGAATAATTTATAGATCAGTTCACACATAGTCATGCCATCAATATTTCATTGAAGATGATTTATGAACTAATGAATAGAAATAAAGTTGTGAAACACCGTTGAACCAGGTAACATTCGAGTTAAATATCCTTGGAAAAAATAATTTTACTTTACAATTTAAATTCCAAAATATATGAATCATTCATGAAATAATATATAAAAATAAAATTATATACACCATATAAAATAAATTTGGTGAATAACATTAAAATATGCCTTAATATAAAGAAATTGAGATGAAATCCATTACCAAAAGCCCTAAATTTCCATTTATATCCATTTACTCTAATATTGTAAAATTTTGAAATTTGTTTAAATTTTTTATAACATTTTATTGTTTTATAAATTTATCATAAAACAATTTGCTTCATTTATTTCAATGATATATTTAATTACCTAATATGTTAATTGCATGGATTGTATTATAGTACATTCAGTTCATAATATCCAAATTTATTTGCTGATTCGAATTTAGTCATAGTGGTAATTATTAAATCATATAAAATATAATAATGAATAAATTAATTATAATTTTTAAACCAAATTTATACTTTTAAACCCATCCATGAAATATCATTATAAAAAATTAACTATGTTACAATCGCGAAGACAGTAGGTTGTATGTATGCATGAGTAACAGTTCAATTATTCAAAAAAGAGAAAGAAGATAAATATTATTTTATCAAACCATATATATTATTATGTCATATATATAACTACTTATCTTTAAATAAATAATATATAATATCCTTGTGATGAAGTTATGAATAAAAGATCTTGTTGTTTGGTGAAGATGGTATTCAACATGTACGCATGGACGATGTAACCATTTTGCAATGTATGGAATGGTACATTAAATATGATATATTATATTTAGTAATTATTAATATTTCATGAATATTATTTATATATACATTAAATCTAATATTTCAACAATTTTTCAGACATTTTAATGGAAAAATAATTATGTCGGTTTTTTCGGTGTTACACGAATGATGGATTCATTTCCCATTTGGTTGATTAAAGAGATGGATATAGGTTATAAAATTTACATAGAAACATATCAGTTTATGAAAGATTTTATTTTAATAATTTTATCACGTTTTAGTGAGATTTTAAAGAAGTATAAGAAGAAATTAAACAAAAACACTTGGCTAAAATCTAAACCTATTCTTCAGAAAACCTTATTTTTTTAATCATTAAGCCCCCTAGGGTGTGCATTATGCCAAAAATAAATTGTATATAACATGGGGTTGAATTTTATATATGAATTCAGGAAGTTTTTTTGAATAAATATTTGCCTAGTTTAGGGGGGAAGAGAGGATGGGAGGTTCTATTTATATTAGAGTGGTGGATTTTTAAGGGAATTTCATAAATTATTATATTAATTATTTTTTATGATAATGTGGCTCAAAATTGATATAATTATATTATATAATTATTATTATTTTAAATAAACTCCAAAAATAAAATTTTTTTATGTATAAATGAATTTTTAACACTTATCACTATTTTCACCTCTTTAAATCCGTTTAAAAATTACCATAATATAAATGATTTTTACTCGTTTTGGGTCAGGAATGATGTTATAAAATGAAAAATAACCCATAAATTTATGTTTTTTTATATTATAAATCTTATAACATCCACTTCATTAGATATATTTTTTATTAAATCATTTAATATAATATTTGTTATTATAAAATACCATTAATGTCAATTTGGGAAATACTTGAAATATTCTAATATAATATGTGTATTACTAATCTAAAATGATTTCAGAATGAAATGGATTAAATTATAAGAAGGATATAATATTAATTTAATCATTAACCTAAATTTAATAACTTTTAATTATTATTTTAAAACTTATATTTTTGTTTAACACCTTGGTTAATAAATTTTAACCATTTCAATGATAATGACATTTTCAACATTAATGGTTTATATTATTAATTATAATGTAAGAATTAACTCATAAATGGGTAAGGGGTGATATGCTATGCTATTTATCATATATATCATCGAATTTATTTATTTTTGTGTTTTTTAAATAGTCTAATGGAATGTTATTTATCAAAAAATATGATTAATGTAATTTTTGAAAATATTTATATAGTCTTTCTTTTAAGAAAAAATATTATTTTCGATTAAAATTATTATACTTCTACACATCACATAATATTATATTTTGATCTATAAATTATTTGTTCAACTAAATATCAACCCAATAATGTTACTTTTAAATATTTTAAAATCATTTATTTAGATAATTTTACTTCTTCAAAATCATAATGTCAGCACTGTGTAATGTTTTACGCTAATTAAATAATCAATAAAAACATTAAAATACATAAAAATGGAGATAAATTTTATTCATATTTAAAATAAATATTTATAAAAAAATACATTAATATTTATCACTTCTTAAAAATATTATATATATTAAAATAAATAGAGTGACATTTATGACATTATAGTTACATAAAATAATATAATTATTATATTTAAAATAAAATGAAATGAAATCACCCCATTTTATATGTTTTTATTTTTATGGATCACACATAGTCCTCAAATTTTGGTAATTAAAAATTTCTTTTTATTGTTACACCTTATAAAAATATCATTAATTAACTGATTTACCTTTTCAATGGTAATTTAAATCTAATATGGTTATTATTAATAATGACCCATAATAGAAATGTATTATTAGATAAATTTCAACATCCATATCCCATATATATGATCTGAATTTTGATTTTAAATTCTTCTAATTGAAATTAATTTTTTCAGATAAACGTGAAAATGCAAGGGAAAATAATTTATATCTTAATGTGTTTTAAAAGTAAAATAAACTTATACAAAAAGAAAATATTAAGATGATTCATCTTTAATAAATATTATTATCTGTATCCTGTGGACAATTAGGTTAATTTAAGATAATATTTGAATAATATTAATTTCTTAATGAATATAATGGACACTTTTACAAAAATTTGTATTTTCTCTATTTATTGGAAAAAAATACTTCCAATAAATGTAAAAATGTTAACCCCAATAAAATTTAATATTATGATTTCAAAAATAGAAAACTTTTATGAAATTAAATATCATCATGTTATGAAAATTACATATAATTATCATTCAAAAAATTGTCACAATCATTCTTAATGAAAACATATTTTTAATCAATAATATAACTGTAGTGAAAACTAATCATTTATTTCTTATAATATAATCATGAAATATTTATTGATTATGATATTTACTTATATACAATATATATGTTTATTCCAATTCATGTATAAAAATTAAAATTATAACATATAACTATAATATCGAAATATCAATATTTTATATTTAGTTTATGCCTAGTGTTTTGTTTTATATAATCTTTAAAACATCATATTCTGTTAAAATAATTAGATATTACATTTACAAAAATATATTTAATAGTTAATAAAATTTAATAGGACTGTACGATATAAATATGTTTTTCATACATAAATCATATTCAAAATTCAAAATTCCATCATCCAGTTTTTCCATCAAAAAATTCTACTATATTTCTAAATTATTTTACCTAGAATGTAATTTTTAATTTTTTATAGATATAATTGTATTATTGATTATCAAAATAAAAATTAAGTTGGTATCCATGCAAGAAATCCTTATCACCAATATGAGTCCTGATTCATATAATCTGTGTAGATCAATGTGAAGGAACCACATATTCTGTAACATCCCAGGTAAATAAAGAATAAATAATTTTCATATTGATTAATATTTAATAATTAAATATTAATTTTAATTAAAAGGTGTTTCTACATTCGATAGCGTACTCGATACGCAACGATGAGTTTCATGGAAATCTTAGGTTCCACACTAGTAATATAATAATATTATTTTAAATGGTAGTTAACATGTAGCTGTTGTACTGGCGGGAATGGATAGAAATAACTAAAATATGATTATATATGTTTTTAAATGTTTTGATATTTACCCAATAAAAAATAAGGGCTTAAAATACGGAAAGAATTCAAGTTTAGGCATTTATACCCTAATTTTCACTGAGGGTTCACTTAGCATCTTTTGAAGGAAAAACGTCATTAAATATAGTTTTGATCAATCTTATAAATTCTATTGGACCAAATATAACTCTTCTTTAGAATAGGGACATCAAAATTTACTTTGTGTAAATTTTTGGTATCTTTCCGATAAAGTTCATTTTTTTAATGAATATTGAAAATGTTATATTTTAATTCAAAACCTCTTTTTGATCTAATTTATTTATATGATTTAATTATTATTTGAATTGGTTTTAAAGTGAAATTATAAAATATTTTTACCATTAAATCCAATAGTGTTCATTGGAATTAATTTTACTTTGAAATCGGAGTTAAACTAGTTTCAATCTTTTAATACTTATTGTTTCACAAAAACACGCTATTTGTCATGACACCTGGAATTAATTATTAAATTAATTAATTTGACATATATGTTTTGAATTTTGTAAAATGGAATTCATTTTTGAATTCAGAATATCAAATATATCTTAGGGTGAATTTTTGGAATTGTTCTGAAAAACATCAATTTTGGATTAATAGTGAAATCACCAAGTGGTACTTATAAAAACTGATTTTCCATTTAAATGAAATTTTTCCACCTTTGTGTATTGAATTTCAATAATCTGACAAACATGGTTGTCACTAAGAAGTAAAATGTGGTTAAATGAGATTAAAATAATTTTTTTGGTGAATAGTAACTTATTAAGTTTTTAATCGCGATTAGTGGTAATTAGTGTAGTTTAAGGTAAAAATAATGTTTTAATAATATGAGATGACCTAGAAACTTGTCCTACCCTCATTGGATGTGTCATGGCCGACCAATACAAGACATTGGTCAATGTGGGGACCCCATGGAGCCACTTTGGTTGGAAGATGACATAAATACCTTTTATTTAATGTTAATGTAAAAAGTGGCACAAACATGATATGTTTTACTAAAATAATTTTTAAATGAGGTTATAAAAGTCAGATTTTTGATTATAAATATTAATTGGAAATATAAAAAGATTTCCTACATCATAGTGATTTTTTTTATAATTTTTAGATATTAAATAAATTAAATTATTTATGACATAATAATGATGCAGCGATGACAACATTATTTGACGATTTAAATAAAATGGAAAGATAATGTAATATCTAAGAACTAAACATGTCCAAAACCTATTGGATGAGTTGATTTAGAACCCTTATAACCTTATACACGAATTATATCAATGTGGTACCTTTTAAAACCGAAACACATTTTCAAATAAAGTAATATTTCTTTACATTCCAAAAGTGCCCCTCCTCTCCTCTTATAAAATGCCCCCACCTCTACCACCTTACCCACACTTCCAAAGCCTTTGGATCAGACAACCCCTACCGATTTTGTCTCTACACTTCCTTCTTTTACTCCTTGAAGCCTCACTTTGGGCAGAAGTCTTCCCAAGGATGCCTTTGAGCTCAAACCAAAGGGAGTTACCTGATTTTGAGGTAATGTCTTCACTTGAGTCCTTTTGTATTATTTTTGCTTCTCCAACCCCCTAAACTCTTTTTATTTATTTCTTTTGTAACAAATCCACTATCTTAAATATACTAGGATGTTGTTATAAGAAGTATTCTAGCTACACTTACACACAACTTCATCTAATGGTTAAAGAACATATTGTTTCCGTGGATGGTGAATTTATGCCTCCCGAAACGATGATTGTTCAACATTCCATTAACACCTTCAAAGGTGTCCATTAATATGTCACTATATTTATATATGATATCGAATATGTTTATGTTTTCTTTAAGCTTCTGTATTTTTCATTTTGGGCATACCTTTATGGTTTCCATTATGGCTAAACACGATATCTTCATTTAAGGATATGCGGACTACCGCCCCCTCAAAGTGATGTGATTCATTTATGCAATATATGGGAAGTGTAAAGGATGGATTTAAAGTTATTATTTATGATGTTATACTGGAATTATAATATACCTCTATATCATTAATATTTCATTCCATTAAAGTATGAGATAGAAATTAAAGTAGAGTTCATGCGTACGTACGGCTTACCATCTCCATGAACGGTGCATTTCATTTCTTATACCCAAATGTAATGTACTATTAAAAGTACATGTATATAATGGATATATATAATGAATGGTATATCTAAATGATGAATATAATTCTGGAATTAAAATATACATACCTCTCATTTAGTTTTAATTCCATTAATATGACAAAGAAATGAAAGTAGCGTTCATGCGTACGTACAGCTTACCGTCTCCATGAACGGTGCATTTCATTTCATACCTCTAAATGATTATGTAATATTATAAATACATGTATATGATGTGTATATATATATATATATGATATCCAAATCAGGAATGTCATTCTGGATATAAAGAACCTTGGACCACACGAACAACATGTAATTGTAAGAAGTCCACTTTCGACTTAAGAACCAAATATCGACAAAACAAACATTATTAACTTAAATGATTACATAATGTTTATAACATGGAAATAAGTGATATAAAAGGAATAATGAACTTTAAAAAGGTTCTTAATAAAGTAGAAATTAACTGAAGTTTATTATTCAGGATGTTAAAGAACGATGGAGTCAAGTCTGACCCAAGGTAAGGGACTTCGTCTCAATCTCCTTTCATTGAGGCATATTTCATTTTATACACAATTACCTTTTATACGGTGTATAATCTCCTTTGACTTTTACTTTTATACAAAAGGAATCTTTTTCTATGAAGCGTTTTACTATACGACAAAAAGGAATGTTTCTTATAACGTACGCGGTGACAACAACCTTTTCCGTCGCCGCGAGTATTATTTGGTCTTTGGCTTCCTGAACAAGCTGTAATGTTTATTTTTAAATGATATAAATACCATATAATCTTTTATGTATTTTGGTATCGAAAATGGGTTTTTTATAATGGATTTGTTATGTCAATATATTTAAGTGATATATTGTGATCAAAGTGTGGAAATGTTTTCTTTCCATTATATTTGTTTTATGTCTTATGATTTTTATAATTGTACTTGGACATTTGACGGGTGGTTACGTGATAAACCATATGACGGGTGGTGCCATGAATACCAGGATGGGTGGTTACGTTATAACCTCCAATGCATTGGGTATGGAAGTCGGCCGTATGGCTATTCCATTAAGTATGTAAGGAAATTGTCTGTATGGCTATTCCATTAAGTGATATGTGTGTAAGTCGACCGTATGGTTATTCCACTTAAGTATGTTTATGTCCCAAGTTACCTTTATATATTCTATGTGTTATTTATATGGGTTTTATGGTAATCCTTTGGTTACAAAAAGGTAAGTAATGATACTTTATTCAGTGAAGAGTTTTTACTACTTCATGATGGTGAAGGTATTACTTTGTTAGAGTATACATGGTTTACTTGATGTTTGAAAAAGTAATAGTTTTCATTATTTGTGTATCCCTTACTGAGCTTTTTATGCTCACCCCATGTTTTTTCGAAATGTTTTTCACAGGACTTAAAGTGGAATAAGGTCAAGGATGGGATCAAGGGAATGTAATGCTATATAAGACGTGGAACTAGACATGTTTCTTTTTAAGAGTATTTTTTTATTATGGAAACTTAGTAGAAGTGTCTACTTTGTAATCTTTTGAGATGTAATAGTTATGTTCTAATTCTCTAAAACTATAAACCTGAAATGATCCTCAATGTGAATTATTCATTTAATTCAATATTAAGTAAGGTTTAAGGCTGGGGCCTTATAGTTGGTATCAAAGGTCGGTTTAGACAACTTTAGGAGTTAGAAAATTGATAAATTATAAGTTAATTTATGTTATGATTGAAATGATATGGCATTTAAAGATTACCATGTTGCTTCACCTAAGGTATTTCAGTGTTAAGAATGGTTTTTCGTAGAGGAAATAGAGAAGATTTTTTGGGATGGAATACTAAGGGAAATGACCTTTCAAATCAGTATCCTGAGATGGTTAGAATCAGAATCAGAACTAAACAGTTTGTTGCAGTGATGGCTCAGTTGAATCAGGTGAAAAATGTTGGTTGTTTTTATTGATGATATTTTGGTGTTTTATAAAATTAAAGAGGATCATGAAAGTCATTTAAGGGTTATCTTGGAAACCTTAAAAGAAAAGAAACTATATGGAAAATTCAGCAAGTGTGAGTTTTGGTTACAACAAATTTCTTTCCTGGGTCACATTGTTTCAAAAGATGGCATAACTTTTGATCCGGATAAAACAAAAGTTGTTGAAGAATGGCCAAGACCCACAAATGTAACTAAGATCCGTAGTTTTATTGGTTTGGAAGGTTACTACTGAAGGTTTGTTGAAAAGTTTTCACGGTTATCTAGTCCAATGGCTAAGTTAACTCGTAAGGGTGTTTAGTTAATCTGGACAAAAGAATGTGATGATTGTTTTCAGGAGTTGAAAAGAAGATTGGTGAATGCTCCAGTTTTGGAACTTCCTTCCAGGAATGGTGAGTTTGTTATATACAGTGATGCTTCGTTGAAGGGACTTGGCTTTGTCCTAATACAGAATGATCAGCTAATTACTTATGTTTCACGTCAGTTGAAAACTCATGAGGTAAATTACCCTACACATGATTTGGAATTAGCTGCTGTTGTCTTTGCTTTAAAAATTTGGAGGAATCATTTGTATGGAGTAAAGTGTGAAATATATACTGATCACAAAAGTTTAAAGTATATATTCACTCAGAAAGCGTTAAACATGAGACAGAGGAGATGGCTGGAATTAATCAAGGATTATGATTGTACAATCCACTACCATCAAGGAAAAGCAAATAAAGTGGTCGATGCTTTGAGTCGAAAAAGTAATGCTTCATTAACCATGCTATGTTTGGAACGAGATCCTTTGGTTTTTGATTTAAAGAACTTTGGAATAGAAGTTGTTGGTGCAGGAAGTCCTTATGTATTGTTTCAGGTATCAGTGAAATCTTCTCTTTCAGACAGAATTAAGCAAGCACAGAAGTAAGACAGTGAGTTGCAGAAAAAGGTAGAGCTGGTTCAGAAAGGTAAGTTTCCTGAATTCAACATTTATAATGATTGTGTTTTGAGGTTTGGGAAGAGATTATGTGTGCCTTGTGATTCACAGTTGAAGAATGAGTTGTTATGTGAGGCTAATAGTTCTCCGTTTTTAGTTCATCTTGGCAGTACTAAGATGTACAGAGATCTGCGGGAGTATTACTGGTGGGATGGAATGAAAAGAGATAATGGTGATTTTACTGTGAAGTGTTTGACTTGTCAGTAGGTTAAAGCAGAGCGGTAGTTACCTAAAGGGATGCTTCATCCTTTACCAGTTTCAGAGTGGAAATGGTAAAACATATCCATGGACTTTGTTGTGGGATTACCGAGGACATCTCGAGGTAATAATGCAATCTGGGTTATTGTTGATCGCTTGACCAAATCTGCTCATTTCCTTGCTATACGAGATACTTTCTCTCTAGATCAACTTTCCCGTTTGTATCTTAAATAGATAGTCAGATTACATGGAGTTCCATTCTCCATTGTATCTGACCGTGATCCTAGGTTCACTTCTAACTTTTGGAAAGGCCTTCATAAGTCGTTGGGTGCTGAATTAAATTTTAGTACATCTTTTCATCCTCAATCAGATGGGCAGTCAGAACGAACAATTCAGACATTGGAGGATATTCTAAGAGCTTGTTCGATGGATTATCAGGGATGTTGGGACCAACATCTTTCTTTGGTTGAATTTTCATATAATAACAGTTTTCATTCTAGTATACAGATGGCACCATTTCAGGCATTATATGGGAAGCGGTGTCGAACTCCAGCTTTCTGGGATGAAGTGGTTGAAAGGAACTTGATGTGACCAGAATTGGTAGAAGAGATGACAGGAAAGGTTCAGTTGATTCAGAAACACATGAGAACAGCTCAGAGCAGGCAGAAGAGTTATGCGGATAACTGGAGGAAGGATCTATCTTTCGAGGTAGGTGATCATGTTTTTCTCAAGGTTTCTCCATGGAAAAGTGTTATGAAATTTGGTAAGAAAGGAAAGCTGAGTCCAAGGTTCATTGGACCATATGAAATTCTGGAGAAAGTTTGATCAGTTGCTTACCGAGTGGCTTTACCTCCGAGTTTATCCCAAGTACACAATGTTTTTCATGTTTCAATGTTGAGGAAGTATATGCCAGATCCATCTCATGTTTTGAGTCCAGAGGTAGTTCAGCTGGAAGAGAACCTATCTTATGAAGATCAACCAGTCCAGATTCTTGAACACATGGAGCAGGTGTAACGGAATAAGGTTAATCATCAGGTAATGGGTTTGTGGAAAAACCATGTGATTGAAGAGGTAACGTGGGAATCTGAAAATGCTTTGAGGGATAAATACCCCGACTTTTTTTGATAAGTGAATAAAATTGCGAGGACGCAATTCCCAAAAGGGGGAAGGATATAAAATCCTAGGTAAATAAAGAATAAAGAATTTTCATATTAATTAATATTTACGAATTAAATATTAATTTTAATTAAAAGGGGTTTCTACATTCGATAGCGTACTCGATACACAACGTTGAGTTTCATTGAAATCGTACGTTTCACACTAGTAATATAATAATATTATTTTAAATGGTAGTTAACATGTAGCCGTTGTACTGGCGGGAATGGATAGAAATAACTAAAATATTATTATATATGTTTTTAAATGTTTTTATATTTTCCCAATAAAAGATAAAGGCTTAAAATACGGAAAGAATTCAATTTTAGGCATTTATACCCTAATTTTTTACTAAGGGTTCACTTATCACCTTTTGACGGCAAACCATCATTATATATAGTTTTTATCAATCTTATAAATTCTATTGGACCAAATATAACTCTTATTTAGAATCGGGACATCAAAATTTACTCTGTGTAAATTTTTGGTATCTTTCCGATAAAGTTCATTTTTTTAATGAATATTGTAAATGTTGTATTTTAATTCAAAACCTCTTTTTGATCTAATTCATTTATATGATTAGATTATTATTTGAATTAGTTTTATAGTGAAATTAGAAAATATTTTTACCATTAAATCCAATAGTGGTCGTTGGAATTAATTTCACTTTGAAATCGGACTTAAACTAGTGTCAATCTTTTGATACTTATTGTTTCACAAAAACACGCTATTTGTCATGACAGCGGGAATTAATTATTAAATTAATTAATTTGACTTATATGTTTTGAATTTTGTAAAATGAACTTCATTTTTGAATTCGGAATATCAAATATAGCTTAGGGTGAATTTTTGGAATTTTTCTGAAAAACATCAATTTTTGATGAATAGTGAAATCACTAAGTAGTACTTATAAAAACTGATTTTCCATTTAAATGAAATTTTTCCACCATTGTGTATTTAATATAAAAAATCCGACATACATGGTTGTCCCTAAGAATTAAAATGTTGTTCAATGAGATTAAAATAATTTTTTGGTGAATAATAACTTATTATATTTTTAATCGCGATTAGTGTTAATTAGTGTAGTTTAAGGTAAAAATAATGTTTTAATAATATGAGATGACCTAGACACATGTCCTACTCTCATTAGATGTGTCATGGCCGACCAAGACAAGTCATGGGTCAACTTGGGGACCCCATGGAGCCACATTGGTTGGAAAATGACATAAATACCTTTTATTTAATGTTAATGAAAAAAATGGCACAAACATGATATGTTTTACTAAAACAATTTTTAAATAGGGTTATACAAGACAGATCTTTGATTATAAAAATTAATTGGAAAGATAAAAAGATTTTCTACATCATAGTAGTTTTTTTTATAATTTTTAGACATTAAATAAATTAAATTATTTATGACATAATAATGATGGAGCGATGACATCATTATTTCACGATTTAAATAAAATGGAAAGATAATGTAATATCTAAGATCAAAACATGTCCAACACCTATTGGATGAGTGGATTTAGAACCCTTATAACCTTATCCACGAATTATATCAATGTGGGACCTTTTAAAACCGAAACACATTTTCAAATAAGGTAATATTTCTTTACCTTCCAAAAGTGCCCCTCCTCTCCTCTTATAAAAGGCCCCCACCTCTACCACCTTACCAACCCTCCCAAAGCCTTTGACTTGGCCAACCCCTGCCCATTTTGTCTCTCCACTTCCTTATATTACTCCTTGAAGCCTCACTTTGGGCAGAAGTCTTCCCAAGGAATCCTTTGAGCTCAAACTAAAGGCAGTTACCCGATTTTGAGGTAATGTATTCACTTGAGTCCTTTTATATTATTTTTTCTTCTCCAACACCATAAACTCTTTTTTTTGTAACAAATCCAGTATCTTCAATATACTAGGATTTTGTTATAAGAAGTATTCGAGCTACACTTACACACACCTTCATCTAATGGTTAAAGAACATACTGTTTCCGTGGATGGTGAATTTATGCCTCCTGAAACGATGATTGTTCAACATTCCCTTAACACCTTCAAAGGTGGCCATTAAGATGTCACTATATTTATATATGATATATAATATGTTTATGTATTCTTTAAGCTTCTGTATTTTTCATTTTGGGAATACCTTTATGGTTTCCATTATGGGTAAACACGATATCTTCATTTAAGGAAGTGCGGACTACCGCCCCCTCAAAGTGATGTGATTCGTGAATCTCATATGTGGGACGTGTAAAGGATGGATTTGAAGTTATTATATATGATGTTATACTGGAATTATAATATACCTCTATATCATTATTATTTCTTTCCATTAAATTATGAGATAGAAATGAAAGTAGCGTTCATGCGTACGCACGGCTTACCGTCTCCATGAACGGTGCATTTCATTTCTTATCCCCAATGTAATGTACTATTAAAAATACATGTATATAATGGATATATATAATGAATGTTATATCTAAATGATGAATATAATTTTGGAATTAAAATATACATACCTCTCATTTAGTTTTAATTCCATTAATATGACAAAGAAATGAAAGTAGCGTTCATTCGTACGTACATCTTACCATCTCCATGAACGGTGCATTTCATTTCATACCTCTAAATGATTATGTAATATTATAAATACATGTATATGCTGGATATATATATATATATATTTGATATCCAAATCAGGAATTTCATTCTGGATATAAATAACCTTTGACCACACAAATAACATGTAATTGTAAGAAGTCCACATTCGACTTAAGAACCAAATATCGACAAAACAAACCTTATTAAGTTAAATGATTACATAATGTTTATAACATGGAAATAAGTGATATAAAAGGAATAATGACCTTTAAAAAGGTTCTTAATCAAGTAGAAATTAACTCAAGTTTATTATTCAGGACGTTAAAGAACGATCGAGTCAAGTCGGACCCAAGGTAAGGGACTTCATCTCAATCTCCTTTCATTGAGGCATATTTCATTTTATACACAACTATCTGTTATACGGTGTATAATCCCCTTTGAATTTTACTTTTATATAAAAGGAATCTTTTTCTATGAAGCATTTTACTAAACGAAAAAAAGGAATGTTTCTTATAACGTATGCGGTGACAACGACCTTTTCCGTCGCCGTGATTATTATTTGGTCTTTGGCTTCCTGAACAAGCTGTAATGTTTTTTTTTAAAATGAAATAAATACCATATACTCTTTTATGTATTTTGGTATTGAAAATGGTTTTTTTATAATGGATTTGTTATGTCAATATATTTAAGTGATATATTGTGATAAAAGTGTGGAAATTTATTCTTTCCACTATATTTGTTTTATGTCTTATGATTTTTATAAATGTACTTGGACATTTAACGGGTGGTTACGTGATAAACCATATGATGGGTGGTTCCGTGAATACTATGACGGGTGGTTACGTTATAACCTCCAATGCATTGGGAATGGAAGTCGGCCGTATGGCTATTCCATTAAGTATGTATAGAAATTGGTTGTATGGCTATTCCATTAAGTGATATGTGTGGAAGTCAACCGTATGGTTATTCCACTTAAGTATGTTTATGTCCCATGTTACCTTTATATATGCTATGTGTTCTTTATATGGGTTTTATGGTAATCCTTTGGTTACAAAAAGGTAAGTAATGATACTTTATTCAGTGAAGAGTTTTTACTACTTCATGATGGTGAAGGTATTACTTTGTTAGAGTATACATGGTTTACTTGATGTTTGAAAAAGTAACAGTTTTCATTCTTTGTGTCTCCCTTACCGAGCTTTTTATGCTCACCCCAAGTTTTTTTCGAAATGTTTTTCACAGGACTTAAAGTGGAATAAGGTCAAGGATGGGATCAAGGGAATGTCATGCTATATTAGACATGGAACTAGACATGTTTCTTTTTTAGAGTATTTTTTTATAATGGAAACTTAGTAGAAGTGTCTACATTGTAATCTTTTGAGATGTAATAGTTATGTTCTAATTCTCTAAAACTCTAAACCTGAAAAGATCTTCAATGTGAATTATTCATTTAATTCAATATTAAGTAAGGTTTAAGCTCGGGGCCTTATATATTCCTCATTAGTTGAACTTACTGTAACCACTATTTTATTTCGTTCAGTGGAAGTAAACACAATTTTAACCGCAATATAATTCAATGTTAGGTTGAAATTATATCATCAATATATCATAAATAATAAATATCATCAAACACCATTATGTTTAACTATGAATTATTCTTTTAAAAATAAGAATTTTTGAATGTATATAGGGTATATTTGAAATCACTTTTTTTTGTAAGAAGATATGATTCCTTTAGATTTCAACGAAATATGCTATAACAAGTGATTTAGAAAATTATGGATGATCTTAATGAATTAAGACACTGAATACTTCCTTCCTTTTTCCAAAAAAGATTAATTCATTAATTTACCATCATAATAATTTCATATTTTTCCATAACTTTTTAAGAGTGGAAATTACACATTCTAATTGTTCTTCAAAAATTCCAAACAATTAAACATTTCATTAGAATATTTATCTTGTTAAATGAAATAAAATTATAAACCTTGTTGTTTTTTATTCACATGGAGAATTTCATTTCTCCATGTAAATACATTTTATTACTACAATTAATTGTTCATGAAAACTATTCACATAATTTTTAAATATTATTGAAAAATATAATGGTAGGAATATAAAAAATCAAAAAAATGACGTTTCCTTTGTCTGATTAATGTAAAAATTATTGTAAACATATACAATTATTTATATCATACATCCCAAGAATTCCAATTTAAGGCACCGAACCAATATAAAATTCTTCAGTTCATAAATATCACTCATTAATTTATTATAATTTATTCTAGAATCATCAAAAAAATTATTCTGTTTATTCTATGTATACATCCTTATTTAGTTTAACATAATGAAATGCAGACATTATATCCATATTAATTTTTTTATCTCTTATGAGTAACAATTACAATTAAAACATAGAAAGATTTTATATGAGGACCCGATCTTAAACATTACTTATTCTTGAGTTAAATCAAGAATTCACATTTAGGATATTTTCAAGATTAGAGTATTAGAGTAATAATCCATATCTATTAAATATCAACTTGAATATTAAAAAGTAGACACTTTTTCTATATGTGATTTTTCACAAAAATATAATTTCTTAAATAAAATAAATGTTTTTTTTATTGATATAAATCTGGTTGAATACTTACATTCTCTTACCCTTACTTGTAACCTGTGAAAAACATTTCAACAACATAAAATGAGAATAAAAACCTCAATATGTTTTATAAAATATGGAATTAAAACATTAGACCATCAATAAATACAAATCAATGAAACCATAATTTTCAATCATAACAGACCTTCTAAAATTATAATATTTATTAATAACACATAGTAATCATAAATCATAAATATAAAAAGAGGAATTTATATCATACATACATTGTAGCTATCAAAACTATAGACGGAGTAACATTTGGAGTACCCTTCCTAGTATATTCCAAAAGTCTCTTAAGAGAAACATTCATGTTTACCTCCGTCACGTTACCCAATTCATTGGAGAGCTATCTCGGGATCACCCGCCCTTGGTTTATCGTAGAACCACCGAGATACATAATAAATTCCCAATAACCATTACATATTCAAGACATATAAAACAATCATAATGTACGATAAAATTTCCACATTGAAATTAAAATATTTCGTTTCAAGATATTGACATAATCACTGCTTTATCAAACCATTTAAAACTTTTTATAAAGAGTTTTTTGAATCAAAGTTCCCCTGACCACTTTGATGATTTTAAAGGAATTGTTATTTTAAACCATTAATATCCATATAAATATACCCTTAAAACCATTTTTAAAACATGTACATTAAGGATAAATATTTATAATAATAAATCTTTAATACATTTAAAATGATATTTTAGTTCAGGATTTTTTAATAAAATGAGAGACACTTGAATAAAAATAATTTAGGAATAACATTGAATCGGAATTTTATAATATCACGAGAATAAAGTTATTCATGATATAATTCTCCAATGTATAATATATAAACCATGTACTATTGAATTCGTGCATAACAACAATGAAGTCTCAATAGAATGTAAATTGAGACGGAACCCCTTATAAAGATAGTATCCTTTGATTAAGGATAAATCAATGACCTAATTATGGGTGAAAAATAATAATACACTCAAGTGTAAAGAAATAAGTGTTTATTCACACATATTCATAGCACGACATTATAAAGAAGTAGAATTTTAACCAAAATAATTGACATTGGGTAATGATGTTCCCTTACAAAAATTAGACAACCTAATAGCGTCACATTAAAATTATTAAAATTAGTTGATGAGAGAGAAAAAGTGCATATCGTCACTTGGATATATAATTTACATAAATAAGGATATATAATAACATATCCCAACATATTATTATGTAAATTAAAAGATATAACAAAAAAATAAGTCTTTTAAAAAGAGGAGGGTGAAAGGTTCCCTAACTGATTTGTTTACTTACAAAACATAGACCCCATGAAAGACGGATCATACAATGAAGATTTAAATACCCAAAAATTTATGTATAATACACAATTAATAAAATCATGGGTATTATATAAACAACAAAAATGGGAAATAGTGTCCATATAGCATGAATCTCACAGGAATAAAAAGTGAGATGAAAACCCCTTGCCACGTTGTAATCAATCGAGTCGTATGAAAAAAACTTATTAACCACTAATTAAATCACAAAATACCATGAATATAAATATAATAATGATAATATATATCAAATGGTAGTACACAATACACCACGTTCAATAAATTAGTGGTGAATAATGGAAATCTCACAGAATTAAAAGTGAGATAATAAAGCCTCTTACCTCCTGTCCGACTAGAAATGTTAGTTCCTTGTTCTTCCTAAATAATAAAATAATTTTAATTTATTCTTTCCTCAGAACCTTTTTCATGTTTATTATTCTTTTTATATCACTTTTTACCATGTTTTAAACAACATGCAGTCATTTTAGTTAATAATGGTTGTTTGGTAGATATTTGTTACTTGAGTCAAAAATGGACTTCTTATAATTACAAGTTGTCCTTTTAGAAAATAGTCTATTATCTCTAGAATTATTTTCAAGGTTTATATTATATATATATTATATATATAAATTTTATATATGTATTTATAATATTCACTAACATTTAAAGGAAATAAATGAAATGCATTATTCATGGAGACGGTAAGACGTACATACGCATGATCACTACTTTCATTTCTATTTCATAATTTAATGGAATTTAAACATAATGATACATAGGTATATTATAATTCCAGTATAATATAATATGTTGTATCATTAAACCCATCCTTTATACATCCCACATATGGCATTAACGAGTCCTGTCACTTGGAGGGGGTGATAGTCCGCACTTCCTCAAATGAAATTATCGCATTTACCCATAATGGAAACCATAAAAGAGTTATATAAAAGGAAAATAAATAAGAAAAATGAAAACATAAACACAATTTATATCATATATAAATATAGTTCCATAATAATGGACACCATGAGAGGCGGTAAGAGATATTTGGCCAATCATCGTTTCGTGAGTAGTTCACCGTCCACAGAAACAATATGTTTTATAACCATTATATGGAGGTGAGTGTAAGTGTAGTTTGAATCATTATCATAAAAAAATCCTATTATATTTAGGGTACATGTTTTTTATAAATTTGATTAATTAAAAGAGTTTAGGTGTTGGGGAGAGAAAATAAAATAAAAGAATTTAAGATAAATTTTTACCTTTAGTTTGGGTAACTCCCATTTATTTGAACACAAATGTCTTCTTGAAGTGCCATATGCCTAAAGAAAGGCTTCTAGGAGAAATATAGGGATATTGAGAGCATATTTTTTCAGGTTATGGATGATACAAGGGGTTTTAGATGTGAAATGAATCTGTTAGATGTGGTGTGCTTTTATAAGGATGATGCGGGTCTCTTTAAAAAATATTGAAACAATTATTTAATTATAAACTTATCTTCGGTTTCAAAAATTCAAAAACTCATTAACATCTAATATAAGAAGAATAATGTTAAAAATAAAATCATCCAATAAAAATTGGATTGGTTTTGGATATTGTTTTAATATAAATAATTTTATTTATTTATATCATTTATTAATGAGGTAAATACTGCATCATTTTTGTGTTATAAATAATTTAATTTATTTGATGTCTTAAAGTTATAAGAAAAACCATGATGTATAAAATATCCTTATCTTTCCATGTAATATTTATATTAAAAAATATAGCTTATATAAACCCATGTAAAAAGTAATTTACTAAAATATATTCGTTTATGTCATTTTTGTCTTTACTTTAGGTTAATTAAAATAAAGACTTATTATCACTCTTGAGTGGCTCAATGGGGTCCCAAAATTTAACGAAGGATTCCCATTGTCATAAATGACCCAACTAATAAATTTAATACAAGTTTTAAAATAATGTTGAATTATTATAATATATTTTTACCTAGAATTTCTATATTTACCTTTAACAGCTGTAAATAGAAGTCAAATATCACTATTAATAAAAAAATAATTTCATCTTATTGAACAAAATTTTTCTTACTAATTACAAAAATTTATGTTATATTATTTAAATTCAAGTTATAGAAGTGTTAATATTTTATTTAAATGAAAATGTCAGCATTTTAACTACTTCTAAGTCTTTTCATTATTCATCAAAAATTGATGTTTTTCAGAAAAATACAAAAAAAACCTATGCACAAGATATATTTGATATTCTAATTTACAAACTAATGTCTATTTTACCAAATATAAATCATATATGTTTTATAATTTTATTTAAAATTAATTCCCGTTGTCAAAAAAATATCGTGTTTTTAAGAAACAATAACTATCAAAAGATTGACTCTTGTTTATGGCCAATTTCAAAGTGAAAATTCTTCCAATGACCAGGGAAAAATTAAATGGTAAAAATATAATATAATTACACTTTAAAACCACTTAAAAATATAATATACCTATATAAAAAAGTTTTATTAAAAGGCAATTTCGAATTAAAATATAGTATTTTTTTGCAATTCATTAAAAAATGAATTTTATCAGACTAATACCAAAATTTTACCCAATGTAATTTTTGATGTCCCGATTCTAAATAAAAGTTTTAATTTTTCAAATAGAATATATAAAGGTGTCCAAAACTAGATTTAAAGAGGGTTCTCCATCAAAAAGCAGTAAATCGTCCTTTAACAAAATATGAGAGTATTGATGCTTAAAATTGGTTTCATTCACATTTTAAGCCTCTAACTATTATGGGATTAATGTAAAAACATTTAACAAACATGTATAATTATATTTTAGTTAGTTATGATCATTCCTGTGAATACAACTACTATGATATAACTACCATTTAAAATAATATTATTATATTATCAGTGTGCAATGTTAGATTTCAAAGAAACCCATTGTTGGGTATTAGTTAAACTATCGAACATAGAATCCCCTTTAAAGTAAAATTAATATTTAATTCACAAATATTAATAAATTTGAAAAATGAATTGTTCTTTATTTACCTAGGATGTAACATATTTATCCCCTTTTGGGAATTACGTCCTCGTGATTTTAAAACTGGGCATGGAAACATCATTGAATGTCCAATATCAAAATAGAGTCAGTAAAACTATCACTTTAATAAAAAGAAAGATAAGTGCAAAGGTCGCAAGAGATAACCCATACTAGTATTCCATGTTGGAAAAAATGGATCTGTATGAGGAAAAAAACCATCATGTTCTGATGGAGAGTGACAGAAAACATTATTAGGAGAAAGTCAACCACCAGAAAATAAAAAACTTATGATGTGTTAAATGGTCATTGATTACCTAGTAGGAAACGTAAATCAACAACATTTTTTTATATCCTATTTCATAATTTAGAGAAATTAATTTACTACATATAATAAGAAAATATGAAAATATACTTTCCATCAAGTATAGTTTCATCATTTAATAAGTTTCTACTAAAAAATAATCTTTTCCCCAAATAATGAACATTGATGAAGACTTGGTCACATTAAAATCACAACAATCATCGTCTAGAGATTCACATAATCTAAAATAATAACTATAATTTTCCATAGTATTTATACATCCACTAGACCCAAAATGGTTACTATGTGATCTTATAATCCCCTAAAAGGATAATCCATTATAAAAAACATACTATTAATCTCCAAAATTTCACAAAAGTACCCAATGTTAAAGAAAGAGCATTCAATACACAATTTTTACTAAAATTATTCAAAATAATCCAAACTAATATGGAAACCCGAAACTCAGAAGGATTTAATCACATAGTCTTCCTCAGTAAATCATAACATTTAACTCAAAAAACATAAACTACTCTTAAATTCTCATACTGATGAATAATTAAACAAATCACATATTCTCTATGATAGGTTAATCAATTCCATAAATAACCCAAATCACTAAATATCCACTATAAAAACATATATTATTAAAATATAAAATTCCAACCATTACTTCACAAATTTAATCACATAGTATTATATTTTTCTTAAGCATACAGTGTTCCCAAAAGAGAGAACTTCTTCCAAAATCTCTTTTATCACTTAATCACCAAATCATTTTCTTATACTAAGGATATCCATTTGATAAAACATAAGATCCCAAACTAATTTATTCTTGATCAATAAAATCATTTACTAAAAATAATAAGTCATACTAACCATCTACATCATGTAGGCTAGTGGTGGGTGAGAAATCCAAATCGCACTTTGGTTGTGGGTTTGATTCCCACATCATTGTCCGATGAAATGGGTTGTCACATGGTCTATGTGTTGCCTTTTTTTTATAAAACTCAAAAATAACCGTAACATTTTTAAAATAAATGGATTCATTATACCTCTCATTTTCATCCCAGTTCATTATGATCTCAATATATTAATTCTCAATGTCTTATATATGTTGTAATTTATTTATTTCACCACTATATGATAAAATAAAATGATCCCCAAAATAAAGAACATCAGACCTTTATCATGGGGTCAACTTGGTTTCATTGTCATCTTATTTACGTAGATAGAAGGCCCAAGCATTGAAAAAAAGATTTAGAGATCCTTCAAAATAATTTGCTTCATTCATCCAAATACACTTTATATAACATGGGTCATATGGGTGTTCACAAAAAAAAATTGGAAAATAATCATGTATGACATATAATTTTAAAACATCTAATAAAACACGATTTCTATAAAAGAGTTGGACCTAATTTGAATTGAAACATTAAATTAATGGTCCTTTTATAATACCATAGGTATGTGCTAAGAGGATATATTGTAAAAGAAAATATTAATAGGTTGCACAAGGGTATCCTTCTTTGGTACCTTTTTCTAAATCATAATATTGTTTAAAATCTTATGATCAGGTAAAATATTTGAAAATGACTTGTTAATATTTTCCTTTCTTGAAAATATGACAATATTGTGAAAATAGGATTTTTTAAATAAAACCCATGATCCACGATGACAATGAGTTATACTGGAGGTTTTTGATATCTCAAACAACTTCTTTCAACTGAGTACCAGGCTATAAAAAGTTTCACAATCATCTTAAGGTGACTTTGTAATAATTATTACAAGAACGTTATCAGGAAGAGATATAAATGTTGTTTGTGGTCCTAATTCCATTATTAAATGTCATTACATGATCTGAAAAAGTTATAAAACAAGTATTTAACTAAAATAATATACACATGGACTAACCAAGTGTCTAAATATAACATATAATCCCTAATGTTGTCTAAAATGATTTATGATTTCAACTATAAGGAGAGTCCTTAAACATTACCTAATCTAGAGTTTAATAAAGAATTCACATTGAGGATATTTTCAGGAATATCATTTTAAATAATTATACCATAACTATTACATATAAACATAAATATTATAATGTAGACACTTCTACTATAATCGATTTTTCACAACAATAAATCTCTTTAAATGAAACAGAATTTATTTTCTTGATATAAATCTTCTTAGATACATCCTTTCTCTTAACCTTTATTATAACCTATGAATTTTTTTAAAAAAAATGGGATGAGAATAAAAATACTTTTAAGGGTTATAAAATAAGTAAATGAAACATTAACCAATAAATAAATACAAATCAATGAAGCCACAATTTTCAATCATAACATACCTTATAAAATCATTTTTTTATGAATAACACGTAGTAATCATAAATTATAAAGCTAACTTGAGGTATCCATATAATACATAAATTATAGATATCATTGATAGAGAGGAAGTCACATTTGGAATACCCATCACAGTATATTCCGTAAATCTCTTAGGAGAAACATTCACATTTACCTCTGTCGTATTACCCAATGCATTGGAGAGCAATCTCGAGCTCACCTAGCATAGATTTATCACAAAACCACCTATATACGTAAACAATCCTCAATAAACATTACAAATTCATAAAAAGTAAAATAATCATAAATGAGGATAATATTTCCACATTGAAATCACAATATATAATTTCCAGATATTGATACAATCAGTGCTTTATCAAATCATTATCAACCCTATTTAAAGAATTTAATAAACTGATTTCTGAATGAAAGTGTACCATACCACTTTCAAGATATTAAAGTAATTAAAATTTTAAACCATTAATATCCATATAAATAAATACATAAAACAATTTTTAAAACATGGAAATTAATGAGAAATATTTAGAAGAATAAATGATTAAAACATTTAAAATGATATTTTAGTTAATGAGTTTTTAATAAAATAAGAGATGGTTGAATACAAATAATTGAGGAATAACATTGAATCAGAACATTATAATATCACAAGAATAAAGGGATTGATGAAATAATATGACAATGGATTGTATATAAACCATATAAGAGTGACTTGGTGCATAACAACATTGATGTCCTAATGGAATGTAAATTTTGACGAAATCCATTGTAAAGACGGTATCCTTAGATTAAGGGGAAATAAATGACCTAATTATGTGTGAAAAATAATAATACACCAAAAATTATTAGATATTATGTTTAAAACAATCAGAGTTTATTCACACATATTCATAGAACTACATAATGAATAAGTATAAGTTTAACCCAATGAATTGAACTTTTGTAATGAAGTTCCATTTCAGAAATTTGACAGCCTAACTACGTCACATTAAAATTCATTTTATGAGTTGATGAGGGAGAAAAGGGGCTATATCCTCACTTGGAAATAAAATTTACAACAATAATCATATATAAGAACATATACCAATATATGAAGATGTCAATTAAAAGACAAAACAAAAATGAAGCCTTTTAAAAAGAGCATGAAAGTTTCCCTTACAAATTTGGTAACTTACGAAACATATACCCCATGAAATATGGATCATACAATTAAAGTGTAATTACCAATAAAATTATGTATATTACATAATCAATACAATCATGGTCAGTACATAAACCACACAAATTGAAATAGTGGCAATATATCTTGAATCTCACATGAATAAAAAGTGATATGAAAACCCCTTACCACGTTGTAATAGATCAAGTCGAAAGACCAAAAGTTATTATCGACCAAATGAATCACAAAATTCCATTAATATAAATAGAATCATGATAATATATATCAAATGGAAATTCAAAATACACCATTTTCAATAAATAAGTGGATAACAATGGAAATCTCACATAATTAAAAGTGAGATAAGAAAGTCCCTTACCTCATATCTAACTTGTCTTGTTTGATCGAGGTTCTTCATGAATAATAAACTAAAGTTAATTTAAACATTCTTAGTAACCTTTTTAATGTTTATTATTATTTTAATATCACTTATTACCATGTTATAACATTATCTAATCATTTAAGTTAATAATTGTCGTTTGGTCGGTATTTGGAACTTGAGTGAAAAATGGACTTCTTATAATTACAAGTTGTCTTTGTGGTTAATAGTCCATTATCTACCTAATTATAATAAATATTTAGATATCATATATATCATATATATTGAATATATATGTATTTATAATATTACAGAACATTTAGAGGTAAGAAATGAAATGCACCGTTCATGGAGACGGTAAGCCGTATATACGCATGAATGCTACTTTCATTTCTATTTTGTATTTTAATGGAATTAAAACATAATGATACATAGGTATATTATAATTCCATTATAATATCATATATAATATCATTAACTAAATCTTTTTTATGTCCCATATATGGCATAAACGTGTCATATCACTTTGAGGGGGTAGTAGTCTGCACTTCCTCAAATGAAATTATCGCATTTACCTATAATGAAAACCATAAACGAGTGATAAAAAAGAAAAATACAGAACTATAAATAAAAAAAATTATATCACATATAAATACACTTCCATAACAATGGACACCATGATAAGTGGTAGGACATATTTGACCAAACATTGTTTCATGAGGCAGTAGTTCGTCATCCACAAAAACAACATGTTCTTTACCCATTAGATAGAGGTGTGTGTAAGTTTAGTTCAAATAATTCTCATAAAAACATTATTTTATATTGAGGTTTATGTTTTTCTATAAAATATGGTAATGAAAATAGTTTATGGGTTTGAGAATTAAAATAAATGAAAGGAATTTAAGAGAAACTGTTACCTTCAATTTGGGTAACTCTCTTTGGTTTGAACCGAAAGAACTTTTTGAAGTGCCTTACGCCTAAGGTAAGGATTATTAGAGGAATAGAGGGATATTGATTTTTTTATTTGGGAATAAATTGGATCAGCCAAGGGGCTTTATTGGTTTTAGGAATTGGTTAGATCTAGTGACCTTTTATAAGGGAGAGGAGGGGGGGGCTCTTTAGGAACGTTTGAAACAATTATTTTATTATTAACTTATATTCAGTTTAAAAAGGTACAAAGCTCATTAAAGTCGAATATAAGATAAATCATGTTAGAAATAAAATCATCAAATAATAATTGGACATGTTTTGGATATTTGTTTTAATATTTATAATCTTATTTATTTAAATCATTTATGAATGAGGTAAATATTGCATCATTTTTGTGTCATAAATAATTTAATTTATTTGATGTCTAAAAATTATAAAAATATATCATGATGTATTAAATAATTTTATCTTTTTGAATAATATTTATAGTCCAAAAATTAACTTATATAACTCTATTTAAAAATTCATTTACTAACAGATATTTGTTTTTGTCATTTTTTTCTTTACTTAGAGTTAATTAAAATAAAGTGTCATTATCACTCTTAAGTGGCTCCATGGGGTACCCAAATTGACCAAAGTATACCCATGGTTGAACATGACTCAAAGAATAAGGTTAATAATGTTTTAAGGTAATTTTGTATTATTATAATATTTTTTTACTTGGAATTACCCTATTTACCTTTAACTACAGTAAATATAATTCAAAAGTTACGACTCATGAAATAATATTTTCATCTTATTGAACAACATTTTACATAATAATAACAGCCATGTATGTATGATTTTAAAATTAAATACAATGAAGCAGTAACATTTCATTTAAATGAAAAAGTCATTTTTTATCCACTTCTAAGTTGTTTCACTATTCATCAAAAATTGATGTTTTTTTAGAAAAATACCAATAAATCTGCCTAAGCTATATTTGATATTATGAATTCAATAAAAATTTCTATTTTACCAAATTCAAAACATAGTATTGGAATTATTTAATTTACAATTAATTCCAATTGTCAAAAAAATTGTGTGTTTTTAATAAACAATAACTATCAAAAGATTGACACTTGTTTATGCCCAATTTGAAGGTGAAATTTCTTCCAATGACTATAATTGGATTAAATGGTAAAAATTTAATCTAATTGACCTTTAAAACACTTTAAAAAGATAATATAACAATATAAATAAGTTATATTAAATGAAAATATTTAATTAAAATTGAGAATTTCTCACTCTTCATTAAAAAATTGATTTTATTAGAAATATACCTAAAAATTACCCAAAGTTAATTTTGATGTCCCAATTAGAAAGAAGAATTTTATTTTGCCAAATATGATATGTAAAAGTGTTCAAAACCCGATTTAAATCGGGATCACCATCAAAAGGTAGTAAATCAACTTTTTAATGAATATTAGAGTATTTATAATTAAAAATAGTTTTATTCAAATTTTAATCCCGTATATTTTATTGTTTAAATGTAAAAACATTTATCAAACATGTATAATAATTTTTTAGATTGTTATGTTCATTACTTATGATAACATGGCTAGGTGTTAACTACAATTTAAAATAATAATATTATATTTTTATTATGCAACATTAGATTTCAAAGAATCCCATTGTTGTGTATCAGCTACCACATCAAACATAGCATCCCCTTTAAAGTAAAATTAATTTTTAATTCACAAATATAAATAAATATGAACAATTTCAGGTTCATTATTAACGTGGGATGTTAAATTTTATTTTTTCCATAGGGTAAAATATCTCCTCAAAATAAATCCCATTTACTTGTTAATATCCATTTTATTCTATTTGGGACTTATTTATTACAACAATTTTGTCCTCATTATGTTTGTTCTTTAACACAACTTCTATTCCAATTGGTTTTTTCATAAAAAGTTTTATAATCTCATCTTCGATGACATTGTTTTTTATTTTATCCATCTCTTAATTTATACAATATGTCCATTAATTAGGATAAAAATATCATCAAAATTTTTAGGTTAAACATTGGAAGAAAAAATATATGAATGGTTCCCAAAACACATTTTTTATAGAATGACCTATATATTGTAAACTATTTATAAATTTTTACCTTCGTGAATACTATTTCTTGAACCATTGCATTTAAACCTTCTTTCATCCTTCATCACTATTATGGGTTTAATATGTATCATCTTTCTAGAGTAGATAGATTACTTCATCAACATATGTTGAACTATTATCAACAAAAAAATAATCAACATTGATCATGATAAAATTTTTGATATGTTCTTCTTTTTAAAAATCTAAAACAATATAAAAGTAAAATATATTATAAAAAACATTATTTTATTATTATTTTCTACCTCCATTTAGTATATAACTAAATAATATCCCTTAAATATAGTTTTCATCAAATATTATTCATAATCATCCCTTTTTTATTATTTTTAAACTCCCAACCACATTAAATTATTTCACAAAACAAAATCATAAAAACAACTTTCTTTTGGAGGCATGTTAGAGTTCGGTCTCATGAAGAATCTTTTTGAATTAAATAATATTGAGTTATGGAATTTAGATAGAATTACCAAGAAGTATCATGTTTTGAAAGCATATTTCTGTTCATATCAACAAGGCTCCTATTTTCCTTTTATGTATACTGTTTTATAGAGAAATGAAAGGATAACTAAACTAATGATTAATCCATGACTAAACAAATACTCTATAAACTATTTATTTAAATACTCATCTTTATTATTTTATATCATCTTATTCATATTAAAACTAATATTGTTTCATCGAGCCAACATAATATTTTAATTCTATTCAGGGATTATAATATGTGATATGTGAAGAATATACATGTTATACTATTGAAATCATTAATGAATGTAATGTAATTTCTATCTCCATATTTTTATCTCATTTACATTAGACTATACAAATTATAATTTAACAGCTTATTGAAAATCATGATATTAATATCAACTCAATTAGGATTTTAGTAACCAACATTCTATTTTTTTAAAATACTAATATAGTATTCAATTAAAAAATAAATATGGTTCTAGATATTTATTATTTAACAATATTTTTTCATTTTCTTTTGGTAAACATCGCCTATCCATTATTAAAATAAGTTATTTTTATCTTTAATCCTAAAACATTTATTTTACTTGTAATCAATAACATTAAATAAATATCCTTGAGTGTTAAATCCATTTGAAATAATTACTCCATACGTTAACCTCTTCATTTTACATACATTTTCCTTAATAATTCCTCATTATCATAATTGAATGTTATAGAAAACTCCACCAATTTTAATTTTTCCCATTAAAAATAATCCAATATTGGGACTAATATTATTCTTCTCAATTTTTATAATCCAATGAATATAATTTTTCTATATTTTTCAATTCCAAAAGTCAAACCCCCTCTATACTTATCCATTCCCTTTAGATTACTCATATCACTTATCATGTTGGAATAGAAATCATTTTCCATTATCCACAATTTCTCAGTTTCATTTTATTACAATGAATAATTTCTAATATTAGAATATTTATATTCATTTGGAATAACTTCATAATTTTGATAGTGAATACATTGTGCATGTCAGAATTTAACACATTCATATCAAATATTTATTTCATTTCCACATCATCCATATGTTTCTCACATTATATAAATTATCTTATAACATCCTTTAATGTTTTCAATGACTATATTTTTTCATCCCTTATTACAATTTATCCCCTAGATGTATGTTCTCTCAATTATCTTAGAATATACATATTGTACCATCAATTGTTTTACTTGTGATCAAAGACAACATATCACGAACAATAACAATAAAATATCTATTTGTATAGAAATAGTAAATGTGTATATAAAACTTTATATTCTTAGTATTAGGTCTATATGTGTTATTATTCACAATGTATAATTTTCCATCTTTTAATGTTTGGGTTTGGATAAGATGTCTTCCCACAATTTTTAACTTCCATATGTGGGTATTTTGTGGTTTATTTATTTTCTAGTGAAAATACATTTTCATTTATACCTATATTACATTTCAAAAAATAAATTCCTTCATAATATGGATGCAAAAATTTATTCATATATTATGTTTATTGTTTTCATCATCAATGAATTTAGATATTTAATTTCGTGCTAATTCTCCATTAACATGAACTTTTTTTGAAGTCACATTAGTATTTCTACTATATTTTTATATCAGAAATATTTTATATAAAAACTCACCAATGTCATAATCCATAAATATAATGTTAGATGTAATAAAATAAAAATCATTTCATTATATACAATATAATGTTTAAAATATTTCACTTATCTAGTCATAACATACTTCTATATATACTTTTTATAGAACATTTATCACTTTTCTTGAGAAGATAATTTTCATAACTCATATATCTAATTTATTTCAATAGCATCATTACATCCATCCTAAAGGTGTATAACCTGGGTGATTCATCTTTTAATATAGAATAATCATTACTTTATAATAAAGTATTAAATAACAAATCACCATTCTTTATTTTTTATCCATGATGATCTTATTATAATCCTTCATATATTTCTCCACATCAGTTTATTCTTTAATAGAATTCTTAAAACCCATCCTGAGCTAATAAGATGTATCTTCTAATAACCGCTGATTTAATTTTATTTTTACCATAAAAATGATATTGACATATATTTTGTGTTCTCTACTATCCTATGTATTAATCAATATTTAATTATTCGTCTTCGTTATTTGGTTTTTAAAAAAATAGTTAAGGATAATGAATATATATCCTAGATTTGAACCATTATACTTATATTTCAAATAACATTTTCTCATATTACTATATATAAATATTATGGAATGGGGGAAAATTTCTCCACCTATTATTATATATTATCTTTTCCATCTAAACAGATTCCATCCTATTCTATTTCTATTACTTTTAAAACCTTGAAATAAATTTATTTTTATTTTATTTCATTTATTTTTAGTGTATCTCTTCATCTCATATCATAGTTAATTAAAGTATTATTTATTTAATCAATAATAATTTTGTAAATATATCTTTCTATAAATTCTTTGAACTTAGCAAAAAATATTTCCACTAGTATTATCAGAATTCTCTTAACTATAGTGTAATCATAAATTAACTCTCGAAAACCTTTAATAGAGCATATGTTATGGTTGAAACCTATGATAAATTCATCAAAAATATTCTCCCTCTTAAATTTTAATATCATTTAGTTGTTGTTTGTAATATATTTGTATTTCTACTTTCACCTAATTATTTCCTAAAAATATGTAATAATGTTTTTCAAGGATTACATTCATTTTCTTGAATCCCAAAAAATTTCTAAATTTCACATATATTATTTGTAGAAAATAATAATCCAATATATTTTATCATTTTCAACATTTAAATTCTATATTGAGGGGTATAATGTAAACTTATTTGGAACTATAAAGTCTTTAAGAGAATAATTATAAATATAACATCCAAAGGATAATACATAAGAAATCATTATAACCATTATTAGTTGGTTCATGTTTCATTAATTGTAGGAACATATTATGATTAATTGAGTTTTTGTGTTCCATGAAAGGCTATGAAGAGAATATAAATGGAGAACTAAAATTTGATAATAATTTAAAATACACAAATAATTTAAAAAACTAGGGGTGAAAACGTGATTAAATTATTTATTAATAATCATAAGGTCATTATACATTTTAAGTAAATTTCACATTTAACAAAAATAGTACCGAATAGAATATATAATATCAAATATTTGTTAATGAATTTTACCTCAAAATGGAAGACTACATCCCCAGTGTTAGGTGTTTTTTATCCCACTAATACTTATTTATTCTTTTATTATTAATACAATTATATGTAATTGTATGTCCATGAACCAGTAACAATGTTATAAAGCCTACCAAAATATTGAAAACACATTGTTTTTAAATAAAAATATTAGTAAATCCTTGAAAACCAATTGATATTGAAATAATGTGATATGTTAGCCTCATTATATCAATATATTATTCTCTATGTTAAAAAAATCTACTCATGGGTTTTCGTCTCATCAAATTAATTTGATTTTATAATTAATCATATAATTTATATTTCTCCACATATTTTTCATGCACCGTTATTGGCTCCCTAATAAATATTTTTTTTATTATATATGTTAAAAATATGTTTTCGATAATATTTCCATAATTTACATTGAACGCTCAATGATTATTAGTGGAAAAATATCTTCTCATTCAAATTAAATTATGAATAATTCAAAACCTCAAATAAATCATCCATAAGATTCAACTTCATTCCTACCTCTGGTGATTTAAAATATCACAAAATCTTCTATAAAAAGTTTATATGTTAATTGTTTTGGTTTTTTCATCTCTTGGGGCATGAGATCAATCACTATAATGTGGAATATTATCCAATTATGTGGACCTCATATCACTACCACATTCTTCCATGTATGAATTCCCTATCATTATATTCTTTAAACATGTTCCTACTAAATTTATCATAATGTTTGAATCCATTAAGATTTAAATAATAATTTTTTCATTTATGATCACAAAATGTACAAAATCATAATTTTATGAAATATTTATATTCACATAATGATAAATGATCCCCTTATATCGATATCCCAACATAAATAATTCTTTAATGGATGTCCTCATATTTATTACCCAATATAAAATCCATTTATGGGTTCACAATTATGTAGATATCCAGCATTGAATCCCCATACATGATTTCCCAGTTGTGTATCCACTTTTGAGAGGTCTCTTAATTATTCCCTTTTCAAAGATCATGATATGTGAGGATACCCTTGTGTGAGGAATTATACATTTTCCATAATTACATCATTCTTCAAAAGTTCTCTAGAACCTTCTTAAATCATTCATATTTCCTCTCAACCACATAAAAACACTCAAATAATCAACTAAATCATTCAAAAAATAATCTAAAAAATTATAAATATTGAGTTTTCTTTCTTTTTTTTTAACAATTACGTTATCAAACATGAAATAAATTATCAAATTCCCCAATAGATAGAAACCCCAGACATCCAAAAATATTCTACACATCACAATCATTATCAGTTATTATTATTATTTTAAATATAATTACACTAATAAAAATATTTAACATGTGATGAAAAAATACAACATAACCTTAATGTGTGTTTAGAAATTATATATACTATCATGAGACTATTATTTCATTTTTTCACTAATATGCAACAATGTGTTTAGTGATTTTGGTTCAAGTGATGATGAAAAATGAATTGTTATGAATTCATATTATTCCCTTATATATGTCCCTCTTTGTTAATTCTTTTTGTTATTTGATTATAATGATTATTTTTGTGATATTAAAGGTTTAAAACATTGTCTAAAGTGTTTTAACATTTCATATAGAAAATGGATGACCATGAAAATGATAATCTGAATGATGTAAATAAAATGAGTCAATGTGGACGAAGATTTTAAGACCATGAAAATATTTAATTCCATGAAGAAGAATATATAGGAAAAATTAAATGAAGTCCATGAGTACTAACGAGTAATGGTTGAATATTAAATTTTAGTTTTATGGTTTTTATGTGTAACTCATTTAATGTGGATTATAAAAAATACATGGACATCCATGTTAGTAACCATGGGTATTCTTCAACCACATATGGGTCACCTAGGGGTAAACACCTTTGGGAGAGATATCAATTGGTGGCCATGAATTTTTAAATGTAAGAGGGAAGGAATGTGTACAATGAACATAAGATAGTGCATGGGAGCTACCAAGGTTCCTCAACACTAATTGACATGGTTGAAATGATCAGCCATGGGGCAGTACCATCAGGGTTTGTGAGTGGATGAAAAAACTCACATCGGGCAATATGAAGGAATTAATTGATTTATATTACATGGGATCTCCAAAAAAAATAAATTGAAGTGGGACTCATATGTTTTTGTTCAATTTATATCTAACTTTAATGATACAAGTAAAATGAACTCCATTGAATGCCCTTATTCAGATTATCTAATAAAATTGAGATTGACATATTCTTTCTCCTCTACTCGAGGGTTATTCATAGAATTAATCTTTCTCTATTTATGAATCATGATGGACAGTATACAGAATCTTTAAAAATATGAACCATCATGACTAAATCATGTGATCCATGCAATATTATAGAATTATTCACACATGATATTTCTGTACCTCCAGACATGGAAATTAAAGCCGATACATGTTGATTTCATAATTATTCCTAATACATGGTCAAAGTAAATAATGAGACTAAAATAAATGGTTTTATCAAAATTTCCATGAATGTATATTTTCATTTTAGGTGTTAAATTCTAGTGTTTTTATGAGTAAATTAATATGTATTACTTAAAAAAGAAACACATGGATCGTTTGGGTGTTTATGTGAATTTAAGATAGTGACATAAAATATTTAATCACTGAATTAATAAATATATAACTGATGAATTAAGCTATTTTAATGATCTGTTGTATACTTTCTTACATCATTTATGAGTTAATCCTGATATCCTTCAATTGTTTGAAAATAAATTTAGAGAGTGAGAAAAAAATTAACATTACCCCTTATTATTGATGCTTCAATAAAGGCATTATGTTATCTAATTGAATAATTAGATGGGAAATAAATATAGAATACTTTTACTATTTGATATACAATTAATGTATAAAAAGTACCATCTTAATCGGTTATTTAGATGATAATGGGAAAAATAAAATACCCAGAGTCAATGGGTATTGAAATTTTGGAAATAAATATAATTCCTAACATTCAAGTACTTATATTTAATGCATTGGTGTAATTATTTTATTATTTTACAAAATTAAAAGTGTATTAAAATTTAGAATTTAAATAATGTAACAATTGACATCCTAAACACCATTTTTTTATAAATGATTTCTTATTGGTGATGAGAATGATCATATTTTTTGATATATTCTGAGATCCCAAAATATTTTTGAATCAAAGAGATAAAGATATTGAATCTAGAAAACTGTAATAGAATGAGAATCATGGGGTTTTCGGATTCATGGTTAGAGGTAAATATAGATTTTACAAATATATATGGAATCTCAATACCAGGTATTTTGATTTATTTCAAGAGGTGCACGAGCAGGTAAAATTCAAAAATCTCTGTAAGGAAGAACCAAATACCATCCTATATTAGATAAATAATTAATTAAAGGTGAATAATTCTAGTCATATCTATGATGAAAATAGAGTCTCCCATTTGGATCTTGAAAAAAAACTTTTTGTTGAATCCAACATAAAATAATGTATCTCTGTTGGAGAAAGAAAATAATTCTTTCATTATGAAATTAAATTTCTTGTTAGAACATATTTGATAGTTATGATTATAATAAAATATATACATCGGTGGAATAACTAGTATGGAGAGGATTTTATCTTTATGGAGATCCTTTTAAAATATTTTGTGTTACTCTCTATATTACTACTGTTTTATATGAATTTTTATTGAGAGATTTCATAGAGTGAAATATAACAATAAAAAGTTAAAGAGGTAGGATTTGAAATAAAATATATTTGTAAAAATAAATCAGTAATTTACTCCTCCAATATCAATGTTTAATCTGGGGTTGGGATTAATAAGTGGTATTAGAGGGTAGGTTCTCTAATATTCCCATGAATCAGTATGAAAGATGCATTATCTAAATTGTTTAATTAGATGAGGAGTTCCCATCTTTTATGAGTGGAATTACATTCGTTTCAAGAATAATTTGTTACCCAACCTCTTGTAACATGGCTTATAAGGGATATATTCTACAATAGTGTATTTTCCACCCATTTTTTATAATTCTATTACACAGGCTGATAAGAGAAATTTGGAACTACATGGAGAGGATCCAAATTCAATATTGGTGTCTCTATTAGAGAATATCTACAAAAATTTCACACATCTTCAAAAAACCATGGTAATATGGGTCAAAAAATGGAAACTATTATTATTGAAAAATAAAAGAAAACGAATAAAAAATAAAAGTTTTTAGGATTAGGTTTTTTGGGATTAAAAACCCGATAATGAAAATATTGATGGCTATTTCACCATGGAGAATTATATTGTCCTCAAAATTTAAGGATTTATTTCTATGATTGATGGCCATATAATTATTAAAAAATAATTGGGATTATTAATGATAATTTTAGTAATCCCATCTTGGATTAATACCCCAAGAGGTCATGAGTTAGGGTATAGGTATAGAAAACAACATCCCGTTTAAATATTGTTGCATCATTAAATGAAACATTCATCTGTTACATTCCAATATAAATTTATAAACAAAAATTTATGATTAAACATGATACATGAATTTAATATAGTTCACGCACAATGGGATAAGTCCAAAAATACTAAAAAAACATTTCTATGTAATTAATCCTCTAAAATTGAATTTTGTTAAAAGGTTTTCATCAGACTCACTATCCCTCTTTTTTAAAACAAATAAAAATTTAAAAGCACACTACTTTCTCAACTAATGTGTACGCACATATCTTTTAGATGATTCATTATTGGATCATATAAATCAAATTTTTTACACCTAATTTTGTGCATCATTAAGTTCCATATTCATAAAAATGATGATTTTACCTTTAAAACAAATTTCCTAGGAAATACCATATCAAGACATTCATGATGGTCATTACTCTTAAGAAAATCACACAACCTTTGTGAATATTCAAAATTCATTACAGTAAAATACTTTATTCATGAAGCACCCTCCTTCCATGAAGATAACATTGACTTCATGAATCTGAACACTTCCCTAAAGCATAAAAATATTGTTCAACTTTCACAGCCTTCACAAACATCATTTCTTTGTGAATTTTTTTTTCAAAATAACAGCCTTTGTAAATCACCTTCATGGATTCATAGATTTTCATTTTCATTAAGGCTTATTATTACTAAATGATATGGGAATAATGTAACAGCCCAAGATTTTATATAAAAATATTCTTTTTAATTTTATTACAGTCTTGTGTTGTACGCTACACCAAAAGGAGCTTTCACAACACGCATCCTTGACCTAGCTTGAATTATACGCAATCGCGACCTTCCACGATAGCGTGTGTTGTACGCAACACCGAGTTTCGCTAAACAACGATATGCTATTAAGATATTATTAAAACTAGCCGTTACAAATAGTAATAACCACTTTTTGAAATTTTGTAAATTTTATTTTTCAAAATGGAATTCATTTTTGGATTCGTAATATCAAAATTAGCTTAGGGTGAAATTTTGGTACTTTTCGGATAACTTTCATGTTCTGATGAATAGTGAAAATTACTAAATTATAATTAAAAACAACTTTTTTAATCTAAATAATTAATAGTGATAAATTATTAATTTGAGTGGTTTTAAAGTATATTTAGAATATATTTTTACAATTTAATACAATGTTGGTCATTGGATGTAATTTCACATTTAAACCAGACATAATCAAGTGTCAATCTTTTGATAGATATTGTTTCTTAAAAACACGCTATTTGTTTTTACAGCGGGATTTAATTATAAAATTAATTAATGCAAATTCTATGATATGAATTTGGTAAAATAGACTTCATTTTTGAATTCGGAATATGAAATATAGCTTAGGATGAAATTTTGGCATTGTTCTGAAAAACATCAATTTTTGATGAATAGTGAAACTACTAAGTGGTAGTTAAAAAAATTAATTTCTTCATAAATCTTAATTTTACCACTTCTGTGAATGGAATTTCAAAAATCCGAGAGACACGGTTGATGTCAGTAGGAAAAATGTGGTTCAATGAGATGAAAATAATTTTTGGTGAATAGTAACTTTTTACTTTTTTTTACCACGGTTAATAGTAAATAGGGTAACTAAGGGTAAATATGATATTACTATTACCCTAACACATGTCCTAATTCTATTGGATAAGTGTAATTCGACCAAAAACAACCTTATGAATATATTATGACCATTTAGGTCCACTTGGATTAGATTATGACATTTAATATTATATTATTTAATGAATAGTTAAAATAGTTAAAATCAAAGTTTAATAACTAAAACAATTTTAATATGGGGTTATACATAATATAAATTCGACTATAAATATTCATTAGAAATCTAAAAAGATTTCCTACATAATGATATTTTATTTATAATTTTTAGACTTTAAATAAATTAATTTATTTATGACACAACGATGATGCAGTAATTACCCTTTTAAGGAAATATTAACATAATTGATGTTATAAATGCTCAAATGAATGTAATTTGAGACTTTTTATGAATTCCACTAATTTTATAGGTTACCATGATATATTAGTGTTGATTTAATCAACTTGGTTCGAACATATAATTCTGTTATGACTTTCACAAAAATCATATATCAAATAGTTTCAAAATTGACACAAAATAGTTTTTAAATCAAATATTATATTATTAATTGTTATTTTATTCCTAAAAATCTATGTTTCGGCCAAATGACTTAGATAAGGATATATATTTTAATAATAAACAATTCGGGGTTCGTTTGGCATGTTATAGTAAGTGTATTAACCATATAGTGAAAGAAAACAAAAAGACACGGTAAAAGTTAAATTATTTAACTTAGAGTTAAATCTAATTGATAAGGTTAAAATAATAACCTAAACTTGTCTAAATCCTATTGGTTGATAGGATTTCGACCCATCCCCACTTTATCTTCGAAATAAGACCCTTTGGAACCATTATAAACCTATTTTGACTTTAATATAAAATAATATTTTGAGATATTCCTAAGGTGCCCCTCTCCTCCCTTATAAAAGGGCACCTCCTCCCCCTCATCCTCACACCAATTTGAGCACTCAAGCTCGTCCAACCCCTGCCATTTTCTCCTCTCCACTTCCCTAAAAACATCCTAGAGGTTCTGGTCTTCCTCAAAGACCAATTTTAGTGCCCTAAGAGGAGGTCTCAAAGAGGCACTTCAAAGAAGAGGAGGTTCGGACACTTACAAAGCAAGTCGGACCTAAGGTAAGGGAAATATCACAATCTCATTTTTATCCGAGATTGTTTATTCGTAAGTATTTACTGGGGTGTATTTTATCATCCACATCCATGTTTCATAAATATTTAATATTATTTCCATCCACCTACAATTGTTTAAATCCTATTTTACCCTTCGGTGAGTTCTTAGTAAACGATATGAAAGGAATCTTTTGTCGTTTTTCGTACGAGGTACTTTTTTTGACTTTTCCGACAAAAGTACGAAGAATGTTTTTTTTAACTTATACGGCACGAACGGATTTCTACTGTTTTATAAAGCCTTATTTTCATGAAGCTTCCTCTAAAATATTTCATGACTATTTTCAATAAAATCTCTTTCTTTTAAAATTTCATGATGTTTTGTGAAAAGAAATTGATTTTGAAGAAGAAAGGATATTTTCCTCAAGAATTCAATTCAAGTGTTTTATCAAAATTATTTTCCATCTAAGATAATAAAGGGTTCTGTTTCTATCCATATTTTTACATTGATTTGACTATGTTGTGATGTAATTATGTTTATGAATTCCTTTATCTTATATGAATTGATTTATGATGTCATGATGTTTCAAGAATCCCATTTTTGTTACATGTGTTATGCGATGATGTATGTTTTATGATTATGTGGCACACATAAGAAAGGATTCATTATAAGATGGGTGGGACCTATATCTCCCTCCAATGCATTGGGTAATGATTTTATATCTCATGAGATAGACATGGCTGGAATGGTAGGTTATACCGGTTCAGTGAAACAGGACTGAAACGAGGGTTACTCGATTCAGAAAGGAACTTTGTCCACTAAGATAGTCTTGGAAATGAGTCTTGACTAACAAGAAATGATTCTCTATGATTATGTGTGAATGACACAAAGTTTCATGTTTTATGTTATGATTATTGTGATTACATTTCACTGCCATGATTTACCCCATGTTATGAAATTATGATCTCTTTTGCAGGTTAAGATTTCCAAAAGTTATGTGCTTATGTATATGATGTGATTGATGTTTCTTTTGTTTACCCTTACTGAGCATTTGAGCTCACCCTTTTATGTTTTCTTTTCCCCAGGATATAAAGAAAGGTTTTTAGGTAAAAAAAAGGGAAGATCTTTATGGGAGATATTGAAGATCTTTCACCACGATTAGAAGATTACGTTCCGAGTTTCCAAAGACACTAAACTATTACGATCCTTGTGTGTGTGATTTTGTTATGTACTAAGTATTCCGCAAAAGTAATGTAATGTCCATGTACATCAAGATACGTGTCTCTACAGTTGGTATTAGAGGAAAGGTTTAGTCAACCTTTGGAAACTAGGATGCGAAAACGTTAGTGAGATCCCTAGAGATATTTCTAAGGTATGTCTAGGGATGTCTCTAAGGTTAAGTATACGTATAGGTTATAGTCCTAGAATTGCGCTAACGATCTTTGAATTTAACCTAAGATGTTAGATATTGAGGGTACTGCCCCTTTATTATGTTGTTTTCCCTAGCATGATTTTTTCCTCTCATACTATTCATTTGGGGTTTTAGACGATGGCTGGAACCCGAAGGAACCGTGTTAATGCGGAATGTGATGGGCAATGCAATGATTGCCCCCCTGAGCAACCAAACGATATGGGAGCCGGAATGCAAAATCTTGTAGCCATGCTCACACAACTTTATCAAGATATGAATCATGCAGGACTTCCAAACGAGCAAAGGAAGGAGCAACATTCTGTTGAATCCTTCATGAGGCAACGTCCACCTTCTTTCAGTGGGTCTTCTGATCCACTTGTGGCTGAACAATGGATCAGTACTACTGAAAAGATATTTTCAGTTCTTCAATGTTCTGAACATGATAAAGTCATCTTAGCAGTATATCGTTTGGAAGGTGAAGCTGATCAATGGTGGAATCTTATCAAGAATACGAGGCCAAGAGATGAAATTGAGTCCATGGAATGGGACGAGTTCAAGAACTTGTTTTTCAGTAAGTACTTCCCTTGTATTCTTAGAACAAAGATGGAGAAAGAGTTTCTTGAACTGAAGCAAAGGGACGATGAATCTGTTGGTACCTATGAAGCAAATTTTACAAGACTTGCAAGGTATGCTTCTGGAATTATCATCCAACCTGAAAGTAAAGTTGATCGATTTTTCAGTGGCTTAAAACCAAGTCTTCGAAGGGCATTAGCTATAAGAGACTTCAGTAGCTATGAAGAAATTGCGTGTTGTGCTATCAAGGTAGAAATGGAAGTTGGTGTTACATATCCATCTCATGGGTTTGACAAGAAACGAAAGATGGAGTTCAAGGAGAAATCTCAGAATAATGGTGAAAAGAAGATGAATGTTTCCTTATGCACAAAGTGTGGAAAGAAGCATGGTGGAGATTGTCTTAAAGGGACTAGAAAATGTTTTAAGTGTGGAAAAGAAGGTCATCGAGCGGCTGAGTGTCGAAGTAATGGAAAAAGGGTTTCTAATGATGTGAATAAAGCAAACACTGCAGAGAACGCACCGCCAACACTTCAATGCTTCAAGTGCAAGGAAATGGGGCATTATGCTAATAAATGCCCTAATCCAAGGGTTAGTGATGATTGACATGAGAAACCGCTTAAGGCAAAGGACAAAGGGAAGTCACATGCGATCACTATTGGCAATGTTGAATATGACAACGATGTGGTGGAATGATTAAGTGTTTATGTAATGGGATTCCAAAATAATGTTGTATCTTGGAATATTGGAATATTTATGTATTAGTCTAATGTGGTATTCAAAGTGATTGAGATATTATGCGCATAATGAAGGGAAAACGAGAAAATGAAATGTTTAACAGTATTCATGAGCTCCTGATTGATATAAGGACTAAGTGATATCATGGTTTGAGTATATAGAATTTTGAGGATTTTGGTATGTGGAAAGTGTTAACTTTTAACTGCAGTCATGTTTTCACTAAGGTATTCAAGAGAATACACGATTAAGGACTTTGAATGTTTGGAATGTGACCAACAAAACATATCTTATGATATATGGGGATCGATGATGGTGTTAAATCTCTGGTAATCATTTTCACTATATTATGAGAGTCGACTGCAGTATTATGGATAAGCCTAAAAGATTGGAATGGATTATGTTGGACATAAGTTAGTATTGTTTGTTTTTTCGATATTATTGATGGGATGTTATATAGTTTTGGAAAAAGGACAACCTGCAGGACGGGCGACAACCCATCGCTTCGGACAAGGCTGTAGGAATCGAACCCACAACCGAAGTGCGACTGGCCTTTATCGCCTACCACTGGCCTACAAGAAGTCCCTGTTTAGTATAAACTAGTTTTATTATATTAAGCAGTATGATATATGAAGTATAAGTCCATTTTTGGAACCATATATGATTAATCTCACTATAGATCGACTTATGCATATAATTTTTGCTAACCTTTTGTTTGAGACAGATGGAATGACCCGTCATTCTATCACATGATCTGCTAACACTTCATGAATAACAAATTCAACTTCATTTATTTAAGAGATGAAGTGGAAATTGTTCAAGGCACGAACAACAGTGAGATTGTACCAAAATAAAGTAAGTATTTATTCTAATTCAAATTTTCAACTTTAGGGAAATGATCTTGAAAACCAAAAATGTTGTCCTAGTTCTCTTATACCTGATGAATCAGATGGTACCTTAGATCGTCACAAATTTATGGATTTGTGATTACTGGATTTTCCATAGCCATGTTCTCTACCACTCTCCATCAGAACATGATTGTTAGATTTCTCTTCCATATCCATATTTTCACCTATGTGGAAACCCAATGATTAGTTTATTTGGGTAACCGTTACGTTTCATACTTTTGTTTTTTAAAGATTGGTTTTGATATTCCTTTTTACGATGTGGGTTTCTATTAAAAAAACTTTCGAATAGTAAACCATTTATAACCCCGATGAATTTCGAGGGCGAAATTCATTTTAAGGGGGGTAGAATGTAACAGCCCAAGATTTTATAAAAAAATATTCTTTTTAATTTTATTAAAGTCTTGTGATGTACGCTACACCAAAAGGAGCTTGCACAACACGCATCCTTGACCTGGCTTGAATTATACGCAATCGCGACCTTCCACGATAGCGTGTGTTGTACGCAACACCGAGTTTCGCTAAACAACGATATGCTATTAAGATATTATTAAAACTAGCCGTTGCAAATAGTAATAACCACTTTTTGAAATTTTGTAAATTTTATTTTTCAAAATGGAATTCATTTTTGGATTCGTAATATCAAAATTAGCTTAGGGTGAAATTTTGGTACTTTTCGGATAACTTTCATGTTCTGATGAATAGTGAAAATTACTAAATTATAATTAAAAACAACTTTTTTAATCGAAATAATTAATAGTGATAAATTATTAATTTGAGTGGTTTTAAAGTATATTTAGAATATATTTTTACAATTTAATACAATGTTGGTCATTGGATGTAATTTCACATTTAAACTAGACATAATCAAGTGTCAATCTTTTGATAGATATTGTTTCTTAAAAACACGCTATTTGTTTTTACAGCGGGATTTAATTATAAAATTATTTAATGCAAATTTTATGATATGAATTTGGTAAAATAGAATTCATTTTTGAATTCGGAATATGAAATATGGCTTAGGATGAAATTTTGGCATTGTTCTGAAAAACATCAATTTTTGATGAATAGTGAAACTACTAAGTGGTAGTTAAAAAAATTAATTTCTTCATAAATCTTAATTTTACCGCTTCTGTGAATGGAATTTCAAAAATCCGAGAGACACGGTTGATGTCAGTAAGTAAAATGTGGTTCAATGAGATGAAAATAATTTTTGGTGAATAGTAACTTTTTACTTTTTTTTACCACGGTTAATAGTAAATAGGGTAACTAAGGGTAAATATGATATTACTATTACCCTAACACATGTCCTAATTCTATTGGATAAGTGTAATTCGACCAAAAACAACCTTATGAATATAATATGACCATTTAGGTCCACTTGGATTAGATTATGACATTTAATATTATATTATTTAATGAATAGTTAAAATAGTTAAAATCAAAGTTTAATAACTAAAACATTTTTAATATGGGGTTATACATAAGATAAATTCGACTATAAATATTCATTAGAAAGCTAAAAAGATTTCCTACATAATGATATTTTATTTATAATTTTTAAACTTTATATAAATTAATTTATTAATGACACAACGATGATGCAGTAATTACCCTTTTAAGGAAATATTAACATAATTGATGTTATAAATGCTCAAATGAATGTAATTGGAGACTTTTTATGAATTCCACTAATTTTCTAGGTCACTATGATATATTAGTGTTGATTTAATCAACTTGGTTCGAACATATAATTCTGTTATGACTTTCATAAAAATCATATATCAAATAGTGTCAAAATTGACACAAAATAGTTTTTAAATCAAATATTATATTATTAATTGTTATTTTATTCCTAAAAATCTAAGGTTCGGCCAAATGACTTAGATAAGGATATATATTTTAATAATAAACAATTTGGGGTTCGTTTGGCATGTTATAGTTAGTGTATTAACCATATAGTGAAAGAAAACAAAAAGACACGGTAAAAGTTAAATTATTTAACTTGGAGTTAAATCTAATTGATAAGGTTAAAATAATAACCTAAACTTTTCTAAATCCTATTGGTTGATAGGATTTCGACCCATCCCCACTTTATCTTCGAAATAAGACCCTTTGGAACCATTATAAACCGATTTTGACTTTAATATAAAATAATATTTTGAGATATTCCTAAGGTGCCCCTCTCCTCCCTTATAAAAGGGCACCTCCTCCCCCTCCTCCTCACACCAATTTGAGCACTCAAGCTCGTCCAACCCCTGCCATTTTCTCCTATCCACTTCCCTAAAAACATCCTAGAGGTTCTGGTCTTTCTCAAAGACCAATTTTAGTGCCCTAAGAGGAGGTCTCAAAGAGGCACTTCAAAGAAGAGGAGGTTCGGACACTTACAAAGCAAGTCAGACCTAAGGTAAGGGAAATATCACAGTCTCATTTTTATCCGAGATTGTTTATTCGTAAGTATTTACTGGGGTGTATTTTATCATCCACATCCATGTTTCATAAATATTTAATATTATTTCCATCCACCTACAATTGTTTAAATCCTATTTTACCCTTCGGTGAGTTCTTAGTAAACGATATGAAAGGAATCTTTTGTCGTTTTTCGTACGAGGTACTTTTTTTGACTTTTCCGACAAAAGTACGAAGAATGTTTTTTTTAACTTATACGGCACGAACGGATTTCTACTATTTTATAAAGCCTTATTTTCATGAAGCTTCCTCTAAAATATTTCATGACTATTTTCAATAAAATCTCTTTATTTTAAAATTGCATGATGTTTTGTGAAAAGAAATTGATTTTGAAGAAGAAAGGATATTTTCCTCAAGAATTCAATTCAACTGTTTTATCAAAATTATTTTCCATCCAAGATAATAAAGGGTTCTGTTTCTATCCATATTTTTACATTTATTTGACTATGTTGTGATGGAATTATGTTTATGAATTCCTTTATCTTATATGAATTGATTTATGATGTCATGATGTTTCAAGAATCCCATTTTTGTTACATGTGTTATGCGATGATGTATGTTTTATGATTATGTGGCACACATAAGAAAGGATTCATTATAAGATGGGTGGGACCTATATCTCCCTCCAATGCATTGGGTAATGATTTTATATCTCATGAGATAGACATGGCTGGAATGGTAGGTTATACCGGTTCAGTGAAACAAGACTGAAACGAGGGTTACTCGATTCAGAAAGGGACTTTGTCCACTAAGATAGTCTTGGCAATGAGTCTTTACTAACAAGAAATGATTCTCTATGATTATGTGTGAATGCCACAAAGTTTCATGTTTTATGTTATGATTATTGTGATTACATTTCACTGCCATGATTTACCCCATGTTATGAAATTATGATCTCTTTTGCAGGTTAAGATTTCCAAAAGTTATGTTCTTGTGTATATGATGTGATTGATGTTTCTTTTGTTTACCCTTACTGAGCATTTGAGCTCACCCTATTATGTTTTCTTTTCCCCAGGATATAAAGAAAGGTTTTTAGGTAAAAAAAAGGGAAGATCTTTATGGGAGATATTGAAGATCTTTCACCACGGTTAGAAGATTACGTTCCGAGTTTCCAAAGACACTAAACTATTACGATCCTTGTGTGTGTGATTTTGTTATGTACTAAGTATTCCGCAAAAGTAATGTAATGTCCATGTACGTCAAGATACGGGTCTCTACAAATAAGCTAATTTATTGATGTTTCATCCCTTTCACAATACATCCAAGATCACAACCATCCTTTCATTAAGCTCTTGATTTAGGTTTTTTAACCTCTCAGTATTCACAAAGAATAAGGGAAATATTTTTACTCACAAAACTTCTCATAATTGTATATATTTACAATGATTTCATCAAGTGTTCATGATCATCCACTCCTTCGTGAAACCAAACCATTATAGTACTATAAATCATTATAAAAGATACACAACATTGAGACACAAAATTAATCCAAAAATAATACCTTTATCATGTTTTTTTGAAGAATTTATGGAATTTTATCTTTTTAGATACTTGATCCATCCTCTATATATTTTCCACCATAAATTAAAGAAAAGTACGAAACAATAACAACTTGTGTACAAATATTTTTTGTTCCACCATCATAGCATACATTCATTAGTCTTGGATATTATTCAACATTACTAGTCAATATCCTTACTATAATTCCAGAAATGAACTTTTAATACCCACATGGTCAACAAACACAATCAACCTAAAAACACTACCAGATTACCTGGAGGGATTTTTCCCCAATAACAGCTACTTTTGGGTTTGTGATAACTCTTTACATTATGATACCATATTAATTCTTATTTCATAATCTACTAAAATGGTCTTCTTAAAACCCCAAAAGACATCAAATATTTAATAAACACGCACTTTAATCCATCATGATATATGCTTGGTGTGAGAAAAAATATTAGCATTGAATGTTCATCAATAAATAACTTCATTCCAAAACCAATCAACTACACTCATAACAGACCAAATAAGACAGAATATATAATATTTTCTCTTATATATTGCGCAAAATTATATTTAAAACTCCCCTTAATTCACTACTCCCCCAATCAGATTCTCACCTATCATGAGTAAGAAAGTTTTAAACCCATTTATATCGAATAATTCTCCCACATTTTAAATAAAACCAATGCTCTCTTTTTTTATCTCTGATGGGATAAAATCACGGATCAAAACATTTAGGAAAAAATAATACCTTGGAGATAGTGGGTCCCATGTCCACACCATTTCAAGGGTGGGTTGTCACCTGTACTCTAAGAGGCATTACATTTTATTCAAAGGATTCTTTGGGAAAATCCTTTGTCAAAATTTTAGCATCCTTTTTTCTCTAGGCACATACACCAACATCACATGCACAAGATCCACCTTATATTTAATAAAATGATAGTTTATATAATTGTTATTTGTTTAGGGTTGATGTACTATATTTTTTCAATAGTTTATCTCGCATTAATTATTTCGATGTATTTCAAACAGGGAATTCACTTCATCCCCCATATCATCATGTTGTGGCTTCATCAACTATAACCGAATGCAAGAATGAGTAGCAACAATATATGAATATTTTGGGGAGACAAATGAAATGAAATCATGTTTATTTTATATAGAATAAATAAAAATACACTAATATATAATTCACCACTTGATGTTTATTTTCTATAATATGCTCATATGTCCAAATCTATATTTATATTTCCTAATAACTCATGTTGATATTTTTAATTATAAAACAAACCAAAATCCATTGTTCCCTTGGTATATCATCATACTATTTTCACTGTAATAAAATGTATTTCAATGGGATATCTCTTTTTTCATGCCACTAGTATTTAAGAAAATCAATATCTTGTTGTGTTATAGTTATTTACAAAAACATTCCATGATCTTCCTATATTCCATGACATTAACAACTTTTCATTCATCATATCAATTTATTTTAATCTTTGTATCCACTAGAGTCATTTTTTACTTGAAATTATCAATTTTATATCTTCTAAAAATGTCCATGGGATATTTGTATTAGGGAATAAAAGTGTCCACCTATCCTTTTGTCACAGGTAAAATGAGAGGAAAATGTCATTAAAACAATCATTGGCATTTTGAAAAATATTTTCTTGAATTTGGATAAATTTTTACATTGTTCTTTATCTTATCCACTAAATATTATTTCATCAAAAAAATACTAGAACCAACATCCATAGATTTCTATAAATTTTTACATAGAAGTTATAACCAGCTCCACTATGCTAAACAATTAGCTCCATAAGAAAACATATATGGCCTTTTATACAATGTTCATAGTGATTTCATCCACCCATATATCACCTTTCTAAGACAAAAAACATTATTCTCATCTTTATGAATGAGAAAACCATATATATTTTAGTATAAACTTATTCTTTTAGGAAATAATTTAAAAATAATGGCTTGACAAATATATGGAAGGCATTGAACCTTATTTTCAATTTTATGGTCATCAATAATATTATTATCTCTAAATTTTTAATACGTGAAAATGTTTCATCATCATAGATACTATATATATTGTCATACCCTTTCCAAACTATTTTTTGAATCATGTACCATATTCATTCATATTATTGTGACAGACCCATTTGGTCTCCATAATGTTCTTATCTAATAGTTGATAAACAATCTAAAATATTTGATTCTTCTAAATTTAGAAATCCTCTATATTCACATCTTTAGCCGCATTTTCATATTCTTCTACATCATCAAAAAATTTAGCCTCTACCTAAGTTAGGAATTTTTTTCTTCTATAAACACTTAATTTTTCATGTCTGAACTGGTGCTTCCTAGTCACTAATGATATTTCTCATATCAATTTCATCTAGACTCTTCAAAATCCTATAGATACAGATTTGGCCACCTCCATATCACTATCATTATTTTATTCTGAAGTTGAATTTTTCACTTCTATTCCACATGAGTTCCTTACCTCATCATAATTATCATCCGAGAATAGTGTACTTTGTTATTGAAGATTTTGTTCGTTACCTACTATAGTGATGTCATCGCATTCAAATTCTTTTCACAACCACATATTAAATCATTTATATGATTTTTTTCCAAACATTCGAGTAATATTCCCTCATCTCAATGAGATTAAAATTACATGTGTTTCTGAATATTGATAAAAAAAATATTCTTAAAATTATTCCAATGTATTTATAAGATGAATTATTTTCATTATATATCTTTTATGGATTCGTTTGTTCGATCATTTACAGTATATCCCTGGTGTATATCTTGAATGTTCTCAATAAAATATATATCTACACATTTTTATGGAAGGACCTTTTCAATGGGAATTTTTCTGGTCATTTTTTAGGATCTTATTTCTCCTCTCCACACATCTATTTTTAGAAGTTCTCACTACTGAATCATGATTCCTTATCCCATGATTTTGATGATAATCTCCCATATAGTTGTTTGAGTATATAATACCATTTTCATTAGGAAAATTTATAATAATTTATCCAAGACTTATTTTACATTCCTCTTAATATTGTTTTAGGAAAATGAATAAATTTTACTTGTGGGAAATGAAAAATATCGATGGAATTCAGTTGAAATTATCAATGAAATAAACATAATACCTCTTCATATAAATGTATTATTGTGTGATAGGTCCATAAGAATATTCATTCAGTAATTCAAGGACTCTGGTTCACTTCTATTCTTACCCATTTTATTAATTGATGATAATATTCCCTTATTGAAAACTATCACATTTGTGAAAATGATCTTGTGATAGCTTAGGGAGATCTCAAGTTGCATCACATATGAACAAATCTTTCACATATGGTTGATATAGATGGAAATACATTTATGAAACAAGTTTTAAACATCCTATCTAGATAGAATCTACATATCTTCTTCCCCACTCGATAGGTATATATTATCATTTTTTCATCCCCTATAACTAAACTATAATATATTTTATTTTGATTGTACACGTATTATTATAAAAACCTATGGAATGTTTGAGGTCACATGGTTAACTACCATATTGAATTTTGTGAACAAGACATTCAAAAACCAAGATAGTAGCTTCTATCTTTTCATCACCGAAAAATTTATCTTTTCATGATCCAATAATCATCAGGACATCAACATTTAGAAATTTGGAAATGCTTTCATTGTAATATTTTAGTCTTATATCAAGGTCTTTATTTCCGTCTATATTGGTTGTGTATCCACTATCAATGATCTATACACTGAATTATCTAATTCAATTAGGGAAATATTTGAATCCATGGGCTACTCATCCAATTTATTTGTGATCCATGTATTTGACATCACACCAATTATCTAATGATAATCTTTTTTTATTCATCGTATATTGGACCAACATCATCTTTTATAACTATAAAATCAATTTCTCATTTTTAACCCATTTTCCCATTCAAGAATTTTCCTCGTATTAGAAAATTATATCTTCCTATGCTTATTTTTCCTGATTTTTTATGAAAAATATATAGCCACATGTTTATATTATCCATACCATAAATAATGTCCATAAAAATTATTCAATGAATATTTAACTCTTTTTTGAATCCATTTCTATAATTATTCACTACAATAACATTTGAAAATGGAATATATATTTTTATAATTTCATAGCTTTCTATATAAATAACACTATATATGAGGTGTATTTACTAACATTCCTATAGTATTAGTTCATCCATGAGTTTTATAAGTATTCAAATTATTCATTATTCCGAAATGAATTTTCATCCTCATGGTGGGAGGTTGCGGTCTGACATCCATACATATATGTTTCTTGAAAAATATTTTACTATGTTTGATCAATTGAATATAGAAAGAATTCTAGGAATTAAGTCATGAAGATGAATCAGTGGATTCTTATGAAGAAAATCATTCGTGACTGAAAGGGAATACTCAAAATTTCATCTCAAATCTTGATTTTAAAATCAATCATTTTTACTCATGGTTAAAGGAAAAGTATAGAAGGGAATTGAATTATCATGAGTTCAAAAGTTATGAAATTCTTTTTCAATGTGAGTAGAAGGTGGAAATGGAGTTTGCTGAAAATTAGTTGTTCTTTGAAAATTATTAAAATAAAATGCCGATGTAGTTTGTGAATGTAGAGTATTATTCTAAAAAGTTATATGGTAAGAAAATTATGTTTAATTTTTTAGAAAATGGTAGTAAAAAGAACACTGGTAAATATATTTTAATTTTTTGGTAAGTGTTTTGAATGTGGTAAAATGATACAAATGTCTCATAATTTCATTGAAATAGTTTAGGGTAGTGGTAGGATAAAAGATGATTTACAGTTGGTAAAATAATTTCTCTGTAATGAGATGGGTCATTATCCAAAAAATGTCTGATGAAAAACTCAAATAATGGGAAATAACAAGACTATATATTTAAATGGGTTGTGAAATCCTTCGAAACTACTTTATCAGATGTTGGGACATCAAATAAAGCCATGGGATGTACATTATTTGTTTATTCATATTATACCAATGGGTTGTGTAATTTTAGGTCTCTACATTCTTTCATTTCTGAGAAATCATTCTGTAAATTGGGAATTCCATATCATAAAATAAATAGAGATATTTAGGTAAAAAGTAATGGGAGAAATGTTGATAAAAAAATTATAATAATCTTCATACCCTATTTTGTGGAAATAATCTTCTATAAAACCATTTTTTCCACTATTTGAATTTTATCTTATTCTGGGTATTTATTGGCTCTTTGTTTACAATGATAAGATTAATTGTAGAGATAAATTATTTTATTTTCAGAAATAATTTCAGTTTGAGAAAAATAATAAACCCTTACCACTGATAACATAACAGGTAAACGAGAAAATAGAAATATATATAAATTAATGCTACCTTGCACATATTGTTGAAAATTAATTAACTATTTAGATTAATCAAAGGCCAGTGGTAAATGAGTATGTTGATGATTTAACTGATTAGTTTCCTGGTATTACAGATGATTTTAATGTTGAATTTAATGTTTACATAGTTTTTAGGGATAATACAATTTTAAAAACCCCTATTAAATAGAAACATTTGATCATTTAATATTAATGAATCAGTTATAAGATTTATTATATAAAGGTTTTATTCAACCTATAATATCACCATGGGGATCTCTATTCAAATTTATTAAAATGAAATATAGTTCAATGGGAATTTTAATTGATTATAGAGTCTTGAATAACATCAATGTTAAGAAAATGTTTCCTTTTCCCCATATCGATGATTTGTTTGATCAACTCTGCGGAGATCAGTATTTTTTTATGGTTGAAATGTGTTCTAGGTACCATTGGTTGAAGTATAAGGAAGAAAACCTTCTGAATACCACATTTCGTACTAGGTATAGCCATTATGAGGTTTTAGTTAAACCATTTGGGTGATATATTTTAGCTACAAAATTCATGGATCTATAGCATTGAATATTTCATGAGAAATTGGTTATGATTTTGGTTGTGTTTAATGATGATATATTGGAATATTTTAATTGTATATAGGATCATGAATGTCAATTTGGTTGTTGTTCAAGCAATAAAGAGAAATTAAATTATATGGTAAATTCAACATGTTTGTGTATTTGTTTTAGAAAAATTTCATTCCTTGGTCATAATATTTCAAAATATGGCATAAATTTTATTCATAATGAATATATTTTTTGAAGAATGGATAATACCCATAAATATAACCTATATTCATAGTTTTCATCAATTAAAATGCTATGAAAAAAGGATTGATGAATGTTTTTCTGGGTTATCCATCCAACTGACTATGTTAACTCAAAATGGTGTTAAGAACAACATGAAAAAATAATGGGGTGATTTTTTCAATGAATAGAAAATAATATCAGTGAGTGCTTTATTATTGGAATTACCATCCAGAAATGGTGGATTTGTTATCTAGAGTTAAGATTTGTTTAAAGGACACGGGTTTTTCCTAATGTAGAATGATTATTTAATTTCTTATACTTCACATTAGTTAAAAACTCATGAGTCAAAATTAACCTACACATGATTTGGTATTGGTTGTTATTGTTTTTTATTTAAAAAATTTAAGGCATCATCTATATGGAGTAAAATGTGAAATATATACTGACTAAAAAGTATTGAAATTTATATTCACTCATTATGAATTAAACATGCGATATAGAAGATGGTTGGACCTAATAAAGGATTATGATTTCACTATTAATTACCATCCTTGAAAAGAAAAAAAAAATAAGCTGATGTTATAATTTAGAAAGGTAATTCTACATTAATCATGCTACCTTTGTAAGATGATCCTTTTGTTAATGATTTTTGGAATTTTGGATTAGATGTTGTTGGTGTAGGGAATTACTCTCCTTTATATTAAGTTGTAGTGAAATAATATCTATAAAATTTAATTAAGAATCTATAAAAAATAAGATAATGAGTTGTAAAAAAAGGTATAATAATTTTATAAGGTTAAGATACCTGATTTTTACAATGATAAAGATTTAATTTTGTTATTTTGTAAGATATTTTGGTGACCAGTGATTCAAATTTTAAGAAATATTTGTTATGTGAAGCACACAGTTATCTATTTTTTTACCATCATGTTAGAAAAAGGATGTACATATATATAAAATAATATTACTAGTTGGGTGGAATAAAAATATATATTGCTTAATTTACATAGAGATTTATGATTTTTCTAAAGGTTAAATTATGCTGGCATTTACTAAAAGGCATTATTTACCCTTGTCTAATGCCATAGTGGAAATGGTAGGATATATCCATTGATTTTGTAATGGGATTATAAAATACATCTCGATGTAAAAAATATAATTTTGGTTATTTTTCATATATTTGAAAAATCATACCATTTTATTCATTCCTAAGATATAGTGTCTCTAGATCAACTGTTTTAGTCGTATCTTAAGGACATAGTCAGGTTACATGGAGTTACTCTATCTATTATATCTGATCGTGATCCCAGGTTCACATATATCTTTTTAAAATTCCATCAGAATTCATTGGGTACTAAATTCACTTTTAATACATCTTTTCATCCACAATCTAATAGACAGACAGAATGAAAAATTTAGAAATGGGAGGATATGATATGTTCTTGTTGAATGGGTTAACATCGATGTTGGGACCAACATATTTCCATGCTTGTGTTTTCTTATAATAACAATTTTTTTCCAGTATAACAATTGTACTTTTTGAGGAACATTATGCAATTGGGTGTCAAACTCCTTTTTTGGGATAATGTAAGTGAAAGGAAATTTATTGGACCAGAATTGGAAGAAGAGATGGAATAAAAATTCCAGTTGATTCAGAAACACGTGAGGAAAGGTTATAGAATGAAGAAAAGTTATACAGATAATTGGAGGAAGGAACTTTCTTTTGAGGTATGAGATCAGGACTTTCTTAATGTTTCACTATATAAGGATTGATGTTTTTTTGTAAGAAGGGAATGATCGACAAATAGTTCATTGGACATTATGAAATCCTGGATAAATATGAATCAATTTCCTTCGAGGTGTGTTTTCCTATGATTTTATCATGGGTACATAATTATTCTCATATTTCAATGATAATAATGTATATAACAGATCAATACCCTGCATTGATTCTAGAAGTAGTTAAGTCAGAAAAGATTATATCTTATGAGGAACAGCTAGTCTGGATTCATGACTGTAAAAAGAATGTGTTGTGGAATAAGTTAATTTTTTGTGTTATGGTTTTCTAGATAATTCATATGGTTGAAAAGGAAACATGGGAATCAGAAAAGGTTTTAATGAAGAAATACCCCTACTTATATGATAAGTGAATAAAATTATGGGGATACACTGTCCAAAAGGGGGAAAGGTTGTAACATCATATGTAAGTATAGAATAAGGAATATTCATATATATTATGATTTATTACAAAGATATCAATTTTTTTAAAGGTAATGATTCATCTGATATTCTACCCATCATGAAATAAAGGGTTACACTAAAATCATATGTTTCACAAAATAATGATATATATAAAAAAATACATTATTAGAAATAATTATTTTATATGGTAGTAAACGCCTAGAATTTATATTGAATTAAATTAATTGAACTAACAATATTGTTTTTAAACATGTCTGTTAAATATTTTGGCATTAATCTAATAAATTTTAGAGGATCAAAATTATAATAAATCTAATTTTATGTAACAATACTCTTATATATCTTAAATATAGTTTTACAACCTTTTGATGGAGAACCATTTTGAAATACAGTTCTGACACTTTATTATGATATATTCGAAAAAATAAACTTCTTCTTCAGAAGAGAAACATTAAAATTTTCATTGGTTCAATTCTATTACATTTCTTATAAATTAATTTTTAATGATGAGTGAAAAACACTACATTTTAATTCCAAATAGCCTTTTAGTATATTTTTTCTATATAGTATAATTTTTATTTAAATTGGTTTCAATGTGTAATTAGATTATTTTTTTACCATTTGATCAAAAAAATATCTTTGGAGGTAATTTCACCATGAAATTTGATCTAAGCACACAGAAATCGTTTGGGATATTTTTCTTTAAAAAAATTGTTCTCTCATTTTGACAACAAGAATTAATTTTAAATTAATTAATAAAAATTTATTATTTTTAATTTGAAAAAATTGATCCATTTTTGGAATCATATGGTAAAAATTATATAAATATGTCTATTTTTTGGACATGATGAATAAATACCATATATATTATCTTATTCACCACAGTTAATGTGTAAATCAACTAAATCATTGTAAAAATAATATTATAATAATATAAAACAACTCTAATAATTATCTTAATCAAATTGGATTTGATATGAAATGAAAATATTTTGGATGAAAATATGTGCTTCAAAAACCACTTGGGAGTGATTAGGACACTTATAACTTTTAATTTAAAGTAATGAAAAATCTGTTTTAAATATATATCTTCTTATTAAATGTTTTTTAATATATGTTTATATAAGAGATATCTTAAACTATAAATACTAATTAGAAATCTTTAAATATTTCAGATATCAATATATTTTATTTATAATTTTCATATATTAAATAATAATATTTAATTATGACACAATAATGATGTAGTGATTTCTTTATTAATGAAGGATTCAAATAAATGATATTAGAAATATTAAAATAAACATTAGTTGACATAATTTATGTCATCCACGATTTTCATAGTTGAATAATAGATGTTATAAAACTTTTAAATGGTTTCTTGGGATGTTATCACTCTTTTTTATTTTATTATATTCAATAAAATTTATAGTGATAAAAATATATAATTCTTGTTTTATAAAAATATAAATTTATTAAATTATTTAAAAATCCTAGAATATTATAAAACTAAAAAGTGAATATGATAAAATCTAAATGTTCATTATGTGTCCAATTATGAAAATTTAACCCATATAAGTAAAATTAATATCCACCTAATAGTTAAAATGTTTGTTAAAATTTTAAAATTAAAAGATAATAATTAAGGGTAAAACTAAAAAATATTGTTTAAAATTAAATAAACAAATGCCTAAAAATTCTTTTATGATAGGATTTCAAAAAACATCTTCCTATCATAGAAATATTTAAATTTTAAAGAATTTGGATAAAAAATTAATTTATATTATTTTAATATTTTATGAATTTCCAAGGGTGCCCCTCACTTCTATTATAAAAAGGTACCCTCTCTTCTCTAATACTCACCCTTCAAAAGTTTTTTTGTTTCAACCTAGATTTTCCAAAATCAATTACTATAATCCATACCCATATTCTTGAGATATTATTTTAGGCAAACACACTTCTTATCAGTGTGAAGGTATTTTTCAAATGTGATCAAGAAAATAAGAGGAATGTCAAGATTTTACGTGACGGTTCAGACTCATAGTAATGGATATCGTCTCAATCTCCTTTCATTGAGGCATAATTAGAGGTTATATAATGAATTATTTTATATGGTTTATAATTAACCCCTTTTTCATTTAATTTCATTGAAGGGTTATCAAAATTAATCATTTTCTGGGAAGCTTTTTACTAAATAACAAAATGATATGTTTTTAACATACACAACAACAACAACATTTCTTCCGTTATGACCATTATTTGGTATTTGGATTCCTTTGATGAAAATAATTTTTTGAAATGAAAATTAAATACCATATTATTTTTAGGTATTTTGGGTATTGAAAATGGTTATTATAATAAGTTATTATATCAACATCTTTATATGATATCATATGATTTCAATATTGAAATTTTGATTCTTCATTGTGAATGGATTATGTGTTATAATTATGTTTTGGTTCTTGGAAATTGATTATATATATGGGTTGTTCTATGATAAAATAAGGGTATTATATTCTATTATATATGTCCAATGCATTGGGTAATGAGAAAGAGTTAAACAATAAGGTTTCCCCAATGAGATTTATAAAATGTACTCTATTGGGTATTCCAAACGTAACCATAATGGTTACTCACTTTGTATTTTTGAAAGCTAAAATGTATGTATGATAAGGATTCCATAATATTCCATTATTATTTATGATTTTATTATATGTTTTTTCAGTATTCTTATCATTTAATGGGATTATAAATATTTTGGGACAAATTTTTTCTTTCCTTTATTTTATATCCCTTAAATAGAATTTTCCAAATTGGATGTTTTTACATTGTTTTATTAGGGTATAAGTATTTGTAATAGAAATGAACATGTAAAGAATATTTTTATCCATAAAAAAATTTATGTTTACTTTTTAAATAATTAAATTGGGAAGAAATAGATCTTATTGTAGTGGTATCAACTTTGATTAAGTTTTAGTAGTTATGTAATAATCAATTCTTAATTATATAAAGCTATAAAACATAAAAGATCCTCATTGTGATTTAAATTCATATCTTTGAAATATCCTAAGATTATTTAATATTTATGTATGGGGTCTCATATTACCTAATCCTTATACCTAGGAGGTGGTCTAGAATGTGATACCTCCCTAACATATAAACATCATTGCCTCCCTTACTTCATGAATAGAATATATTGAGGACTGGTTTTCGACAACACAACCAAAAAGAAGTAAAATATTGAGGGGGTTGATGACAATTCTCATCATCCCAATTTCTGAGATCCTAAATTCTTAATTTTTGACTCAACTAGAGATCTAGAATAGTTATTCACACACTTCATTCCATAATGAATCCCTATGATAGGACATGTGACTAAGAGGAGGTGACTAAAATAATATAATTTATACAAACAATGGTATGGTATCATGTTTCTTGTATAAAAACATTCTAGTATGAACTATTGCATTTTGGGAAGACCATAATCATCAATTTAATTATCAATTAATCTCAAAATTAATGAACTTAATGATTTTGGACCACAAAATGGGAAAAAATGAAAAAATAGAGGGTTTATAACATTATTTATAGATGAAAAAGTTTAACATAGACATTTAGTAACCAATATTTTAAGATAATGTTTTGTAACAGTATACTAATAATCATCAAGATGATCTATAAAAAAATTGGTCCTGATGAAATATCTTGGAAGATTCCATGAGTTCATATAAATATATCAACTCATAGAATATTTTATTTAGTTCACTAATTCCAAATATCATCTAACAGCCACGATGTACGGGAAAATTTCATTTAATGTGTATATTTATATGTTACCATCAATCTATTAATAGTTCATTTTCAAGCACTAATGATGGACAAGAATTACTCAGTACCTCAAACAAAGTGGTTGAAGTATCAAAATAATCCTCGATAAGAGTTAAATATATATTAGGACCACCCATGAATTGTGGAATGGGTTAAAGAGTTCTATTTCATTAGAAATTAGTTTATTTATAATTATTTACATTTGAAATATGGAAAATAACATCCTTGAGATTTTAGAGGCCATGAAATTCAATGTTTTCAACCATAGTGACCACCCTAACTACATCACCTTTCATAGAATACCAAGTCACACCATCCATGATTCATTTTTTACAATTAAAATAATCTAGAGAATTGTTAATTATAGGAAACTAATACTAGGGAATGGCCAGGAATTTGGTATTTTTCTGACCACCACTAAACTAGAAGAAGATGGTGGATGGTAAGAAGTTCTATATATGAGTGAACACATTTTTGATAACTATATGTCTCTGAAAACACTCATATAAGATTATTTCACTCTATGTGAACATCACTTAAAAAGAATAAAAACCCCAATACATAGGGTGATACCATTGAATACACCTCCTTGAGGAATTTGTAATCATTACATAGAGAAAAATAAAAAATTGAAATACTCATATATATCTCCTATAAAAAATCTAACTCTAGTTGATTTCATTCCTTCAATATATAAAGAATGTGAAACACCTCACCAAAAAGAACCCTAATTGAATTCACTATGCATTTAATTGGTTCATTTAATATATTTCACTTAACAGGTCTCTTCTCTAATGATGAATATACTCATATGTATTAGATTCCCATACCTATTTGGGGAACTGAGGGTTATGGATATTGAAGGCGAGGGTACATGGGACAACATAGGCATGGATAAACACAATATCATGGTCACATCTCTGCATAATCCTATATTTATCAGATAATGAAGAGTAAGCACTTCCATAAGCCCAAAAAATGTGATGTAGAAGTCTCAGATATCATTTATGGTAATTTAAACCCATTCATTTTAAACGACCGACAAGTGGGTGTGTAATTATATCATTATACAAAACAATGGGGTTTAACAATGCAACCTACTCCATATGAAAAATATTATCCCCCAAACATTTCTCAATAATAATTTTCATATACCTAAAACCACATATATTATGTTTAATGATAACTATCATCCCTAACATGGGAAGCATATACCCATGGATTAGAAATAGAACATCCAAAATTAGTTTGATGTTGTCTCGAATAAACTGTCAATACATGAAACTATCCAACATTCTATATAAATCATTGAGGATATGATTTGGGAACTCCAAATAGCATTTGTTTCTAATAAATAAGAAACTAAATTAAATTTACGTCGATGTTTTACTATATAGGGACCCTCAGAATTCATATGTTAAAATTAAATAATATTTATTTAATAATTAATAAATTACAAAAAATGACAAAATACAATATTAGTCTAGTGCCTTTGGAAACACTAAAACATTAACAGTGGTACATAATAGAAATACATTATCTTCCACAAGTTTTTTTTGACTAAAAATTCTTAGACCCATCAAATATAATAAATATCATCAAACCCTGCATAAATGGAATCATTAAAAGGGGCCATATGAGATGCTTAGTAAGGGTAATCAAGTGAGATCTGTAAACACAATCCTGAGAATAATTGTATGAGAACAATATATGATACTCTAATATTATAGCCTATAAAATAATGACCATAAATGGTAATCATGGAAGGAATATTGGTAGTTCACAATACATGTATCATGAGGAAATAAAGAACATGGGCCTTGAAATAATTATATAAGAATAATACATGGAACTGTGGGAGAAATATTATCATACGATAATGATTTCCATAGCAGTCTAAGAAGCACTACTATGGAAATCTTAGTAGTATAGGTTCAATTAATATTCCTACATGGTATTAATTTTTCAATTTCATGTCGATATAACTTGTATGAGTTCACTCCAAATTCCTTCCTGGTTGTCATGGTTTACTCCCATGACCATCACAGTAGTGATGGAACGATCCCAATACTATATTAGTTTATCTCATGAGAAAAAAATCTTCACCCAAATCATTCTTGAAAGATATAGTCTCACCCATATCCTAATTAATATATATATATACATGTGAAACAATATCATTAACAATCATATCAGAAATCTTGAATTGAAATGGTTATCAAAAACATGTAGTCATATCATAACCCATGGAAAAGAATTATTTTTCATAATAATTTAATCATAATATTAACCTAAGAAAATAAGTGGGTTTAGTAAACATCATTCCATAAAAAATATACAACTATATGAGTGAATATGAATGATATTATTGAACCATAATAATGTTTTTTATCTTAGATGAGGAAGGATTTTAAATGATCACTTGGAATAGAATATTCCTTTAAATCAATTTTTAAAACATAAAACATTTTCAAAACCATTTTACTTTAACCCACTATGAAAAAAATATAAATTAAACAAGAAAAATAATATGAATCATTTCTTCATGAAATTATCCTCTCTTTGTTGAAATTTATTTCCTTTCATATAATGTTAGGAATTTTTTAAATAAAATAATTATTTAAAAAGAACCGTGTATGATTTAAAGCGATGAATTAGGGAATTAATGCATAATGAATGTGTAAAAACACGTTCCATCAACATAATTTAAAAAAAATATTCTTCATGCAATTTTGTCAAAAAAATCAAACAGTACCTCATTAGATAAACAACAAATGATTCCTTTGAAATTTTTTAATAAAAATTCATACATGGGTAAAAATAGATTTAAAAAATTTTATAATAATATATAAAAATTTTGAGATAAATTATTTAAGAAACATGTACATTGATGATAAATATATCACATAAAATACTAACATATAACCAATCTCAGAAATTTAATGAAATTGTGAAATTAACCCTTACAACATTATAATTTGTATTATTATATGTCACATGAAAGAAAATATATTATATGTATATGAAAATACTATAATACTATGGTTAATATTCATAAAAAACATTCATGGATAGTATATATACAACATTGAATAAATAATTAGAGTATGAGGCATGTGTCTCATAGAAATAATGGTGAGACAAAAATCCCATACCTTAGGTATGATTACCTCAACACATGTCCCAAATTACTTTATAGTGGTTATAAACATATTATTAACTTATAATAGAATCATAATAAAAGTTATCATATCAAATATTATACATTTATTACATTATAATACCAATTTATTAAAACATCCATATTAATGCAACATTTTGGGTACCAACTACTTTGTTTATCATATGCATTTTGACTTGTTATTCTTGATCATATTTCATAGATCAGGATTTGATTTATTAATGATTTTAGAAAATAATTTTTATATCATACTTATTTAGAGTATAGATATTTATAAATGATAGATATGTATAATGGAATACACTGTTCAATGAGACGATAATTCGTTCGTATGCATGAACGATGTTTTGATTTTCCTATCAGACTAAATGGAAGTAGGAAAATGAAATATATGTATATATATATATATATTATTTTATTATAATTATTTTTCCATATCTTTCATAATTATTCATTATAAAAAATATAATCATTCTTGAAATGGTTAGCATGCAAAATGAATCTCATCGCGTCATAAAGACAGTATGTCGTATGTACACACAAGTGAAGCTATAATTCTATTAATGGTAAAAGGGGGACAATTAAATGGTATATTTATTTTAAATAATCAATATAATTTGATATTTATTATTTATATCCATTATATTTATCATTATAAC